>JALPQD010000241.1:2415000-3125000 GCA_023101885.1 Typhlomys cinereus
GGAACCATATGCTTCAATAATTTAAAGTCTAACAGGAGCCCCCTGGTATTTGGGGTCTGTCCCAGCTACAGGGAGATCATAGAACAAGATCAGATGGCATGAACTCATTAGCATCAACTGTGTGTTGAATTTCTCAGAACCTGAGAGATGGATGCATTACTGTGCTATCATGAAAATTAGCTTTTAATTATTTTATGTACAAGTAATGGCTGAGTCTCTGTGCAGGGCATTTGATCTATGAGCTACTTTTTCCTTAGCCTGGAGTTCAGTGGGTGAGTTGTTGAAGGGAGGGGGCTGCTCCGTGTCCCAAAGGCCTGGCCTGGGATACATACGCGCACAATAAATACATATAATGGGGATGTCTACAACTAGAGATTCTTATGTATTTCTTTTGTGGTAGATTTATCTCATTCAGTTGTTTTCATTTATTAAGTTTGACTGCTGGATTGTCTAGGATTGAATAAGAGTTATGGATTCTGTAGCAGTTACTCTGTCTTCTACTGTGAGACAACACTCAAACAATCAGCCTAAGGAGAAGAGAGATTTATTAGGCTCATGGTTCTAGAGGGGCGATATGGTCCATTATGGTGGAAAAGGCATGACAGATAATAGAAGCTGGAGGCACCTTAAGTCATATCCATCATGGAGGCGGACAGAGCTCATGCTGCAAACTGCAAGAACAGACTATTAGCAGAAGTGTGAGGCTGACCAACCTCGAAGCTTGCCCCCTGTGACAGACCTTCCTCCAGCAAGGCTCCACCTCCTAAAATTGCTCATAACCTTCCCAAACATCAACTAAGGATTCAATGAATCTATGGAGGAAAATAACAGTCAAACCATGATAGGCTTCTTTACTAATATTGCCATTTGTAGCAGTGGGAACTTTGTTCCGCGGACAATGGAGAGCTTTGTAGGAGCTGCTAAAGTCTTTTAGGAAGCTGGTAAGATGGGGGCCCTGGCTAAAATAATCATTCTATCTTGTGGGACTGGGACTGGGAATGATCTTAGAGGATACAGTTTTTCAAAATCAACTCTGGGTTTCTATGGTCTTTCTAATTTGATGAGATTTGAAGACACTATTGATTCCATTTCTAGCAGTGAAGAATACTTGGAGAGTCTGTGATGTGGTGGTGTGAAACAGATGGTATAAAGTATCCTTACTGGATACTCTTAGTCAAATGCTTATTAGAGGCAAGGGTCTGGGTGACTATGCAGATAATGCCTTTGCATAGATTTTTTTGCTAGACTAGTGAATATAATGGAGTTGGCTGCTTGCTCTTCCTGTTCTGGACAAAGCAGGAGAGAATTGCCTCAGTTCAGGGATTTGGGTCTCTGCTCAAGAGCTGCACAGATGGCTTGACTGCCTCTTCGTCTGCCCTGAAAGAGACCTTTTGCCCTTATACTGTTATATAGCAATCCCAGAGTCTCTCCTGCTGAATTACAATGCATGTTTACTTCTCAGCATTGATTGATATGGGGATATGTAGGAACTCCTGATATAATTAGGAATATGGGAGCTGCCAGATTTTGATGGAACTTCTTAGGCAACATCAACAGGCTTTCCTGGTCCTGTGAGAATACCTTCATTGTCTGAGAGAATGGTAGAGACTTCCCCTGAGCTTGTCAAGAGAGGCAGCACTGATTCTCTCCGTAGCATCCCATAGCATCATGTTTGATTCTAAACCTGAGTCCAGTGGGCCTCTAAAAATGAGATGCAATGTGACCCAAGAAGAGGTCCTTGCAAAAGAATTGCTTGACTTTCTATTTATACACATGAGTCCGAGAAATATATGTGGGTGTGGGTGTGGGATTAAAGGTATTAGGTCAAATTAATTTATTCAATGATCTAAATATAGAAAAATCAATATAAATACAGTTTTACTCTAATAATTAATCAATCAATGGTTAACGATCGTGTTTTATTTTTAAGGTTTTCCAGGAGTATGTCTATAACTGTGGAGGAGAAAAAGCACACACACACACGCACACACACACACACACACACACACACACACACACACACCTTTGAAAACTCCCATTACTAAAAGAGGAGGTCTACATCCAAAGGAGACAGATGTACTGAGATACTTTTGGCCTCGTATAAAGTTAAGAAAAGGGTCAAACAAAGTCAGGCTAACAATTGTAGTAGTGGAATTATGGGAGTGGAACTGCCATTGGTCAAGTGCTTACTGGGCACATGTCCTGGCTCTCTATTGAAGTTACCCAAGAAATTGTCAAAGTGTAGAGACAGGCTCTGGAATAATTTAGTCAGAGTGTCTACAGAAGTGACATGACCATAGAGTGGCTATTGGTACAGTCAGGATACAGAATGGAGTGGTTTATACCAAGACTCCATGTCAGTAGGGTTTATCAAGATGCCAGTGTTGTGGCTTACTGTGCTATACAAGGTATAGGAAGGAACCCCAGGGGGCTCTTGACTTCCTGTGTTAGCTGCGATGGCTTGTCTACTCACACATCTTGGCCAGCATGATGAAATGGAACTGTACCCTCAAATCATGCCCAATGCTTTTCAGGTTTACAATAACTTTCCTGACACTCTGACTTTTTCTTTCATGACCCAGTGAGCTGAGCAGAGTGTGAAACCCCAGTTCCCATGATGAGTGTAGTGTTGCTTGGAGACCGTTAAGTGATGAATGCTAGATTCTCCTTCCTAATGAAGTTTTCTTGCCCTGTGCTCCCTTCATTGCTATTCATCTTCATGTGGGTTACTTTTTGCTAATGAGGTTAGAACGTTTATTTTATCATGTGTAGATTTCTTCCCAGGAAGCCAAAGAAACTGATGCTAAAGAGTCATTGATTTCCCAATGCCTGGTTACCTTTCTCCTAATTTAAAAGCAAATTATAATAATTATACCACCATTACCAATAGCTATAATTTGATAAGCTCTCTTCTTGCATCCATATTATAAAGTATTTGACATATGAAATTTCTAATCCCTTTTATGACATGCAAGGTAATAATATCTTCAACAGCTTACACATAAAAAAAACAAATGAGGTTAAAGTAACTTGTCAAGCAAAACTAGTTGATTCACAAAGCTAATATTTGAAATTGTTTATATCTAACTCCAGCCATTGCTTCCCCTTCTCTTTGCTTTGCCATTCATGACCAACTTTGTAGATGACCTGACATCTGTAACCTTAATGTTTTATGCAAAATACAGCATTCTAATAATTTAAGTACAGACGCTAACCCTCCAACCAAGAGCTGGGATCAGCAACAGTTTATCTCTGTAGATGAGAAGACTCCTAGCCAACAGTGTCAAAAAGCCTAGAGGACTACAGGAGTTGAAAGTGATCTTCAAAGCAGAGACTGTCAACCCAGAATAGACTTCCCACACAGCTGGACAGCAACATGGCAATTGTCCTGCGTCAAGTATAAAAAGTGTCCCTAGAAACAATCTGTCACCATGTATAGATAAGAGACACAAAGATTCCTTTAAATCCCTCTTCCAGCAGCCATGTTGATCAGAGCATCCTTGTCCCATTTGGAGTTCACAACTGTGCAGCTGAGATGGCCCAGTGTGGGCTGACGGGTGTAAAACCTCTCTTTACTTACAAATCTTAAACAACATAGATATATGGATTGCTTTTCACTTTGCAGAAGATTGACATAATTTCAGGGAAGGAAGGTTGGAAGTCACAGGCATTAAGGAAAGGGGGTTCTAGAAATGTCACAGGCTTCAGCATGCCCATGGGATCCATGGAACAGACTGGGTGTGATTATCCTCTTTCCAGGTAGACTGGCCAGACTGCTCAAAAATGCGGAGTGAGCGTTTCTGTTTTACTGTCATTTTGCTGACTCAAATTAATCTCTGGTGGGAATGTGCAGGAAATAGCTCAAGGAAGTCTCCTCTTTTCTGTGACCTCTCTGCCTCACCTGTCCTTGGCTTTAGAAAGGAGACTCTTGTGCTCAAAAGAAGATGAGTCAAAAGATGATAAGACACCGATTACATTATGAATCAATCTGACATGAGGAGTGAAAGAGATGAGGACTTAGACCATCTCCTTCTAGCTTGACAATCTGAGCCTGTGGAGGAAAAAACATGGTCAAGGTTATGTGTCCTACATCATGAACCTGGGTCTCTTAGCAGGCACACAACTCTTCTTTCTATATCAAGTCCCCAAAGGAGAAACCATATATGGCAATCAAGTGATCTTTTATTTGCATGATTTTTCTTTGTAGGAGACAATATATCCACAGCATATATTTGTTGTTAATGGTGGCTTTGGATCAAAAAGGCATTTCTTGGCTGCTGATCAAGAATTCTCAAAGTAAGGTCAGCAAGTGCTCTCTTCATGGGCTAAAAAATATGAGTTTGAATCCATAAACTCTGTAAAGGAGGATAAAGAGAACCAAATCCATGAAGTTGTCCTTTGACCTATGCATTCATATTAAAGCATGTGTCACCCCCTCAAAGTCAGGTGGGTCCAAGCATTGGTTCAATGACTTGCTGACATCAGGATTAGAAGTTTGCATTTCTGTGATTCTCTTTGTATTTTTCTTCAGGTTCACAAAGCTTCTACCATAGCTTTGAGTGTGCTTTCTCTTTCTTTCTCTCTCTCTCTCTCACCACCACCCAATGGATTTTTAAGTAGGGAAGGAGAGGGATGGCAGAAAGAAAGTTTTTCTATGATGCTCTCTTTAATAAACCAGGAAATAGTGCCCAGGGGCCTTCACTTTTTTTAACTTCTCATCCTGGATTAATCACTGGCAAGAACTGGTTGAAGATGTTCATCTTAAATTAGCTATGACTCATCCTCTACATTTGGTCCATCTTAAATTACTTATGACTCATCCCCTGTGGTTGGTACACAGAGAACTTTTCAAAACACGTTTCAGCACCTGTGACGGGGAGTTGCAACTGTTGACTTGATATTTGGGAGGCGGGCGAGCTGAAGAGGAATTATCGAGTTAAGGCAGACCTCTGAGCAAGCTTGTAGGAGACAATCTCAACTGCATGATTGATGTGGGAAGGCCCAGTCCTGCCGTCCTTTTCCTTGGTATCTTCTGATGCTAAGTCAGTCACATTCAGCTCCTTCCCTCTTTCTGGTCATCTGCTCACTAGAGTTCTTGCTGTGTCCCTTCTTTGGTCTTTGTTCTTCTGCATAACTTCCTTGCTTGCACTTAAAAAACTGTAGCTAGATTGTGAGTTTTCAGAAAGCAAATGTTGACCTCTGTGTCTGTTCCTGACTCATGGGCATTTACAGAATGGGGCTTAGCAAATTTCAGTATGTACTTCAGTTCCCTCTTTCAGATCTTTCATCTCTGTCCCTGTCTTGGATTCAGGTTCTCAGCTGGCCTCATATTTGGCCCTGTTGCAATCCTCCAACCTAGACTCTTTCTTGATTTTATCAGACCCAGGTTTTAGCCTTTAGCAAGGCCCACAAAAGCACCATGACCTTAATAAAATGGCCAAGGCATTGCTAAATCTCACCAGGTAATGATCATTTCTGAGGTGGACACAGTGCCCAGGAGAGTCAAGATGTCATACATGCATTGGCCCATGTCACCTCACTCTGGATATGAGGTACCAGAAGAGGAGCCTCACTTTTATAAGATAACTCTGTTATGATATGGGAGCTAGGTCATGTCAATGTTCTGACATCTGGCATCTCTAGGGAACATTCCTGAATACCTCTTGTTTTTGGTACAAAACTAGGGAATCTTCCAGGTTCCCTCCGCTTCCAAGCAAGGGGCAGCCCTGGTCAACAGCCTCAGTGATATCTGACATCATTTCTGCCACAGTGGCTTCTACTATGGCTGGCAGCATGTCCCCATTCACTAAAGACATGGCTAGGAATCTCAAGTTTGGATCTACTTGCATAAAGCCTCTTGAAAAATATTTTCTTGCAGGGAATGTCACCCATTTTCTGGAATGACAAAGTCTTTAGGCAGGCTGTTAATTTCCTATAAATAATCTTCATGGTTTAAAGGATTTTCTTTGCAATATGGCACTGATGCAAGAGAGTTCATTTTTCTCTGACTTGCCAGTTTGTTTGTAGACCTCTGGGCTTGTTGACTACATTTAGAACCTTGAACTTCCAGAAAGCCTAGTTGTCCTCTTTCATGGAGTTGTAGCTCGGTGGAAGCTGAAGAGTCAGGAGTAAGGGAGTAAGTCCCATCCTCAGATGTGGAGACCAGTGCCTCATCCCAGTGCTCATCTCCTTGAATAGTTGTTTCTTCTCATGTGCTATTTCATAATTTGGGGCACTGATGTAGGTTTCCTAATGAGACCTCCTTTCATCATGTATGGTGGACTCAAGTCCTTTCATAACTGTTAGGAAATTTTTTAATCTTTCTTTCCTCATCATTACTGACTCTCCTCATAAGCTGGGGCTGGCAAGTTGAAATGTATGTATTATCTAACAATGGGTCTAGCACAGGGCAAGATCTTACCAAGATATTCTTTGTTCTTCATTTTCTACTCTAAATGTTTCCAAATATCCTATGAGGCATTCACTTTTCATAGGCTTGGAAAGTAAGTCCATTTTCAGAGGCTCATTCACTTGTGTTTCTTGGATACATAAAAGAAAAGACAAAGCTAAGATAAGATTCTGGATTGATTTCCACTAGATAACATGGCAAAAGCAAACCTTACTATGATAGCCATGAAGACCCTAAATAAAATGTTTTCTCATTGGAAGTTTCCAAGTGTCATAGTTAAGCACAGGTATCAACTTGACTGTTGAGGGTTTGAGCTTTGGGCACAGTTGTAGAGAGTTGATGGTTGACTTAAGCCCAGAGCAAACCTGAAGGAGGTTGTTTAGCTGATGGGGAAGACCCAGCCCATGGTGGGTGGGATTAGGCCCTGGATAAATCACAGAGAGCTGGTTGAGAGAGTTGGCATCCTTCTGTTCACTTGGCCAGACATGCTGGTCTGGCAAGTAAGGATTGTCTGTCTCTCAGCCATTATGTAGTGATGGTGTGGCCAGTACCCTCAGCCTTGGTGTTGGTGCATGCTCTCCCATCAAACTGGACTAAGAACTGTAACCAGGAATTGTAAGAGAGAATAAACCCTTGTTCCGTTAAGCCATTTGATGGTCATTTATCAGCAACTATGCAGGCTGATCGCAACACCAAGCATCCAGCTGTCATGTAAATAGATTACCTGTCCAATGTACACATTGTATCTGATTTCATATGGTGCACACACAGAGATACCCTGATGATGTTCCATGATTTGTTATCAAAGTAAGACTTGGCTATGGGATTTTCATATGCATTGGACCTTGCTTTACATTTATACCATGTGTATCTATGAATCCCAGACCCTAAAGCAAGACAAGAGAATTATCCTTCAAGAAGGTGTATTTTCTAAATAATAAAAAGGAAGGGTGTTGTCAGGAATTATCTGTTATAAAAACAGAGTTAATTTTTTGTAGGGTGTGGTGCTCAAAATAAAATCTATGACCTTTTTATTCATGCTTGGCAAATGTTCCACCACTGAGCTATATTCCCAATCTAGGAGATGCTGATTTTTATTCCATTAAAATGTATGTGCATAATCAAATAAATATTTGTAGAGCTACGGAAAATAAAAAGAGCTCAGAATGCTCCCAGGATAATTCATGGATTTAATTTCAGTGTGTTCAAGAAAAAAGGAAGCTAGAAATGGCTTCTTTTTTGTCCCAGGCTAATTGCTAAATAAAGATGATCATCCATGCACGGGCCTCATTTTTCACTTTGCTCTGAATAAGTGCGATCTGATTGGAAAAAAATTTCTCTATCTCATCACTTCTCATGCTGAGAGAAACTATCCCATCAGTGTGAAAAGATAATCATTTGGGATTGGTGAGAGGTATGTGGCAGGTGGTATCTCTCTGGAAGGTAAATGCTATACTGTGTATAGACCCTCAAACTTGTTGATCTTTTTTGACTTCATGATTCCATTCTTTTTGGATAGATTTTCAGCAAATAACCAGCAATGTAGACAAGGATATATGCACAGATAGGTCCTTTACTCTGTTATTTATGAAACAGAGCAACCAGACTGTGGAACTTCCAAAACATGTGAATGCAGAATATAATTTTATTCATACTAGTTCTAGAATTAAAACATGCTAACAACAGCTAGCAACAAGTATTTTGATATAAAATGGAGGCTACTTCTCAAAAGGGATAGCATTTAGATTGGGAACTTAAGAAATTTAAGAGTTAGGAAAAAACATTTCTCCCATTAAATTTTTGTTGGAAAAAACTTGAGTAATATTTTAGTCAAAAGAAACTTTATCTTGGAACCTGACTTTTCCAGGTGAGCGCGAGAGAATCTATTTAAAGGGCATGGTACTATAAATAAATTTCCTTTGCAGTTCCCTAGCCTTTTCCCTGACTCCTTTAATGTATGTCTGGCTTGATTTCATCCTCATTTTTCAGAGCTGGTGGCTCCTAAAGCTGCACACCCCCGCCCAGCCCCATGGTTAACAATACGACTCGTGAGGATTGTGCTCTTGATTTTGTGCCACATGCAGCCGTCTGTCCCCCTTATCTCCTGATCATCCTAAGGACTCTGTAGGGAGACAGTTGTCTGAACTTTACAAAAGAGTAAGGTGGTCAGAGACACAGTCTGAGTTCCCCTGGTCTGGGTTACTTGTAGTCTTGGCTCAGATTCCCAGATTGTCTTATTGTGAAAACGTCCATGATCCATGTCAATGCACTGGGGGAGAGGGAAAGATTCCATGTACCTCTCTCCACTGTAACCAAATGCAGTCTCCGCCCCCACTGCACCCCTTCCTTTGACTTCACCTCTATTCTTCACATAGCAACCATGGTTTTTTGTTTCCTTTAAGATCTCATTGTATACAGGGGAACATTTCCCTACAAACCCCAAAAGCTCATTGAGTACAATTGAAGGATGATGGCTTCCAGTTTTCTAATTAGCCTCCCCCATCCCCTTCAAGCTAAAGTAATTTTTGATAACTCTGGCATGCTCTAATTTTCCAAATTTATTATCTTAATTTCTCCAGCTAAAGACAGATTTTAAATGAATGTAGCAGCACAGCCATTTCAGAGGCATGGTTAATTTCATATTTCTCTTCCCTGGTGGACGGGTTCATTTTTCTTCCAGTTCTCCTTTCCCAACCTCCAAAGACAGCCTGGGCGGAGTTTTTCTTGGTCTCCCTGGTACCTTCCTTAGGTGCCATCCTCAGACAGGGAGGGTTGTGGGTAGAATCACCAGGCTTAGAGCCAGGGTTGTAGTGACAGCAGATTGTCACCGATATTGGGTCTGAACCTATTCATCTGATAAAGCAGAGGGTTGAAGGGACTTCATTATCTAATTTCTAGAATTTGTCAATTTTTCGATGAGTCTGGTTCAGTCAGGGAACAGAGAGGACATGGAAGTCATACCAGGCATTTAAAAAGACTCTTTGATGTAAAAGCAACTAATTGAGTTAGTAATTTTTTAAAAGCATAGATTAGATAGTGAAAATAGAAAATAGCAACCACCCCAAGGGTTGTAGACATAGAGATAGAAGGGATCAGAGTTGCTATAATTTAACAGCTCAGAGAAAGTCTCTCCTGGAGTTGCAGTTCAGTTTAGAAGTGGTGGCTCTGGCTTTCTTGCCAGGGTGTGGAAGAGGAGGATGGGGAACAAAAGGCTTCTGCTAATTGGATTCATTCTCTGCCAGGGTGATGATGAAATCCCCTGAGGTTAAAAGAACAGAAGGCACAGGACCCTCATTCCACCCCCCCCACACCTCCTCTCTTGCTCTATTGGGAGAATATAGAAGGGAGCAAATGAAAGTAGGGAATAGACTAGAAGACAGGCTTTGAAGTTGGAAGACAATAGCTTAATCCCTGGCATGATTTTTTCCCTGCTGGAATTTGAATACTTGTAACCTAGAAGCCACCTCTGGTTAACAAGCACATCTGGTATGGCCCTAAGTATTTTAATTAGACATTTGTGTCTGGACTTATGTTTTCAACCTGAAGATCTTCTAACTGGGAAGTCAATATTTCACTTTACAATTTTTTTCACATTATAAAACAAAAACGAATAAGAAGGCAGCTTGGATTTCAGGAGTCAATTTATGAACGAAGTGTCTAAGACTTCCAGAAGGCAGGTTTGTCTCTAAGATCATAAGCTGGTGAATGAGATATGTGGACCCAAGGTCTGTGTCCTTGTCACTATCCCTCATTGTGGTTAAGGGAGGCCGGTGTGTCTTCTGTCCACTTACTATTGAGAGTCGGGTCCCTGGGAGCTCATTAGAGATGCACCTGAGTCAGCTGAGTCAGAAGATGATTTAAACTCCACTCTTAGGCACTTGATGCATGGGAAAGACTGCTGAAGATGTGATGTGTTGAAGATGGCTTTAATGAAATAAAAGCAAAACGAATCTTTAGTGATGTTCTTCAGAGCAGGGCCAGGATATGGAGTACTGATACTGGTTCATGGCTAATTTTTGGACCACTCCTTTAATCTTAAACTTCCCTTTCCCCTCTTATATATGGACCTATATACATATCTACAAAGCAATATGACTTCACAGGGGTCACATCCACAACTCGAGTGACTTTTGGAACCTTGTATGTGTGGGTCAATTGAAAGTTTTCTGAATCTGTGACATATAATTTACATAGAAAGTATCAAATACCCATGTATGTATCCATAAATATGCATATTTTTCTGTGTGTCTTTGTGTCTCTGTGTCTCTGTCTGTACACACACACACACACACACACACACACACACACACACACACACACTGCTGTTTATGATCTTGTCTCTGCCCTATGCTTTAGCTTGTGTCTCGTTATGTTGCCCCACATGAACCATTTACCACTCACAATCAACAATTTTTCAGTTGTCCAGACACACCATGCTTCTAGTCAACTTCCTGTCTTTACATATGCCCTGGGACACTGCTTTAACACACTCTTCCCATGTTCAGCTCAGGAGCAGCGTGATCTTTCTCTCAAAAGCCTTTGTACATTGAGTGAACTTGACCCAAGCTATTTTCCTCCTGTTTGTTTTAATATTACCTGACACACAGGGTTGGAAGGGCCTTTTCCACTTAGCAGGCAATTCTGGAGATGTGCAATAGAAGAAGAAGAAACTAAGACTGAGCTAAGAAATCTAGCTAATGCTTGGCTATAAAGAGCAGTAAGATCCAATAGTTATAGGATAAATAATTTTTTAAAGATGAAAAACATTCATAAACTTTTAGCTGACCTAAGAAAGAGAGGAAGAATCAAAATCAGAAATGAAAATAGATACCTTTTAACTGACACCAGAAAAATGTGAAGGAAAAATAACAGATCATTGTGGACAATTATGTGTCAACAAATTAGATAATTAAAAGTAAACATTCATAGAAACATACCATCTGCTAAGACTGAATAATGAAGAAACAGAAAATCTGAAGAGACTAAAAATTAAGGGAAATTAAATTGAATCAAGAATATGTCCACATACGAAGCTCAGAACCTGAGGTGAGCCTTACCAAACAATTGAAGAATTGATGACAATCCTCTGAATCGTCAAACACCTCTAAACTCATTTTGTAATGCCAGAATCATCAGAGTGAGACAAAGAAAATTCAAGAAGAGAATCATATAGGCCAATACCCTTAGTGTGCATAAAATACTATTAATCACATTCAAATCCCTTGAACTTGAAGGATCATTCAATACAATCAAATGAATTTTTCTAGGATATAAAGAGTTCAAAATCTGCAAACTAATGAAGTATACCACAGAATGAAGGTTAAAAATTATATGATTATTTAATAGATGGCAATGGAATATTTGGCAAAATTCAACGTCCTCTCATGATTAAAAACTTTTAGCAAGTCAGGTAAAGAAGGAATGTATGAAACATAAGTCTAGCAACGCATCTTACTCATTGTCAAAAACCAGAAGAAATTCCCTATAAAATCAGGAGCAAGATTAGAAAGAACCACTAAATTCACTTATATTTACCAGTACTGACACTTTTAGCCAGAAGAAACAGGCAAGAAAAAGAAACAAGTCATCCAAATTAGAAAGGAAGAAGGAAAACCTTCTGTTTTCAGATGGCATGATCTTATGTACAAAAAAATCCTAGACTCCATTAAAATATATTTCTAAATTATTATTATAAAAAAATCAGTGAAGTTATAGTCAATATGCAAAAGTCAGCAGGGTTTCTATTTGCAAATGTGGAACTATCTGAAAGTATAGCAATCAAGAAAATAATACTACTTATGGTAAATAGCATCAATGACTACTTCAAAATAAATTCAAGCAAGGAAATGAAAGATCAGTGTACTGAGAACTATAAAACAGTGATGAAAAAAGTTGAAAAACATAAAAATAAATGAAAAATACCTCTTACTCATAAAGTGTATTAGTTAACATTGTTAAAATGGTAATAGTATCCCAAATCATCTATCATGCAATCCCTGACAAAATTCCAATGGCATTTTTCAGAGATTGTATGGAATATGAAAGACACCAACTAGCCAAAGCGACCTTAAGTAAAAAGAATAGAGGTGTTAACCAGCTTCCAACAAGACTTCAAAGCTGCAGCAATCGACACAAAATAATATGGTACCAAAGTGCACTGACAATAGAACAGAATAGAGATTAAAAAGTTAATCCACAAATTTATGGACAATTGATCTTTGATAAAGGTTCCAAGGAAACCCAGGGGTAAAGGACAATCTATTGAATAACAGCATTGATACATTGGATACCCGAATACAGATGAAAGAAACTGGGTGCTAATCTCACAACATAGACATTTGCTCCCCTACGAAATTTGAGTATAGTTTGAACTGGAAAAAGGTTGTTCATGGGTGTGTAGCAAAGGAGCCAGTGTTGCTAATTGCTCTTTTTCACATACATTATTTTATCCCTTACCAAATTTTTTTCTTCAATTTACCTTAGAGGTTCTGTCTTTTAAAATCATGTAATTTTAAAAGTAAAATTATAACATTTCTCTCAACCATGGATTTTGCACCTAAAAGAAAGATCTTTAAAAATTAATTTCAGTTGCTCTATATTGGTGTAAGCCTAATGAGATACTTTTCCAGTATCATGTAAAAAGCCACTTTTTCGTAGAATTGAAATGTCAGGAACATGCTATCACATCCCTTCTTTTTTGCATGTGTATAGGTGGAGGATTATGTGCACCTATGTGTGTACATGTGTGTAGATGCACATATATGTATGTGTACATGGTCATAGAGGGCTTAAGTTGACATCAGGTGTCTTCTTCAGCTACTCTCCACATTCATTATTAGGACAAGTTTTCTGAGTTGAATCCAGAGCTTACCAGTCAGCTAGAAGAGCTAACCAACTTGCCTTGGGGATTCCCTGAATTTGCTTTCCCAGGTCCTTGTATTACAGGCATCTGCCATGTCTTCCTGGTTTTTATGTGGGTTCTGCGAACCTTAACTATGGTCCTTGGTCTTGTGGAAGCAATCACCTTCCCCTCTAGCCTCATTTTCCTCTCGTTAAGTCTATGACATGGCAAGGTATTAAAATCAGCATTGAATTTTGTAAACATCAGATGGTCTCTAATGTCTTCCCTCTCCATCCTTTTCCTTTTCTCTTCTCGCAGGGCTGATAGTCTATCTAGGAATGATGGCGGGAGCATTCATCCTGGGGGGCTTGGCTGACAAGCTGGGAAGGAAGAAAGCCCTCAGCATGTCCTTGGCCATCAATGCCTCCTTTGCCTCCCTCTCGTCCTTCGTGCAGGGATACGGGGCCTTCCTCTTCTGCAGACTCATCTCCGGCATAGGGTATGAACTGGCCCTCCCTCACCAACGGGTTGTCTCCTCTGGCACTCCAGCTCCACGTGGTACCTCCTGCAACCCTTGAACTGAAATTGTTTGAATTTCAAGATGCTATATTAATTTTGAACCTTAGAAAGGGTAGGATGGCGATAAGTCTGTAAAGTCTGTGGGTAAGTCAAAGTAACCCAAGATTGCTTGCTATAGGCAGAGGGAACTAGGGGCTGGTCTCACCAATGCTTAGATTATCTCACCACAGAGTCCAATGCAACTTGGTTTCTGCTATGGGCATTTTAAATATATAATTTGATTTTTTTTCTGGTCTTTTCTCTCTTTAGCATTGGGGGCTCCCTGCCGATTGTTTTTGCCTATTTTTCTGAGTTCTTATCTCGGGAGAAACGAGGAGAACACCTCAGCTGGCTGGGCATCTTCTGGATGACTGGGGGCATCTACGCATCTGCCATGGCTTGGAGCATCATTCCACACTACGGTGAGCTGCTGGCTCAAGATAGTCCCAAGTCATAAATCACTAAGTTCATGTATGCTGTACTAAAAACTAGATTTAAAAAAAACTGAAAAGAAAATAGACCTAAGTCCCCTGCCCCAATAGCACCTGCATCAGATAAGTGAGTGAGGTTGTCACTCCTGCTACACACCGTTCCTGTGCACAACCTTGATCTTTTAAGTAAGTTCCAATGTTGCAGACACAGTTGATTTCAGTACTCATCTTTTTTAGAAATAGTATAATTCTTATCTGCTCCCACTCCTGCTTCATTCCTCCTTATCTTCTCTAGTTTTCTTTTTTTCTTATTTTCATTTGAAAGGATCTCACTCTTTATTTCCTAGCCCTCTTCTTTCCAACAAATCAATAAATTGAGAGGTCTATTTACAGATGGCAGATGTAACAGAACCCACAAGAAATGAATGATAGCTTGCCCAAGCTTATTCCCCAGTATGTGGCAGACCAGGAGCTGGGATGTAGTGCCCTCGCTGGCTTTCCTCTTTGTTACAAGTTTTTCTTTAGGTTGGAGCACAAAGTAATGGGTTCCATCACAGCCTCTTCATGCATGTGTGTCAGTGTATTTTGTCCTAATTCATTCCCTTCCCCGTGCCCGCTTCCTGCCTCTGCCTGGTACCCTTCTTTTGTTATTATTATTATTATTTCCGCTCATACAAACTTAATAGGTACACCGGTTCCCTCCCTCCCTCCTCCTCCCCCTGACCCCTCTGCTCACTCTCCCCTCATCCCTCCCTCCCCATTCCCCAGTGCCTCCCCTCCCCCAATCCCTGGAGAATCCTTTAATGTGCATGCCAAACTCTCCTCTGGGTCCTCCTCTCCGATGACGTACAAGGCGGCATTCCCCTGAACCCTTTCCTTTGTTCCCCTTAAGCATAGGAACACTGTTTTGGCTGTCAATCCCTTGCCTCCAAGGATCTTGGTGCTTTTAGCAAATGCTAGACTTTGTGGGGTCAATAGTGTGTTGGACATTGTGTAGGGCATGTAAAGTCCAATTATGATTGCTTCGGCCCTAACTTGTGTGGAGTATCTTGCATATCATTGCTCCTCCCATCCTTGTGCTCTTACACTCTTACCGCCCCCTCTTCCGCAAATGTCCCTGAGCTTCAGGATGGGGAGAGATTAGGCTGGCCTAGTTCTAGGTGGTTGATATAGAGTCTCTGAAGTTCTGGATTATGGTTCGTTGATTTTCTTTTGCAGGTTTGCTGCTCCTGCAATGCCCTTCACTCTATCCTGATGGGTATTGGATGTCACCCCCTGGCCAGAGATAAAAAGCTGTTAAACTAGAGTCTTGTTATAAGAGTATATTCAAAGGTAGATGTAATAAAAGTAGGAAACCACAGTGAGGGAGGGGTCAATCACCCATTTGCAAAATGCTTGCTTAGTATCTGCCCGACTATGTGCCTTCCCTTCTGGTGAGATCACACCCCCTCAGTTGTAGATGATCAGGAATGACACATCTGGTTAAGTTCCTGGTACCCTTCTTTACACTGTTCACTGTCTCTGCTTTACTTTCATATATATTGTTACCCTTCCTGTTCCTCACCTCCCTTAAGGTCATTTCCTATTTTCATATGATCCCCTGTCCTTTTTTGTCTCAGACACACACACACACACACACACACACACACACACACACGTATACATGCATATACTAGTAAATAATTTTAAATCTGGGTTTCATATAGAAGGAAAAAAACTATCTTTCTGGGTCTGACTTATTTTACCTACCATAAACATCTCCAGTTTTATCCATTTATCTACATATGTCATTATTTCATTTTTCTTCACAGCTGAGCAGCATTCTACTGTGTATATGTATAACATTTTCTTAATCCATTCATTTGTTAATGGTTATTAGGCTGCTCCCATTCCCTGCCTACTGTGCCTAATACAACAACAGACATGGACGTATAATATCTCTGTGGTATGCTGGCTTAGAGTCCTTCAGGCATAGACCCAGGAATGGGATAGAGGGTCATATGATAAGCTCTAGTTTCAATTTTGTTTTTTTTTAAATTTTTTTTATTTATTCAATTGTGCGTGTATGCGTGTGTATGTATGTGTGTGTGTAGAACCACCATGGACGCCTCCATCTCCTAGTTTACTCTGCCCCGGTATTCACAGGCTCCGCCCTACCAGGACCAGAAGCGCAGGCTGCCCCCGCTTCCGCCTGGCGTCTATACGTGGACTTAGGATCAGAACTCGGGACCTTCCGCCTGCAAGGCAGAGGCTTAACCCCTGAGCCACCTCTCCAGCCCCTCAATTTTGTTTTTTTTGAGGTGCCTCGATACTGATTTCCATAGTGACTATGCCAGTTTCCATTCTCACCTGGAAATAGCAAATAACTATTTTTCTTTCTACATGCCCCCATCAGTATTTGTGGTCATTTGTTTCTTTTTGATTTTTTTAAAACATAGTGTGTGTGTGTAGGTCTGAGAACGACTCTTGAATTGTCTTTCTACCGCGTGGGTGCTGAAGATCTAACTCGAGTTATCAGGCTTAGAGGCAAGCACCTCTATCCACGGAGCCATGTCGCCAGCCCTCATTTATTTTCTTCATGTTACCCATTTTGAATGGTGTGAAATGAAAATCTCAAAGTAGTTTTAATTTGCATTTCTTTGATACCTGAGGATGCTAACACTTTTTCAGGTATTTATTTGCAATATGTGTTTCTTCTTTTGAGAACTATCTATTGTGTTTATTAGCTTATTAATTGGCTGGATGATTCTTTTTCTGGTTTTCACTTTTTTTTATTTAACAGTTTTTATTATTATTTCCGCTCATACAAACTTAATAGGTAGACCAGTTCCCTCCCCCCTCCTCCTCCCCTTGAACCCCCTTGATTTTCACTTTTTACAGTTGTATATATGTCCTAGTTGGCAAAGACTTTTTTCCCATTCCTTTTCACTCTGGTGAGTGTATCCTTTATTATGCAGAAACTTTTTTTAAATTAAAATTATTATTATTATTATTATTAATTCAACTGTGTGCATGTGCGTATGTATGTGCGCGCGCACATGTGTGTGTCTGTGTGTGTGTGTGTGTGTGTGTGTGTGTGTATGTATGTAGAACCACGGAGGAATTCGGGAACCACCATGGCCGCCTCCACCACCTTCTGCCCCGGGATTCACAGGCTCCGCCCTACCAGGACCAGAAGCGCAGGCCGTTCCCGCTTCCGCCTGGCGTCTATATATGGGATCTGGGATCCGAACTCAGGACCTTCCGCCTCCAAGGCGGAGGCTTAACCCCTGAGCCACCTCTCCAGCCCCCTGCTATGCAGAAACTTTTTAAATGATCCCATTTGTCAATTCCTGGGATTATTTCCTGTGTTATTGGAACCCTTTGCCAGTATCTGCATTTTGAAGTCTTTTGCCCCAGCAGTTTCAAACTTTCAGGTATTCTGTTGAGGTCTTTGACCTATTTTGAATAGAATTTTGTGCAGGATGAGAGACATGAATATAGTTTCATTCCGTATATGAAGTAGTTTTCTCACTACCTTTTCTTAAAGAGACCATCTTTTCACCAATGTATGTTTCAACAATGTATGTTGTAGCTGTGTAGATTTGTTTCTGAGTCATCTATCTTTGTTGCTGTGGTCTGACCATATAATGTTTTTACTCTTTTAGTGTTTCATATGTGAATGTAGTGAATTTATGCTATTTTCACACATTAATCCCTAATCACCCCATCTCTTCCCATTACAACTTTCTCCTGCCCTTCTGTCTCTCTCCTACTTCCATTCTTTTGGCATGTGTGTCCCACTGGGTTTCATATAGTTTGACTTTGATATTTTGTGTTTGAGTACTTGTTGGAGCAAAAATCATATATCAGTGGGCACACCACTGAGGAAGGTATCTCTAGCTCCCCCCCACCATAAGCATTAACCCTCATCAGTCTCTCAGGGAGGGTTGAGGTCTCTTGAGCTCTTTCCCCTTCCATGGTAAAATGTTCATAGGACAATTTCCATGCAGGTCTTGTGGAAATATACATAGCTGCAGTGAATTCATGGATACAACAGCCCTGCCATGTGCAGAGAGTAATGTCTGGATGCTCCTGCACACCTTTAGACTCTTGCAGTTTTTCAGCTCCCTCTCCAGAGATGTTCACTGAACCTTGGGATGGGCGTGCCAGTCATATAATTTGAGGTATTGTCACACTTGCAGCTTGCACCTTCTAAGGATTATTTTGGCTAGTTGGTATCCTTTGTTTTTTTTTTCTAACTCTTTGAAAACAGTCATTGGGATTTGATGGGACTGCACTTTTGTAATATAACCATTTTTACACTAATTCTGAAATCTATAAGCATGGCTGTCTTTTGATCTTCTGGGTTTTTTTTCAATTTATTTCTTTGGTGACTAAAAGTTTTCATTGTAGAGATCTTTCACCTCCTTCATTAGGATTATTTCTAGGTATTTCATTTTTCAAACTATTAGGAGTGGGATTTTCCCCCCTCAACTTCTCTCTTCATTATTAGGTACAAAACTGCTGATATTTGTGTTTGTATCCTGCTGCCTTGCTGAACCTCTTTCTGCTTTTTTGGCCATATAAGGGGAGCGATCCTTGCACATAGGTCAGTGGTTCAGCCAGGACAGTTTTATTATCACTCATAGTTGTAAAAAGTATAATCTTGCACAGATACCTGACAACATTAATTTCTTTGTCGGAGGGTGAATGGAGAGAAAGTTGTAGTTTTGAATATTACCTTGTGTCTCTCGGTAATAACATGCTCCTTCAGAGCATTTTTGGCAGAGCGCTGATTAATAATCCTAGGCTTTGTTTTGATTTAGAATTCTGTTTAGGCCCTAAAAGGTAGCAGCCGACTGACCCTGAATACCTCTTTGCATGGGCGTCTTCTTGTCTTCAGTCTGACTCTCTGCTATGTGTGCTGTGCTCACACATTTTTCCATGTACATCTTTTTAAGCAACAGCTATGGTGTGGACAATACCTGCTGCATTAGTTAGTGTGACAGCAAGTGCATTACTGGAGTAACTGATAGACCTACAATTTCAGTAGTTTAATACAATAGACGTTTTTTCCTCTTGCTGACTAGGGTGATAGTTCAGTCATCAAAGGGCTTGCCTCAAAGCATGAGGATCTAAGTTTGATCCCCAAGAACCCACACAGGGGCATAGGGACATGAGTTTATAATCCCAGTGCTAGAAGACAGCCTAGTCTGCATGGTAAGGTTCAGGCCAATGAGAGACCCTCTCAAAACAGAAAGACAGAGAGTACCTGAGTCACCTGAGATTGCCCTCTGGCATCCACAAACATAGACATATGTGCATGTCCTCCTAGGAACACATATATGCCTACATACATAAATATGCACATATGTGTGCTTATATGCATATAGATACAAAAGAAGTTTTTCCCCTCCTGTAAAATTGGACTGATGTTTCTGGTCTGCAGATGGTTCTGTTTCATTCTGGGATTCACATCCCTTTCTGTCATGTGACCCCATCAAGTTTGACACAAGGATTACAATGTGTTATGGTTGATGTGCAATGTCCCCCATGAACTTACATGTTTAAACAATTGTACCCCAGCTGATGATACTGTTTCAGAGGTTGTGAAGCCTTCCGGACATGGGGTCTAGCTTGCAGACATAGGTCCACAGGTACAAGGCATTGAGGGTTATAGCTTGGCCCTGGCTCTGGCTTTCTGGCTGCCAATGAGAGGTGACCAGTCACCTTTAATTTCCACCATCACACCAGTGACATTCCCACTGCCATGACTTACCTGTTTCTGTCAGGAAGTCTGTCGTCATGATGTGTCCTGTAACTAATACACGAGGTCTCTACCTTGAGAGGGGAGCATGGACAGTTTCTGCATCGGTGTTTCAAAGCCAAGGTCAGGAAATAGAGCCAATCATCTCTGTTCATGTTCCATTGTCCTCACATTTGTGGTATGCACATGCTACAGCAAAGGATGCTGGAAAACACAGGCCAGCTAGGTGTCTAGGAAATAGGAGGAAAAGGTTTGGTAATATCAAATAGTTTATTGCCATACCTATTATTTGAGAAACTACTAGATTTTTAAAAATCAGAAATAATCCAAGAATAATGCTAGTCAGTCAAAAGGAGTTTTCTAGCCAATGCAGTCATTAGGCAGTTCTCTATTATTTTAGACACAACATTGCGTACTCCTAATTTCAGGTTCTCATTATTGTCTTCACCACATGGAATTTTTAATTTTTGGCCTACAAGGATATATAGTTCTGAGATTGATGTGTTTCCTTTCAACCACAATTCTTTACATAATACAACTTCCTCTGTTAACTGATCTGAATGTGTTATCACTATGAAATTATTTGCATATTTAAATGAAGTGTTTGAAAACCTTTCAGGGGAAGACCAATACAATCTCAATAGAAGCAGAGTCAAAATAGTTGTGGTGCTCCCGCTCCATCTCTGCAGTCTGGGCAAGAGGAGGAAGCAGAAGTATTGCCATATAGTACCCACCGGCCTGAGCATGTGGGTTTCCCAAGGAGCACAAAGAGTGCTAAGAGCATTTTCAAGATGGTCAGTACCGGGGGTAGTTCCTGTTCTGAAGTCTTTACTTTCAGTTTCTAATGAGTGAGTTTATTAAGCAAGCAAAAGAGCAAATAGGAAGTAGTGCATAGAAGCTGCTAAATATCCTCGAATCAGTCACTTACAACATCTAGCAGAAACCTGAGGAGGTTCCCAGGAAACAGTTATGCTGGAGTTCCTGACTGAGAGATTCTGGAGTGCAACACGTCCACGGAAGTGCTTCCAGTATCTTGTTCCCACTGCAGACATTTTAAGAAATATATATCCTGGAATAAGTTAGTAACCTCAGCTGGAAATAGCTTACCTTCTAGTTATTCTCAGTGACTTGATGTTTTCAGTACCCTCAACTTGCTGGTTTTCTTTCTCCCTGACACAGAGTGAGGCAGCTCTCCTGCCCCAGGACAGGAAGGTGTGCAGGATGCATGAAATAAACATGCTGGACTCTGGGACAGAAAGATGCTCCTCACTTCCAGAGTCCTCTTTTCAGTTAGCACTGACACTGATTGGCATGTGATTGGCACATGACAATCTGCCAATCTAACGCTTATATTTTCTTACAATTCGAAGTTTCCTATTTACAGACTGCTTGTTGCACAAAAGAAACCCCAAATAATGAGCAGGGAAGCTTGCTCTAATTGGATTAGCTAAGTCATGTGACCAACCAACAAATAACTATACCCCGGAGGACACAAGTCCTGAATGGGTTGGAAATACTTCCTTCCTCAGCACGGAACTGCATGGTGGGGTCAGTCTCACCCACCTTGTGTCTACTGCTCAGTGAGGAAGGAAGGCCAGAAGGGATGCTTTGAGGGCAGATGATGGCATGTTTTCTATTCACTATAAGCTTCATTTGTTTCTAAACCACACACACACACACACACACGCATGCACACACATGAGCGCGCATACTCCAATATGTAAGTGGTGTTTGGCTTCTTTTTATTTATTTTGGTCTTTTAAGACAGGTTTTTCTGTGTTGCCCTATCTGGCCTTAAATTTGTGGCAATCCTCTTGTTTCGGCCTCTTTGACTACTGGATTATACTAGTAAGTGTGTGGTTTCTCAGACAGCAATAAAAGAATTGAAGTTGGAAACAATACTGATTGAGAACAAATAGGAGCCCATGCTGAGGGACCACATGGCTGCTGTCTGGTCACTGTTGGCTGACAGCAAAGCTTATGGCTAAATATTTTATCTGAAATATTTGTATGTCTGTACAAAATCTGGGACTTTTGTACTATGATTTTAAAAATAGAGGCTTAATCAAAGCAGACATTAGCTTGGTGGAAACATCTAGAAATAGAATACCGTAGGATCAGAGTACAAGAACAATTGTTTATTTTAAGCTTTATGTTACCAGGATCAGACGTTTCATGTGCAGTGAACAGACATTGATGGTATTTCTCAATGTGTCTAAGACATTAGTTCTGCTAACAAATCTAACAAGAGTCATGAGAGAAAGGAAGCTGATGTTTGCTTATGACAGCTTGTGTAACCCACTTAGCTGCTTTTGCAAGAATGAATGGTGCGGAAGGGATCTTGGCACCAGGACTTTGGCCATGGACTCATTGACAGAGAAGATTGCAAAACTCAAGACTGTTTTCTTGGGAAGTCGCAGGCACAGATAGCCATAGCAAATCAAAACATGGGTATCTGATGAAACCTCACTCCCTTTGTAATCAGCACCACCAGATGTTTGTGACATCCTGACACAGTAAAGTAGGATAAACTGAAAGATCAGCAAACAGAACAGTCTCTGCCTCCGAATTAGTATCGTTCCCAATGTTTGCAAGCAGTTTGCTATTTAATTTTATTCAATTTAAGGCCCCAACGATGTGCCTAATGAATGTAGTCACTGAAGATGACTAAAATCACCATAAAAACCATGGAGGCGTGAGGGGATAATGGATTTGGGATATTTTACACATATTATCATAAAGAAAAAAAGATCTTTTGGCAGCAGGGTGCTTTATAAATATACCAGTGTCTGCCCTTCTATTTCCCTGTTTTTTTCAATTTGAATTTGACAGCTAGCTAGTTTTTAAAAATGTTTTCTCATTTTTGTGGTAGGAGGCCAATTGCAGGAGTCAGTTCTCTCTTTCTACCATATGGATTCTTGGGGTCAAGCTCAGGTAATTGGGCTTGATAACAAGGGTCTTTTACTGACTGAACCATCTTGCCAGCCCCATGGTGGTTTTGATCAACTGTATTTATAATGATGTCAGGAAATTGTTTGGACCCTCACTGAGCTTGTGTAAATATTACTATGATTTTGTCTTTCCCTGACTACTGTTATGCCCAGGAGCAAAGAAAAGCTATTTAATTAAAGTTAAAATGAACAAACAACTCGAGCGGGACAAAAAGAGAACCAGCTGTACAGAAAAATCTGTTTCTGTTGGAGTGTGTTGGATGAGGTGCGTTCTTTCTCACTGTCTCCAAATGCACCTAAGAAGCTGTTGCTGCCCTACGTCTCACCACGTGGGCTCCTTCTGCCTCCTCGTTCAGTTGTGAAAGTCTAGTGGGACTGTGTGCAGGCACAGCATATCTTGGTTAGGGGTTTACTGTGCTCCTCACAATGGGGAGTCATAGAAAATTCAAAGCAAAAGCTGTTTGTACTGGAATTGGCTAGAAGGCACTGGAAATTTTATATCCAAATAATTATTATCCTCTGAACTTAGAAATCAATGCATTTATTTATATAACTTTGTGTCTTCTTTTAAAATTTTCATTTGAGCTGTCTTAAGGTATACATCAAGTAGTATCTGGCCTTTTTATAACTTGGCCTTTGCTTTTAAGAGCAGGTCCTTCATTTAGCTAACATATTTTGCAATAAACATGGTTCCTTAAAAAAGTCAAACTTGGCCTCAAAGTTCATGAGCTATTAGGGGTTGTCAGGAGTGGGCATACACTGCAAGTCTGTGGGGGTATCCTTACCCGCCTTCTATAGCTATGAAAGCCCATTGCAATAATGATGCGATAAGCCAGGGTTTGAGTTCTGAACTACATGACTGCAATGGCCAGGCTTCTCCCACTGTGTTTCTGTTTTTTTCATAGATAAATATTTTTTTAAATTTAGTTGTCTACTTTTACAAGCATATTGAGTATATTCATCCCAGCTTCCTTCCCTCCACCCTCCCTCCCATCCTTTCCCTTCTCTTCACCATTCCCTCCCACTCCCTCCCATCCTTGTGCTTCTATGGACTCCAGGGCTCTCTCCTGCTTCTCTACTCCTGTGGTGGCTCAGACCTCCGTGGTATATCAAGTTACCTCTCTTCAGGACACCCCACTGACACATATTTTTATAGTAACAAATAATATTGTGCTAGATGAAAACTTCGATGAGAGCAGTAGGCTAGGACAATGTCATCCTATAAAGTGCCATTATGTATAAGGGATGATAAATAATAGAAGCGAAAGATATACCTTTGTTAATTTTTAAAGTGCTTTTGATTTTTCTGAAAAATCCATTTTCTGAAAAATGGATTATGGGTATTAAATTGCTGTGATATATTTCATGTGCTGAATTTAAATAAACATCATAAATTTATTTTTAGGAATTAATGTATTATTCTGTAAGTAGAATTTCTTTAAAAATTTATTTATAGTGACAAGGACCCTCTCCCCCTTTTTTAATAGGGAGTCAGCTCCCCATGAGGTACTCAGACATAATGCTCGCTTTAACTGACATGACCATTGAAGAGAGCCCTATGGAGATGCCTCAGAAAGCTAAAAATAGATCTACCATGTGATCCAACCTGCCACTCCTACTTTCGGCTGCATGCCGAAAGGAGCCTATGTGTACCACAGAGGTACCTGCAGTTCCATGATCATTGCAACAAGATCCATAATAGCGAAGTTAGCGAGCCAGTTTGTGTGCCTACTGGAAGACGGATGGATAAAGAAGATGTGGTGTAGATATACAACTCAATCTTATTCAGCCAGAGAACAAAATTGTAACATTTGCAAGAAAAATAATCCAGACTCAGAAGGACACACGTAGTTGCGTGTGTGTGTGTGTGTGTGTGTGTGTGTGTGTGTGTTTAAAGTGAAAGGGGGGCTATTTGAGGAGGAAGGGGACTAACAGGGAGGAAAATGGGTTGTGAATATGAATGAAGTACCTGATACATTTGGATGAAAATGTCATTATGAACTCACTTTGTATAATGAGAATACACTAATATAAAGTATAAAACATGATGTGTCCAGCACGAAACTGCTAAAAATGAATTTAACAGTGCTTTGCACGGAGGCAGCTGGGGAGCATCTGGTCACCTCCCCATCTCAAGAATGTAAGATTCATTTTAAAGGTTTTATTTATTTATTTATTTATTTATTTATTTATTTATTTATTTATTTGTTCGTTCGTTCATTCTTTCGTTCATTCATTCATTCATTCATTCATTCATATGTGTGTGTACGTGCGCCTGCGCGCACATGCGTCTGTGCGTGCATGGAAGTGAGAAGAGGGCACCAAGTGACTTTCTCTGTCACTTTCTACCAATTCCTTTGAGGCAGCACTGGCTCGGGGACTTAAGGCTGAGTTTCTCCGATACACTGGACTCACCAATACCCAGTGATTCTCTCACAACCCTAGAGATGAGGTTACCGTGTTTGTGGCGACTCCCCGATTGTTACCTGGGTCCCGGACCTGAACTCCAGTCCTCAGGATCATAGACCAAGTGTTCTTAACCTCTGAGTCATCTCTCCAGCCCCGAAAATTTTGTTTTTTTATGAAAACTCATGTATTTACCTTACCGCATGCAGTGTTCTCCACAGTACGGTCCCGAATTCTTTGCCCTGGAATCGCCTGGAACTGGTACTATCTTTGCGCCTGGATAAGATGGAGTCCCAGGTCCTGGGCCATATGAGGTCGGCTCTGGTCTTCTAGTGACCCCTTCCTCAGGCCTCTCATCCCTCCCAACAATTCCATGCTCTGGGAACTCAGTCCCACTAAAGTGGAGGATCAAGACTGCAGCAGAGCACCCCCTCTCACCTTGGCAGTCCGTGGGCTGTGTCCACACATGTTGGCGTGGGATCTCTTGCTCCATAGGAAGAGAAAGGAAAGAAGAGAAGGTAACTCAGTGAAAATTAGGACATTGCTTGCCCGAGTAGGCAGATACAATGTATCTTATCTAGCGGTTCACTTAAAATTAAATGCCTTTATAGGGGTGATGATAGAGTTCAGCTGGTAGAGAGTTCACTTGGCATGTGTGACCTCCTGAATTTGATCTCTAGCACCACATAAAGTTTGTGTGGTGGTGAATACTTGCAGTGTTGGCATTTGTGAGGAAGAGGCTGGAGGAGTTCAGAAAGCTCAAGTCATCCTTAACTATATAGTGAGCAGCATGGGCTACTGTTTTTTGCTTTTGTTTTGTTTGGTTTTGTTTTGAGAAAGGATCTGCACTTGTACTGATCCTCCTGCCTCAGCCTGGAGAGTGTTGGTGTTACAAGCTTGTGTAGATATCCACTGTGTCTGACTGGGGACACTTCCCCCCTTCCACATCCTCTTCTAGTCTCTGCACACATGCACACATACACAGGCACCTGCAGGCCCACATGAAACACTGCTCTGTTCTTTCACCCAAAGCTCTGTGAATGTCAGGTCAGGCCTGAAGCTTGGGATTTGTCCAAATGCAGATTCCCGGTTCCTGTCCCAGACTTGTACCTGACAGGCTTTGGGGATGCAGCTAAGGAGTCCTCATTTTTGCCAGTTTCTCTTCAAGAGCCCTTGAGCCTGAGAACTGGTGCCTCTGTCAGTCTTCTGCACTGGGAAAGACTGTTCTAGAAACCTCTGTTTCTCCTCAGGCTGGGGCTTCAGCATGGGGACCAATTACCACTTCCACAGCTGGAGAGTGTTTGTCATCGTGTGTGCTCTGCCCTGCACCGTGTCCATGGTGGCCTTGAAGTTCATGCCCGAGAGCCCCCGGTTTCTGCTGGAGGTGAGTCCCCACCAGCCCCAGGACCTCTGGGGTCATGTCCTCAGTCCCCCACATTGTGTTTCCTCCTCCCTGTACCTAGCACTATCTCCTGTTGCTGACCTTGCAGGCATCATTACAACAGATGCTCTTCCCTGTTGGTGATGGTGGCAGGTCATGGGTTTCTGCCCTGTCTGTGCTGGGTGGAGGTGGGGGGCAGGACTTCATGGTGCACAGGAATAGAGTCCTTCCTGAAGCTGGACGTAGGCTCTCCCAGGGTACTGTTTCCTGTCAGAGGCCCTGGATAGGACTCTTCACAGCATCATGCTGTTTTTTTTCTGTGTGACAGCAGTGAGCTCTTGGTAAACTTATCACTGGCAGAGGACCTTGAAGATTCTTAGCTACATGGAGTCTCTATCCACCATCAAGTTGCCTTGGGGTATCGATATCCCTTGGAGACTTCTAACCCTGGGAGGCTGTTGTGTTTGCAGTGGTCAGAGAAGAGAGCTGGTGTTGAGTGATAGGGTTCAGCCCTCCATTCCAGTCTGCAGATTGGTTCTCTGGAGGTTCATGCAATTTGCTGCATGCTAAATATTACCTGGGATCCTACTTGGGATCCTGTGCATTGTCCCCCCTCCCACATAAAAACATTCTTTGGTATCTATTTGTTTCTTAAGGATATAGTGACAGGTACCACAGAGTGAGTTTAGCAAAGTTGTCTCACAGTTCTGGAAATGAGAAGCTCCAAATAAAGATACAGACAAGGCCATGCTCCCTCTGAAACCCATAGGAAAGGATGAGATCTCATTCTCTGCAGTTTCTGGTGGTCCAGGCCAGTTTCACCATTCCTTGGCTTGTGGCTGCAGCACCGCTTGAGTTACAGCCTTCAGCATCACATGATGGTCTCACAAGGACACTAATCTAGTGGATCTGGAGTGGGGGACTTCAGCCTGAACTCATCTGACTAATTCCATGTGTGGCCTTTCCCATTCTGAGCAGCGCAGGTGTAGTGCTTAGGACGTCATCCAAAATGTGTTGCTGCTTTGTTTTATCTCATCGATGGGGCATGTGATTACCACTTTTTGATCCTTCAACTTTACACTGAGAATAGTTACTCTGAGTGGGCAGTGATGGTGATGCCAGGCATTGATCCTGTAAAGGCAGACCCTGATTTTATTTCCAGTGTGGGCCAGAATGGAGGCTTGTCCTAAGCTTTCACAAGTCTGACTTAATCACGGGTCATACCCCATCCTCAGACCCAGGCCTCAGCACACTCTTTGGGGTTGTTGGGTTTTCCAACCCTGATGAACAGAAGGCATGTTGAGCCATGAACTTATAAGTCTTTGTCTTTGATTTGAACAGATGGGCAAACATGATGAAGCCTGGATGATTCTCAAGCGAGTCCACGACACCAACATGAGGGCAAAGGGGACCCCCGAGAAGGTGTTCACGGTGAGTGCATGCTGCCTGCGTCCAGAGCTTCACCGCTGTGTGGTTTTGTGGAACAGCAACTTTGCCAAAAGAAAAGGATTCCTTCAGTACTTCTTTTTTTTTTTAATATTCTTATTATTTATTTTTTATTCAATTGTGCGTGTATGCATATGTGCGCGTGTGTATGTATGTATGTGTGTGCGCATGTGTATGTATATGTGTGTGTGTGTGTGTGTGTGTATATGTGAGTGTGTGTAGAACCATGGACGAATTCGGGAACCACCATGGACGTCTCCACCTCCTTGCTTACTCTGCCCCGGGATTCACAGGCTCCGTCCTACCAGGACCAGAAACGCAGGCCGCCCCCGCTTCCGCCCGGCATCTACACGTGGGGTCTAGGATCCGAACTCAGGACCTTCTGCCTGCAAGGCAGAGGCTTAACCCCTGAGCCACCTCTCCAGCCCCTCCTTCAGTACTTCTATCAGTGTTGCATCTGACATTCATGTCATCTAGTCAGAATTGCTCTTTGCATTTCTTTTTGTGTGTCTACACATTCATGTATGTGTGCTGAATATCAGTATGTCATATGTGCATGTGGAGGCTATGGTTTAACCTAATTTAGTTGACTTCTACCTTATTATTATTATTTTTTTTTGATTTTTTGTTTGTTCTGAGACAGGTTGCCTATTTTTCACTTAGAGCTCTCTAAGTAGGCCAGGCTGCTGGTCAGTGAACCCTAGGGATCTGTCTGTTTCTACTTTTCTAGTGCTGGAGTTATAAGTGCATGACGTCATGCATGGTTTTTGTGTGTGGGTTCTGGAGAGCCAACTCAGGGCTTCATACTGCACAGCAAACACTCTGTTGGCCGAGTCATCTCCCCAGCCCTATTCTTTGCATTCTGATGGGAGTCTTTCTAGGTGTTTCTTTAGGTAGTGTTGTTAGGAAATCACAATAGAAACAACTAGCTCAATTCTGTGGTTTAAACATCAACGTCTTGTGTTCCATGTTCAGCAGCACTCATAAGCATGTCATATGATGCCTCACAGAATACTCACAGCCAGCCATGAGCTCCCCCATCCTCCTCTCCTACCACCGCTTTAGTGGATATCAGAATGTCAGCACGGCATTCCTCAACATGGCCCTGATGTCAGAGGCTCATTTATGCTGCTTCATCACCTTGCCTCTAAGTATTACAGCCATGAACCTTCTACTCTCTACTTGTTCTGTAGAAATAAAATCCCTGGCTCGAGGAGAACGGGATCTTTATGGCTCTTGAGAGACACTGCTCATTTGGTTATGCCACTCTATAATGTATCCCCCTTTCTGTAACCTCCATGAGACCTTGATATCAGTCTGGATCCTTGTTTCTGGTTTGTTTCAAAAGTAAAGAACTAGTAAGTAAACATTTCCATGAAGATATCTCATGAGAGAGAGAGAGAGAGAGAGAGAGATCTGAGTTTTGCAAAGGCAAGTTACATGGAATGTCTGCTATAGACATCTTTTTGCACCTGTTTTCATAATTTCCTTTAAGACCTATCTCAAGTTCATTTCCTCTGGGTAAACTGCCACCTAACATCCAATCAATACTCTTGATTCTTTGGCTTCTGTAATTTCAGTCTAGAGTCAGGGTCATATGGTGTTTCAGCAACTGGAGTCAGGCAACCTGGGTCAAGCTCTGGTTTCCATACTTGGGGCTGTGCGGCCCTTGGCAAGTTATCATCTGTGCTTCGGTCTCCTTATTCGAAAGGTGGATGATAGGATCCTTAAACACAGTTATCAGTCAGGTTAAATAAAGTTCCTGAAACAAGGCCACTGCCTTGGAGTGTTATCAAATGTTCACTATTAGTAAAGCATATTGCCACATTTTTTCCACCAATTAATGCATTGTAAATATATTGAAAACTGTTCCATGGTGTACTTGGCTGGTTATAGTGCTCCTAAAGTATAAAATAATCGACATCTTATTATTTATTTATTTAAAGACAGGCAGACACACACACACAGACGGGGGGGAGGGAGAGAGAGAGAAGGTTAGGTATACACATGTACCATGTGGGCTTTTGGGAATTCAACTCACATTGCCAAGTTTTGAAGCATGTACCTTACCTGCTGAGGTATCTCACCTGACACTTAATTTTCACTTTTTTTGATTTTAAAAAATCTCATATAGGTACACATTGCATTTGGAGCCAACTTTTCTCCCATACTCCCCTGCTTTCTCTACCCTTCCTGTTGGTTCCTCTGTTTTTCATTTCTGCTTTTCGTGCTACCAATACTTTTGTCACAAAGTTTATTAAGAAGCACAATTAGCTGAAACATACCCAGTAACAATCTTTTAGGATAAAGTGGCCCTCCCAGGCTTCCGTCCTTGCCGCTCTTTGCTGTGGCTCTAGATGCTCCAATTTGGCTACGCTCACAGAAACCACTACTGCCCACTGGAGTCTGGACACACTGGTTTCATTCCCATAGCCCTCTCTGTGCCCCATTCCGCAGCCTAGGCAAGTCCAAGCTTGTCTCAAGCTCCTGCTTTTTCCTGGGAGATGTTTCCATAGTCATCTTTCTGCTTTTAGCCTTTGTGCCTCTGTCAGCTGCAGCCACGCCAGCTTTGAACCCCACAACCCTGCTGTGCAACACACACCCAGATGCGTACCCACTGCCCATGTAAGCATTTGTGAGTTTAGTGGTGTTAGCAAAAATTCAACAGGAATGAGGAACATATCTGAGCACCAACTGTTTCCTTCCTTTCTCCCAGATTTCTCTCCTCTTTACCTTTTTTGTGAATTCTTTTCCTTTAATTTCTCTCTCTCTCTTTCCTTCTCTCTTTCATATGCATGGTAAGCTATTTCTTTCTGTTCTTTTTTTTCTGTCTTACATGCACGGTAAGCTATCTCTCACTCTCACATGCTTGGTAAGCCCCCCACCCCCCAGCCTTTCAAGTCAGAATACATCTCCACAGCAGAAATCGTTTATTCTGAAATTTATTGAAAACGCTTACAAGACTCTCCTGAGAGGCGCCCTCCTAGGAAGTGTCTCTCCTCCCCATCGTGTGTGCATCTTTGCCTTTCCCAGGTGATCCTAATCTCTTGGTTTGCCAGGATCACCTTGCATACAGAGGCACTCCTAGGTTCTCTAAGGACACTTCTGAACCTACTGGTTTGGGAGTCAGCAGATCCAACTCAGTCGTGGTTCCGATTCCCCTGAAGTGCAGGGGGGAGCTTTCCCAGGGTGCATCGGAAGCGGATTGGCTGAGGTTGGCCGAGTCCCCTTTTCTGGTTCAGGATGATAGGACAACCAGTGCCCACTGCCTGCTCACCCTAGAGGAGCATGGTTTTGTCTTGAATTCTCAGCAAGGTTCTGCTTGCTCCTGTGGGGGTCCAGTATGGTAGAACCAGCTCAGTCTACTGGCTGATTTGTAACAAAGCAAGTGGCCCAATGTGGAGGAACGAAATCTCAGCAGGCCAAAAGACAAATTTCAGGGCAAAAGCTGTTTACTTCAGGACCAGAGTTGTTCAAGCCATGGATGAGAGCATCTTGGGAAAATCCTTCCTTCAAGAAACCTCTGGGAAGCACTCTGCTGAGAACCTATGTTCTCAGGGTTGGTATGAACACAGGCCACATCTTATTCTAGATGGAATCCAAAACAAGTATTGAAATCCATTGCAAACAACAGTAGTTGTGCTTGAAATCAAATCCTAAAGAGAAAAACAAAGACCAGTTTCTTTCTTACACCTGAGTGGCTATTTTAATAGTTTGCACTGTGGCTTATAAGGTGTTTCTGGATTTGGTGTCAAATCTTCCTGTTGACCCCCTTTGACAGTAGCTGTTCACTATGCTGTCATTTGGAGGGTGTGTCCTGTCTCCAGTTCAGGAATCCAGTTTTCCTGTTGCACCCCAGACAAAATAGCGTTGGAAAAGTTGGGCGTGGTGGGGTGGACCGGGAGGCTGCAGAGTGTTGGCAACGTCTGGGAAGGGCCTTGGCTTTCAGCCAACTCTCAAATGGGTGCTTGGTCACCCCAAAGGTCTCAGGACTAGGCTAGGATTCAGAGAAGCTCGGCCAAGCTTGCAGACCCAGAACACAGCCATTGATGAGGAGTTTCCATGTCCAGACGTGGGTCTTTCCAGCCTCATGTCTATCTTTTACATCCTCAGACCTCAGGTGAAGGTGAAGAGCCTCTTTTCTGTCTCTCCACAGATGCTTTGTTTGTTGAGCAGTGGAAACTGTTTCTGAGCTTTTTTTTTCCTGCTGGTTCTTCTACTCTCATCATGGACCTTGATAGCTAAAGCACTGGCCTGGTCAAAAATCTCCTCAACACTGACTGGCTTTGCAACGCGATGGTTGCTTTAGACATCAGAAAAACTGAACGTCACTGCCTTGGCTAGTGGATGTTGTTCACATGAGACTCTCCCGCTTTCCACAGTTCTTGAGCAGACTCTCGTGATATCTCACACCACCTGCTCTGGTTTTTGTCAGGAAAACCAGGGATGGGATGGAAGCCATGATTTTCTTTACTCTGTTATGTTTTTAAAATATCTTAAGTAGCAGTCCTTACCTTTGCACTGTTATCTCTGCTAGATTTCTGTGATGCTCATAGTCATTAGTTGTGAATTTTAATGCAGCATCAGTTTTATCCATTCAACATATTATGGACACTAAATAGAAATTTCTTAAAGACTTGGTTTACCAAAAAGTATTGTAGTTCTTTTTGTCTGCACCTGTATGTATCTTTTTGAGAAAGGCCACTGAGAGATTTGTGTATTCCATTGGTTAAAAATCATACACACACACACACACACACACACAAACGGTAAATTAAAAAAACTTATCTAAGGACTAGCAAGATAGCTCAATGGGTAAAGGCACTTTCCTTTAAGTTTGATGGCCTGAGTTTGATTTCTGAATAACCCAAATGCTAGAAGCAGAGAACTGACCCCCGCCCCTGGTTGTCCTTTGACCTCCACATACATGCCATGGTACGTGCATGTGTACATGTACACATACGCACACACAAAGATATGTATTCATGCAAAACAAACATGTGAAATTGTAAAAAAGAACATTTCTAGAGGATTGTCCAACATTTCGTCATCTTAGATAAGTTAGTAAAAGTTAACTACATTAAGGCAAACACTAAGAAAAAAGTTTTGAAGGTCAAATGGGATTGAGATTGTCACACTCTTTGCAGGTTTCCCACATCAAAACTCCCAAACAAATGGACGAGTTCATCGAGATCCAGAGCTCAACAGGAACTTGGTACCAGCGCTGGCTGGTCAGATTCACAACCACTTTCAAACAGGTACAGTTTGGGGACACATCATTGGAGGGGCGGTTGGGTCCATGGGACTCTGTAACTTTAGTCGTTGAAGAATAAATAAAAACCACAGCCAATCCTACCACAGACGGTGTGGTCGTGAGGCAGCAGCCGAGTGTTGGATCACGCACGGGGAGCTCCGTGCGCCATGCGCTGGAGATGTCCCTCTCTGAACCCTAGTGTCTTTTCTTTACTCTCCTTTCTCAAAGCCAGCAAATATCCTCTCTCTACAACTTTACTTAAGTAATTCATAGGAAGGAAGGGACAAATGAAACAAATGACTTTTAGGGATTTTTGGTGATTTTCAGGAAGGATTCTTTGTGAAGTGTGGTGTCACTTCTCCAAGGCACGGGGGGCTACAAGTGAGGAGCAAACTGGCTGCTGACCACCGAGCCTGCTTGGTTCTTCTTAGGATGGACGTATTCATTCTAAGATGATGTATTCATGCTTTGTGGTTAAGAGACATTTGAAGTGTCGCCACTGCCCACAGGCTGAGGGTAGAACTTGCTGCTGCAGGTTATTGAATGCCTTGGAAGCACAGTTTGGAGTGCTTTTGCTTACATTTATGAATCTTGGGTTCTCAGGGAAAATGCTATAAGATTAATAATATTCAAGGCTGGCCAGACAGCTTTCTCTGTTATCTAAACAGAGCTGCTTCTTTTGGGAGGGAGAGTAAACCATCCTTTTCCTCCACGACGTCCTAGTCCATTTATTAGATCTTTCTGCCACCTGTCCCTTCCTCTAACTGTCTTTCTGCTGTGGGTTTCAGGTCTGGGATAATGCTCTGTACTGCGTGATGGGCCCTTACAGGATGAACACGTTGATTCTGGCTGTGGTCTGGTTCACCATGGCGTTAAGGTACGCTCCCTCTCACATCCTTTCCTCTCCTCCTGCCTCCATTGCCTTGTCGACACTGAGGAGTCTAAACTCCCAGGCTGCATCTGAGTGGATGCTGTGGGCTGCAAGTCCTCGGTGCAAGGGCACCAGGCTTTTCTGGCTTCTGCGAAAGGAAACTTCTGACCTCAATACCAATTCCTGTAACAATCAGTCCCAGGCTCAGGCTAGGTCTCCCTGTGCTAGAAGAAAGCCTAGAGGCTTCCTGTCAAAGGAAAATATGCATGGAGAAGAAAGAGGCTTTCTCACCTGAGCCTCCTTCCCTAGCCATATTGATGTCTAGTTGACAAATAGAAATTGTTTATTTGGAGCTAGGAAGATGAATCAGAGCTTAAAGCCTTTGCCTTGCAAGCAAAAGGATCTGAGTTCAGATCTGTTTTGTTCCTGGAGGATCAGAGCAAAGAAATAAGGAGGTAGAGCAATCTGGCATTTCCGATGTCACCTTGGGCTTCCACAGGCATACACAGTGCACACACACACATACACACACACACACACACACACACACACAGACATTATGTTTAAGATGTACAATGCATATTTTAATATATGTAAGCCTTGTGAAATAGTGGCCACAATCAAGCTAATGAGCTTGTCCATCACTTAGCACAGTTGTATTTTCTTATGTGTGTGTGTGTGTGCACAATAAGTCTATATGTATGTATATGTATGTATGTATATGTGTATGTTGTATGTGTGTGCACAGTGTGTATATGTGTGCATATGTGTGCATGTGTATGTGTGTATATGTGTGTGTTTATATATATAGTATGTATAAGATGATCCCTCCTAATAGATTTCAAGTAAGCATTATAGTATAGAGAACTGATTTGCTATTGTTGACTATAATTATTTATTCATGAGCTTAAACTTAAGGAACTTTTCTCAGAAGTCCACCAGTCAACTCGCTGCTGACAACTCGCTGCCTGAACAGAATGATGTTTTAGTTCACAGGAAGCAGCAGGCAGTTAACAGTGGGACTGACAGCATGTGACAGATAAGACACTGGAAACTATGCTCTTGTGCTCTACAACAGATGCAGTTGAGGCGGGGCTATAGCTGGCTTCTTTCCTCAAGGGCAGGCTTGCAGGAGTGTCTTCATTAGCCTTAGACAATAGCACTTTTCTTTCTTGTGTGTGTGTGTGTGTGTGTGTGTGTGTGTGTGTGTGTGTGTGTGTGCCAGATGGCACATGAATGTACATACCTGCGAAGGCCCAAGGGTAACACTGGGAACCACCCTGATTTTGCTCTATCTCCTTATTGCTTTGCTCTGGGGTTTCACAATCTCTGTCTTCCAGAGCTGGACACATAGGCTGCTGCCATTTCTGCCAGACATTTCTATGTGGGATCCAGGGATCTGAACTCAGGTTCTTTTGTTTGTGAGGCAAAGTCTTTAATCCCTGAACCATCTGGCATCAGTTTTCTTTCTGCGTGACTTTCAGATCCACTGACAGGACTTTGGAGCCATCTACATACACAAAGTGCTTCTGGACGTAAGGAGCACTCAGTGAATTGCTGCGACCAACTAGGAACTATTTGCGAGATTTTCATCTTCCATCTATGACACTGTTTTGTTCCTCTGTCTGTGCCCCCCAGTAGGCTCCCTCACTCCAGGGAAACAAACAAACTCTGGAGACCTCTTTGATTAAGGGGGATCATGGGAAAATCTCCTATTCTTCATCACCTGTGTTCGGAGAGCTGCCCTCCTAGATCCAAACAGGCTGGTTCTAGAGGAAGCCTAACCTTCCGCTCGCAAATCCTTCAGTTCCAATAATTCAGAGTCAAATATGACAGACTTAAGATTTCATTCACTGAGAGTTAGGAAAACCTTTTATTTATATTTATTTATGTTGAATTTAATTTCAGGGAATAGGTAATGTATTTCAAATGTTGTAACAGCAGAGAAATCTCCGCCCACTCCTTTTTGCCTTCAATATATAATCATCTTTTATGTTCTTATTTATCATCCCAGTGATTCTTTTTGCAAATGTAAGCAAATACTTATGTTTCTTCCTTCTTTCCTTGTCCAAAGGAACACAGTTTGCATTTGATTTTTATTTTCAAAGATACGCTTTGGAAGTTTATCCATACCAGTCACTCAAAGGATTTTTTTTTTAGTTCTTCTCTCTTTTCCCTCCCCCATTCTTTTTTCCCCTCTCTCCTTTATCTCCTTTCTCTCTCTCTTTCTCTTTATCTCTCCTCTCTCTCTCTCTCTCTCTCTCTCTTTCCCTCCTTTTTTGACATCTTAGGCTGTTACTCCTGACCCTCTTGCTTCCACTGGAATTGGAATTGTGCACCCCACAACCTTAGTCTTATTTGGAGTTCTCATAATATCTGTATCACCCTGCACTACACTCTTACCTTTTATTCAACCATGGCTCCCCCTATAGACTCTTGGGAAGGTTTCAGATACTTTACTACTACAAACGATGCCACTACGAGTTATTGTGAGTTGTAGAACAATTGAGAATGTTTGTCAGTGAACTAGATTCAGTAACATTTTTAAGCATTGATAAGGTCTCCTATATTACAGCACTGTACAAATTTTTCTAGTAATCTATAAACATTCCTGTCAACATGCAGTGTTTCAGCACACTTTGGGGTTTTGGTAGCCTAGTAGCTAGAAGTGAAACACTGTGGTTTGGATTATGTTTTTCTTGATATCAGTTCAACAGAGCACTTCTTTTATGTATCGATTATGCATTGTTTGGGCAACTGAGTTTTTGAAATGTAAAACAGTAATTTGTCAGTAGGGGCATTTTTTTTACCTCTTCCTTTGCAATGTTACATTTTTGCGTTCTTTCTCCTGTGGAACCAGGTTGAGTGGTAGCTGTCGAGAACTATTAAGCAGTGGTGGTGGTGATGAGAATCTTGTATTGTTTCTGACATTTAGTGTTCCCTTGACACTATAGTTCTGCCCTTGGAGAACTATTTCCTGCGGTTACAGGTGTGTCCTTCAGTCCCTAACCTCTTGCCATTTTAAAAAATCCTTTAATTTTTAAATTTTATTTTTCTAGTTTTACAAGCACATTGAGTATTCTTCCTTGCTTCCTCCCATCCCCCTCCGTTCCCTTCATCCATCCGTCCCACTCCCTCCTACACTCCTCTCTGTCTGCTTCTATGGAACCCAGGGTTCCCTCTGGATCTCTTGCAACTTTTTTAAAAGTGAGAATCAAGGTTTTTAGTTAAATGCCTTTTAGAATCTCTTTTCTGTTTCTTCCTCAGATAGGTTAGATCTGTGTATTGTTAGATTTCACAATGATGAACGAAATTACTATATTTATCACAAGTCTTTAAAAATTAATTTAAATTATTTAAAAATACAATGGATTTTTGCTTTCTTCACAGCTGCATTACCCTCTTTCAACCCCCCTCCTCCCACTGAGATATGTCTCCCTAACACACTTGCCTCCTACGCCAAGCCAATGTCCTTTGTGTATGTGCCCCATTGAGTCCAATAAAGGATGTGTGTTATTACATGTGCCTGGGTACCTGCTGCGGCATAGATAATATTTCAGTGAGGACGCCACTGATATCAGTTTTGATATTCCATGATTCCTCCCTGATTCCTCCCTTATTCATCGTGCCCAGGTGGTGCCACAAGCTTTATCTACATAATGACTTGTGGGTGCAGATTCTGCTGGTGAAGCAGAGTCCTGAGGCCACTCAACCCTTCTGCCTCCTCCTCTCTTGCAGTTACTACGGTCTGACAGTGTGGTTCCCTGACATGATCCGCTATTTCCAGGACGAAGAATACAAATCGAAAATGAAGGTGTTTTACGGTGAGCATGTGCACGGTGCCACGATCAACTTCACGATGGAAAATCAGATTCACCAACATGGGAAACTTGTGAATGATAAGTAAGTGTGTGACCACAGTACCTGGGGCTGCCCTTGGGAAAGAGCTCTGGAAAGACTAGAGGTCACTATGGCTGGGATCAACTTTGATGGTCAAGTGTGTATTGTCCTGACCCCCCACATAACCCTTATTCCATGGCTACGAAAAGGAGTGACACTTGGTGGACACTGGTCAATGTGATCGTCTTTTCCAGAAGACAGCAGAAAGCCACGTTCCATAATGGCCCTATTTACTAAGCGGAGCATACCGCCCTCTGCTGCAATTATCTTGAATTGCACTTAGCATGATCCCAGGCGTGGTTAACGACTGTTGAGTGACCAATGACATTGGAAATGAGAGGGTCCAGAACTGACTGCTGAGGTCCTTGAAACTATCTGTGGCATGGTGACCAAGTTTTTTTCTTTGATTCTAGAAGCTTCTCCATGCTGGGAATACTATGGAGCTACTTTTGGTTATTGTTTCACCTGCTATTCCCTGAAAGGACTGGTCACTGTGTTCTGTGTTCAGCAGGATTATTTGTCCTTTGAAGGGGGATGCTTGCGTAACTTCCTAGACTTTTCTTCTATCTGTTGCATGGACAAATGAGGTGGGCAATTCAGGCTGCCTTCTGGAAGTGTCACAGTGGGCTGGGCAGGACATTAGATAGGTTTACTTTGTTGGGTCACAGTTAACAACCCAGTTTGGCAGGAGTGCTCACACCAACACTAGGGCTGGAGGAACTGGCCACACCATATTCACAGGACCGCTGAGGGAGTGGTAAACCTCACTTTCCAAACTGAAAGTCTGTCCGAGTATGCCACAGTGTGTCAACTTACTGAAAAAGATCCCTCCATTTTATTCACTCCTCCAAGGAACGGTCCCACCCACGATGGGCTGGGCCTCCCCATTAATTAGACAATCCTCTGGAGACTTGCTCAGGGGTCAACTACTAATTCTTGCAAATGTGCCCAGAGCCAAGGCCTTCAACTGTCAATTTATCACCAATGTCCAACAGAACATTATTCTCCAAAATGAGCACAAGCCCCTCCCTCTCTTTTTGCCCTGTCCAAGCTCATCAGGTAAAGGGTCAGTGAGTGACCTTGGGCTCTGTAGCAGTGCCAAAGATGCCATGGCCCAGACGCTTCAGTGCCAATGCCACAGCTTCCGTATTTACCACTTCAATACAACATTGACAGCACGAATAGTCGTCCCAGTGGGTGTTCCTCCTCCTCCCTTTCCGATACCCACCCACGTGCCAGGAATCCCAGGAAAGTCCCCATCTGTCATGACTGCAGTCATGATGGGAAGGAAGGGCGTTGTGTGACAATTTTCCTGGGGAGATGGCATATAATTAGCTATCCACCTCAGATAAGAATTTGACAACAAATCAAAGAAGTGATTGCAATAAGGTTTAACTTGACAAACCAAGAAGTCTATCAGTTACTCACAGGAGTAGGGGTGAGGGTTACCTACAGAAATAGGGGTGACCTCAAAATATCACTCACATTGGGAAGTCTCATTACTAGCCTGACTAGTGGCTTCCTCTTGACTGCATAGATAGAATCCTTTGCTTCCAATTAATTTCCTCAGGTTATATAAACTAGCTCCCTTCACAGACCTCAAGGCTGGGGAGTGTTGCAGACAAGACCAGGATCCTAAATAAGGATTCAAAGACTCTCCTCACCCCCTCTCTCTCTGAGGAGACCTCAGTGGTCCACAGGGGCAATCTCAGACAAAGATGGTGGCTTTTCACTTGGAGGAAAACACCACAGGACAGAAGGCAGGACAGCTGGATTCTGCGTCAATCCCTTCTCAGGTCTAGTCCACATCGCTGGCATAAGTATGCATAGATCCTCACAGAAAGTCACTGTTCTTTGAGGTGGACACACAGAGAGGGTGATCTACTCCTTCTAGTCACATGACTAATGTCAATAGCAATGTCTCCAGGCATTGGATTCTAGAGCTCTTACAAATGTCACCAGTACCAATACCACTCTCAGGATGCCGTCCACTCCCAGGAAGATCTGAGTCGCATGCTCCTCCCTCCTCTCATTAGAAATTTAAAAGCAGCGTCAGGATCTTAGTGCGTTATGACAGACAGGCTTTGGATTTAGCCATGCAGAAGTGGGGGCTTTTGACTCCTTAAGCTTTTCTCAGGTTCCTCCAAATTTTCAACAAGCTGTCAGGTGAGGATGAGAAACTTCGAAGTAAGGTATGATGGGAGCCATAGGACCCCGGGAAAGTATGTGGCTATTGTCAAAGGCCTGGAATGCATGGGTAGGCCAAGGATGGTCTGCAACAGATTTTTTTATACATTTTTTATTATTTCCGCTCATACAAACTTAATAGGTACACCAGTTCGGTCTGCAACAGATTTAAGGGTTCTTCACGTGGATGCTCAATTCCTTGGTTCTGTGTTTCACGTGCCTGTAGATGCCTTTGTGTCACTCTTAAAATATAAGTCCTCAAGAGTTTCACTGAGCACAGTGTAACTTTTGTCATAGATATGCTTTTTAACAGCAGCTGCTATAGGTACAACCGCCACCACTTGGAGTCTGTAGTTTTCCCTCCTAAGCTAACTGCTTTACAAAAATCAAAGGATTTTTTTTCCCTCCGTGGGCTGAGCTGCATTTTGCTTCTCTTCTTGTGCTATGCTGCCATCTGCTGGTGAGCAGGTGAATGTCACATCTTTTAAAACCCCAAGTGTGAAGAGATACCAGACTCCCTGGGGCATCTTTGTGCCAGTTTTGCCCTTTCAATATTAGCCTTTGCTGCTGTAAACTTTAGTTGAAAGTAGTTCATTTTCTTGGCTGAAGCACGTGGGGGGAGGAATGACTTTGCAAACAAGGATTTCAGACTTCATGTGGGTATTTGTAGGTCCCGTTGAAATTTACAGCTACTGAGAAACCTGGTCTCCAAGAAGATATGCCGTGACCCTGATCCAGACACACTGTCTGCCACCTCCTAGTGTGGCTTATGAGACCCTAGTGTCCCCGAGTCCCGGCGTACCGGTTTGCTCCAGAGCTTCTGAAATTTTCAGTGTAAGAAAGGCAAAAGGTTAAGTTGCAATCTTATGCTAAAATTATCAGGCAAGGTTCTCCTTATCAATAACTTTAAAGAAATTTCATCAGAATGTGTATTAGGTAACTAATTAGCTAACGAATAGTATGCTTTCTGCAGGGAGAAAATGCAGCGACAGGGTTCACCTCCAGAGGGTTAGGCTGGGGGCATTCCACGATATAGTCTCCCCGGACATTTGGGAGATGTGTCTGGTTCTTTCCTGGGAAAGGTCATGGCCCTGGAAGTACTGTCCTAATTTTCAGGTTTCCCTGCAGAGGAAGGGAACTTGATGCTTCTGAGCACTGCGGGTTGAAATTTCAAATTGGATTGTGTCCCCATTAACACCAGTGATTCATTAGGGCTGACTGGAAAATATTTCTCATGAAGTCATATAGAGTTATGAGGATTTTTACCAAAGATCAGAGGTGAGGAGCTCAGGAAGAGAATGAAGCTTGTAGGACTTTGCTCTAAAGTGAGACATGGTGGGAAGCAGGGGTAGCAGCGAGAACAAGCGGTGCATAGCCAGCAAATGTCTGCGATTTCATGCATTGCCTGGAAAGTTCTTGTGCTTAGGCCCCTTTCAGTAGAGCAAAAGAAGACGCCTCTGTTCCAGTACAGCAAAGTCCCTGGAAGATGCCAGCAATGAGCAAAGGTGCTTCCTGGCTTCTGTGTCTGGGAAAGTAGCCAGAACTGGGTTCCAGTCTTGCTGGTCAGTCCTGGGCACATCTCATCTCTGAACTGTCCAAGCCTCAGAGTCCACATGGGAGGGTGACTGTATTGATGTAGAAAGCGTATATTTCATGGTCGAATTTCTTAGAATGCTTTGAACCCTGATTCAGGCCCAACATAGCTCTTGTGAGTCTTGAGTATTTTATATTTTACAGAGTAAGAGAATTTCTTTCCCTTATTAAACATGCTATGCAAATAAATTAGAGTGCTATTGGTGTGGGGGTATTTATTTTTTATGTCATTGAGCCTTAACAGTTTTCTTCTTGTTTGCAGTTCTATAATCCAATCATCTACAAACAACCCTTGCTTTGTTTCCTTCTTTTTTATTGAGAAATATTTCAAGCTGTCAGAGAGTAGAGAATACAGACAGCCTGTTCAAGCTCTCTTTATAAAACTATATGTCATAGGTCATTTGCTCACAATGTTAACTTTCCTTCCCCTAAGTGGGGAGGTCGCTGGGAATGGATCTCTGCTCCTGTCACATGCTAACCTTGTGCTCTGCCCCTTGTGTTAACTTCTTGACATCATTCCTCTTCTTCTCTGGAGGAAATGATCACCATGGTCCTAAGATGATCTTTGTATCTAGGCATGTTTGGGTCACTTCCCACTTGCTTAAAGGTCTATAAACATCACATGCCTTTTTCTTTTTTTCTTTTTTTAATACATTTTTTATTATTTCCGCTCATACAAACTTAATAGGTAGACCAGTTCCTCCCTCCCTCCCTCCTCCTCCCCCCGAATCCCCTGCTCCCCCTCCCTCCCTCTCCATCCCCCAGCGCCTCCCCCCCAATTCCCAGAGAGTCCTTTATTGTGTATGCCTAACTCTCCTCTGGGTCCTCCTCTCCGATGACGTACAAGGACCCAGTGGCATTTCCCTGAACCCTTTCTCATGTTCCCCTTAAGCATAGGAACACTACTGTGGCTGTCAATCCCTTGCCTCCAAGGATCTTGGTGCCTTTAGCTGATGCTAGACTTTGTGAGGTCAACAGTGTGTTGGACATTGCGCAGGGCATGCAAAGTCCTATTGTGATTGCTTCGGCCCTAACTAGTGTGGAGAATCTTGCAAATCATTGCTCCTCCCATCCTTTTGCTCTTACAATCTTACCGCCCCCTCTTCCTCAAATGGCCCTGAGCTTCAGGATGGGGGAAGATTAGGCTGGCCTGGTTCTATGCATCACATGCCTTTTTCATGTGCCAAATTTCAGATGAAAATTTTATTATGTTATATATGCACATAAGCTAATCATCATCATCATCATTGTGTTTTTGTTTTTGAGGAAAGGTCTCATGTGCTCAGGCTGGCCTCGAGCTCGCTGTGTAGCGGAGGCTGCCCTGAACTCCTGATCTTCCTGCTTCTAATTCCTAGTTGCCACACCTGGTTTTGTATGAACATTGTACTGTTGAGTGTGAAGCTTTTTTGTATAAAACTAAGGTTTTGCAGATTCTCAATGATAGCATAGATTTTTGCACAACTCATTTAGTTTAAATTTTATTGCATGCATATTCTGTGAGGTGTTTATCTGTCCTCCCTTTGATGGACATTTAAATAGGTAACAGTTGTTTATTACACTAATGCTGCCAAAGTGTTCTTATAAGTGAGTTTTTATTTTCTTTTAGCTTGTGTAACTCAACCCAAGTGAAATTGTTGAGTGGGAAGGTCTTTCAGCTTAGATATATTTGCATGAGAGACCTGCCATGTTCTTAGTTTGTTTTTCTGTATACAGTGCTGCTTTTAACCCGTCCCTTTCAGAGTTTTCCTTTTGCATTTGTTATCTATCTGTTCGTGTATCGATGTCTCACCCTTCTGCTCTTCTTTCCTTCGCTGATTCCTTCTGGTGGCGTCTGTGTTAGAGGTTCTCCGAGGTTCTCCAGCTTTTGGTCTTGTCTATCTAATACCTCTGGGAAAATCATTCATCATTATCTCTTTAAATATTCCTTTTGTCAAGTTATCCCTCTACTCTATCTTGAATTCCAGGTGTCCTCCTACAGCTCTTAGATGCTCTCTCCTTATTTTCCTCTGTGTGTTTCAGTTTTAGACATTTCTCTTGATGACTGTGATTTCACTAATTTCTTCCTTTGTTGTGACGCATCTCCTGATGCATCCATCCAATGTATTCTTAATCTTTAATTGCATTAGGGATTTTGGCATCTTTATCTGACTCTTAAGATTTACACCATACTGATATGATTCCCTAGCTGTTCATGAGTGTCCCAGTACCTTTCCTTTTAAGCATTTAGTTTGTTAGTAATAATTATATTAAACCCCCTGCTTGATAGTTTCAGTATTTATGTCATATGAGTCTTGCTTTCTAAATTTCTATGTGTGACATCATATTGTTTTAAAAATTAACTGATTAACCGTGTGTATGTGTGTGCATGCGTGCGTGCGGGGGGGGGGCACACACATGCCATGGGCATGTGAATCTCGGAGGACAACTTTCAGGAGTCTTTTCTCCTAGGGCTTTCTGGGAATTGAATTCAGGCCACCAGATTTGCACCAGCAAGTACATTTGTGCGATAAGCATTTCACCGGCCCATATCATGTTGTTTTATTCTTGTTTCTTTGAGTGCTGTGTAAGTTGGGATTACCAATAAGATACCTTTCACAGGACTGTTGTGGCTAAGAATGGGGACCCCTCTTCTTCTGCTGGGCTGTTGCAGTGTGGAGGATGTTGAGTCTGTCTAGTTGGTCATCAGGCTTCATTACTCCCTCAGTTCCTCATGCCATGTCACAGTTTTTCCTTCTGACTCCAGGTCCCTGCAAGCAGTGACCTCTTGTGTGCACATAAACCCAGTGGGACCTTGTGAAGCTTTTGGAGCTTGCTTCCTACATGATACATGCTTCCCTGTGTCATGGTTAGGCACAGGTGTCAACTTGACAGTTGAGGGTTTGAGCTCTGGGCACATTTGTAGAGAATTAGGAGTTGAGTTAAGCCCAGAGCAAACCTGAAGGGAATTGTCTGGTTGATGGCGAAGGTCCAGCTTATGGTGGATGGGACTAGGCCCTGAACAGATGAATGGAATACAGAGAGCTGGCTGAGGGAGTTGACATCCTTGTGTACACTTGGCCAGACATGCTGGTTTGGCAAGTAAGGATCGTCCCTCTCTCAGCCATTATGGTGTTGGTGCATGCTCTTCCATCAAGCTGGACTAAGAACTGTAACCAGTAATCGTAAGAGAAAATAAATCCCTTGTTCCCTTAATTCATTTGATGGTGATTATCAGCAACCATGCAGGCTGACTGCAACACTCTGTGAGAGCCATTGTTCATCTTTATTGCAGGGTAGTGCTCCATATTATGAATACACCACTTATTTTGTTTATCTACTCATCAGCAGAAAGAATTTCAGCAATGATTACTCACTTAGGCAATGAAGTTTTATTTAGGGTATATATCACTACATATGTGTACAGATTTGTTGTAGTGTTTTTCAATTGCTAATTTAACAATTGCTTTTATTTTTATTTTTTCCTTTTTGTCTTGCACTCTGTCCCTTAAAATTCTACTTCAGTTATTCATCTCAAAGGCAGTGGATATACTAGGAGCTCTATAAGGAGTAATGTGAGGTATGAGTGTCACAGCACTTGGGGAGCTGTGAGTATGACAGGAGAGAGAAAGCAGGATTTACTAGCAGATTCCTTAAGTACAAGGGCACTTAATACTTCAGCATATACGTATTTTCTCCTCTTCTTCCTTTTCCTCCTCCTCCTCCTCCTCTTCCTCCTCCTCCTCCTTCTTCTTCATGAGATAATATTTTAGTATTTGGAGAAGCTCTGTCTGTCTGTCTGTTTCTCTTTCTCTCTCTCTGTTCTCTCTCTCCTTGCCCTCTCCCTTTGGAGACATGGTTTCATTAGAAGCCCAGGCTGGTCTTGAACTCACAAATCTCCAGTCTTAGCCTCCCTAGTGCTGGGATTGCAGGCCTGCACCACCACACCTGTTCTTTCGCTCACTTTTCCTTCTGTCTCTGAACACTCCTGAATGCAGACTCTTGGGATAGTTCAATGTATAAGTTAGATGATTTGTATAAAGGCTGATAAAATATGTGTGGGCCCTTTCTACTTTTATCTTCTTCCTTATAACTGTGGCTTTTTATAACCCACTTGGAGATTCATCTTAAGGTCTTCCTGCTTCAGATTCATTTATGATTCATGGCTCTGCTTTCTCATCCACCCTTGGAAGAATATTAGAATATCACCAGAGGCCACACCACCAGCCCATTATTATATTAAAGAGAGAGCAGGCCTGAGACAGTCTCCAGAAGTAACACTCCCCTGTAAACACATTTGGCATGCAAATTTTGAAAACTTAGAAACTGTCTTATAACATAAAAAGTTTCTCTTTTTTCTTTTTCCTTTTTTTTTTTATAGGTGTAGCTGTGGTATATATGACATGTAGTGTAGGTGTGTGTGGGTGTGTGTAGAAGAGGGCACTGTGTTTGCCTCTGGAGACGCAAGAGTGTCAGCGGGAATCATCCTAGATTGTTCTACATCCTTATTGCTTTGCTCTGGTGTTTCCCAAGCTTTAAGTGCAGGCTGCTACAATTTCTGCCTGATATTTTTTACATGGGGTCCAAACATAGATCTTTTTGCTTGAGAGGTAAAGATTTAATGCCTAAATCATTTCTCCAGCCCCACCTCCTTTTGGGTTATTTTTGAAACAAAGTCTCATGTAGGCGGGACTGGTCATAAATTCCTAAGATGCACCTGAGGGTAACTTAGAACTCCTGTTTCTCCTGCTCTTCCTATTATCACTCCCTGATTTTGGGGTCTTCCTTGCTTTGAAAGAGGGTCCTACTCTGTAGTCCAGGCTGGCCTCTAACCCATGTCAAACCTTTGCCTCAACCTCCCAGGTACTAGGTAGTTTAGGCTGACCTTGAAGGCTCGGTTCTTCCTCTTCAGTCTCCTAAGTGCTGGGATTACAGGGTTTGTCACCATGACCACCAATGGAAAGTGCATCAGAAACAACAGTGTCCTTTTTCTTCTGATGAAGTATCCTGGAGCTAGCTCTTTGACAAGCTCTGGCCCAAGTCTTCTGATTGGGTGGGAGGTACTTCTGCAGAAGCTAATGATGCTGGTCTTTAGGTTAGAGCTCTGAGCAGACAGTAGGGCAGCGAGTGGAATGAATCATCTGATGAACAAGACCCTCAGACCCGAGCAGCCCTGCACCTGTGGTCCCCACTGCACTGCAGTGGTCTCCTCCATGGGACTAAAAGGCAGGGATCAGGGCTTTCCTCACGTGTGTGTGTGTGTGTGTGTGTGTGTGTGTGTGTGTGTGCACGCGCACATGCGCAAGCATGTATACAAGAAAGCACTTGAGTGTGTGTGCCTATGGAGGTCCAAAGGTGACATTGGGAATTATTCTGAATTGCTTCGCTCTGGGGTTTCCCAGGCTCCATCTTTCTGGGCTGGAATTCCAGGTCATCACCATATCTGCTCGGCATTTTTACATGGTATCCAGGTATCTGAACTCGGATCCTTTTACTCGTGAGGCAAAAGCTTTAAATCCTGAGCTGTCTCCTCAGCCCTGAACTCTGGTCCTTTTGCTTGAAGGTGAAGGCTTTAACCCATGAGCCATCTCACCAGCCCTATCATTTATTTATCTGTATTTTTATCTATTTATCTGTTATTTATTTTGCATCATCAACCCATCCTCTATCATGTATGCATATATGTATATATGCAGATGCAAATGTATGTATAATCCATTGCTGCTAGAAACAAGTTGCTGCAAAGACCAGTGAATGTATCTCTTTGAATACATGAGCAAATATATGTAGGAAAATCCCTGTATCAAAGTTAATGTGAGTTTAAATTTCAAAGATTGCTCCCAAAGAAGCTGCATCAATTGAACTCTTTGGGGAACTTTAATACAAATTAGAAATTAAATTAAATTAAAATTGAAAGCAAATCTATTGGATCTGCCTGGGTTTAAGGCTGTGGAATGCAATTTGTTCCGTATTTTCAAATCACATTGCTTCACATTCTCCATTTTGATGTGGAGGGTCTATGGACTTCCTTGGAGACGCACATGATCAGAGCCGCGTCCTCCGCATATGCTAGGACATGACAGATGCTTGTGCGCGTGATCTCGAAGCAGCAAAGGGATGGGGCGTCTGGTTTGAAATAGCGTTCCAGCACCTTCTGCCACACAGTTCTTGCTTATCCTGTGTTTTCCATTACAGTTGCAAGTGTCCTTTGCTCCTTTGGATGAATCATTCAGGGGTACTTCTCTTCCCCACAGGTTTATAAAGATGTACTTTAAACATGTTCTCTTTGAGGACACATTCTTTGAGAACTGCCGTTTTGAAGATGTTACATCCACAGACACCTATTTCAAGAACTGCACCATTGAATCAACCACCTTCTATAACACAGGTAAGAAGATGGGCAGACTGGGGGAATGCCATGTGGTGGCATGGTGACTTAGAACCCAACCACTCAGTTGTGGGCTGCAGGATGGGGAAAGGATTCACAGACCTTGGTGCCAAGCCTTAGCAGGGAGACATGGGGTTGAGACCCTTGGATGGCATACATTGGGTGTTAGCAGCTTACCTGGCATTTAGTTTCTGTTCACTGCAGTCTTTATCACATATAAATAGAAACAAAAGTTATGACTAAGGATGCTGGTCTTGAGCAAAGTATGCCGCCATAACACCCAGCTATGGTAGGAGGGTTGCATTTTTATCCTTAGATAAAAGATATAAATATAGATAAATGTAGAAAAATACAGATAAAGAAGGTCTCTTCTTAGAGACCTTATATAACCTGAAAGTAGTATAGTTCAAAACTGTGCTTTGGCAATAATAATTAAAAGGAAAATTTATCTCTATTCAGATTTTGTATGTATAACAAGGTGCTGAGAAATTTTTAGAATCAAGACTATTTTAGATTTCCATGCTTTAAAAAAAATCACAAATTCCACTTCTCCACCACTCCTGTGACTTCTACTGGCATCACAGATTAACAACATCCCGGGTGCAGCTGGGAATCAAGGAAACCAGAAGCGCATTACCAGGAGAGCCTTCCTTACATGGCTCAGTTGAGAAATGCACTGAGTGTCACCATCTTGGGACTACAGAGACTTATGCACCTTGACCAGGGCCACAGCTAGCAAGCAGACAGAGTCCGAATCCATTTCTCAGTTGCTCAGTTATGTAGTCTGTGCTCAACTGCTTGCTGTTTGTCCAGATTTATGCTTTTTCTCTGGTAGCAGCCTTGCGAGACAATTCATGTAACAGATTCATACTCTTCTGCATCATACTGTCACACTGGCTCTACAGTTCCTTAGACCCTAATAATCTTGTGAAACCTGCCTGCATTCCCTGTTAGCTTAATCTCAGAAAAGAGTGAGTTCCAAAAATTTACTATTAGTCATTGGTTTTGAGTCTTTCAAGTTTTGATGACATCTCTCCATTTACATACTTAACATGGGATTTTTCTTTACAAACGATTACAGTAAGAAAATGTCAGAGCTGGGAAAGGCACCTGATAAAGTCAGATATGTGCCTCTAGGTTTATACGTAGAGGTCGGACGACTTAAAACCTAGGTTTTGCCATGTAACCCTCTCTCTAACAGATCACTTGATCTTTGAAAGTAGTAAAAGGCTGGGAACTGTTTCCACATCAAATACTTTTTTACTTTCGAAAAGGTTTTAAGTTTCTACACAGGCTACAGCCTGGATTCTACAGCGAATTAATTAGGCGGCCCCAAATAGCCCCAAATCTCTCTCTCTCTCTCTCTCTCTCTCTCTCTCTCTCTCTCTCTCCTTTCTCTTTCTCTTTCTCTCTTCTCTTTCTCTCTCTCTTCTCTCTCTCTTCTCTCTCCATCTCTTCTCTCTCTTCTCTCTCTTCTCTCTCCCTCTCTTCTCTCTTCTCTCTCTCCTCTCTCTCCTCTCTCTTCTTCTCTTCTCTCTCTCTCTTCTCTCTCTCTCTCTGTCTCTGTATGTGCATGTGTGAAGGCCAAAGGTTGACATTAGGTATCTTATTTAGTTGCTTCCCTCCTTATTCTTTGAAGCAGGCTCTCTTTATGAACCTGGGGTTCACCCATGAGACAAGGCTGTGGCTTCAGAGGTTCACCTATTTTCACCTCCCCAGCACTGGACTTGCAAGCACATACTACCATGTCTGACTTTTTACATGTGATCTGGGGATTAAATCCAAATCTTTATGCTTGTGGGATAAAAGTCTTGCTGACTAAACAGTTTCTTCTGCCCCTGGCCTCAACTCGTAAGTTCTACTTCTCTAAGCTAGTTTAATTCAGAGGAGTGGCCCCAAGTTTCACCTGTTGGTATAGACAGTTACCCAATGGGAGTGATGATGTATCAGAAAAGTCCTTCAAACTGATGTTAGATCTACATCTTCCAGTTACAGCAACTTGAGAAGGATGTTGCATTCTGGGAAATGTCTCCATTCATTCTTGGTTCATATCACCTTGATTTTGAGCTCACAACTTGTCTATGGGTGGATTTCTAACTTTATGGCTGCCTCTCCTTCTCTCTCTAGCTTTCCTTCACTCACATGAACCCAAACCTATTTGTCTCCCCAGACCTTTATAAGCACAAGTTCATTGACTGTCGGTTTATCAACTCCACCTTCACGCAGCAGAAGGAGGGCTGCCACATGGATTTCGAGGAAGACAATGACTTTCTCATTTACCTTGTAAGCTTCCTGGGCAGCCTGTCTGTCTTGCCTGGGAACATCATTTCTGCCCTGCTCATGGATAGAATTGGAAGACTCAAGATGATAGGTGAGCTACCTGTGATGGAACATCTGGGCTCCCTTGGGCCAGAGCAGTGTGTTTCATGGGGATGAAAGGGGTGAAATGTTTGTTTCTGTTGAACTCTTGCACAGGACACTAACAAGGTAAGAGTGGATCTGCTGCTGTAGAGCCATGAAGGTACCTTCACAGAAGCTTGGGGTGCCCAGAAAGGTTCCAAGAGCCATAGTCTGGGGCTGGGTGGGTGAGGAAGCTCTTGCCATTTCCAGATGTTTATCTCAACACTTCCATAAGGATATTAAAACATTTTTCATTATGAAAAACACATAAAATGGCCTTAAGCATGAGTTTGATGACTTAAGGCAAACCTCATCATGAGTTTTGTTGTTCAGTAGCAACTTCATGAGAAAAAAGAATTCAGTGGGAGTGGAAGGTAAGAGAGGATAATATATTAAAATGTATGAAATTATGCAAAATAAATAAATAAATAATAAAGAAAACAATCTTTTAAGTTGTATAAAGTAATTTGGGCTTCTGAATTGGATAGACCCATGTTGCAGTTCTAATACCTCACGTTGATTTGATTCTGGGCATATTGTCTTCTCTAGAAGATATTGCTTCTATTATAAGGTAAAGACACCCATAGATACCTGAAATGATTTTTAGAAGGATTGACTGAATCTTAGCTTTAACATCCTGTAGTACTTGGCTGCTAGGAATGTCAGTTCCATTTGTAGTTGCGTTGGCTCATTCCACCAGTATTTGAACTCTTTTGTTACCAAAGCACAATGGCAGGCATGGTAAATAAGAGGCAGACTGTGTACACTGAAGGTCAGGGAGAATGTGCATTAGAATCAGAGCCAGAGTCACAGGAATAAACAGAAGATATTTTTATAAAAAAAAGGACAGTAAGGCTTTTTCCTTGGGAGGTGGTTAATCAGAAAAATGAATACCACATTTTCTGGTCACAAAGCTCAAAGGAAACAAAAACCCGATCCTGTTGTTCTCTTGCAGAAGAGCGCACAGACCAAGTCTTCATGGGAAGGAAGACTTTTCTTGGCATTTGGGTCATGTTAATATTGTTATTATAAATAGGATCATGAATGTTCAAGATGTTGTACAGAAGATAAGCCTATTATTTTAGCTTTCTTATCTCTCGGGGAGGCAGAATGACCTGTCTCTGGTAGGGGAGGAGCCCGTGTCAATGTGGATCTGCCTAAGTGAAGGGATGGGGATTTCTGTGACACCTGTGCCCGGGGTCATGCCTTCCGTTCGGCTGACCTGGGTCATGCTGTGGAGCTGACAAGAACTGACGGGGATGGACTTTAGTGCAGTGAGTGCCACATCTTGGCATCATGTGAGAGTCAGGTCATTGCCTCTGCCAGAGTTAGGTTTATGAATATGTCCACATGCCTACAAGCTTCTGCTCCTTCAGAGTTAAAAGAGCGCTGCCTTCTGCTCAGATGGAGGATTTGAGCAGTGATGCCTTCTGCTACTCTGTCCCCAGCCTCTGAATCCAGAGTCTAACTCTCCTCTATGGCTCCACCTTGGAGAGACTGAGGAAGGGCTGGGGAAGCAGAGCCTGTGTGGATGGGTGTGTGTAACTGTATGACCACTGCATACTCTCATGGTTGCAAGAATGTAACTGAGCACACGGGACATGCGGCAGAGCGAGGGCTGGTCATCCTTCTCACTACTGAAGCTCCTCTCTTTTTTTAATTTTTATTATTTATTCAATTGTGTGCGTGTACGTGTGTGCACATGTGTGTATGTGTGGTGTGTGTGTGTGTGTGTGTGTGTGTGTGTGTGACTACGGGGGAATTTGGGAACCACCATGGACCTCCTCCACCTCCTCCTTGTTTACTCTGCCCCAGGATTCACAGGCTCTGCTCTACCAGGACCAGAAATGCAGGCCGCTCCCGCTTCCACCTGGCATGTATACGTGGGGTTTAGGATCCAAACTCAGGACCTTCTGTCTGCAAGGCAGAGGCTTAACCCCTGAGCCACCTCTCCAGTCCCCTAAAGCTCCTCTCTTGACACCATGGATACAGCCCAGTTGTTTCAGTTTGTCTGATAAATTCACAATCAAACGGCTTAAGGGGGAACAAAGGGTTTTATTTTGACTTATGCTGTATGGTTACATTTCTTAGTCCAGCTTGGCAGACAAACTAATATCAATACCAGAGGCCGAGGGGAACTGGCCATACCATATCCACTGCTAAGAGAGAGGCAATCCTCACCTGCCAGGAAGCGTGTCTGTCCAGGCATGCTGAAGAATGACAACTCTCTGAACCACCTCCTTCCATCTTATCCACCTGCCTAGGGAATAGTCTCACGTACAATGGGCTGGAGCCTCCCCACCGATATCAGACAATCTCCTGCAGGTTTGCTAAAGGCTTAATTCAACTTCTAATTCTTTACAAATAGGCCCAGAGCTGCAGCCTTCAATCTCCAATCACCTGTATCTAATGATCAAAGCAGGTCCCAGTGGATTTCCTTCATGATAAATGAAAGGTTTCCCAGTTAGAAACCTAGACTTTCTGTTCAGTCACTCATTCTGTCAATGTCTGCTTTGTTCTGAGGTAGCTTGCAATCCATTAGGAGTTCAGGCAGGGCTGGCTCCGCTTCTGCACCCCTCCATGGTCAGGGGAAGGTCTGGGATCCCATGGGCCAGCACGCACCAAGCACTGGTTGCTTAGGAAACACCCCTTCCACACTTTCACAATAGGATGCAGTGAACTCTTCCCACATAGCATGTGCCACGGCTCTAAGCCTAGTTCTACTATGGAGTCATAGAGCAGTTCTGTCCTGCTCGCACTGCGGGCTCTGGGTTGGAGGAAGTCACTTCTTGTTAATAACAGAGAAGTTTTCCTAATGAGGTTGTTATTCACTCATTTATTCATTCAATAAACATTTATGTTTACAGTCCTTATTCTCCACCAGGCTGTGCAGGAAGCAAAGGGAATATCACGGTAATTGAGATAGTCAACACTCCCATGTTTAAAGATGAAGCGATAGATTGAGAGAGACAGAGGTAAGTTAGAGATTTCATTTAACGATCCCTGATGTTTATTAGAAGTCAGGCTGTGCTTCAAGCATTTCATAAACATTAATGCATTGAACCCTCATCAAAACCCCATGAGGTAGGTACTACTTTTTTTTATTAACATTTGGACAGATTGGAAAATGAGATAACACAGAAAGGTTAAGTGGTTCATTTGGGGGCACACAGGTATTAAGTGGTGAGACTTGAATTAGAATCAGATCTCTTAATTATAAGGGGGGGGATAAGAATTATGGAAATGGAAAGACAGTGGAGTTTAGGGACTTCCATCAGGAGCAGCTAACATAGTCAGAGTGAGGAAAGGCCTGCTTGACCACTGGATTTATTTGATGATGTTGTTTTATTCTTTATAGATATGTATCAGCATTTATTATACGCCCCAAACTGGTCCCTTCTGAGGGGAGCACACATTGAGAGGGAACTGTTCTTAGAACACTTGTGGTCCATAGATGCCAGCCTCCCTCCCTTCAGAGTCTCTCCTAGCTGTTGAGAAGAACTCCCAGGCACCTGTTCACAGCCCAGAGTCAGAAGCATCCATGGTTACCGTTTTCCAGCTCCTCAGCTAAGACTCCTGCTGGTCTCGCAGCCCAGATCCGAGGGTGATTCCAGGTCATGTCCTCAGAGGGACATGGCCAGCCTTCTGGATCCTTGGCACCCAGGGTACCTTTTCCCCCACTGTCCAGATGCTGGTGGGGAACCCATGCCCTGCTTCCCAACTGGCTGCTGGAACCCACATTCTGTCCTTCATTCTTCTAGCCCTGATCTCACCTCATTTCCTGCTCTGCAGCCTGCTCCTTTGTGCCCTGAATCAAGATCTGAGTCTTCCAAAGAGCACTTAGATTTGGCCAGGGTTTGGTGCCTCCTCCTCCCCTCTTCTCCTTCTTGTCTTCCTTTTTCTTCTCTCTTTCCTCCCCCTCCTCTTTCCCTCTCTTTTTTCTTCTCCTTTTCCTCCTCTTCCTCTTTTTCTGCCTCTTCCTCTTCCTTCTTCCTTCTCTTCCTCCTTCTTCTCTCCATCCTTCTCCTCTCCTTCTTCATCTCCCTCCTCCTCTTTCTTCTCTTCCTCCTTTTCCTCTCTCCTTCCTCCTCCTCCCATTTCTTTCTTCAGTGGGATCTCTTATCACTAGTCTTGTCAGCTGGAGTCCTAGTAAGAAAATTCATGCCAGATGTTCCAGTCAAGCAACATTACTGAAGGGGCAGTGTTAGAGATGTGGGCAGGGTTGTGAGAACAAAAAAGGGAGATGAGACAGACACAGACAGAAGTAGCTGGTGGCTGCCATCCTATAGCAGAACAAACCAGGAGAGTAAACTGTTGGTAGAGCTCAGTGGGACTGAACCACGGAGGGAGACTCACCTAGAGGAGCTGAGGTTCTTCAGGCTTATCCTCTAAAGCAGGATGGGAGTTGTCAAGAAGTACTTCTGTCCCTCTCTCCTTCCAGCAGGTATTGGTGTCTGTGAAAGCACAGCCATCTCTGGGTGGATGGGAGTGTGTAGGTCAACCTTTCATGGCTGTGACTAAATAGGCAGACACTTCTGACTACTGCTTCCAGCACTCTCAGTCCATGGTTATTTGACTTCATTGTTCAGGGGCCCGTGTTGAGAAAGAGCAGCACTGCAAGGATAATGTGGTAGGGAAAAGCTGCTCACTTCACGGCTCCAGAAAGCAGAGAGCTCACTTTTATACAATAGAGTCCTTCCTCCCCATCCTGCTAAGCTACAAATCCATATGTGATTAATTCATTCATGAAATTAGATTCCTCCCAAAGGCTCCACTTCTGAATACTGCTACATTGTGGAGCAATCCTTCATTCAACACGTTAGCCTTTGAGGAGCATTTAAAATTCGGTCCAGAAGAATAAATAAAGTTTTCCCTTTGTAGCCTCTCCATAGATTTGTTCTCAGTGGAATGTAAACTGTATAAGAAAGGACCTTTCTTTATATTTTTAAACATTTCTTTAAGAATTAAAATAATACTTTAAATTAAAAATTGCGTTCTCTGTGTGCGTGCGTGCGTGTGTGTGTGTGCACATGCATACTAACCTAAGATAGTTGGTTCTCTCTTTGTACTATGTGAGCCCTAAATATCAAACTCAAGTGGTTAGCCTTTACCTGCTAAGCTATCTTGTATCTTGCCTTCCAGTATTTTAAATTTTGAATTATATACAATTATATATAATGGTACACATTTATGGGTGTACAAAGTAATGCTATCATATATGTAAATGATTATATCTATAATATATTAATTATATAATGATAATTATATATGAATTAATAATATATATTAATGATTATGTGAAGTAGATGGATGTTTCTAGTTAAAAGGAAATAACATTTGAAATTCATGCTTTTAGTAATCCTGAAGTACATTATTACTAACTATAGTCACTATTTATACAAAAGAGCTCAAAAACTTATTCCTCCTATTTAACTGAAAGTTTGCATCCTTTGACAACGTCCTCTCATTCCATACATCCCAATTACCCCCATCTTTGGTAAACACTGTCTAGCTTTCTACTCTGACTTCCACATTTTCAAATTTGGCTCATGAGTGAGATCGTGGCTACATTTGTCTTTCTGTTTGTGTCTGCCTACTTCACTTAACACATTGTCCTCTACTGCAAATGACAAAATGACATTGCACTCTTCTTTTTAAAATATTTTATTTATTTATTTATTTATTTACTTGAGAGAGAGAGAGAGAGAGAGAGAGAGAGAGAGAGAGAGAGAGAGAGAGAGAGAGAGAACATGCATACACTATGGCATGCATGTGGAAGTCAGAGGGCCACTTTCAGAGGCTGGTTCTCTCCTACCATGTGAGCTTTGGGGGTTGAAATTGGGCCACAGGTTTGTACACAGGCACCTCTAACCCACTGCACTATGGTAGCACACTCTTCTTTGTGGCTCATATTCTATTGTATATGTCTACATTCACTTTATACCTTCATTCATTGGAAGGTATTTAGGTTGATTTTATATTTTGTCCACTATAACTAATACTGCAGTCATATCTCTTTGATATACTGATTTCAAATACAGAAAAAAATTGTTTTGACGTGTACCAATGTATTTCAAGCATCTAAAACACAGTCTGGCACGAGATAAGTGCTCAGCTGGGCTCTTTGTCTGTCCCGTCTTGTCAGTTGGGCTGGGCAGTGTCACAGACTAGCTATTACAGACTCTTGCAGAGGTGACCTGTAGTGGTCTGAGCCAGACAGAGGACTGGGTGCCATTCAAGGCTACAGACTGTGCTTCTTCCACGTGGAAGGTGCTTAGTTAATACCTCAAGTGGTCTGTTACTTCAGGTGTGCCTGGGAGGATGGGAAGGGAGCAAAGGCAGTAGGGGACAGTCTTGTTGAAGGCGCCGGCTTCATGTTTCCATCTGCTCTTCGCCCATCTCCAGGTGGCTCCATGCTCATCTCAGCAGTCTGCTGTTTCTTCCTGTTTTTTGGCAACAGTGAGTCTGCAATGATCGGCTGGCAGTGCCTGTTCTGTGGGACCAGCATTGCAGCCTGGAATGCTCTAGATGTGATCACAGTTGAGCTGTATCCCACCAACCAGAGGTCAGTTCTTCCCTCAGGGACTTTGTTTGAACTTTGCCCAGAAGTTTGCCTTTCACCGAAGTCTGCACACATATGACTAGCCTGGTCTTCCTAGTGTCCATGCCCCAAATATCTCCTGGGCTCTTGACGTTCTCTGCAAAATAGTTACATTAGGGCTTGATCCAGATCAAAGGACAGCTATGTCTAGGAGAGAGAAGTAAGAAAGAAAAATGGATAAAGCTTGGGTGTCAGGCAATCTTCACATGGTCATTCTTCAGTAGGATGGGATCTTACCCAGGAAGTTTAGGAGAATGAACTAAAGAAATACTTGAGAAAATGAACCAGTTTAGTCAGGTACTAAAAAAATCAACCTTAATGATAAGACATAGGTGTTAGCTGTAACAAAACCATTAAAAATGTAATGGGATCCATTTGGTAATAGTGGAAATTATAGACAAGTAGAAATCAACTTGAAACATGCATGTGACTAAAACCATAAACCTCTACTATGGCAAAAGAAGATAAACATAAAGCATACCTAATTTTATATATTATGATTCAATCATACAAAAATGTCACATTTTATTTAATTTTTCTCTGACTCACGGATGTCCATTCAAAATTCAGTGAGATTTTTCTCTCCCTGGGAAGTAAAAAAATGATTGCGAAATTTGTTTGGGAAGGCATATATGTGAAACTACTCAAGAAAACACTAAAAAACCCCCCATAAAGACTCTAGGATTAATGGTTATAAAGTTACAGTGTAACTTTGTTATAGAAAGCAATAGAGCAGAGCTGTAAGTACAAAAATATGACAATTTTACACTCATGGTATGAAAAGGAAGCAGTTTTTTTCAGTGATGCTATTGGGAGCACTGTGTATAGATAGGGTCATAATAGCTTTGCGTGTGATTCAGGGACAGTAATGATTGGAATCTTTCATAGATGACAGAAACTTCAAATAACCATAGCTGCAGGTGTTAGATATTTCACTTTCCTCTGTGTGTGCATATGGACGTTCATGTGTGTACATACCTGTGTGGAAGTCAGAAGTCAACCTTAGTCACCATCTACTTTATTTTTTGAGACAGGTCTCTCACTCAGCATGTAGCTCACTGATAGATTACCTGGCCAGTGAGCCCCAGGGATCTCTCTGTCTTTTCCCAGTGGAATTGCAAGAGCATTCCATAATGTCTAGCATTTTTACCTGGGGATTGAACTCAGGTCCTCAAGCTTGCATGGCAAACACTTTACTGAGGTAGCCATCTTTCTAGCCCAGCATTTTCCTTTTCTGTAGAAATCTACAGCAGGCAGTTTGAGGCTCTTCTATGTTTCCTTTGTGTGGACTCCTTCATGGTCCAGGATAGACTATCAATGTTCCAGGAAGCAAGACAATTAGGAAGACTTGTGAAGGCCAAGACAGCAAAAGGCCACTTATGACCTCTTTTAATAAAGACCTTTCTCAGCAATTGCTGCTTGAACTTACATCTCATTGGCCAAAATGAAGTCACATGGACACAATCACCAGCAAAGAACTCTGGGAAATGTAGTCTCACATTGGGGCAATGATAAGTTTCTGCCAAGAGCAAATCTTAGGAAAAGGAGAAGGCACTTACACTTTCTGCTTTGTATACGACTCAATTCTTTTGTCTCACTTCCATAAACACTTTAAGAAATAAACTTTAAGAAATATGAAGAAAAAAGCTGAAGGCAATTAATTCTCTAAAATGTTAAAAGGAATTATTTTCTTAGATGTCCCCACATCTTTACATTGTCAGGTATTCAATTTTGACTAAAATGAAAATATGTTGCTTTTATATTGTGATATAATGTGTCACACCCTACCCTCTTACAACAAGGGCAAGCCTATCTCACCCAGTGAGATGCACGATTTCAAAATTGTACATTTTCCTCCTGTTTTGCAGGGCCACAGCCTTTGGCATCCTCAATGGATTATGCAAATTTGGAGCCATCCTGGGAAACACCATCTTCGCTTCTTTTGTTGGGATAACCAAAGTGGTCCCCATTCTTCTGGCAGCTACTTCCCTAGTTGGGGGAGGCTTGATTGCCCTTCGACTCCCAGAAACCCGAGAGCAGGTCCTGATGTGAATAACCCACAGGGATGGAGAGATAGAAAGGATCTTGTCCAGGACACTTCAGCGCGATTGCACTGCCTGCTTCTCGCTGTCCACTGGATGCCTTGAACAGCACGGCGGCAGAAGTCGACTTTGCGATCCCTACTTCAGCTGTCAATACATTTGTAACTCAGGTGACTGATTTGGGGGATACTCTGAGCCAATATTAGGGTTCCAGAATTGTGTGCTTGTTTTTAGGTCTCCCCGTCCAAGAGAGGGGGACGACTCTCCAGTGAGTGCACACATTCAGCAAAGAGTATGTGTTTCCCTAAGTGAGGTGGAAGGAGTTATTTGCATTTCAGAATGAACTGGAGCACAAGAACCACCCAGCACTTTCATGTAACTCCTAGGAGCCCAATTACTGTGGCAAACTGACTCAGTTGGAAGTTGGGGTCATCACATGAATATTACACTTGAAGAACAGGATCTTCATATTGACATATATTTTTGCACTTGAAAATGTCACCGATCGTGTTTTCCATTTGAAAATTGGCATAGTAGCATTGATGATACTCTGATGTAGAAGACCCAGTATTTAACCATATCTGTATGTGGAATCCCCCTATACATGTCCTCAACTATTCACGATGAAGAGGTGATACATATAAGATTGATATATATTTCTGTTTTGCTTTAGTCAAAGGAATTTAAAGATAGGTATTCTGTAAGTAAATTTGTATATATGTTTGGGGTTTATTTCCACAAATGGTTGCTGCAAATATTGTCAGATTTTTAGCCATATTTCATGGGGCCAGGAAACTGGGTCCAATGGAGGATATGCAAGCACAATTCTCTATAGCCATGTAAGATGCTATCAGAACCAGGCGCTTAGCAATCCTTCACCAAGGTACTTCTCTTCATGTCTGTGGACTGGTAACTTTTCTCTCCTGTGTCAATTATTTGCGATGCTCAAGTTCATGGACTTCAGTACTACTAGCAATCAATTACCTTTGCTGTTCACCCAGAAACAACAGGAGAATGCTCCCATGGCCTTTGGCACTCTCTCTGTAGGCAAGAATGAAAAACAAGGATGGGTAGAATGAAACAAGGTGAGGTAGAATGGAGAAGCATTGCTACTGTCCTTCAAAATGTAAATTCTGTGTTTTTATCCTGAAAACACAAGCCACATTTGTTATGCTGGTCGGGACCCAGGAAGTATCTATGCAGCACATCCTGGTTCAGGGTGTTTTAAAAACACAAGCCAGCGGCAGAGAAATTATGGAATATGATGAGTGTTAAATACACTTTCCTTCAAAGCTCCAGGAGGGGTCTTTCCTGCGATCCAGTGTGGAACATGAAGGGGGCAGAGGATGGGGTGAAGAATCCAGGAAAAAGTGCTCTGGCGAAGATGTTGATTAGATGAAGAAAGGACAACCTTTCTCCACCAGAACTGTCCAGAGTGGAAGAGACAGGGTTAGGAGTTCCCACCAGTGGACATCACTCTGTGGGAGTTCTCACTTTCTTTGCAGCTGCACAAGAGCCAGGGAATCTAGAACTCTGCTTATAAGAGAGTTCCAAAATTTCCAAAGAAAGCAATGACTATGTTGGGTGTTTTTATAATTTTGAAGAAATGCTTAGGTCCAATGAAAGTTCAGCGTATCTTTCTGTAATCCACTGCAGTACAGTTCAGTGTGGGGGAAAGTGTAATTTTTTGAGAACTTCCTACCCTAAATTCAAGATCAGTTTTAATTGTAAACATGTTGACTCTGCTTCTGTGGCCCCCAACTCTTTATTCATGCCACAGGGAAAGATGATATATCACCTGTGATATGATTCTCTGATTTCCCCAAATATAAATTAAATATATATATATAAATAGACTACTATGTATTAATGTGTCTCTCAGTGTTTTATAGATATTAAATAGTATAATGTTATGTTAATAATGAGAGACTTTATGTAATATAGCTGTAATCTACTTGCCCACTTACTTGTGATATGAAATGCATCAGCTAGGATCTTAAGAGAATTGTGTAAGTCTGTGATAACCATATCCTTCATAACATTATTATTTAATGGCATAATACAGTTCAATGAGCAGCTACCACTTAAGAAATTTACCAGTCAGTTAGAGCCTGCGTTACCAGCTAGATGGATCTTGTAAATTTAAAATCTGCTTAAAAATTTTTGAGTGCAGAGGTAGTTGTAATAATTTTGGGGTTAGCTGCACTTGGTTTCTAAACCCTAAGTTCTGCATTACCTTTATGGCTTCTTAAACCAACTACCTAACTAGCCATTGAGGGCAATTCCCATCTCATCCATCACGCGGGCTGCAGCCTTTCTCAAGTAAGAGATTGGCTGGCCTGGTACCTGGACAATTTGTAACTGCTCACATTCCTGGTAAGATAAATGTGTCTTTAAAAATAGACTCTGTGGCGGGTCACTGGGGATAATGTACAACATTCCTAGCCATCCATTTCTCTTTCTTTCTTGTTCTACTGGGAGACTCCTTAACAACCCCAGAGAGTTATAGGGAAGCGGTTTTCCTTCACTGAGATCTATTCACAGTTTGCGGTGTATTTTATGATGTCCAGTTTAGAAGGAGTCACTTTCAACAGTCCCAGTTACATCATGTCATCTCCTAATGTTGAGTTTTTGATCTTTGGTTTATTAAAAATGATTAAAGAGGCATCATATTTGAAGTGTGTGGTTCATAAGCTTGAGGTCCTATACTATGTAACTCCAACCCCATCTTATATTGTTAGTTCATGAAAAAAAAATGAAAAATAATGGTAAGAAAAACTCTTAAGAAATAGGGTTACAGATTACTATGGTTTGAATATGAGCTCTACCCCCTCGCAGGCTCATGTGATTGAATCCTTAGCTGGCGTTAATGTGTGGGAACATTGTGGCACCTTCGGGAGGTGGAGCCTTGCTGGAGGAAAACGTATCACGAGGATACCGCCCCACTTCCTCTTGCTTGCTCCTGTTCTCTCTGCTTTTTTTTTAAATTTTTTATTATTATTTATTCAATTGTGAGTGTATTCGCGTGTGTGCGTGTGTGCATGTATGTGTGTGTGTATGTATGTGTGTGTGTGTGTGTGTAGAACCACAGACGAATTCGGGAACCACCATGGACGCCTCCACCTGGGATTCACAGGCTCCTCCCTACCAGGACCAGAAACGCAGGCCGCCCCCGCTTCCGCCCTGCGTCTATACGTGGGGTCTAGGATCAGAACTCAGGACCTTCCGCCTGCAAGGCAGAGGCTTAACCCCTGAGCTATCTCTCCAGCCCCTCTCTCTGCTTCTTGATGGCTGTAGTGACCTGAATCAGCCTCCTGCTTCTGTTTCCAGTCATGCCTTCTGCCATGTGATTCCTGCCTTAATGGACTATTTGCTCTCAGAAACCATATACCAAACAAATTTCCCCATTTTACCTTAAGTGGTGAATGAGTATTGCCTCACAACAGAAAGAGAAAAATAACTGCTCCTGCTCCACAGATAGGGACCAAGGTCTCCTTTTCATTCCAATGTTGATTGAATCATTTCTTCCAACTTTCTCGCTGGGGAGCTGTGGGAGGTTCAGAGATGTGACCGGGCCTTACAGGGTGCTAAGAGTGAATCACGAGGCCTAGGATGAGTCTCTGCTTTTTTTATTTTTTGACCAAGCCTTCTGTCATTGAAGCTACAGCAAAGAGCCCTCCATTAAGTCTTTGTGGAATGAGACAGCGAGACCAGGACAAACCTTCCATCCTTTCTCTGGGATGATTCCTTCGGTTGTTTTTACCTAGAATGAATGGGAGGATAGGTGAAAACATGGAAGGATTCCTCCCTGCATTCAGGAAATCCTCCCTGAACTCGGACTCTGCAATCTCTGGCCAAGCCCCGAGAATACAGAGGTTCAAGCCTGGCCACGGCTCCTGACTGCCACGAGTGTGTATGGTGAGGACTGAATTGGGTGTAACACAGAGAGTACTGGATGACCTTATTGTTCATTGGCCACGGGCGGTCAAGTTTGCAAAAGATTTTGGCTGTTCCACCAACCAGCTGTGGATTCCTAGGCGTGGCTTCCTCAGCAGTTTTCCTTTTCCATTGTAAACACACCCGTTTCCTCTTATAAACCAAGTGAAGAAGATGCACTTGTTCATTTTCTACAGACTTCATTGGTTTTTCACTTGATGGATTTTTTTTGGTAGGAAGATTTGCAAGGAAGAAAATGTACTCATTACTTTTGTGTCACCATGACCAAGTACCTGAGAGAAGCAGCCAGGGAGGGAGGAGGGATTTATTTTAGCTCAGGGTTCAGAGGTTGGAGCACTCAGTCCTTGGCAGGAGCAGGTGCTTGTTACATAGCACTGACCAGGAAACAGAGCTTGGCGGCCACGGGGCCAGGCTGCAACTCTCCAGGCCTGTCCCCATCAACACACCTCCTGAGGGTTCCACAACTTCTTAGAACTAACTGCACCATGAGCTGGAGACTGCGTGCGGAACATAAGAGCCCATGGGGAAGAGTTCATAATCAAACCACGACCACAGGACCAAGAATGTGAGTGGAGCTTGGTGAGTGGGGCGTGGCTTCCAGCAGCCCTGGGGGAGGAGTTTCAGCTCTCTGCCGAGTGAACTCTGCTGCAGTCTTTGGGATTTGCTGAGGACCAAATGACATGCATTTTACTGAAAATCCAAATGTTACACTAAGCGTGTAATGTTACGGACTTGTTTCCTGAGTGAGGGGACAGCATGCTGGTGAGGCTGCTTTGTGAGCTCGTCCTTGGGGACACGAGCCCTCTGCGGTCGACTTCAGTGTACTGCCTCCGACCACTGGGGCGGCCTCGCAGGCTGAGATGGCAGCTGAAGTACCGGTCCTCACATTCTCAATGGGCGCAGGAAGCAGAAGAACCAGCGAAGAGGAAAGGGTGCTGCATCTCTTTTCAGCCAAGCCAGCCTCCTTCAAAGCTGCTTTCCTGGAAACTCTCCTAGTTGCTTTTGCACCAGTATCACTGGCCTCTCGTGCCGCAGAGGATGATGGGAAATGTATTTAGGGTTACATGACATCATCACCATCACTTCACACCGAGGAAGATCTTGATACTAAGCGAAAACAGATTAAGGCATCTATCTATATGTCTTAAATTTTTTCTGTTTATCAGAATTACTTGGAAGGGGTTGGGGCAATGACACAGTCATCGAAATGCTTGCCTTGTAAGCATGTGGACTGGAGTGCCATCTTCGGAACCTACGTGAATAAATTGGATGTGGTAGCTTGTTCGTAATCCCAGTGCTGGGGAGATGGAGACAGGCTGATCTTTGGGGCTCGCTGAAATGAAGTGAAATGTAATGAAATGAAATAAAATAAGGGTGGATGGTGCTTGAGAAATGACACTTCCTCTACATGCCTGTGCAGTCCCCACTGTGCACGTGCGTGCGCGCGCACACACACCGTCATCTGGGAGGATGTTGGAGTTCACACTGGCCCTGTCCTTAGAGAATTTGATTTTGTAGCTGTGGGTGGGCTGAGGGGAGGGGGGTCTTAGAATTTGCATTTCTAATGAACTCCCATGCAATATGGGCGGTGTTAGTTCTAGGACCATATTTGGAGAGCACCAACAGCCTGTCCATAGGTAGGCACATTGATTTGCTGGAGGAAATTCTATCGTTGTAACTTAAAATCAACCAAAAGCCCACTAAAGCTAGCAGCTTCTGAAAAACGACGTCTTCTAAGAGTTTAAAAATATTAACCAGTGGCAGACATAAGTAACTCAAAAGTGTCAGTGGTGACATTTCCCATCCCTAGAGACTGTGTGGTGGACCTTTGGGCCACATCTGATGGTCTGACTCTGCCTCCCCACCAGACTCAGTGGAGGTGGTCTTCACTCAGCATTGCTGATAAGTGCTTCTACTGTTTCCACTCGGTGTGTTTGCAGCAGCTGTGTTTATAGAATTTTGCAGACCAATGTGCCTGTGGCATGTTGCAATCCACAGGGCTCTATAGTGACACCCTAAAGCTTTTCCTTATCACTGGATGAGTGCACAGGGTGACCACAACAGGGCTAGGATTACATGTAGTCTGCTGACTGTCAACTGACCTTGCTTAGAAATGCTCTTGAAAAGGGTCCAGCCTGTTTGCCTTTACAGAAAAGGCAGGGTAGGTTGCCCTCCCACTCAACACTTATATACAGAACAGCTACTCTGTCTTGCACAGTGCCAGGTGCCTGACTTCCCATAGTTAAAATATTGCACTACTGCAAGTCTTTCTGTCATCTCTAGACACAGCCCTGAGAGCAGTGTCCACATCGATCACCCAGAGCCTTTGAATTGGAACTAGTTTAAAGCACATTTTGTTTAATTTGCAGAGGCATAGTGAGGAATTTTTGTATGTGGCTTTTCTGGCTGGAACAAGACTTCCCAAAAGATTAATAATGAAATGAAGCATGGGTGAAAGCTACCCACCCATGTTAAATGGAAAAATAAAAGTTGTTAGTCATTGTCCAATACAGATTGGCCAGGGGATTTGTTTAGTGGGCTCATCCCACACCCTCCAGAAGATTCAGTTCATGAGTGGAGAGCAAGGAGCCAATGTCACCTCACCTTCAATATTCAGCTGACCACTGACTAAAAACTAGGGTAAGATATTTTAAAATTTTAGATACCATAAAAATGTAGGGAACTGTCCTTTTTTAAAGTTGATGTGGTCACCATGTTTGTTAATGTTACTTAAGTAAGGGGGAGGGGTAATTAACTCTCAGCTGCTGTCACTGAGGAGCACAAGTCCTGACCTTCACTTCTTGCATGGAATGTCAGTAATCCGGATTTCTTTAGACCCACATTTGGGATCATGTCATTGAAGTCTGAACAAAAGGTCTACAAAAGAGCTTTCCATTTCATCACAAAAGAAAACAAAAGGATAAGTGGGTGAGAGCACAGAGACACATGAAGCTCAGTGAGGGAGAGAAACCGGCGTGGAGTGCTGAGGCAGGGGGGCACATGGCGTGCTGATCCACATGCAAATGGCAGCAGCAGTCTTGTGGGATCATCACTGAGCAGCTCATTTTTACAAAGCACATGACTATATCAAATATGTTGTGTACCAGAAATACATGCAATTTTGATTTGACAGCTTAGACAATAATAGTCTCCCAAGAAAATTATATCATGAAGGAATTACTTATGAATACTTAGAAAAAAACTGGTCAGTAATTAATGAACACAATAAAGATGAGGCTAACCTGTTAAAAACACTTTGTCCTAAGAATCACCAAGTAAATTTTACCAATTTCTGAATACCAAGAGTGGTAAAACTATACTTCTTCAAAGAATATCTGGTGGTATATCTAGTGGCACTCTACTAATGAAAGGACCCATATATATATTCTACAGTGGGAATATCAACTTTCTTATAATCTGAAGCTTTGCAAAGAATCTTGGTAGTACATTGTTAGACTGTAGCACATGAGCTAGGAAAAAAGATATTTTATTATAACTCTGAATATATAGGTGTTTACCCAGGAGGAAAAACATAATTTTGAGAGGAAGCTAAACATTTTAAAATTACATTTTGGGGATGCACAATGGAGATACTTGGAATGATGATGTGTTTCTGTAACAGAATGCCTGATGTGGTATAATACATCAAGCAAAGAGATTTTTATGGCTAGAAAGTCCAAAGGACATGGTGCTGTTGTCTGGCAAGGGTTCCTTGATTGTGTCAAAAGCTAGTGGATGATGTCATATGGAGAGAGAAAGAGAGAGAGAGAGGTCACATGGAGAGAAAGGAAGCAAGCACGAGGAGGAAACTGACTCACCTTTATAATAATCATTTTCAGGATTAGTCCATTCCTATGAGCCCCAACCTACTTCCAGAGACCAACATTAATATCTTCATGAGGTGCGTATAATCTGGTCAGCTCCAGTCCCCAATCCTTGAAGGTCTGGCTGATTTTACTATCATACCTTTAGGGACCAGAAAACTTCAACGTGGCTTTTGGTAAAAGCAAACCACATCTAACCATAGCAGTTACCATGCCTGGTCCTGGTCTTCTCCAAATGTCTGTAAAATGGTTTTGAATCATTCTTCCAGCAGCTGCTGCAAAAGTGATTATGTTGGCTCCTTGATTAGGCAGGACATGGCACAACATGACCTCTTACATTGAGCCAACCAGTTTAAGCAAAGACAGTCTCTCCACATATCCGGACGTTGCCAGATCTATGGTGCTACAAAGTGTGAAGAATTGTACAGAGTAATTTGTAGGCAAAGAAGGCATTTTAGGGACGAATTTTTTTCAATTAGAATTTCAGGTTGGCATACAAAGTCATGGATTCCGTCGTGAGATCTTCATGTACACACCCCATCACACTTTGTTCTCATTCATTGTCTTCTCCCACTGCTCTCTTGATGTGTAACTCTTTTTGTGGGGAGATAGCACACAGCTGTCTATTCCACCTCATGGGAATTTTATGACAACTAAAGTAGTGATTATGCCAAGGTCCAACTTGAGGAACCAATGAGTTTACTTGGGCAACTCAAAGGCAATTACATCACCAGAAAGCTCACCCCAGCATGGATGGACTTAAGGGACGCTGCTGCATGCCTGGGAGAACCTTTTCCAGATTCCTGGACTGCTCTGGGTCTCTTCCAGTCTGCTGCAGGCTGCCCCGCTGACTAGAAGAGACTCCGCCAGCATTTGGTTAGTGCTTTCACTGACTTTTTGTAGGAGACGGCCCCTGGATCTTATTAGTTTCAGGAACCTCTTGAGTCTAAAGAACTGTTTACCTTCTGAGCTTTTCTCAAAAATGGAATGTTTAAAACTGCCTCAATACATCTTCCTTAGGTTAGACTAGGGGCACATATCTAAAATGGAATTAAGCCATGCCCAGAGTAAAATTGCCATGCAACACCTCCCTCTACCGTTTCCCTCATTTAGCTGGTCCCTTCCTTTCCATACCTTCTTCTTGTGACATCTTTGTCTCCTACTTCTCTTTAAGATTTCTTCCTTCCCTCCAGTGATCCATGGGATGCATTTGTAACATTGTTGTTGTCAATGAAGTGCTGACTCACAGTGTGGAGGCGGGAGGTGAAGTATTGTTTTTGAAACCAGCCACCTTTTTCTGTATCACCTTGAAGTAGAGATAACTTGAAGTCAGGTTGGTTTTAGTCTTGTGTCACCCTAACAGTCCTGTGGTTCTGTGGTCAAATGGGTGACACAGGTCCTCATGCTGTGAGCTTCGGAAAAAGTTTGCATGTGGTGACCAGAGGGTCCCACTCAGCAGTTCACAAAGACTTGGCAATTGGCTTCATCTGGCCATATGTCCATCTAGAGTTGTTCATGTTAGTCTATACATAAAGTCATGGTGGTGGCCGAGTGATTAGCAGAGGTATGTGCAGCCAGAGCCTTGTTGGGTTTCTCCTCACATTTTTTCATGCTCAAATTCCCCTGTCCCTTTAAATATTTTTCCATCTGATTATCCACGGGAAGTCGAAATATACCACTGATCTTTTTTGTTCTTCGCTACATTAAAGTAGGAAAATAAATTGATTTGGTGACTGGTGAATAAAATACTTAATCTCAAAGAGTTTGCAATCTATGCATTAGCAAACAATACTGAAAATTTACTGTATCATGAAAGGACTAAGATAAAAACCTTTACAGAATGTTTTCTCTGGTCCTCATAATAGTTTCATGATGTAAGAGCTATCTTTCAGAAATGGGGAAACTTGAAACGTGGGTGAAATAACATGTCCAAGATCACATAGCTCAAGGTCAGAGCTCTCACCACCAGACTTGTATCTTCCTCCTGAAGAGTCTCCAGGGGGGTAGTCATCAGTCACAGGTGTTTCTGGACCATGTGGCCAATATTCTGCAGGTCACGTGCCATGGCAAATATACAGATTGCACAGAACTGTGACCTCAAGGATGCTTGTTCCCCCTGTGCACTGTCACTAATGGAGTGTTAGGTAGTAGGTGACCATGGAGAGATACTGGTTGACTTTCACATCATATTCAAGGTGGCCAGTCACTAGTTTGGTTCAAAGGTCGTGTTAACACTGCAGTCATAGCTCTGGGTTGGTCCCCGAAGATCCTGCTTTAAGGCTTCAGTTATCGGGTGGTGGAAAGAACTAGGGAGTCCAGAGGAGAGGTTCTGGAGAGGGGGTGTTGGTAGAGGGAATGTTGGTACTATGTGGGGGGGGGGAGCTAAGATGGTGGCTTTAAACAATATCTCCTTTCCCCTCCTTTTTTGGGAGTAGTGTGTTTGTTTGTGTGGGTGATATATATGAAGTCAGAGACCAACCTGGGGAATTTGGTTCTCTCCTTCCACCATGTGGGCCTCAGGAATTTTAGTCAAGTCCTCAGGCTGGGCAACAAGGGCCTTTCCCTGCTGAGCCACCTCATGGTCCCATGGTGACTTTTTGCTAAGTGATGTGGAAGCCTTTTAACACTCAACAGATATGGAAGCACAGTGTGAATCAGTTGAATAGAAGCTTTGGAAACTGCAGTGAGTCAACTCCAATAAGCACCCTCTTCTGTCGTTTCCCAGCTATCTGTTAAGGCTGACATAGCATGTTGCTAACTGAAAAACCATTAAGTTAGGTTCAGTCCACCTAACACCCTTCTTGCTTTATTCCTATACTAACACTAGAGGGTAGTAGTTACCTTGCAAATTTCTATTTCAATGTTAGCCAGTCTCTGAACATCTACACAGTAAAATAAGACAACTTTGGGGGAAATGCCTAGTACTGACCCCTTTGTTCTTTAGGATGTGTATACATGTGGAAATGATTTCAAAAGGCATTTTCCAAAGGACACCGACATTCTTTCAGCCTTGCTCTATGCTCAGGTCTAAAACAAGCAAGCCTTTTTTTGACTTTAGGGAGAATTGTAGATTCAGTAACTGTTTGTTAAGTGCCAATGTTGAAACATTGTGCACCATTCCAAGTACACAGTGGCTGGCTTTCTTTGAACACAGGCTTATTTCACAGTCCCTCAGTGTTTACTGTTGCTGGCTAACTTGAAACAGATCTACAAGCATGTTTGGAAATTGAAGGGATGATGTGTATAGACAGGAAGATCTCTACTCGAAGACTGAACTCTCTCATATATGAGAGGATGTTCTTGGTATTAACTGTACCAAAACTGGCCAGTCATTGACCTAGGAGTGGCCCTGGGAATGGATTATTTTTGTTAGTACAACCGATTCATGTATAGTTAATAATATATATCTGAAATAGATCCATTTGGAAGCTCTGAGATTCCTGGATGTACTCTTAACTTGTGTGAATTAGAGAAACGTTTAGGTCTTGGGGTGGTTGCTTGATCCCAATTTCTTCATCTTTAACATAGTAAAGGCAGGAAAAAGTGCTTGGAGGGACCCTTCAAGTTTTGACTGTTTAAGAACAATATCCACTTAGAAATGCATAAAATCCAAAGCACAGACAGACAATATCCTGTTTGTGGGACTTGGTATAATACAGAAAAGACTGAATGCCATGTTAGCTATATGGTATTGATTGGTTCACCTTACTTATTGCTCACCAGTGCCTCCTGTGGAGGGAGCAGGTGATCTGTAAGTGTGATGTAGAAGGAAATATGGGATCAGGACTAATGTAAAGAGGAAAGAAAACTAAGTATCTACAGAGAAAACGGAGTTTTTTTATGCACTTTATCACTGTTACAATTTGGTGATGGGAAATTACATGTAGCCACAGCAGCGGAGATGGAAAGAGATTAGCCAGAGAGAAACAGCACACTGGAGAGAGAGAGAGAAGGGAAGGAGAGAGAGAAGGGAGAGAGAGAGAGAAGGGAAAGAGAGAGAGAAAGAGAGAGAGAGAGGTTTTTTCTCATCCCTTAGTTTACTTCTCCATTCATCATTCCTTGAATCTGAGTTTCATGTTTCCATGTTTTATCTATTCAGCATAAATAATTCTCCCTGGATCAAGTAAAGTGTGTCATAAAGAATAGTGGAAGAACCAGGGCACTCTAAGTCTGGCCTGAAGGAACCACACCATTTCTAGAAGGTTCCACATCTGAAGATGAGCATGTAAAGAGAGAAGGCCAGAAGAGATAGCTGGATGAAGAGCCTGGAAGTTTCCCAAGTGTGAATCCTGTTGTTGTTTCTCTGAGAAACTTCTTGACATTATTTTGTGTGGTAGAATTTTTAGAGGTTAGACAACAGAGACTGAACGTAGACACACTGCCAGGTGGAAAAAGGAAGCAGGAGACAATCATGCTTACAGAAGCCACTTGCCAGTTTTCTTCCTTGGGCCTCAATGAAAGCTGTGAGAAAAGAGACTTAGGAGGGCTGGGGATTTTTAATAATGGCAGGAGTAGAGAATGGCCACTCCCTAGGGCTTTGTGGGTGAACTGACATCAGTGTGGGGAACTATGGCAGGCAGAAGAGATCCGGCCTCCTGGATAGATGTTTTCTGAATGACTTGAGTTTGACTTATGACAGTTTGATTTATAGTTTCCTCAAGTGTTTGATGGTGCAAGAATGATGCAGGTTCATCAGCAATTGTATTTTGAATTGTGAGTTTCATTCCTCACTGGGCTGGTTGTACGTTGTGTGTGACTCTCTTTGGATGGTGGGGCACAGACAGCAAGCTGCAGTTTCAGTTAGTCACCAGCTGAAATGAGGCATGCTAACTGCATCTTCTACTTATGATATGTCCAACTTACAATGGGGTTATGGGCTGCATCTCATTGTAAATGGAATAGCAACTATTCTAACAGTCCTAAGAGCCATGAGAAAAGATTGCTAATGTGGTCTAATCTATAAGAGGTTCAGAACATATGTAGATATAGGTTGCATGCCACATAAAGAAATAGTTGAAGAAACTGGAGTGTCTTACATGGAGGAGAGACTGGATGAACTTAGTAAATGATAATTGTTTCCAAAATTCTGGCATGAAGATTTCTTTAAGCCCCAATAGAATGTTTTAAAACCATGCTTTCATGGATTGGTCATTATGCATTTACTTTGCATTTCTTTGTGGCATATTAAAAGAACTCTACTTCCTAATCTCACTGAAGGAATTCAGCAAGCAAAATAACAGACCACCAGCAATTTGCATAATATTGCTTATAAAATCAATAATGTATTTGCATCAAATTCTCAGATCTGATTTATATGGCATATAGGATTTCCCTAGGCTGGAGAGAGAGAGAGAGACACTAAAGAGAAGAGAGAATGACTTTTATCACGGGAACAGAAGGAGACAGAAGGTGAGAGGACCAGAATATGGAACAAGGCCAGGTCTGAAGGGAAGCAGGTGGGATAGGCGGAAGCAAGAAAGAGGTCATCATGAGAAATTCCAGGAATACAGAAGAGGGTTTGGAGATCTCCATTCTGTCAACAGGGGAAACCACAAAGGAGCAGTCTGTGGACTGTGGGTCTGGCTAGCAGCAGGCCTCCCAACAGTCAGATTGACAGAAGGTTAGTCCAGAGGCGGGCACAGTGTCAGCTACATGGAAATTATATACAGTACAATAGCTATATACTGTATACAGTACAATTGCAACCCTGAGTCAGAAATGCTACACCCCCTCCCAAGAAGTGAGCAAGGATTCAGACCTGCATCTGCCTATACTCTGCCCTAGTCAGTAGGTTAGTTACTTTTGTGGGTGTATCAGCTTCACCCTTTGTGAAACCTCTGTTTCCTGGCCTCTGATTGTGTTTCTGTTGCTGTGGCCATCGATCAATACAGGCGTTGACGAGCTTCTTGCAGTGCGTGCCTATTGCTTTCTGCCTTTGAGATATGCATTGCTACAGACAGCACGGCACACCGACAGAACTATTCACACCCACACATGCTCACCTGTAAAATACAAGGGAGCGGGGGAGGGGGACCCTCAGATTACCAGGGGACAAGAACCAGTGGATACATGCCTTCCTGTTCTTTTCCCTAGGCAGTGATAGTTCATGATGAAGAAGCCTCTGAGTAAGGGCCACCCAGATCATTCCAGGGCATTCTGGCATTGCCTTGCCTTCCAGCCCTCCGATGTGCCCTGGGCATTTTCTGATCTCTGGAATCACCTTGATAGAGGAGAAAATTCACCTGAAGCACTGAATAGTACAGTCAGAGAAAGCAAGAGGGTAAGAGAGGGAACAGAAGTCCCCAGAGGGTGACTTGGACTGACCAGGTCCCTATAGGAAGCAAATAGGACAACCAATGTGACTCAGGTGCTTTCTCTGCCCTTTGCTTTGTGGGGGGTGTGGGGGTGCTTGGAGCAGGCGGCTTCCTTGTTAATGATGCTCTTGTGCCCTTCAGAGGTGAATTTCCAGCCTCTGCCATTTCTGCTTCTTGTCTTAAGACGAGCTTGCAGATCTAACTTGGTCTCCTGCCTCTGAAATGGAGATCTGTTCCTTCCTGGTCCCCGAAAGCCGTCTCTTGGGAACTGGACACCTCAAGACGCTGCCTAACAAGCACGTACAGGGCAATGCTTGCTTTCTCTTGTGAGATTCAGCTCTTGGTCAAATAACGTGGGCCTGGATTGTAGAACGCAGGCCTGTTCTTTCAGGAAATTCAATTACCGCCTTGAAAGCACTAATTACCGGCCTTAAAAACCAACATGATTAGCCAAGAATAATTATTACCGCGAGGAAAGCAAAAACAATCAGGAAAGAGCACATCTTTAAAACCACCTTCAGCTTCAAGATTCCTCCCAGCTGAGCAGGGATCGCACGAATTTCTCGCTCTCCATTTGAAAGGAAGTTCTTAGCAACAAGCAATCTGCCACCCAGTCTCATCTATGGTTTCTACCTTTGGTGTGTGAATAGTAATCAGTCATAGTGACAAAAAAAATCCCACAAAATGTGGAGGTTCATACAACTTAAGGGCTGATATTTTAAGCTCACTCGGTGGGTTTAAGTCATTAGTGGAGTTGTGGCTGGTGGGAGGCGTGTGTGTGTGTGTGTGTGTGTGTGTGTGTGTGTGTAGCACAGTGAGGTTTGGGGGGGTTACCATGACTACACCACACAGCTCCCTTGCTACTTGAACATCCTGTAAAGGCCACAGCAGGGAGAGGGGGTTGGCAAACCATATGAATGAAGTCAGAAGGGGGTTCAAAATTCCCCATTTAGAGGGCTGTATTTCCTTCAATACCTCTGCCATCGGGGTACATTCTTTTCTAAGACTCCAGATGATTTTTTTTTGTCCAGAGTTGTTATTAGTCAAGTAAGATTAAAGGAGCCCTGGTGTAACGGGACAATTCTACAGACACCGGGAAATGGCTCTACGGTTTCATTGAGCTGTCATGGGTAGGGTCTCTGGGTTACAGAAATACGATGTCTTATTAAGTAGGAGGGAGGGACAGCTGTGGGTAGGTGCCCCATTCTTTTTCTGTGCTTTTAAGAGCCCACCTGCTGCATCTCCTTCAGGTCTGCCCAGGCCTCTGTGTTGGACAAAATAGCACAACCTTTTGGAAGGTAGAAGGAAGAATAATGACTGAGGGCCACCATGCCTACTCAAATCCTTGCTTTACATTCCCTTTTCTTTTCCAGAATGGGCCCCTGAGAAACCTGACCAAAAAAATTCTTGTCTTTAGCCTGTAGACAAAAATAATTTGTCTAATGTTATTCAGTTTTTTTAATTCAGTACTTTCTTTCCCCTTTTTCTCTATTGCTCCTTCTTTTCTAAACTTGACTGAGATATCTTCTCCTAGTTTTCTTCCTATTTCAGACTTTTAATAGAAGTAAAAAAAAAAAAAAAATCCATTCAGAAAAGTACACAAGGTGTGTGTGCAGTACCCTGGCTTTCCACAAGTGGTCATCCTGAGTCCCTAGGGCTCAGATTAAGGTGGAGGATCAGCATGCCCCCCCTCCTGCTTTCCACATCTTGCCAGAATGACTACTGTCATTATCACCAGCTTTTCATGTCTACTTTTGAATTTACCATACACGGAATTTTTCCACATGCTCCAGAGCCTCTGCAAGATGCCTCATTGTGGAGTTTGCTGCTTCTTACTACTGTACCAAATCTTTTTGGGTGAATTTGCCTCTTTATTCACTGTGTTGACCATTGTATAGTTTTTGTCCCATCCAGATTCCCTCAGTAGGACTGAAGGATAAACTCTCCCACTCTTTGGCTGAGGGGAGAATATTGGCTAACGTCTTGTTTCTTTGTTGGGAAAGGTTATCCAATGTTGGAGATATGTGGAGACAAGATGGACTTCTTACTCAAATATGCTATTGCAGGCTCACAGCACCTTGTAAGTTAACACAGGCAAAGAGACTGCATTCTAGTCTGATCTCTCTCTCATCCTCTCTCTTTCCAATGCTGGCTTTTCCCTCCACAGGCCCCCCACCATGGTGTTGATTTTGAGCGCCCCTGAACAAACACTGCAAATTAGTGCTGCTTTGTGGGAAGCCATGGGGTTGAGTCATTTCCAACTTTTGGCTTTTTCAAGTGTTGCTCTGTGAACACTCTGGAGCAGTTCTGTTGAATAAGCAACTACATTTTAGTGGGCTCTGCATCTCAGAGTGGAACTGCTGGGGTTTAGAATCAGCATACATTGGTTTGACAGACACTGACAAATAGGTTTTCAAAGTGGGTTGCGCTGACTGTCATCTCACCAGCATGCTGGCTGCTCCATGTCTTCACCAACATTTGATATTGCTTCTCTTTTCATGGCAACTTTTTTATTATTATTATTTCCGCTCATACAAACTTAACAGGTACACCTGTCCCCTCCCTCCCTCCCCCTCCTTCCTGGCCCCCCTGTTCCTCCCTTCCTTCTCCCCTCCCTCCACATCCCCCAGTGTCCTCCCTCCCAGTAGTTCCCCCCCCCACAATCCCCAGAGCATACTTTAATGTGCATGCCAAACTCTCCTCTGGTTCCTCTTCTCCCATGAGGTGCAAGGACCCAGGGGCATTTCCCAGAACGCTTTCCTGTGTTCCCCTTAAGCTTAGGAACACTACTGTGTCTCTCAGTCCCTAGCCTCCAAGGATCCTAGTGCCTTTAGTCCATGCTAAACTTTGTGGGGTCAATAATGTGTTGGACATTGCACAGGTCATGCAAAGTCCTATTATGATTGCTTTGGCCCTAACTTGTGTGGAGTATCTTGCATATCATTACTCCTCCCATCCTTGTGCTCTTGCAATCTTACCGCCCCCTCTTCCACAAATTTCCCTGAGCTTCAGGATGGGGAGAGATTAGGCTGCCTTAGTTACTGGTGGTTGATATAGAGTCTCTGATGTTCTGAATTATGGTTTGTAGATTTTTTTTTTTTTTTAGTTTTGCTGCTCCTGCAATGCTCTTGGCTCCATCCTGATGGGTATTGGATGTCACCCCTTGCAGTCCTTGATGGTGGTCTATTTTCTCTGCTGTAACATGGTCCCCTCTCTCATTGTTTCTGGTGGGGCCCTCCTTCCCCATCCCTCCTGTTTACCATCTTTGCAATTACGGTAGGTATTACAGAGATTTGTCTTTGAGTGTCTCTAAGTGGGTTTTGTATTAGGATCCACCTATTAGGGAGTACATATGGTGCTTAATTTTCCATGTCTGGGATACTTCACTCAATATAATTGTTTCTAATTCCATCTATTTCCTGGCAAATTGCATTAATTCATCATTTTTGATGGCGGAGTAATATTCCATTGTATAAATGTACCACATTTTCCTTATCCACTCGTCAACTGTTGGACATTTGGGTTGATTCCATGACTTTGCTATTGTAAACAGTGCTGCTGTGAATATGGTCGTGCTTGTGCTATCAAGTGAATTTTTGCTGTATGTGGGGTTATTCCCAAAAGTGGAATAGTAGGGTCATATGGCATTTCAATCTTTAACTTTCTTAAGAATCTCCAGATGGCTCGCCAGAGTGGCTATATGAGCCTGCATTCCCACCAGCAATGTAGGAGAGTTCCTCTCTCTCCACATCCTCTCCAGCATTTGTTGCTGTTTGTATTGGGGATTTTTGCCATCCTGACCAGGGTGAGATGATATCTCAGGGAAGTTTTGATTTGCATTTCCCTGATGGCTAAGGAAATGGAGCATTTTTTCAGATATTTGTTAGACATTTTAATTTCATCCCTGGTAAAGAAAGTTTCTTTTTTTTTCTCCCTGTATTCTTTTTTTTTTTTTTTAACATTTTTTATTATTATTCAAACCTAATAGGTACACCGGTTCCCTCCCTCCCTCCTCCTTTCCCCAACCCTCTGCTCCCCCTCCCCTCACTCTTCTCTCCCTATCCCCCGGTGCCTCCACCCCAATCCCCAGAGAAACCTTTAATGTGCATGCCTGACTCTCCTCTGTACCCTCCTCTCCCATGACTTACAAGGCATTTCCCTGAACCCTTTCCTGTGTTCCTTAAGCATAGGAACACTACTGAGGCTGTCAATCCCTTGCCTCCAAGGATCTTGGTGCCTTTAGCAAATGCTAGACTTTGTGGGGTCAACAGTGTGTTGGACATTGTGCAGGGCATGCAAAGTCCAATTATGATTGCTTCGGCACTAACTTGTGTGGAGTATCTTGCAAATCATTGCTCCTCCCATCCTTTTGCTCTTACAATCTTACCGCCCCCTCTTCCGCGAATTTCCCTGAGCTTCAGGATGGGGAGAGATTAGGCTGGCCTAGTTCTAGGTGGTTGATATAGAGTCTCTGAAGTTCGGGATTATGGTTTGTTGATTTTCTTTTGCGGTTTTGCTGCTCCTGCAATGCCTTTCACTCCATCCTGATGGGTATTGTATGTCACCCCCTGGCCAGAGATAAAAAGCTGTTAAACTAGAGTCTTGTTATAAGAGTATATTCAAAGGTAGATGTAATAAAAGTGGGAAACCGTGGTGAGGGAGGGGTCAATCACCCATTTGCAAAATGGTTACTTATTATCTGCCAGACTATATGGCCTCCCCTTCTGGTGAGATCATACCCCCTCAGTTGTAAATGATCAGGAATGAAAGTCTGTGAACTTAACCAGATGTCTCATTGCTTACTTGCAGTCCTTGATGGAGGCCTATTTTCTCTGCTATGACATGGTCCCCTCTCTCCTTGTGTCTGGTGTGGCCCTCAAACCTCATCCCTCCTGTTCATAATCCTTGAAATTACTGTATTACAGAGATTTATTGTCGAGGGTCTCTAGGTGGGCTGGGTGAGTTTGATACTAGGAGCCACCTATTGAGGAGCACATACGGCGCTTAATTTTCTGTGTCTGGGATACTTCACTTAATATAATTGTTTCTAATAACATCCATTTCCCGGCAAATTCCAGCAATTCATCATTTTTGATGGCTGAGTAGTACTCCATTGTATAGATGTACCACAGTTTCCTTATCCACTCGTCAACTGTTGGACATTTGGGTTGATTCCATGACTTTGCTATTGTAAACAGTGCTGCTATGAACATGGTCGCACTTGTGCTATTGAGGTGAACCTCTGCTGCATGGGGGGTTATTCCCAAAAGTGGAATCGCAGGGTCCTATGGCATTTCAATCTTTAATTTCTTTAAGCATCTCCAGACGGCTCGCCAGAGTGGCTGTATGAGCCTGCATTCCCAACAGCAATGTAGGAGAGTTCCCCTCTCTCCACATCCTCTCCAGCATTTGCTGTTGTTTGTATTCCCCTCTCTCCACATCCTCTCCAGCATTTGCTGTTGTTTGTATTGTGGATTTTTGCCATCCTGACCGGGGTGAGATGATATCTCAGGGAAGTTTTGATTTGCATTTCCCTGATGGCTAAAGAAGTGGAGATTTTTTTCAGATATTTGTTAGACATTTTAATTTCATCCCTGGTAAAATTTCTTTTAAGTTCCAGGGCCCATTTTTTAATTTTGCCATTAGTTTCCTTGGTGTTTAGTTTTCCAAATTCTATGTGTACTCTGGATAATAGAGCTCTATCAGATATGTGGTTAGTGAAGATTTTCTCTCATTCTGGGGGTTGCCTTTTTGCTCGAGTTACAATCTCTTTATCTGAACAGAAGCTCTTTAATTTCACAAGATCCCATCTGTTGAATGTTGGTTGTAGTGACTGTACTATTGGATGTCTCTTTAGGAAATGTTGACCTAGCCCAATCAGCTCGAGGGAGTTCCCTACCCTTTCAACTATGGTTTTTATAGTCTTTGGCCTTATATCGAGGTCCTTGATCCATTGTAATTAAGTCTTGTACATGGTGACAAGTATGGGTCTAGCTTTAATTTACTGCATGTGGAGATCCAGTTTTGCCAGCACCATTTGTTGAAGATACTGTTCTTTTTCTATTGGATTCTTTGGGCCCCTTTGTCAAAGATCAAATGGTTGTATTTGTGTGGGCTTATATCTGGGTCTTCAACCCTTATCCATTGATCTGTGTGTCTATTTTGGAGCCAGTACCAGGCTGTTTTTATAACTATGGATTTGTAGTATAGACTAAGGTTTGGTATGGTGTTACCTCAGCAGTGTTTTTGTTACTCAGATTCTTTTTCTCTCCTGGGTCTTTTGTGCCTCTATGTGAATTTTGAGATTGTTTGGTCAACTTCTTTAAAGAATTGCTTTGGGATTTTAATTGGCATAGCATTGAATCTGTATATTGCCTTTGGTAGGATGGTTATTTTTATGATATTGATTCTGCCAATCCAGGAACATTGGGAGGTCTTTCCACCTTCTGGTGTCTTCTGCTATTTCTTTCTTTAGGGTTTTAAAGTTTTCATTATAAAAATCTCTTACTTCTTTGGTTAGGTTCATACCAAGGTATTTCATTTTTTTAGGGGATTGTTTCTCTTAGGGCTTTTTCACTTCTTTCATTCTGGGCATATAGGAAGACCACTGATTTTTGCACATTTATTTTGTATCCTGCCACCCTGCTGAACTTCTGTATTAGTTCTAGGAGCTTCCTGGTGGAGTTTTTGGGATCCCTCAGGTATAAGATCATGTCATCTGCAAATAGGGATAGCTTGACTTCTTCCTTGCCGATTTGAATCCCTTTTATGTCCCTTTCTTGTCTTATGGCTTCAGCTAAGACTTCAAGTACAATATTGAATAGAAGCGGTGAGAGTGGGCAGCCTTGTCTAGTTCCTGATCGAAGTGGCAATGCTTCCAATTGTTCCCCATTGAGCATAATCCTTGCTGTGGGCTTGTTTTATACAACTTTTATAATATTGATAAACGTTCCTTCCATTTGAACCTTCTCTAGGTTTTTGATCATAAAGGGCTGTTGGATCTTGTCAAAAGCTTTTTTTGCATCTATCGAGAGTATCATGTGGTCTTGATCTTTGGACTGGTTTATATGGTGAATTACATTTATTGATTTGCATATGTTGAACCAATCTTGTGTGCCTGGGATACAGCCTATTTGATTTCCATGGATGATCTTTTTGATATGTTTTTGAATCCGATTTGCTAAGACTTTGTTGAGAATCTTTGCATCTGTGTTCATCAGAGAGATTGGCCTATAGTTTTCTTTTTTAAGTGTATCTTTATTAGGTTTTTGGATTAATACGATATTTGCTTCATAGAAGGCATTTGGTAGTGTTCCTTCCTTTGCTATTTGATGGAACAGTTTAAGGAGTATTGGTGTTATCAGCTCCTTCAATGTCTGGTAGAACTCTGTGCTGAATTCATTTAGTGCAGGACATTTTTTGGTGGGAAGATTCGAGATTACTTCCTCGATTTTCTCATATGTTATAGGACTATTTAAATAATTCACAACTTCCTGATTCAATTTAGGTGAATTGTGTTTACTTAGGAATTCATCCATCTCTTTTTTGTTGTCAAATTTCACAAAGTATAAGTTTTTGAAATATGAGGTTATAATTCTCTGGATTTCTTGGGTATCAGTACTGATAACTCCATTTTCATTTCTAATTTTGTTAATTTGGGCTTTCTCTCTCTTGCTTTTGGTTAATTTAGCTAAGGGTGTATCAATCTTATTGATTTTTTCAAAAAACCACCTTTTTGACTGGTTGATTTTCTGTATCGTTTTCCTAATCTTGATTTCGGATATTTCTCCCCTTATTTTGCTAATGTCCTCTCTTCTACTGCTTTTGGGATTGGAATGCTCTAGTGTCTCTAAAGCTTTAAGCTGCATTGTTAAGTTGTTTATTTCTGATGTTTCCATTTTTTTGATGTAGCCATTAAGAGCTATGAACTTTGTCCCAGAGATTTTGGTAAGTTGTATTTTCATTATTGTTCACTTTCAGGAAATCTTGAATTTCCTTTTTAATTTCTTCCTGAATCCAATTCTCCTTCAGATCATAGTGTTAAGTTTCCAGGAGTTAGTGTATTTTCTTTTGCTTGTTGTGTTGTGGATATCAAGCTTTAGGCCGTGGTGGTATGATAAGGTACAGGCTAGAATTTCAACTTTCCTGTATATGTGGAGATTCGTTTTGTGGCCCAATATGTGATCTATTTTGTAGAAAGTTCCATGTGCTTCTTCAATGTCTGGTAGTTTGGTAGAGATCTGTAAGGTCCATTTCAGTAAGGGTTTGATTAATCTCCAAATCATCTCTAAGTTTTTTTCTGTTGATCTATCCCATGTTGAGAGGGCGGTATTGAAATCCCCAAAAATTATCGTTTTGGGATTGATTTCTCGCTTTAGATGTTGTAGCGTTTGCTTAATGAATATTGGGGGGGCCGTATTGGGTGCATATATATTCAGTATTGTGAAGTCTTCCTGGTGAATTGTACCTGTGACTAAAATGTAGTATCCATCTGTGTGTCTTATGATTTTCTTTGGTTTGAAGTCCACTTTGTCCGACAGCATAATGGCTACCCCTGGTTGTTTTCTGCTTCCATTAGCTTGCAGAATTTTTAAAAAAATTTTTTTTATTATTATTTATTCAACTGTGCGCATGTGCGCGCGCATGTGTGTGTGTGTGTGTGTGTGTCTGTGTGTGTGTGTGTGTGTGTATGTGTAGAACCACGGACGAATTCGTGAACCACCATGGACGCCTCCACCTCCTTCTGCCCCGGGATTCACAGGCTCTGCCCTACCAGGACCAGAGGCGCAGGCCGCCCCCGCTTCTGCCTGGCGTGTATATGTGGGATCTGGGATCCGAACTCAGCACCTTCCGCCTGCAAGGTGGAGGCTTGACCCCTGAGCCACCTCTCCAGCCCAGTTTGCAGAATTTTTGACCAGCCTTTTATTTTTAGGATGTGCCTATCTTTTGTGGTGAGATGGGTTTCCTGCAGGCAGCAGATTGTTGGGTTGTGATTCTTTAATTCAAGTTTGTAATCTGTGTCTCTTGATTGGTGAGTTAATTCCATTAACATTTAATGTTATAATAGAGAAATTATTTTTAATTCCGGACATTTATTATGTTTAGTGGCTTTTGTAAATGTATTGGTTCGCTTTTTAGGTTTTGGTGGTATTATACTTCCCTTCTGTTCTCCTGGATATGCTTTTTTTTTTTTCTTCAAGCTTGAGTATCATTTCTAGCATTTTTCGATGGCCTGGTTTGGTGGACATGTATCCCTTTAAGTTGTCTTTGTGTTGGAAAATTTTTCTTTCTCCCTCGATCATGATGGATAGTTTTGCAGGGTGTATCAGCCTGAGTTGACATTTTTGCTCATTCAATACTTGAAGTACGTCTGTCCAAGCTCTTCTTGCTTTTACTGTTTCCATTGAGAAGTTGTTTTTTATTTTAATAGGTTTACCTTTAAAAGTGACTTGTTTTTTTTTTTTTTCCTTGAAGCTCTCAGCACCATTTTTTTATCTTGAATGTGGAGTGTTTTAACTATTATTTGCTGTGACGAGTGTCTATTTTGATCATATCTGTTTGGGGTGCGGAATGCCTCTTGTATATGGATGGGCCTCTCTTTTTTTAGATGAGGTAAGTTTTCCTTGATGATTATTTGAAAAATTTACTCAGGTGTGGTATTTTGAGATTCTTGCTCTGGTATTCCATGAATACAAATGTTAGGCTTCTTCAGGGTGTCCCATAACTCTTGAATGTTTCTCTCAAGTATCTTTTTGGCTTTAACAACCTTTTCCATTGAGCTGGTTAATACTCCCACTTTGTCTTCAAGGTCTGAAATTCTGTTTTCTGCTTCTTTAGTTCTGCTGATAAGACTCTCTGTTGAGTTCTGGGTTGAAGATAACTTGTCTTTTAGTTCAGTTTTGAACTCTGCTTGAGTCTGTTTTAACTGCTCTATGCCTTTTTTTGTTTCTTGAACTGTTTTTCTCAATTCCTCCAAGTGTTTGTTGTTTTCCTCTTCAAAGTGATTGATGCGGTTATTTAATTCCTTCCAGATTTTCTCTTTCATAGTATTTAACATGGTAATGATCATGTTTTGAAAGTCATTATCCTGGGTCAGGCTTTCTTGGCCATTTTCCGTGGGTTTGTTCTGGTTGGAGTTTATCATTATGGGGTTAATTCCTGGGTCGCGGTGAGTCCTGGCTGAACTGCATGTCCCGGGGGCGGCCAAGTGGGGAAAAGGCATTTCTTTATCTTGAATGTGGAGTGTTTTAACTATTATTTGCCGTGGTGAGTTTCTATTTTTGTCAAATCTGTTTGGGGTGCAGAATGCCTCTTGTATATGGATGGGCCTCTATTTTTTTAGATGAGGAAAGTTTTCCTTGACTGATAGTTTAAAAAATTTCCTCAGGTGTGGTATTTTGGGATTCTTGCTCTGGTATTCCATGAATACGCATGTTAGTCTTCTTCAGGGTGTCCCATAACTCTTGAATATTTCTCTCGAGTATCTTTTTGGCTTTAACAACCTTTTCCATTGAGCTGGTTAATACTCCCACTTTGTCTTCAAGGTCTGAAATTCTATTTTCTATTTCATTAGCTGCTGATAAGACTCTCTATTGAGTTCTGGGTTGAAGATTGCTTGTCTTTTAGTTCAGTTTTAAACTCTGCCTGAGACTGTTTCAACTGCTCTATACCTATTTTTGTTTCTTGAACTGTTTTTCTCAACTCCTCCAAGTGCCTGTTGTGTTCCTCTTCAAAGCAATTGATGCAGTTATATAATTCCTCCTGGATTTCCTCTTTCATAGTATTTAACATGGTAATAATGATCATGTTTTGAAAGTCCTTATCCTGGGTCAGGCTTTCTTGACTATTTTCCATAGGTTTGTTCTGGTTGGAGTCTATGGGATTAATTCTTTCAGTGGGAGATTTGTTTTGCTTCTCGTGGATTTGCACTTTGACTTGGGCATTGTTTTAATTCTTAAGACCTTCTGTCAATTTCTGTGCTTTTTTCACTGAACTGAATGAATTATTTGGCCTGGAGCAGCTCCTGCTCCAGCTGGCTGGTGGGAGGAGCTGGGGACCAGTGGGCTGCCTAGGGTTTGGGGGTTGGCGGGGGGAGCTTACCTAGGTTGCTATGAGTCCCGGTTGGACTGTGCGCATCCCAGGAGGGTGGGGAAAGAGATGAAGTGGCAGTGGCAGGGCGCTATTAACCTGGGGAGCTGGAGACGTGGCCCAGGGGGTCCTCTCCGGCCTGGCGAAACGCCATCTGCGACTGGCTGGTTGGAGGACCTGGGGCCAGTGGGCTGCCTGGGGTTTGGGAGTGGGCGGGGGAGGGGGGTCGCAGTGAGAACCGGCTGGACTGCGCGTGTCCCAGTCGGTTGGGGAAGAGGCTTCATGTCAACTTTTATGACTAGGTGCCTAGGTTTCCATGTACATGGTTCCTCCACAGGCTCACATATTGGATACTTGATCTCTAGCTGTGGTGCTGTTTTGGGAAGTTGTGGAACCTTCAGGAGATGGAGACTAGTTGAAGGCAGTGAGCCACTGGTGACCAGGCACTGGGGCATATAAGAAAGATCCAATTCTGACCCAGGTCTCTGCTTCCTGCTTCCTGATCCAAGAGATATGAGCAAGCCAGCTCCAATCACCATTTTCTATTTACAATGAACCATGTCTTCCTAAACCTAAACCATGCCAAAATAAAACCTCCATTCCTTAAGTTGCCTTTATCAGGTATTTGGTTACAGGAATGAGAAAATTATTAATGCGATAGGAATATCATGCTATTTCAATATGATTTTAATTTGCATTTATTTGCATAATTTCAGCCTGCATGCATTCAAGTCACTTTTCCCAGGTCATTAGGAAGACGTTTTGTTTTAAGACTTAATTTTGGAAAGGGCAACTGTAGGTTTACAGCAAAATTGAAAGGAAGGCATAAATATTTCCTTATATGAACCCTTCCCTACACATACGAAGTCTCCCCAGAGTGACACACTGATGACACATCACTGCCACTCAAGCCTATAGCCAGCATTTGTGTGACTCTTGATACTGTACATCTGTAGGTTTTCACCAATATGTATAGAATATCCATCTTAGGGAATCACAGGAACATTTTCATTTTCTTAAAAATCTCTGTGTACTGTCACTCTTTAAGATGATCTCCTCTCCCTCTCTTTATGGAAGGTCCAGGTATTTTTTTGTGTGTGCTTGGAGATTTATTAATTTTAATAGCTTTGCATGGATCAGATGCAATGTGTACTGGTGTTGTTTTATGTGGACTGACAATATTATTGATTTTATTAAATGGCTGTAGACCTTAAGAAGTAGCAAGAAACCTAGGGACATGAAATTTACTAGCAAGAGAGGTGTAGAAAGAAAGGGACTTGGGATCAGGAAAGAAGATAAAGATACCAGAGGAAGTTGAACACAGCACAGCAGATAGTCAGGGTGATGTAAGAAGAGAACATGAATTTGAATTACAAGTTGGTATGGGTCTTAGGGTTACTCCTAACTACTTAGGGTATCTTGAACTGATAACAAGAGGCCTCAATTTCTATATGTATGAGCTGGACCCGAAAGATTTTTTATTTAACACTGAGAATGTTATAAAAGGTGAGGGATTGGAGCACAAATTCTGATAACGGAACTCCAGGGACCTACTTGCCAGTGGGGGAAAATATCCTTTGGAAATGATCTTACTAGGCAACAGCATATGCATGAATGATGCAAGAGAATCAGTGGGCATTGAGCAAGAAAGGAACAATCTGCAGGGTGTGACTGCTTCCTTCTTGTCCCCTTCCAGCCCAGGGCAGTTTTGTCTCATCATGCCTGCTCACTTAGTGATGGCTGCAACCAAGAATGCTGTCTCCTTGCACCCAGTGAGAGGCCTTTCTTCTGCAAGGAGCAGACTTCAGCGTTCCTTATTTTGTCCCCATCCACTGGCTGCTGAGGCTGAGTCCAAGCTAAGGGTTCCCTTCTGCTCAGTCTATACTATGGACCAGATAGGCTGAGGATATTGGGGGTCTTTACCCTCTTACCCCAGTTTGCTATGATTTTAGGTCAGGACAAGCAAGCCATGAAGACCTCAGTCTGTTGTATCCCCTTTATCAAGGATCCCTTTCTACAGCAGAGAAGCTTAAGGTCATCCTCACCCCATACTCCAGAGTACAGTCCCTAGAGACTTGCCTAGGAGAGAAGCTGGCCACAAAACCGGCATCCCTGATCTCTTCCCAAGCAGATGGCTTTTTTGTCATGGAGTGTGAAGTTCAAACCTAAGGACCCTCTCAAGTGCAGTGCAGCTTCTGGCGAATGACAATCAATGCACAGCCATAATATGATCCAGCTTGGGTGGTTGGTGAGCTGGACAGTTTGAAAAAGAGACCTCTCAGGGCCAGAAGAAACCTCATCTATGAACCTAGGAAGTTCCTCCAACATAATCAATTTTTGATTAGATTAGTTCATGGAGTGATTTGAACCTCAAGAATTGTAGATAGGAACACTTTGGAGAAGTCAGCGAAAGAAAGAGAGTTCTCTTGCCATCCCAATGACTCCAAACCTGTATCTCTCTGAACCACATCAGAGGCTGCACTCTCACACTAAATTGAGACAGTCGCTAAACAATAGCAATAACAAACAAGTAATCACAGGGCTTGTAGGGGATAGCAATATTCAGATCGGTTATAACCTGTCACCTAAAATGTTCAGTTTCCAACTGAAAATTAGGAGGCATATAAGCATACAGGGAAATATAACCTATACACTGGAAGAAAGAGAAGTCCACAGAAATTGCTCATGAGAATCACCAGATGCTATGCATATGTATATGATGCATATATATATGATGCATACGTACATGTACACATGATGAGTATGTATACGACATATATGCATATGATGTATGTATGTGTATATGCATATTTGGGTGTGTTGTGAGCTTGTGTGTGCAGGTCATCATAAATGTAATTTCTCAGACATCATTCTTCATTTTTTTTTTGAGGTAGGGTTTCTTACCAGTCTAGAACTTGTGAAGTAGGCTGGGCTGATTACCCAGACAGCCCTAGGGATCCACTCATCTCCATTTCCCCAGCACTGCCATGTTTAGGTTTTTCACAGAGGTGCTGGGTTTCCTGTCTTAACTATGTCTCTGACCCCAGATGCCTTATTTTAACCACAAAGGATGTCAAAATAGATATTATTAAAAACGTTCACACAAATAAGGGCAATTATGATTATAAAAATAAAGAATGATAAAATATCAATATTGGCTCAAATAGAGAATACGAATACAATACTAACCACAACATCTAATTGTAAACTTCCGTCTAAACACTTCTCATTTTATCTTTAGATAAGAAAAGATCTCAACAACCAAACAAAACACAACCTAATGCAATGGAAGAGCAGTGAAATAGACAATAACAACCAACTGGAGTACTCATGACTCTGAAATGCTCAGCTGGGAATCAGGCCAACCAAATCTCTCCCTATCCTAACTAAGGCTCAGAGAATCTTGCAGAAGAGGGGGCTGGTAGGATTGTAAGACCCTAAAGATGGGGAGGTCCACAGAATGGCTAGGTCATTTCACTCAAGACAGGGCTACTGCACATGGGAACTTACTGAAATGAGACTTATCTTCACCATACCTACACTATGACTAACCTATCAACCTTCCCCCATTGGCTAGTGAGGAACTTAGGAGAAATAATTATATGCAGGGGGAACCTTAGCAGCTGGGGCTAGACAGGTGAGGAGAAGTGTCCCTATCAGTGGCTCTATCCAAGGGAGTGCCACTTAATCTGCCACAGAGGCCTGACCCCACTAGAGCAGACAATCCAGAGAGAACCCTGGGACCCACAGACGCAGATAGGCGGGGGGGAAGGAGTGGGATGGATTGATGAAGGGAAGAGAGAGTGGGAGAGAAAAGGGGGATGGGAGGGAGGAGGGAAGAAATGGGGAGCAGGAAAATCACTCATTTTGCTTGAAAATATAGAAAAAATAAAAATAAATATAAAAAAGAATATTAATAGAAAATAGTTTAAAACAGCATCAAATAAAAACTCTGAGGCTGCAAACTACATAAATGAAATAAATTATTACCAGAGGGGGCTTGAGAGTTGATTTGAAGTCACAGACAAAAGAACTGTCAAAATTAAAATCCATCACAGAGACTTTGCAAGAAGACTTGAGAGAAAAAAGAATAAAGGAAAACACAGAGCCTCAGAGACCAAGCGAGATTATGGAACACGCTAACATATTATTCTGGAGTGTCAGAAAGAGCAGAAGGAGAGAAAGAAGAGCCAAAGAAGTAATGGCTGGGAAGGGGGCATGACATTGTCACAGAAAGAGTAGTCAAGGAGAGAGTGAAACTGGTGGATTCTATAATGTTGGACTGAGGGAGTCCAAAGTGACTTCCCCTTTAATCTATTATGTGCCCGACTTATCTCAAAGAAACATCAAGGGTATCTCAAAGAAACATTCCTGGCCTGAGAATACCAGGGGTTCAGGTGTCAATTCCACATGGCACTCTGGTGATCTGCTGGGGAACAAGTGAAGGAAATAGACCTGGAAATAGACCAGAACATCTTTTGGGAGTTGTCTTTCTATCATGTGTATTCCAGGGATCGAACTCAGGTCAACAGACTTGGTAGAAAACACCTTTACTCACTGAGCCATCCTTCTGGACCAAGTTCTGGTGATCTAACGTGCATTCGTAACATCTAGAAGAGAGAACTTTAAATATGTTTTCACCAAGACATGGTAAATTTTTGACATGATATGCTAACTACCACAACTGTGTATCACACAATGGACATATGTGTTGAAACACCATACCATATGCTATGTCGCAAATATGTAAAGCTACTAGGTATCAATCAAAAAAATGAAAACGAAAACTCCAACGACTAGAGGGATTGGTTTAGCTCCCACACACCACGGGATCGCATGAGACTGGGTATGTGGGGCATGGGTTAGCTACACTTGGCTCATTGGAGTGGACCTGATGGAAGAAGGGCAGGAAGGCAGGTCCACCTGCAAAAGCACATTCTAAGTCTTACTGACTTCCCATCTGCTAACATCCCAGAAACCCAGACATCATTATCCGGAGTCATAAATTCGCATGCAAAGGAGATGGATAAGCAGTCTTAACACTGAAGAAAGAATGAAGGTCTGGAACCACAGCACGGCTCATTGCCATACGCTAGCAAGTTCCTTTGTTTATCTGAAAAGAAAAAAAACCCAGATAATTATATTATTGTAGGTGCATCCTTGACATCTCATATAAAATCACTGACAAGTAACTTCCTTCCTATACAAAAGCTACTATGGATAATGTCACTCTTGCCCTTCAATCTCTTACTGCTGTTAGTTTGACAACAAACAAGTACATAATAATTGAAAAAATTCCTCATCCCAACACACAGTACATAGTAGAATTTTGTCTGCTATACCTAGTATGCTCCTATTTAGGATCTTTTATCAATTTTGCATTTGTGAAAACACCTTTGGAGAGCTTCAATCAGAGTGTCTGGCTACTTTGAATTCTGCTACTTTAAGTTTTCTTAATGTCAAAATAATGTCTTACATGCCCACAGTCTTTTTTTCATCCATCCCTTTTTGGGGTTGTGTGGTACCTTGACATTTCACAGGGTCATAATGAGGCTCTTTGTTTTAAGAATCCAGGCTGAGCATCCATTATCTAAGTTGGTGTCCTGTTGGCGTGTAGCACTGACTGGCGCTGACTGAGTGATGTTAGGGTTGATTCAGGGGCATGGGAGCTCTCAAGCTCCCATAAATCCTTCTTACCTGAGAAGACAAGCAAGTGTCTGGAAAAGCAATAAAGTCCTCGTGCTGGATGAGTGTGCCTGCTGCCCGTGGGAGGAAAACAAAGCCATCTGCTCTGTTGGTGGCAGCAACACACTGCACCAGGCTCCAAGCCCACTGACCTGCTTTGTGGTCTGAGGTCTGAAATATTCCAGCCAGATGTAGAACTGACTCTGTGGCTTAGTAAACCTGACAAAGGAGTTGCAGAAGCTCATTTGTTAGCTTTGAAAACAGCAAGTGAAACAGGCTTAGAATCAGCTTCATGGAGACATGACTTGTGGGGTATGTGTGTGGGGAGAGGAACAGGTGAGCTCTGTTACAATAGGCCAGGGTTTTCATCAAGCTGATGGTCTCTTTGGAGTCCACATGGCAAGTGACCATGTGTTGAGATTCAAGCTAGACTCAAGTGGATCTATGTTAAGCTTCCATTCAATTTAGGCAAGAAATGGAAATTCCCTTTCAGGGTTGTCTAATAAGATTTTGAGACTTCTTGGGGCTGGAGAGGTGGCTCAGGGGTTAAGCCTCTGCCTTGCGGGCAGAAGGGTCCTGAGTTCGGATCCTAGACCCCACGTATAGACGCTGGGCATGAAGAGGGGGCGGCCTGTGTTTCCAGTCCTGGTACCCTGTGAATCCCGGGGCAGAGTAAACAAGGAGGAGGTGGAGGTGTCCATCTTGGTTCCTGAATTCGTCTGTGGTTCTACACACCCACACATACATACACGCACGCACACACACATACACACACAATTTAATAATTAATGAAAAAAATTAAAAAAAAAGATTTTGAGACTTCTTGCTCAGGCCAGCCTGGTTCCTCATGAGCTTGTTACTTCTTCTTAACACTTAGGTTCCTGGGGACTTTTTTGTTGGAAAAGTCTCAGGAAGATCCTTGTATTCATCACAACTTTCGGGAGTTTCTTTCTGTTTCTCTGTGAAATGCCTCTCTCTTCTCTTTGCCTGCCTTCTACATGCCAGCAACCTGTTCTAAAAGTGCTGGATAACATCCTGGTTGACAGAATGGACTTTAGAGACACACTGCCTGGCTTGGACACTTGGCTCAGACATTCAGAAGTCACTTAAGCAGATCACTTACCCTCCTGTAGGATTGTCTTATCAACTATCATGATCAGGCTTCTATGAACATGGGTTAAATGAGATAATGCATGGAACCCATAACCTGTTGAGGATATGGAATTATAGGCTATTATCAGTACCACTGCCTTTTATCTTCTGCTGGATAAAATGCACCTGAGTGGTAATAACAGAGCTTCTTACAGGTTGTCTTAACCTGCATTTCCCTCAAGTCTTCTATAGTTGAATATGTTTGGAAAACATTGCTTACCAGGTGTGTTTGTGTATGCATTCCTAATGTATTTTCAAACCACAGAACTACTGCCTGAAATTTTCCATAGCCCAGGAAAAATGAGGAGAATCTCTGGTAGGATTCTGAGCCCTTCTGAATGAACTAATCAGCAACCAGCCCTTATCACCCCCAAGGGGAGTAATGGAACTTACTAACATTTCCTCTGTGCCAAAAATTGATTGTGGCATCTGAAGATTAACTGTTTCAATAAAAGCATATTAATAGCCCCCATTATTGACTGCTTGGAATGTGCCAGGCAATTTTTTTTTAAATAAATGATCTCTAACTGCCCCAAGATTTTCTTTTGTAGGATGAGTGTGACTATCCCTGGTTTCAAGAGGAGGAAGTTGAGGTTCTATAGAGTCCAGATTCCTGGTCAGTTCTGAAGCTTCTGAGTATCACTGTGTGAAAGGGTGCTGGAGAACTTGGCTTTGCAGAAGTGCTTAAAGACACTAGAGAAGACAGAGAAAAAGAAGAACTAGTTAGTAGAGTCACATTGCATTTTATTTTACTTTTTTCTTTAAAGAACATTATCTGGTGTCATCACTCACTTGATTCCTCATATGTTTGACTTGGCCCAGCCGTCTTGCTAGGTTTGCACCAGCGCGTTCCTTCTCTCCTGGCTCTGCTCTGTACTCACCTGAGTCCTGTGATTTGGGGCTTTTTCTCACAAGGATCTTTTCCAACAGGGTCACCTTTGCATGCCTAACTTGATAAACTTTCCTTCTCTGAGCAACCTGTCCCAGGCATTCCAGACAAAATCGACCACCCCTTTTTTATGCCACACAGTTTTATTCAGACTCATGCATTGCAGTTAGTTTGTTGCACTAAATTTGCTTTCTGAAAGATGGAAACAGTGAGTCAGGATCAATGTGGTCTTCCAGATAGGTGTTTATTCTGTCTTGTTTTTTAAAATTATTTATTTAAGAGAAAAGGAGAGGGAGAGGAAAAAGGAGAGGAAGAGAGGAAGAAGAGAGGGATGGAGAGAGTGGGGGAGAGAGAGAGAGAGAGAGAGAGAGAGAGAGAATGTGCATGCCACAATTCACACATGGAGGTTAGAGAACAGCTTTCACAAGTTGGAAATTGGTTCTCTCTTAGATGGCATGGGGATGAAACCCTGGTTGCCTGGTTTGCAGAGAAGTTCCTTTACTCACTGAATCACCTTGTTGGCCCTTGCCTCTTTTTTTTAAATGATGCATAGAATCATTGAAGCTCAAATAAGTGCTTAGCACTAGAGCGCTGGTATCCACCCTAATTTTAGAACCTAGGGACACCTGAGTGCCAAGCTGCTAACTGAGTTAAACAAATATATCATCTTGGATATCTTGACATTAAAGGAAAACTTCACCATCATGGTTGTCTCAACATCACCCTCATTACTCCATCTGAGTCTTGCTTCACACACACCTTCTTTCTGCCTCTCCTTGCTCTGTGGGAAGCTTTTGATTTTTTCAACTTTACAGAGGGCAATTAAAAGAAATCAATTAAAGTCAGACCTGTGAAGGCAGCAATCCAACAGAGAGAGAATAAATGAGCAAGATGTTTATCATCAAGGAAGCTGAAAAGCTAATATTGTCTAAATAGTCATCTGAAGGTGTGAGGCCGACAGCCACATGTGTCCTAGGACAACTGGAGGAGGCAAAAGTTTTGCTCTTTTGCTCTCCTGGCTGACTTGGTCAGGTGAGACAGAGATAGTCAGTGCAGATGGGCTATGCCATTTTCCCTTTGGACACTGAAGTCCAAAGTCATGTCACCATCAGCCACCGCACTGACATAACCACGACCTTCATAGTTAGGCTTTCTGAATACTTTTTGGTAAAAATTTCCTTGGAGATAAGAGAAAATGAAGTCCAGGCTATAACTCACAAGTTCTGGAAGGAATATGTTCAGGCATTGTCTAATAGTATTTGACAATGAGACAATGAGAAAAACTGTGCAAAAATGATGTACTCCTAGGTGGATGAGATAGCTCAACTGGTAAGGTACCTGTTTGTGAACCTGGAGACCTGCTTTCAATTCCCAGGAGGAGAAACTTCTAGAAGGTTTCCTTTGATTTCCATCTGTGTGCCGCAGTATGCATGTGTAGTCTTTTCGACTCTCTTTCAAATAAAATATAGAAGAAAAAATATATACAGTGCTATCTTGGGAGAAGCTCAAGTCCAGTCATACAACCTTCCCACACATCACCAGCCATGTCTGAGGCTTCTCTCCTGACTGCTCCACAGATAAGAATAGATCCTATCCCCTCTTCTCCCAGAGCTAGGATGCAAACCCAGAGACGTACACGTGCCACACAAGTGCTTTACCACTAAACTCTATTCCTCTCTCTCTCTCATCAAGTTTGATTGTTGTAGTTTGACTATTCCCATATGAGGGAATAGGCCTGAAATGTGTATATAGTCCACTGTAGACTTTTTTTTTAAATTTTGAAGCCAGAGTTTCAGTGCTGAGATATTGAATGAACTTAGTTGTGCCTGAGTTAACTTGTATCTTCCTTTAATTGCTCTCCTGACTACTTATGGGTCTTGTGAATCAGACTTTTAGTTTCTGTACTTTCATAGAATTGTCTTTCTGAGACCTGTACCTTCTTGAACATTCATTTTCAGATGGATATTTGTAAAAATTGCTTGTATTCTCATTTGTTACTCTTATACCTAAGAGTTCATTAGAGAGTATGGTTAGAGATGCAACTATAGGTAAATGAATAGTGATCTCACAGTAGTTAACTGCATCAAGTAGATATATTATTATTTAGAACCATGGAGGTGGAAGAAAGCAACACTAATTAAACAAAAGAAAGATATTTTATGATTCTGGTATGGATTGTAGAATGTAAGAATACAAATATGACCACATTTCAGGACCTTAGAAACTCTCAGGACTGATTCTTATCACCAATTCTCTTCACATGCTAGCCTTTTTCTTCCTATTATTCATGTGTGGAGACTTTTAGACTTTTTCCATCTCTAATATATGTTACAGAAGATAGGATTAGACATTCTATGAGCTCCCCCATCTTGCAATAAGCATTTAAGTTTTAAAAAAATTGTTACTTTTTTGCCTAATTATACAAGCTCAATAGGTACCCCCTTTCTTCTCCCTCCCCCTCCCTTCTTTCCTGTTGTCCCCCCATTCCACTCTACCTCCTTCTCATTCTCTGCCCCCCCCATGCACTTTCCTTCACTCCTCCTTTCTTGGTGCTTCCTGCCTTCTCCTTCCCATCCTACAGAATATCTCTTTATGTGGGTGCTGAATTTCCCTCTGAGTTGTCTACACTAGTGAGGATTCAGGTCTCAGTGGAATATGTTGGGTCCCTTCTTGAGCTGCCTGCTGGTATGGAAACTCTATTATGTCTGTTTATAACACCTTGCCTTTAAGGATCTTACTTCTTGAAGCCTTCTCTCTGTGATCCTTGATAGATTTTGGGGGGTTGTTGACATGTTAGCCAGTGTGCAGGTCAGGCAAGGTTCCCCCTGACTTGTGTGGAGTATCTTGCATATTGTTGGTCCTTCCCGTCTTTAGGCTCTCACAATTTTGCCTCTTCCGCGAGGTTCCCTGAGCTTTAGGATGAGGAGAGATTTGGCTAGTCTGGTTCTGGGTGAATATTGCAGATATTTGATGTTCTGAATTATGGTTTGTTGTCGTTTTCAATTTTGCTGTTCTTGCACTGCCCTTGGCTGTATTGGTTGTTGAAGTCATCTCCTAACCAAAGATAGAGGACTGTTTAAAAGAAGATCTTAATATAAGAAAGAGGCACAAAGATAGATGAAAAAACAGAAGTAGGGCACAACAGTGAAAGGGGTCAGTCTCCTGTTTGCTGGTTGGTTACCATCTAATTGTCAGTCTCTAAACCTTCCCTGTCTGGGGAGATCAAACCTGATCAGTTCCAATTGAATAAGAAGGGAAGTGAGAGTGAGCTGTACCGGATGTCTTGCTACTTACATGTAGTACAAGGCATTCAAGTTTTGACTTTCCTGCTCAGAAAATAAGATTCCCATACCAGAACTATATGTTATGGACAGAAGCCTAATCTATAGGTATTAATTACATAAGATCAGTCTGGATGGAGAAGTCAGGTATGTTGCTGGTCTTTGGAAGAAAACTAGGGCTTTCAAAAGATGAAAAATAGGCATGAAAGGAAGAAACTTATAAATGTTCTTATAAAATATTCTCTAAGCAAACATTGATTTCTTTAGTTTGGTTACAATTCATTTTCCTAGCAAGTGAGTTGTTATAGTTTTTAGCCTATGATTTTTATGCTATTAGCCTCTATTATTCATTAGATTTATTTACTACAAGAAACCAATTCTTTTATCAGACAATTCATTGAAAAAAATCTTACATTTCTTACAAGTCTTTCTCCTAAACAGCTTATAATAATGCCATATATACACAATGCTCACACACTAGATGTGTGTGTGTGTGTGTGTGTGTGTGTGTGTGTGCTCATTTTGATCTTCAAAGTCATCATATGAGAAAATTGAATATGTAAATTTGTGGAGAGAGCTTGAAAATTTTCCCAAGGTCAAGAGATAATTAGTGGTGGAACTCAGATTCTAACCTGTATAATCAAACTAAGGGGAAGATATATCTTGAAATTAACCATTTATGCCAAGTATAATATAGTAGTGCAATGTCGAATATGGTACAGTGACTGCCTTTTATTTTTGTCCTAGAATTTGGAGGAAAGTTAAAAACAATGCAAACTAGTCTCATTACTTCATGTTTATTACTTCCTTAAATAATGGTTGATATTGGCATGATCAGTCATTATTTTTCAACCATGCTGAGGGATATAGCTCAATCTTTTCCCAATACTTTTCAGAGTATCCTGAAAACACCCTCAGCCTGATTTGAGAGCAGCATTTCAAGGGAGTCACTCCGTTCCCTTGTCCAAGGATTTGGTTTTATTTCTAAATAAAATAAAGAAGTGAGGAGTGGGTAAGTAAATTATTTCCCAACAACTGAAGAACAATCAAGTGGAAAGGGACAAGCTTTCACCATACAGCAGAGCCAGCACAGACTGGGTGTTGATCACATCCCATTAGGAAATCTTACTGTTAAGTTAGCCTGTCCCTGTACAGCAGACTCCCAAAGCCATGCCCATCCCAGAGTGTTGTCTCAGGGCCTACAATATCAGCATCCCCTGGAATCTTCTTAGCCCGTGAGGTGAATCTAGCTCTTATAAAGTGGGGTAGCCACAGGGCATTGCTTCATAACACTTATGGAGTCTCTGCTGGTGCTGTCCATGGTTCTTCCATATTCCTTGCCCTGTTTTTAAGTTCATCTCTTGGTATTATAGTTTGCCTGCATGTTGATAAAATCACCATCACATGACTTAAGGGAACAAAGGGTTTATTTTCTCTTATGATACTGGGTTATAGTTTTTTGTCTAACTTGGCAGGAGAGCTCACACCAACATTAGGGCCACACCATCTCCGCATAACAGCTGAGAAAGGGACAATTCTTACTTGTCAGACCAGTGTGTCTGGCCAAGTATACACAAGGATGCCCTTTTCTCAAACAGTTCTCTCCATCTTCACCTGTCCAGGGACCTTTCCTACCCACCATGGACTGGGCCTTCCCCATCAACTAGACAATCTCCTTCAGTTTGCTCTGGACTTAATTCACTTACAAATTCCTTACAAATATGCCTAGAGATCAAACCCTCAAATATATAGTAGACACCTGTATATAACTATGACACTTAGGCTGAGAAACTGGGGTCCAGAGGTCATAAACTGATATTAGAACACAGACTCAATTCACTTACAGATGTGTGTGCCCAAGTTGGTTGGTGGGAGACAGGGGTTGAGCAATGGAGAATGTCTAAATGAGTGGCATCTAGACCATTTACACATACTTCAAAGGTTCTCAGCTTCATGAGGTGACATCAATCATTAAAGAAAAGCCATTTCCATAACCAAGAGACCTGGCCATTGGTCCAAGTACCTGTTTTTTTAGAAGAGTGTATCGTAGTTATGATATAAGGGAATCATAGAAAGCACCTAGTTTCATTCACTTGCTCATTTTGCAGATGAAAGAAATAAAACTAAATCCTTGGCCAAGAGAATGGTGAGAAGCACACAGCTACAGAGCACTAGACTGCATGTTTCAGAATAATGCAAAGGTTTTTTTTTTTTTTACCTGCTATTGCTTCTTGTCAGTGCCCACTTCATCTCACCGTTCTCTATTCCATTATAGCTGCGATGACATTTATGTTCCTACTTAAAACAGAACCTGCTGGAGATAAAATGCCCATCAATTGAGAAAAAAAGCATTTTTTTTAACAGATCAAACTGTCTTAGAATATTCAATGCTATTATCTTTACCATTGGTTTTTATCATAAGCTCTGTCCTGTATATTAGAACAGCCTTCAGCCATGCCTGTGAGGTGATTTCTTCCAAACCTTCATTTTACAGATGAGGACACTTAGGCCCAAGAGGGTCTATGTGGCTTGCTGAAGGTCACACGTAATCAAACAAGTTCTCTCATGCCAGCCTCCTCTAAGGATCTATGCCTCACGGAGTGGCTCCCTTGAAATGTTGCTCTCAAATCAGGCTGAGGCTGTTGATTTTACATGTAATTTCCCCTCTGGTATTTGACATCACAAATGAAAGCACAGGACCAGATGCTTAATAGCTTCTAAATGGAGGCTGTTAAATGAAGAGCAACTTTCCCCCATCTTTTCTGTGGGTCATTGTGTCTCCTCCAAAGTCATCTTATTTTTGCTGTTTGTTAGCTTATTTCCCATCTGGGAATTATGAAAATGATTTTTGAAGCATTCAAATGACTTATGCTGCTAAATTTTCTCAGGCACTCTCCTGTATCTACTTGGAATGCAATCAAACAACCACAACTAGTGTATTTCTGGTTAATTTTAGCAGAAGCTACAATGTACACATAGCAACTATATCTTGTATGAATTTTCTTACTTTTTTCTTTGACCTAAAGAGTTTATTTCTCATTTTGTTTATGGCAAAAAGTTACAAATTATTGTAAGATGTAGGATAAGCCTGACGCTATGAAAAAAAAGTTTTTTTTTATTACTTCAACTAATTTTATCTCATTTTTTCTTTATATTTCTATGGCAATAAAAGTACACAGAATATATATGACTCAATATACCATATCGAAGATTAATTAATGCCAAATACCTATTTTAAGATCAATTTCCCCTTCATAAAGATCAGGAAATACAGCATTGTAGACACCCAAAAATATGTATTCTTCTCTTCCCTGTGGGTAATTATTCTTTTTGTTTCTCTTTATAACATTGTCTTTACATATTTACATATTTGTATTACCACCTGCACATACAACTTTCTGTGTTATTAATATTTTATATCACTTTTGTATGTCTAAAGTTAATGAAACATATCAATACATTATTTTTAAGTAATTGTTGAATGTTGTCCACAGTTTGCCCAGATTTCTTACATGTCTCATCTAAAGTTCCTCTTCTGTTCCTGGTTCCCACTCAGGATATCACTCTGCATGGAATCTCTACTTGCTTTGACTCCCCTTGATTGTCAAGTTTTCAGACTTATCCTGTTTTTGATGATCTTGAGAGCTCTGAGGAATTATTATCAGGAATTTCATAAGACATCTTTCTTTTGGAACCTATTTGGTGTTCCCCTGTGGTCAGACTGAGTTACAGATTCTAGAGAAGAGAATAGAGGCAGAAATCCTTCGGCATCTCACTATCTGAAGCACCCATTCCTTAACTTGATTGCAACTTTTAATGTTAATTCTGATCATGGGGCTAAGGTAGCGTTTGTCAGATTTTTGCCCAATTAAACTTACCCCCCACCGCTTCATTCTATTTTTTTTTTTTTGTTGGAAGGTACATTATAGAATCCATATTTAAATAGTGAAGAGTCCTGCGCCACCCTTTAGGAATATTAACCAATTAAAGTATTTTTAAGGCTTCTACATGGAAGATTCCCCCCCCTTATAAACTTATTCAATCATGCATTTATTAACTCTTGGACATTTACTTTGTATTTTGGGCTATAACCCATTAATATTTGATTCACAGCCTACATTTTACATTTTTTGGCTATTGGGAACTTTTTCAGTAGGCTCTTGTATCTTTGATATATTTTTAAAATGTGTGTTTGTGTTTAAGTGTGTGTTTTGAGTACCTTTTAGCTTTTTGACAGTATGAAATATCCCAGGCTGAACTTGTCAACTTCTGTCTTCAGTATTAGAATCAGTCATCTCTTCAAGAAGCATTGGTTCTTTTTATTGGAAAATAGTTTTATGAAGCAAGATTTGGGTTTTAAGTATGAGTATAATTTGTTTTAGGCTTTCTTGGCTACCAGAATAAATAAATATCTGTTGCTGTTATGCAGCTATGAGTATCTATATTAGCATGAACTGTTTTTGAGGTCCCCAACTTCAGTTCATTGTCACATGGATCACTGAAACTTTCCTGCTTGCTTATCTTGAAATTCCCACTCCAGTAGTAAGAAACCTGGCTCATGCATTTGCTACCCATTTATTTGTTCATTTCTTGTTTATGTGTATACAGTGCTAGAATTGTTAACTCAGTCAGTAGATTTTCATTATATCGTTTTAATTTGTCCACATTAGTAGGTACCAGTAACATGCATACCTAACTTAACAAAAAAGTCAAAATTATTTTTTACTTATATTTGTGTGCGTGTGTGTGTGTGTGTGCGTGCATGTGTGTGTGTCAGAAGACAACTTGTGGGAGTCTAGCCTGTCTTTTATCATGTGTGTCCCAGGCATTAAACTCAGGGTACTAGTCTTTGCAGCAAGCATCTTTACCCACCTTGTTATCTTGCCAATATTTATAAAAATTAGTTTCCTAAAATTCTTTAGCTTATTTTTATAAAATTTTGAATACTTCAACTTTAGTTATCCTCCTATTTTACTCTTACATTGCATTTTTAATGCTCTTTATGTATATATGCTTATATGTTCATAACACAAATATATAAGCATATCATTGTATATGGTTTATTTAATACTTACCTATAAATGACTAGCTTTCTTTTCTTCTTTCTTAAATCTCAGTTTTTAATCTGAAATAACTTTTAATATAAAATTATTTTGTTTTAAAATTGCCTTTTGGCATTTCTATCACTGAAAGTCTTTTGAACATGAATTTCAATTATGACTTATTTGATGGGATTTTTCTCTCGTTCCTGAAAGATAATTTGGTTAGGTATAGAATTTTGGGTTGGCACTGTTTTTTGGAGCATACTGAAAATAACTTTTATTGTTTTGGTTTTATTTTGCTGTTGAAATCAGTTGTCTGTTGACTACTACACATTGAGGGTAATGTATCTTTATTTCTTTTTAACAAATTTATTTTATCCCTTTTTGATCATATTTTTCTACTTTTCAAGTTTGGCTATAGTTCCCACCATCTATACTTTTGCACTCACATACACAACATGCACACTATATACACAAATACACATATTACACATACAAACATACACATATGTACACATACATACATACATACACAAAGCACTCCTCATACACATAAGCACACAGACAGAAACACTCAGGCACACACATATACTCACAGAAACACACACACACACACACACACACACACACACACACACAGAGATTAATGTTTATCTCTCCTGTAGGAATTTTCAAACCTATATATGTTTGTTTCTTATGTCAGTCTGAAAAACTCAGCTATTATTTCCTCATATATTACACGGTTCCATTTTCTTCTTCTTCTCCCTCATATATTCTGATCACTTTTATCTGTGTCATATCTGGGAAATGTCATTGTCATTTGTAACCTTTCTTTTAAAAATGATTTTTTTATCTATTCTTCAAAAGTGCATGTATGTGTACAATATATTTTGAGCACATTTACCCCTCCAATCCCCTTCCTCACTTCCCTGGGCACTCCTCTCTCAACACATCTTCCTGCCAACTTTATCTTCATGTCCTCTTCAGATTTTGCTCTCCCACATTCTTTTTTTTAAAGTATTTGTATTCTTTTTTTAAAATTTTTATATATATTTTTAAATTTATTTATTTATTCATTGTGGGTGTGTGTATGCACACACGAGTGTGTGTGTGTGTGTGTGTGTGTGTGTGTGTGTGTGTGTGTGTGTAGAACCACAGGCGAATTCCGGAACCACCATGGACCGCCTCCACCTCCTCCTTGTTTACTCTGCCCGGGGATTCACAGGCTCCGCCTTACCAGGACCAGAAACGCAGGCCGCCCCCGCTTCTGCCTGGCGTCTATACGTGGGGTCTAAGATCCGAACTCAGGACCTTCAGCCTGCAAAGCAGAGGCTTAACCCTTGAGCCACCTCTCCAGCCCCTCTCTGACATTCTTATAGAAGAGTGTTATGAGTCATTCTAACCCCAGTTATTATTCTCCTCTTTCTCTCACTGAAAACCAACGATCTTCCTAAGCAGTTTCCCTCCAACTTCTGTGGCTTTTTGGGTGAGTATCTTACTGAGTTTCTTCAGGTTGCCTGTACTGACATTGTCTGAGCCTTTGCTGGAGCATGGATGATATATCAATGGACACACTACTAGAGAAAGTATTTACCCTTCCCACAGCCAACACTCACCTTCTATAGTCCCTCAGGGAGGTGTACTGCCCCAGGAGGTCTCCCTTTTTCATGGTGAAGCGTTCTTCTCCAAGATCTTTTAATTATGCCAAATTTTCTATCTAGTGTGTCCACTGAGCTCTTACATCTTTTTCTTATACATTGCACATTTAAAAATTGTTTGTGTTTTTCAAACCTCCTGTATCATTCTTTATTTTTAGTTTCTATTGCCATTGAATATCTCTGCCTGTCATCTCTGCAATAATCATGCTTTTTATAGTTAGTTTGCCATTGAACTATCTCCTTTCTACTTGTTTTCTTTCATGTTGTCTTTCCTCCACATACAACTGGTTACCTTGAATAACTTGTTTGCCCTGGAAAATTACTTGATCAGATTTTTCAAGGTCAAGGAGCAGTATGACTTCTGGCTTTTCCTCAGGAGTGCCTCAGAAGCTCAATCTCTGGCCTATTTCAGGCTAAGCATGCCTGTGGAAAGGAAGATAATAGATGGCTTTTAGTGCGGATTGTCCCTGTCTTCAAGGCTCATGCTTGAGGACTCCCAGACTAATTCCAGTCCTGGGCACACTTTGGGTCTGGACTTTCGTCCTCTTGCTCTGAATATGACCTGAGTCTAAGTTGTTCTTATTGGAATTAGTCTCAGAGAAATGTTCCAGCCATACGACTTTGATTTATAATAATTTACACCCTGATACAGTTCTCTGAAACAATTATTTGCTAGTTTTATAAAAACAACTTTCACTTTTATGTTTTCAATCACACTAATAATTTATACATTTTTACAGCATCATTATCTGCCATCACTAAATTATTGTTGTGTTTTTGTTATTTTATGATGGAGAAATGAAAATATCAACAGCATACAATTTCAATTTAGGTATAATCAGAGAAGCAAATGTGATAATCATAAGAGGTGAATAACAAAAACCACAGTATGTTCCACATAACATAGTGAAAAACAGAAAAGAGGTAAAGTATGCTAAGAAATGCATGCCACTAGCTTTTGAATTCTGGGCTACCCCTTTGTGTGTGTGTATGTGTGTGTTTGTGTGTGTGTGTTAGTGTGCAGGTACGTGTGCAATGTGTGCACGTGAGTGTGGAGACCAGAGGACAACCTAAGTCTCATTTATCATCAGCTGTCCCAGCCATCCATCTTATGCTTTTGAGACAGGGTCTCTCATTCTTCTGGATCGGGCACATTAGTCTAGGCTGACTTGTCAGCACGAGCTGGATATCCACTCATTTCTGCCTTCCAGCACTGATCTCCATTCTAAGCTTTTTTTTAAAAATTTTTTTATTATTATTAATTCAACTGTGCGCATGTGTGTGTGTGTGTGTGTGTGTGTGTGTGTGTGTGTGTGTCTGTGTATGTGTAGAACCACGGACGAATTCGCGAACCACCATGGACGCCTCTACCTCCTTCTGCCCTGGGATTCACAGGCTCCGCCCTACCAGGACCAGAAGCACAGGCCGCCCCCGCTTCTGCCTGGCGTCTATACATGGGATCTGGGATCCGAACTCAGGACCTTCCGCCTGCAAGGCAGAGGCTTAACTCCTGAGCCACCTCTCCAGCTCCATTCTAAGCTTTTTATGTGGTTCTGTGAATCCAACTCAGGTCCTAATTCTTATACAGCAAGTATTTTACAAACTAAGCAATTTCCTTAGTCCCTGGATCTCCTCTCTCTATAAACCAGCCACTTCTGTTGCAGGCCTAATACTAGCCACCATCGGAGAATGATGCCTGCTCCAGTGAGAAGCATGTGACACTCACCAGGCCAGTTCTCCTCTATTCTTGAAGAAGTTTAAGTTTACCACAACTATTTCAAAGACCAATCCAAACACATTTAGTGCAACGGAGTACACATATACCCTGCAGCCCGCCCCTCTCACTTCTGAATAGTGTTTCCAGAGAAACACTCACACAGACAGATAAAGATATGCACATGAGTATGCTTGCAGAGAAAAAGCTGGAGTCTCTCCAACTGTTCCTTTCCTAGAAGAATGGATAAGTATGACATGTGCGTGTGACAGAATGTCTTCTAACAGCCAGAAGGAGTGAAACGGATCTGCAAATAGAAATCTCTCAGATACACAATGTTAGGAGGAAAGAAAAAAAGTCACACCATGTGATCCTGAGCTTCTTCATGTCTATTGCTGTTAACCAATTCCAGGTTTGCAATTTACAATTCGGGTCCAACTTTGACCTGTCTGTTAATTCAACATTTTGGGTTGAGCAAGGTAGGCCAATTCTGCTAGTCTCTTCTGGCTTCACATATGACCCTTACGTTGATTAACACTATGCCAACTGTTATGTGTTACATATAATGACTTCCACCACGAAGAGAGCCACTGGTGTTTGGGCCTCATGTCTGGAAGGGTCTCATGCTTGAACCACTGGAAGGCCAGCTCAAGTTTCTGACACAGTGCTGGACAAGAATGTATCAAAACAGAAAGTCTCCAATGCACAAGATGTTATCAAGTCTTTGCCTGAATCACATCTGCTAATGTCCCATACAGCAGCTATGTGCTAAGCTTTGAGTCAGTGACAAACAAGGAAGGGTCCCTGAAGACAAGGAGATAAGTGGCTCAGGTGGGGGCTGTCATAATTTCAGCATCTTATGAACATAGCATAATACTTATTTGAGGCTGAATTGCGCCATTCTCTCCTTTGATATGCCATAGCTGGATGGGCATGGTAGCACATAACCGTGGCCCCAGAAATTGGGAGGTGGAGGCAGGAGCATTGTAACTTCAAGATCATTTTTGGCTATATATAGTGAGTCTGAGACTAGACTGGGCTGCAAGAGATCCTGAATAAAAAAATAAAAATACATCCATTGTAGCCATATCCCTTTTTAATCTTAGAATATAATCACATTAGACATACAGACTTTTAAAAACCTAATATGCTAATATGAGGACTTTAGTTTGGACTTTTAAATATCAGACTTAAGTATGAGGTGGGTATATATATATGAGGAGAAAATATTGGTCCATACAGAGGGATATGTATACACAGAGGAATTATCACAAGATTCAGAGGTGTGTGTGTGTGTGTGTGTGTGTAGAAGAGAGCATTTGAGTGTGTATGCCTATGGAGACCCAAGGGTGACTTTAGGAATCATCCTGAATTGTTCTACCTCGTTATTTCTTTGTTCTGGGATTTCCCAAACTTTGCCTTCTAGGGCCAGAAGTTCAGACTGCTGCCATTTCTGCCTAGTGTTTTTGTGTGGGATATGGAATCCAAGGTGTTTTATTATTATTATTATTATTTTTATTTTATTCAATTCTGTGTGTGTGTGTGTGTGTGTGTGTGTGTGTGTGCGTGCGCACGCATGGTGTGTGTGTGTATGTAGAACCATGGGCGAATTCGAGAATCACCATGGACGCCTCCACCTCCTCCTTGTTTACTCTGCCCTGGGATTCACAGGCTACCAGGACCGGAAGTGCAGGCCGCCCCCTCTTCACGCCCGGCGTCTATACGTGGGGTCTAGGATCCCAACTCAGGACCTTCTGCCTGCAAGGCAGAGGTTTAACCCCTGAGCCACCTCTCCAGCCACTCAGGTGTTTTTGCTTGCAAGACAAACCCTGAGCTTCTCTCTCCAGTCCTGAGAAGATGTCTTTCTACAAATCAAGGAAAGGATCTCAACAATACTCTGATCTTGAATGTCTAACCTCTAAAACCGTGAGAAAAGAAACCTATGCTGTTTAATGTACTCAGTCCATGACATTTGTTATGTTAGTCTTAGAAGACTAACACAAGGCTACTCATGCAAATTTGAGTCACACTGTGTATGTTCTATATATACAAAGATAATTAAATGTGCACGTGCTACATCCTAGAGTAAAGGTGTTTGGAAAGATGGAGAAGTAAAGCAGACAACCATGTAAGAAGGTGCTGCTGGGAGGGACAGCATACCTTGTACCCAGGAAGCTGATCAAGTGTAACTGATGGACACGAGCTCCAAAAAGTGGAACAAAGTTCAATAAAAGCGAACTTTCCTGACCAGGGCAGAGTTGTTTTTCTCACACAAATAAAACATTTTAATATCTAATATTGTTAAACATTGCGATGTGTTAGGTTGTCATATCCCTGAACTATTTCCATGAAAAGAACATTGCTTCCACTTGTAGGAGAGGTAATGGAGGCAAAGAAAGTATAAATACACTTCTAACATGTAAATAGTTCGGAAGGGGTCGGAAAAAGAGGTGAACATCAATCTGTCTGCCGTTCACTTGTGCTGTGGTGATTCTTGGAATCCCTTAGCTCCTTCTGCCTCTTTAGCTGCCAGGCCTCTTCTTCGTATTTGCAAATGAGTTCCCCTTGCTGGTGGCTTCCAGTTCTGCCTCAGTCACTGCTCTTGATACCCCAGCTTGCATTCTGCAGTTTGCTGGTTCTTCTCATTTACAGCCTGGCAGCTCCATTTGCTTCTGCTTCTTACAAAAGACTCCTGGGTTGTATTTCAAGTCAAGGAGGCTAAGAGCCAAAGATGTAGCCAATAGCATGTAGAAAGAGGCAAGATACGCAGCCTTAGCTACCTATGCTGTGGATGCTTTGAAATATAGGCAGTCTTATTTAAAAAAATAATGACCGATAAGAGCTGATTGGGAAATGCATAAAATGTTACAAGCTGATTGCTTGCATCTTGGTATTGTCAAACTTGGGATTATTTACGTACATAATGGCAAATATGGCAAATCCAGACTTGCCATGTTAGTCAGAAAATGAATTATAAAATTCTCATATGTAAAAGGGATATGACAATCACTGCACAATGGTGGTGTCAGAGATCTGAACTCAAATGAAAACCTTTTCAGCATTTTAGTTAAGAGTGTAAGTAAAAATAATTGTGTTTTGCTTGAGCCTTATTGTTTCAACTTTCAAATTGGAATCTTCATACCAACCTTACTGAAATGCTACAAGGAACCAAAAGTTCTCACGAAAAAGTTGAACATTGTGTACACAAGAGATGTTGGAAAATATTAATCGAATGAACCTATAGAGAAAATTCTAGCTAAAAAAATTTACCCATCATTCTTTCAGAAAGTGCATGGAATAATACTGGTATTTACAAATGTTTATCACATGCCCTATACTATATTTTTCATACATTGGCTTTGTACAGATTGAAGTAGTTTTTTTTTCTTTGCTACCATTTTAAAGAAGATGAATTCATAGGACTAATTGAAAAAAAAAACAGGGCTGTGTCTGTCAGACTTCAGAGACAGCCTTTTTAACCATCTATGCTGCTGGTTAAGACTGATAACTGCCAAAGGTAGAATGTCGATAATACATGCAATAAACATGATTACATGGGGAGTGTGTGTCTGCCTTATTCAATTAGGTGTGAGGTCATCTGGAAAACAGAGCCCTTGTATCAATTAATATGGAATCACAGCTTTGTTGACCCCTCAGGGGCTGGCTGAGCTCTTTGCCAGGAAGTGTGCCATAAATCCTGGGTCATGTTTTATGCAACGTGGCCACTGACTTCAATCCTGTGGGGATTAGAGTCTTATGGGAAAGGGCTCTTATGGTCTTCAGCTAAACCACCTCAAAAGCTCAAATTCATTCCAAGATCCTATTAGCAGACCTTTGTTATGACATTGATAACTGCCCGTCACTCTACAGTTAGTCTTTCTGTCATCTTCCCAATGTGGCTGACTCTCCTGAAGAATATAGAAAGCGGTTACTCATCTCATCCCAATTTCTATGCTTAATCTATTACACTGTGTCTAGGCTATTAGAAGCTTCCATTTTTTAAAAATAAGGACATAGATTTTTTTCTTCTCTGGTATTTTTATCTTTTGTCTGGTGTCTTGGAGAGCACAGGCACTGTAAGCAACTTCTTTTTTCTTTTTCATGGAAAATCAACCTGAAAAAGGAATTTTATTTTGCTACCTTGAACTTTAGCTCTTACCTTTAATACTTTTTCTCCCTTCTTTTTGTGTGTGTGCAGGTGTGTGTGTGTGTGTGTGTGTGTGTGTGTGTGTGTGTGTGTGTGTGTGTGTGAAGAGGGCAGTACATGTGCCTGTCGAGGCCCAAGAGTAATTTCTGGAATCATCCTGGATTGCTCTACTTTCTTTTGGCTTTGCTGTGGGATTCCCAGGCTCCTCCTTCTAGAACCAGAAGTGCATGCCGCTGCCATTTCCACCTGGCATTTTTATGTGGGACCCTTGGATTCAAACTCAGGTCTTTCTGATTTTGAAGCAGAGGCTCATCTTTCCAGCCCCAAGTACTTTTATTCTTGTTACAATAGAAACGTTCCCCTGTCACCGTCCATTTCTATCTTCACTCTTACTGTAATGAAATGATGTACATAATAGTTGATGATAAGGCAGTGTATGAACTACGCTAATCTCATCTGTAAAAAATTACCAAATAGCATTTGGTTCTACTGGAAACCAGTAGTTGGGGCAGTTTGTTTCTTTAGCAGGACAATCTGATGCTGAGAGGGAAATATTGGGAGCTGAGCCTTGAAATCTTTTGTATTACTCCCTAATTACTGAGTAGTGTATTGTCTCACATATGTGAAACATGGAGGATTCTCAGAGACCTTTTTTCTTTATTAGCACATATTAATTATACAGAGCAATTAATGGGCTTCATTGTGGTGATCCACATATGTATGCAACATTTCATGATCCTACAGCCTTCTATTCTCCCTCATTGTCTTCTTTTTTACTCCTCCTACCCTGATCGGTTTAGCGTCCTCTTTTCTAAGTTTCCTTAATCCCCTTTTACTTTCTTTCTCTCTCCCTCTCTCTGTTTTCCACATATGAAAGAACACATGATCATTGTCTTTCTGTGTCTGGCTTATTCTGCTAACATGATGTCCAATTCCATCTATTGTTCTGCAAATACCAATATGTATAGGGAAAAATTCAATCTTTTTACCTATTAAGGAAGTAAAAAACAAAACTACATTGAGATTTGATCTCATTCCATCCAGGATGGTCACGTCAAGAAATCATAACTAATTCTGGTGAGAATCTTAGGAGAGATAAACACTTACATTTCCCTGGAAGGAATGAGAATTAGTTCTGCCACTATAGGAATCAGTGATGAGATCTTTCTTTGATAAATCTTGTGTGTATGTATGTATGTGTGTGTGTTGTGCATACTGCACTCTTGGAAAACTCTTCGGACTGATTTAGAATGTGAGAAGAGCTAAAAGGGATTCCTTAGTTTTTACCTATAGAGATGAAATGAAACAATGCCTGAAAAACCCTTCGTTCAAGTATCAAGTGTTGAAGCGAGGGCTTTAACAATTGAAAATTGTTTATCTCAATTATTTTGGTCTACTTGTTTTTAAAAATTAAGACACATCATGTTTTTGCAAATTCCCACTCAAATGTCTTTTCTGAGAGTCATTTTCTGGTCTTCCAGGCAAAGCTTAGACAACACTCATCTCATATCTTCATGTGTCTCAAAGCATGTTGCTTACAGTTTATCTGTTTTCTTGTATCATTTCCTTGAACAGAGGAAATGTGGATATTGTTCCTTTTGTTTATCAGGTTACTAGCCCAGAGCATCTCAGTATCATCTCCATTTGTTCTTTATATATTTATTGTCCTTGGTGTCACAGATACTGTAGCAAGGTTAAAGCATGTAGTCTCTGTCTGTCAGAAGTTCATAGCTGAATAAGGGATATGAAATAATAAACAGCCAATCAAAGCATGCTTTTAAAAAAGGAACATTTAGCTACCATTTCTTATTTTCAGAAGAGACTTCTTTAAGGAGAATATAGCTAGCTGTGAAACAATTGTTTTGCTCTGAATTTCATCCTAAAAAGAATCTGTGAAAAGGGCCTGAGTGTATGTAGATGGCTAGGAGGTGCTTTAGGAATCAAGTGATGGAGAGAAGGAAGAAAATTCTTCAGAGAACTGGGCATTGCTGTAAGTAGGATGTATAACACCCTTTAAACTTCAACTGTGAAGAGTTAGACAAGGTGATTGTTGACTGACTCCTCTATTGGGCGAGGCATTAACTTGAGGGCATTTTTAGTTGCACACGGGGGCTGAGCAAGTTGTCTTGGCCTCAAATCAAGGGAAGACAGAAATCTTTCTGGGAAATCATGGAGATAGTAGGGCAAAAATGGGAATTATGCGGCAGAGCTTGGTCAGAAACTAAATCCACAGTGTTGGTACACAATGCAGACAGACTAGGCATCTCTGTACTAGAGTTTAAGAAAAAAATCTTTGCCTTAAATGCAAACATGGAAGCTACATGGAGAGATATGGGAATCCCTGCTGGTACTCATAACTGCATACTGCAATTATCCAATAATTGCAGTCGAAAAATGAGCGATGTTTTTTAAGAAAACTATTATTTATTCATCTTGGAGAGCTAACGAATTCACAATAGGATTGCACATGAGAGCAAGGGTTATGTTAGGGGCCTGGTGCCATTTTCCCCGAGCAGCCGTTAGCTCATAAGCCCCGACCCCTCCATGATGGGAATGCTGCCAGATCAAGACCGAAAATGACTATGTTATGCTTGCATGAAAGTGTTCTCTAGCACTCCAACTCTTCCTCCAGCTTTTATATTTTTCTAAAAATTTTTAACCTTAACTGGTTAATTTTTTGTGTGTATGTGTGGGCACATGTATATTACAACACACATGTGGAAGTCAGAAGACAATGTGCAGGAGTTGGTTCTCTCCACTTACCGTGTGGGTTCTGGAGGTTGGACTCAGGTTGCTAGTCTTAGAAGTAAGTGCCTTTACATACTGAGCCATTTTACTAGCCCTGAGTTCTACATTATTTAGTGTAATGTGGTTAATGATGACATATCTGATTTAAAGTTTTTTTTCCAGAGTAAAATCTTGCAGCTCTTAAAAACTTGCTTTGTAGTCTCTCAGATCCTGACTCATCTCTTCCCATTAGGGTGCCTTGTCAAATCATGAACTCTTGAGGAACCAGCTGATGCTGCTTCCTGAGAAACAAATTGCTCCTCTCCTAGCAGGATAACAAGCAGTGGAAAGAGAAGAACAGAATGCATATCAGCTTCCCACACAGTACAATATTTGAGCAATGATACGATGGCCACGATTTCCTTCTGAAGATAAAGTGTGGAGAGATTGTGCCTTTGAAGATTTGTAACAATCAGATTTCAGGAAAAAAATGCACATAATATTTTTCTCTCCAAATAATTATTTGTGAAATAATGATTACCATTCATTATTCTAAAGGCATAAGCTTCCCCAAATGGCAATCACTTCTTTAAACAGTTTTATCTATAAAAATTATGATTTTCTTTTGTGGTCGAAAGAGCTGTGCTGTGAAGACAGAGAAGCCACATCTTGGCGACACCGATTATTATTCAAACTTCATGATCTTAGGCTAAACATTTAATGTCTTTGAGTCTCTAATTTCTCATCTGCCAAAGGAGAAATAATATTGTTTCACAGCCTTTTTTGTGTGTATATAAGGGTTGGATAAGGTGACCACCACTAAACTCTAGGTAGAAGGTCAGGATTCAGCAGTGTTAGTTTCTACTTGATGTCCTCAGCTAAAGGGAAATAAGCCATGATGTATTCCCACCATAGGCTTAGAGACCCACTTCCCTGAATGCAGTGCATCCATTTTTGCTGAGTCTTTGAGGCTTAAGAGGCAGACATGAATTAACTTTATTCACTTCTCAGGTTTTAAAAGGGTTTTCCTTTCCTATTTTATTTTTTTATTATTTATTCAATTGTGTGTGTATGTGTGTGTGCGCGTGTGTATATGTGCGTGTGTGTGTGTCTGTGTGTGTGTGTGTGTGTGTGTGTGTGTGTGTGTGTGTGTGTAGAACCACGGATCGCCTCCACCTCCTTCATGTTTACTCTGCCCCCGGATTCACAGGCTCCGCCCTACCAGGACCAGAAACGCAGGCTGCCCCGCTTCCACCTAGCGTCTATATGTGGGGTCTAGGATCCAAACTCAGGATCTTCCGCCTGCAAGGCAGAGGCTTAACCCCTGAGCCACCTCTCCAGCTCCTTCCTTTCTTATTTTAAAAGTTAAAAGTTTAAAATTTTAACTTAATTGAAAATTTATAAGTTTTCCTACTTGTATATATTTTGTTGAGAATATTTATCCCACACCCCTCTACCTCCTTTTCTTACTCTTCCTCTCCTGTTAGTTGCCTTTCTCACCCTAGTTTTACCTGTTATTATGTCATACATATGATTTTATGTATCTATATAATATCACGTATATATGATTTTTATATATACCTAATCTAGGAAACACAGATAAGAAGAAACATAAAACATTTGTCTTTTTGAGACTGGCTTAATTCGCTTGATATATTTATTTCCAGTTATATCCATTTTCCTGCAAAACATGTATCTTCATTCTTATTTATGACTGAAAAAAATTCATTGTGCATGTAAACCACATTTTTTTAGCCATGCGTCTGTTAATGGACTCTCAGGTTGGTTTCATAACTTAGCTATTGTAAATCATGCTGCAATAAATAAACATTGGCATGCAAGTATCTCTGCGATTGTTGTTTGGAGCCATTTAGGTAAATATCCAGGTATGATAGATAGCTGAATCATATGGAATGTGTATTTTTTCCTTTTTTAATTGTAAAATACCCATAATAATTTCACAGTGACTCACCAGTAATAATTTCACATGCTCACCAGTAGTGTGTAAGTTTCCCCTTCTTCCCAAATCCTCATCAACATTTGTTTGTTACTTCTTTCCTTAATGATTGTCATATGACTGGGGTAGAACAGACTTTCAAAGTAGTTTTGATTTTATTTCTTTGATGACAAGGAAGGTTGAAAAATGTTTTAATATATTTAGTTGTCATTTGTGCTTCAACTTTTGAAAACTATTTATTAGCCATTTATTGACTGGATTGTTCAATTTCTTTGAGTTGTTTATATAGTCTAAGTATTAATCCTCTGTCAGATATATAGCTAGCAAAGATTTTTTTCTTATCTTGTAGGCTACTTTTTCACTTGCCTGTTTCCTTTACTGCACAGAGTCATTTAAATTTCATGATGTCTTATTCATCAATTGTTGACCTTATTTACTGAACTATTGGAGTCCTATATTAGAAAGTTCTTATATGTTGAAGTGTTTCCCACCTTTTTTCCCTAACAGTTTACAGATTTTTTGAGTCTTTGGTATATCAACTACAAAGTGTTTTTTCATATGTTGGAATATTGCTTGAGTGCTAAAGGAATGAGCTGTAACAATGTGGGTTGATATAAAGATATCACTAAGTCGTGCTGTTTTATTGAAAACACATCACATCCATTTCAAGTGTGTGCCAGAAGTCATGCCTAGAGAGGTTCAAGGATGTTTATGGTAGCAATCTCATAATAGTATATTATTATGCTAGCAGAATAATCAATCAATAATTGCGCCTGATTCATAAAATAAATTATTGTCAGATAGATTAAAATAGACAGTCATATGGATAAATATCAAATACGGAAGGACATGTGCACATTTTTAAAATGTTAAAAGCATCAGGGTCTGGGAAGAATACTCAGTGGGAAAAGTGCTTGCCACATAAACACAAAGACCTGAGTTTGAGTCCCACTACCCACTTCTCAGCCAAGTCTGGTGTTACACTTGTAATCCCAGTGCTGGGGAGGCAAAGACAGGCAGATCCCTTGCCAGACTCACTGTCCAGACAGTCTAGCCTGATCTATGTGAGAACCTATTTCAAAAACCAAAGTGAAAAACTTCTGAGGAAAGAGACTGATCTCTGGCTACCATGTACATGCACATACATATATGCACAGACAGCTGCAAACATACACTGCCACATATATATATAAACAACCTGTGTTCACCCACTCACCCACAGGCTGCTAAAAATCATGGTGGTGAAGGTTAAATACTACGTCTGCATGACTATATATATTATAGAAACAAATCTGGAAAAATAAACATTGAAATTGGAGTAATTGTCATCATGAGGATATACTAACTCAATTGCCCATAGCTCCTTCACCTCCTTATGAAATGCCAGTCCTGCCTGCATTCCTTAGGGCTGACCTAAGGAATCAGCAAGTCTATCAACCTATTCATCCTCTGGGATTAGAGCCAAATGGTACCCAGGTCTTTGAAATTCTCCTGCAGTCTTTGTCACTCTGATGAATGACCTTTTTCACCATGTGCTTTGTTTTAAGTGATGGTGGGTCAAAATGCCAGTTTCCATGGGAGGAAAAAGAGAAGGAAGCAGCTAGCGAATTGCATTATGGGTTGCTCACGGTTCTTTGTAAACCATTTGATGGAGGAAGAATGCTTTTAACTGACAGAGATCTACTCTTATATTATGTGGAATCCTCATCATTCTTGGCATGAATCAGGATCTGAGAATTTTAAGTTTTTCTTTTCTTCAGGGACTTTTTTTTTCAGTGGGAAAGATGTTACTGGTAGGGTTTGCTATTTATTTCCTTGATGTGTGAATTGTAATGTTTGTTTGGTTGTCTCCCACTGTGCTGACATTTTGCCTAAGCAGATCTTGAGGCTATGAAAGGGGTAGCTGCAGAGGCGAGCAAAGGAGAGACCCACAGTGTTGATCAACTCCCTAGGAGAATCTAATCCTGGGCCAGAATGGAAATTTTACCATGAATTTCAGTTTTCATTCTTTTTAATTCCCACATGATGGACATTAAAGACTGACATTCATCTAGTGTTAGATACAGGGGTCAACTTGATAATTGAAGGTTCAGAGCTCTAGGCACACTTGTAAAGAATTTAAAGTTGAGATAAACCCTTCCATATCCCTACCCAGAAAATCAGGAGGAAATTGATGAGGAAGACTAGCCCATGGTTGGTGATGCCCATCTCTAGGCAGGTAAATAAGATGGAGGAGACTGATTAGGGAAATTGGCATCTTTTAGTATACATGCTGATCTGGCAAGAAAGGATTGTCCCTTTCTCAGCAGTACTGTGGATACATGGATAGTGTGTGGCTTGTACTCTCGGCCCCTGGTTGGTGTGGACTTTCCAGCCAAATTGTATTAAAAACAGTAATCAGATTATTGCAAGAGAAAATAAAATCTCTTGCTTCCCTATAAATTGTTTGGTGGTAAACTTATTAGAAGCAATGAAGAGTAACTGCTATAGGTAGTATGGACTTTTTGTTTTTAAATGCTTTTTATTTACTTACTTACTTAGGCCTGAGATATTCAAAATCTAGAAGCAGAGCCTGGCTTTTTGGTTTAGTGCATAATTTCTGCCCTCAAATACAGAGCATGCAGGAGTCCCAATGGGAAGTTTGCTTCAGATGAGTCTGGACATAGTTATTCAGAGTCCTGGTTCCCATAGGAAAGAATTCTAGGTTCCAAGCATTTTTTCTTCCAGCTGGTACAATTTTGTTTAAATAATAAAGCTCAGAGGAAAGCTACCAGGAAGAAGAAAAGGCCCTGCTGAGTGTGATTTATCAGTTTGCTTGATGAAATGATCCTGCTGTGGAATTAGTTAACTCTGTGAGTCCTGGCCATTCCCACGCAGATCTGGCTTTCTAATTCAATCAACTGATTAAACAACTAGAATATAATGGAGATCAGAAGTAAGAAAGAGCACACCTTTACTGATAACTGCATGATAAGCCTAATAGATTGAAGATATCCTTCCCTGCACTCTTTAAATAAGCATTGATAGCCTGTGCCATAGAAAGTCCATGCTGTTCTTAGCAAAAGAATTTAAGTAGGGGACTTGAGGATGAGTTGGTTAAACTTTTAGCCTGAGAATCTTCTTTTTAAAGTTTTATTATTAAATAGAATTTGCAAGCACAATGGGTAGGTATCCTTAACTCCCTTCTTTCCTTCTTCCTCCTTCCCTTTCTTCCAACCCATTCCTTATGGATCCAACCCATTCCTTCCCACCCTCTTGTCCCTCAGTTTCTGTGGGTTTCCCTCTGGATCATCTGCTATAGTGGGGATTCAGGCATCTGTGGCAGACCAAGTAGTCCTTCCTTCGGTGGACCACTGATATGGGCACTCCTCTTCACTAGTCTAATTCTAATCCCTAGGGATCCTACTGCTTAAAATTATTTCTCCTGGGGCTGGAGAGGTGGCTCAGGGGTTAAGCAGGCAGAAGGTCCTGAGTTCGGATCCTAGACCCCACGTATAGATGCCGGCGGAAGCGGGGGCGGCCTGGTTTCCGGTCCTGGTAGAGCGGAGCCTGTGGATCCCGGGGCAGAGTAAACAAGGAGGTGGAGGCGTCCATGGTGGTTCCCAAATTCGTCCGTGGTTCTACACACACACACACACACACACACACACACACACGCACACACATACACACACACACACACACATACGCGCACACATACACACACGCGCACACACGCATACACGCACAATTGAATAAATAATAAATAAAAAAGTTTTAAAAAAATTATTTATCCTAAGATCCTTGCTAGTCTATGGAGGCATATTCATATGTCAGCCATTGTGTGGGTCTGGTAAGGTTATCTTCTTTTTTTTAATTTTTATTTATTCAATTGTGCGTGTGTGTATGTATATGTGTGTGTGTGTGTGTAGAACCACGGGCGAATTCGGGAACCACCATGGACCACCTCCACCTCCTCCTTATTTACTCTGCCCCGGGATTCACAGGCTCCGCCCTACCAGGACCAGAAACGTAGGCTGCCCCCGCGTCCAAGCCCAGCGTCTATACGTGGGGTCTGGGATCCGAACTCAGGACCTTCCGCCTGCAAGGCAGAGGCTTAACCCCTGAGCCATCTCTCCAGCCCTGGTAAGGTTATCTTAACAATGATTTAAAACCAGTTTCAAAGCCAGGAGTATTGCTGTGTCTACAGAGATGATTCATTCTTTCTAATCACTATATGATTTGACATTCATGACAGACATTCAGCTAGTATGAATCTTTTGTTTCTAATGCTATTTATTGCTTACTTTTTGTGTGTGTGTGTGTGTGTGTGTGTACATGTGTACTGCAGTATGTTTGTGTAGGTCAGAGGACAACTTTCAGCAGTTTTCTCTCCTCCCACCATGTGTGCTCAGAGGAACTCAGGTGGTCAGACTTGCGTGACAAGTAGTTTTACCTGCCGAGGCATCTTGCCAACCCTAGCATGGCTCTTTATGGTCATGCCAGATGCTTCAGAGCCAACCTCTTCTGTTGTCAGCAGCATTGATGCTGATTTAATAGTGACTGTTCCATGCAGTTATCAAATATAGTTATCCGTTACCCTCATCCTATTGTTCCATGGTTATATAATTATCCATTTTGAGTTTCAGCTGTGGTGTATTGGAGAATTGTGTATCAGCAATTGCATCCTGTCTCTCAGGCATCAACAGTCTTTTTCTACTCTCTGCTGTATAGATTCGTTTGAGATTTCTGGAGCTGGCTAAGGCTATGCACAGTAACAGGTTTGAAATGGGATTGGGAGCAGCTAATACCACCCAGAGCAGTGCTCTCTTTATAGGGAGAGGAGTCAGGGATAATACTGGGGAGAGTGGGGAGAATCCTTACCCTTCTCAGACCAGCTGTGGAGCTTGGTCCTGCTGCTTTCTGCGGGAACTTTGGAAATGTACATGTGGCATATATATATTTATTATCCTGTGTTAGAGAGAGACTATGTAAAGAAAGTGAGAAATCTGAGTTCTTAATGTTTAAGATATGTCTTATCACCCAGTGATTTACATTCATACAAAACATTTGGTAAAATGAATAAAGTACTTTCAATGACTAGAGAAAAACTTAATTTTGGCTCACAATTTTGGAGGTTTCAGAATTGATTGATTGACCACATTATTTTCAGGTCTTTCTCAAGGCAGCATGAAAGAGAGAGAGAGAAAGAGAGTGAGAGAAGAGAGGAGAGAGAGAGAGAGAGAGAAATTTTGAGGAAGATGTCTTACCTCATGCCTCATGGTGGACAGAAAGGAGAAAATAGTGACACCATGGGAACAAAGACCTTACCACACGAATCCGTGGAAAATAACCTAAGTTCAGACCAGAGTAAGTTCTTCATTCAGGTATTCATTTTATATAAGACACTATATAAGACCAGGTACCAAAAGCTGATCAACATCGTTCAGTTTAAAATTTAAAAATTTTGCTTAACTAATGAGCTAAATCTTTCTGTTGTTTCATACTTCAAACTTACACCACGTGTCCCTGCAGCCAAAATATTGCCTATCACTAATGGGCACCTGCAACTTCAAAGGGAAATACTTATGTTATACTCGTCTTTTCTCACAGGATCCCAGACTGGGGAATGTTGAGGAGGTACTTGGAGTCCAGAGACAGTTTCTCTACCCCACAACTCAGAAGAATTGATTCTTTGCTTACTAGTCTTCTCTATTAACTCCTCTCTTCTGATTGCTCTCCAGAACAGCTGATCTAACATATACCTAAGCTTGGTGTGATTTTGTTTTTAAACATAGCAGTATGCTGAACAGACAGGGGAGAGACTTCCAAAGTGTGAGAAGTATCAAGTTGTACATTTTCCTTTAGACATTTCTGCTATGGGACACTGGCGACTATTTCCCACATGGTGCCAAATGATACTTTCATACATCAACATATTCAAGTCACTTGTGCACCTTTTTGTTCAGAAAATGTATGTCAGGTTAAAAAATAGCTTCAGGTCAAAATTTCTGGCAAAAGACACCAGAGGTCTGGTACAAGCTCAAGCAAGCTCCCAGGCTGAGTTTGTGATTTTCATAAAAGCAGACTTCTCTTTTTTATAAGCACTTATAAGCACTGATTTGGTTTCTCTTCCTCTGAAGAATAAAATTAGAAAAAGATTAGCAGGGAAAAATGAGTGAAAGGAGAAGAAATAGAAGTATAACAAGAGAAAAAATATTACCAACAGAGAACAGAAGACAAGGACTTTTCTGCTTTGGTTTTCTTCTGGATAAACCCATGTTGGAGGTGAGGTTTTTCCATTTTCTGTGAAATGTGACTGTAAAATAGCTTTGCAGCATTATATGAACACATCCCAGAGTATTGAGGTCAACACTCTGAGGGGCAAGAATTCTTGACCCTCACACTGTGAGCCACGCAGTATAAGAATCCTTACTTTTGAAATGATAGATCTCAATCCATTCTTTCTTTACTTTTTGTTTAGACAGGACCTTGTTTTATATCCCTGGCTGATCTTGTGCTCCTGTACATTCTGTCTCTACTTTCTAAGTGCTGGGACTATAGGCGTATGGGCCACATTCACTTACGATTCTGTTTTACCTCTGTTCACAACATTTGGTTCTTCCCTTCTCTTTCTGGCTGTTTGTGAAATCAATGGAGACTGCTTTCATAGTAGATAGGAAGTAATTTCTCATCTTGCTGAGGATATATGTCTTTTTTTTGTAGGCAAGAGTATGCTGTGTTTTGCACCTGAGATTGGAAAGAGCTCTTTGTCTGTGCTCAGACAAAGGTGGTAACTGAGTCGTCTGGGTTTTGAACCCTTTGCATGTCAGGTTTCTTCCCAGGAACTGGGAACAGTTATGGCTCACTGCTTCCTAAAGATTGGTTGGACATGAAGAAGTAAGCTATTCTATTAATGCACTGCCAGGTTTCAAAGGTCTATGTTGGCGGGGGACATGGCTCAGTTGCTAAAGTGCTTGCTGTACCAGCAAGAGCACTAGAATATTCAAACTTTCGCTTGACATTGAAAGTGGTGGCCTGTCTGTCATTCCAGCCTTTGAAGGCAGAGGCTAGGAGTTTTGTAATGAAGATGCATGATAGCCAAATTTGCTGTTAATACCACTTGCTGTTCCGTGTGCATAGAAGTGGATACTATGACTCTTGAGTTTTCCCAACAGAAACTGCTTTATGAAAGATCTACTGTCAAGTTGTCAAGATACACGCTTGTATCTGTCTCCCAAGAAGGAATTCAAGTGGTACTGCTTGGTGGAATAGTCTACATATATTATGTGCATCCTTAAGGAACTGGTTAGTTAGTTGTGGTCCATTGTTCAACTGCTGGTGGCAACCATTGCTTCAAATCTAGCTCCAGGATGATGTATTGCTTCTGTTCCTCAGTTCTGCTCTTGGAAGACTTTGTGTTCAGTGTAGTTTCCAAGGTCTTTTTATGGTCAGTTCCTACGTTCAGTACCTGGTATTAAAAGACAGCTAAAGGAATTTTTAGGAGCAAGGATGTTGCCATTTTACAGTTGGTTTCAGTTGCTCCCTGTGGGTTTCCAAGCATGTATATGACCTGTGTAAACTCAGACTTTGTGACATACCCCTTGTGAATTTCACTAGATCATCACAACATTCTCCAATGTTATAGATCTCCAACATTAAGGATCTAAATGAACTGAAGTGTAGATTAGTAGTAATTTACACAGTGTGTTAGAACCTCTGGATTCAATTCCTACCACTACACTTTTTTAAAAAAACACCCATGTTCTCCAGCATGTGGTTTACAAATAAAGCTTGAAAGCAAACTTGTTCATTTTATTAATTACTGAGAGATAGGGCTTATATCTTGAACAATAAGAACTCAAATTTCCCACTTTATTCACTTAATCTCTCTCTCGTTTTCACTAGTGCAAACTCTCTTGCTTCTACCAAATGATTTGATTGATACAAAAAATTGATTTGTTTGTGGCATTGCCTCTGCTTATGGACACAGATAAGCAACACAATCATGCAAACAGGCAAGCAACATCTTTGCTTCTTGAACCAGGGGTGATAGTTCTATCCTCCATAGAGTGGCTGGAGAGATTGCTGTGCTAATGTATTTTCAGTGCTCAGCAAAAGTGCCTGGGACAGTCATGGTTTATATTAGTCACAGGTATTATTAGTGCAATTTTAAACTAGCCATGATTGCAAGCATGTCAGTAGGTCTCAAACTTCCACAACTATTTGTCAGTGTATCTGTGCCAACTCCCAGCACTGCTGTGCAAGAAGCAGCTGACATCAGGGTCACTCAGTTCTTTCTCAGAATTGTCTCTGCTTCCTTTCCTGTGACTACTGATATGTTGAAATCAACTAATATGAACAAACAAGAACTCTGGCCTCAGAAGTGTTAGAATTGTAAAATAATCATGGCAGGTGCATCTCAGACTTACTGCAGTCTGTGAAAGTCAGGTATCTGCTTATTCAGATCCAATCTGAGGTTAAGCCTAGTGCACATGACTCTGTCTGCTGAACCTTAGGAGAGACACTCTTTTTCTGGGACCCCTGGGCACACAATGTTTAATTAATTCTAACAAGCATGAGACCTCAGCCTAGTGTTTCCTTGAGATGTGGCCCAGGGGGTTAATCTCCCATCTCTTGGTTAATCAGTTTCATCCACAGCCTCAATTAAGCCTCAATTTTCATTTTTTGATTGAATCTGTCTTTGCTGCCAGAAGTTTTCCGGGTGAGCTGAAAGGACCTTAGAATGAACTAGTGTGACAGAAGCAGCAGCAAGCCCATCACATCCCTTCTGGGATTGTTTCCTGGACACTTTCCATGTTGAGACACTGAGTACTCTGGAGTGTCACACAGGAGGCCCCTGAGCTGATAGGTCGCTGGATCAGGGCCCCTGAGAAGATAGTGCTTGGCTCTGTGCCAAGAATATCTTTCCTCTTTGAAGAAGTGATATGAGTATGAAGAGAGGGGAGATTGAGTCATGAGTGTGTATTCTGGCTCTCCTACTGCCAGCTCTTGCTATGAAGATCACTTCTATATATTAACATCAGTGATAGTTACTAAGAACTAAGTGTTTCATACACTCACAACTCAATATGTGGTACAGGGAGCAGCAGCATCCATACGTCCTGGAATCAAGGTCTTTCTGAACATGTCCCAGATATAGGAACCAGAATTGATATTGCATTCAGTTGCTCCCTGTACCACATATTGAGTTGTGAGTGTAATTTGCATTCTCTAGGAAGTTTGAAACATACTCAGCAATGATTTCATTTCTTATTCCAGATATTACTAAGGAATATGCATTGTGTGGATGCCACCTCTTGTTTATACTGCCATCCATGACTACTTTACACTTACATCATTTCAGAGCAAGAATGTTTTGGCTTTCCATATTAGTTGCTTTCAAATATATCAATGGCAGTCATGGACTTGAGTAGCCTCATAACATGGCTCCCTCAAAGAGCAGGCTCTAAGAGAGCAAGGCAGTGTTTTTAATGGTTTAGCCTCAAAAGTACCCACAAGTCATTTCTACTGTACCCTATTAATGGTCACAGATGTACATGGAGGGAAACTGAAGCTCAAGAGCTCAGGAAGATCATTAACTAGCATACAAGAGCAATGGTCTTGAGCCTTGTCTTCTCTCAAAGCAGGTACTTTGAGCCACTGTACTGTTTATATTAGGTTTGGCCAAATGTGGACCCAACATTTTTAAAAATAAAATGTCTGCATGAACATGTACAGATTTCACTCTTAAAAATCACTACTCTATGAACATATAGTATATTATTCACCCAGCATATCCTCCTTATCAGCCATTGTAAGTGACCTAGAGCTGATTTAAAACACAAGAGAAGGTGGATTATATGGGAGTGGTTCCCTGTGGATACTGAGGAGCCACTTCATGTGCTGACAGTCTCCTCTGTTCTTGTTATTTTTAGATTTCGAGGCTCTCTCTTTGGTCTATCGTAGATTAGGGAGGCTCTCTGCTGTGACAATCCTGGAGGAGCACTGTTTATCCACCCTGGGTATCCTGAAGCATCTCCAGGCAGGTGCCCCTGGCTCTGTTTTCTCTTCATACACACTGCAAAGAACTCAATACAACCAGGAAAGGGAACAATATAATGATAGGATATCATCTTGCTTCCTTTTTTCCTGGATGAATATCAGAGGTTTTCTTGGGTACAGAGATGGGGTGAATTCAGAATTTTATCCCTTATTTCCTTTTTCTAATAATGTTGCACAAGTGGAATGGTCTGGGAGGGATAACTTGTGGTTTCTCAGTTTTCTTTGGAGAAAAATGAGAGTTTCAGCTACATAAATACTTTCTTTAAAGGGCAGACTTATTTATAGTTAACCACCGGCATCCATGGTTTTGTTTTTTTGGTAATAAGGATAATAAATCATGAAAGATAAGAGGATCTGGGAAGGTTTAAAAATAGAGAAAAGCAGGAAACCTGGAGAAAATGAAAGACTATGCTTAAGAATCCTCAGCCTGCCACTTCTGGACTCAGTTTTTTAAGTACTAGCATCTCAGGTCCTATTAAACAATCCTCAGAAGACAGATCAAAGAGGGAGCATGTGCCACTCATGCCACTCTGTCGACTTCTCAGACATTAGACCGGAGTCACCATGAGGAAATTACTTGGGGACAAGAAAGAAACATTCTGGGGCAGTTGGGTAAAGTCCACAGGCAAGCAGATTATGAAAGTTATTTCTTTCTCTTGATTAATGTCCCTTAAAAGTAAATTTATGGAACTGCTGAAAAGCAGATTTATGACCGTGTTTTAGGAAAAGACTTCCAGAATGAAGGAAGAGAATGTGCCTACCTTTTGCAGCACCGGAATAAAAAGTCCATTAGTTATTTACTGCTTTATAACAAATTACCTCAAAACTGACTTAAGCAGCAATAAACATTTGCTATGACATGGGGTTCTTGTGTGTCGGGACCTTGGGAATGATTTAGCTGGATGGCTTTGTCTCAGGGTTTCTTCTGAGGTCACAATCAAGGCGTTGGCAAAGGCTGAAGGCTTCCCTCCTGGGACTGGAATATCAATTGCAAAAGGCTCACTCACTGGGTTGAAAGTTGTGGCTTTTTGGTAGATGTCCACTCCTTGTCATGCAGAACTTTCCAATGGGGGCCTTGAGTGCCCTCATAATAGGGTAGCTGGTTTTCCTCAGAACACAGGATCTAAAAGAGCAAGATAGGAAAAACCATGTCTTAGCCTGGGAAGTACCCATTTCCATTTTCACTGTGAATACAAGTCAGATTCATTCAGTTTGGAGGAGGTTATAGGACAGAGCAAGTACCTCTTGGTATGTAGGGATCATTGGGGGCCATCCTTGAGGCTGAGTTTCACAAATTTAAATATAACTAGCTACAACTATATGAAATATAATTGAGAGATACATTTGAGCTCTGTTATGGGGGGTTTCCTTCCTTCCTTTTTGAGTAGATGATCATTTTTATTAGTTAAAGCAACATTTTAAAACATGTGTTTACCTAAATTTTCATATTATTGTATATTGTATGTCAAACATGCTAGTTCTTGTATTTCTTGACTTTCTTTTTTTCCCAGTCCTGTTGGACAGTTTTACTTCTACTTTCATGTCATATAGACATATGTGATTTCAGATCATTGGTAAACTCTTGGTTTCAGATTTTTTTCCAATGTGTTCCTAGGATGGACTCAAACTTTCTATGTAGCCAAGGATTTTCTGCTCTTCTTGCCTTCCCTCCTGAGTACTGGGAGCACAGGCATGTGCCACCAATTCTGGTTTATATGCTCAGCTTATGTGACGCTGAGGATTGAACTCAGGGTTTCCTGAATGTTAGACAATCTACTCTAACAGCTGAACCACATCTCCAGCCTAGCCTTATCTTCTTTAACCCCAAACATATCAGAATAGATGATCTCAGATCTCATGCTACCCACTTTTGGCATTGTGGGTTAGCTGTATTTTAAGACCTCAGTTCCAGGTCTAACCCCTTATTTTGTTGGAATGTCTAAGGCAAGCCATTTCTAGTTCTGAAGAAAGGATTTTAGTTTTTGCGGATGGGGGCAAGCCTGAAGAGATAACAGGTGCAGAAAAGCTTTGCAAATCTAAATTCCATGAATGTAGAAAATGCTGTTTTATTTCCCCACAAAGTAGTCGAAGTAGAGAAAAGCAGTATCATTATCATGGAAATAAAACTACCTGCTACTCTTCAATGTATTCTGAGCCCCCAAATGAGCTTTCTTATCCACCAGGGTAAGTTGTGGTCTTTTGAGCTTTGCCAGGTGGTTATTATACATACATGCTTTATGATTTATAAAGAGCTTTTTACTGGTGTTGTATTATGTGGGTCTTGATTTTTCCAGCATAAATATCTTGTTTATCAAAATGGTTTTTAAACTAGTAAATTTTAGGAACATAAAGGTATGTAATTCATTCTGGATATCATCATCATCATCATCATCATCATCATCATCATCATTGCTTACTTATTGCTTACTTTTCCTCTTATGCAGTAGGGAAAGTAAATCAGCTAGACCTCATCCTTATATGCTGACACCTGAGAACTTTTCATGTTAGAAACCAAGTAGCTTAGCTTGGGGTTCTCAACTCCTCAGGGTGAATCTGAAAAGGTATGTCCTACATTTATGGCTATTTTTATTTTTGCAAGGTTGTGAACTGTATGAATAAGGTGAAAAAGACAATTCAATTCATCAGAACTACTACTCTCATGAAATTTACAAACTCTATTATGTTTCCTCTCAGGTCAAGTACTGATGTCACACTGAGGATGAGAATGTGGATTCCAACTCTGGAGCTCATTTGTTGAGCTGTGATGAGACTAGAATTCTGGTAGTTGATTTCAACAGAGTCTGCTATGTTCTTCTGCAGAAGTCTGTAAAGATTATGTGATTTGGGGAATAACTGATGACCAAGGCATGTTCTTCTGACAGAGGCTATGTGTAAGAGGGTAGGGGATATGAGTCACAGCAAGAATTGGACAGCCTTCTTTTCTTAATATGACCATTTTGAATTTTGTTCCATAATGATAGATCACCATTGGTGCATTAAAATACATTTGGAAATGTGTATCATGTCCCCATCCTAAGGCTTGGGGAACCTCGCAGAAGAGGGAGTGGTAAGAGTGTAAGAACCCAAAAATGGGAAGGTCTACTGCTGGACAAAACATTCTATTCAAGCCAAGGATGCTGCATCCAGGAACTCACAGTAATGAGACTTGTCCTTACCAGATCTACATAGTGACTGAAATACCAACATGCCCCCATAGACTACGGGGAACTGAGATGAGATAAGAAAACATAGGGGAAACCGTAGAGACTAGAGCTCAAAGTTCTCCAGAAAATGCCCCTATCAGTGGGATGGCCCAAGGAGGGGCAACTTGGTATGCCACAGAGGCCCATAACCCCACAAGAGTAGCAAGCCAGAAGGAACCCTGGGGTCCATAAAAGCAGCTAGGTAGGAGGATGTGAGGAAGTAGAATGTGTTGATGAGGGGAAGGGAGGGCAATGTAAGGGAGGGAGGATGGAGGGAAGCAGGGATTAGTACTCAATATGCTTGTAAAATTAAAAAATAAATAAATTAGAAAAAATACATATTTTGGAGTGCTATTAATAGAAAAGAGGTGCTCAGCATCTCCAAACACAAGGAAAAGATAAGAAGCAAATGCTTGCTAATTGCTTTGATCGTTATGTATCGTGTATGTATGTTGAAATACCAAACCATAGTTTATAAATATGTACAACTATATGTCCATTAAAATGAAAAGATTATTTTTTAACTGATTAAAAAGTATATAGAAAGCTTTTGAATAGGGAGATGGCATAAAGAAGTCTTGACAGATAGCCAGCCATGAGGCAGTGCATTTGTAGGAAGCTAAGGAAGTGGGAGGAAGGAAAGTTAGCATTAGCCCACATTCAGTGTTAACAGACTTGAGAGATTTTCACAGCAGCATGCTGCAGATTAGAGGTCGGCAAACGTTTCTGTAAAGGGCCAGATTGTCAATATCGCAGGCTTTGTGAGCCATATGGTCTCTGTTTCAGCTATTCTGCTTTGCTGTTGTAGCAGGAAGGCAGCCACAGGCAATGTGTAAATGAATGAGTGGGGCCAGTTTCCAATAAAGCTTTATTTATAGATACTGCATTTGAATTTCATGTAATTTTGACTTATTGTGAGATACTATCCTTCTTTTGAACTTTTCCAAGCATTTAAAAAGGGAAAAATTACTCTTAGTTCATAGATCTTCCCCAAACAGCTGGTGAGGCACATATCACTTGCTGGCTTTGTTGCCTGACCCCTGTGGGAGCCCCTTGAAAGCTGTGTGGACACATGGATAGTCCATTGTGGAGCAGCCCCTTCTCCCAGTGGTCTTCTCATCTGCTCTGACCATCTTCCCCAGTAGGTCGCTGTGTTCTGCAGGCAGATGAAGGTTTTGCTGTGCTCCTCCCTCACACCTCCTTCTGTGGCTCAACCAACTTGGCTCAGAAGGAAGACAAATGTGTCTGCTTGGCAGGTGTTGACAGGAAAGTTCAGTCAGAGGAAAGGCAAGAGAATCTAGCAGGTTGAGCTGAGCCATTTGACATCAAGAGTTTTTTTTAATGATGCTTTAGGTACCTTTTGCACATACACATTAATGAAAATTCACAGGAAGGTATGGAAGTCTTACATTATCTCATTGGCAATGCCATTGACCTTGTTTGATGTATAGGAAGGGAAAGCCAAAAAGTTAGAAAGTAGAATCACACAATTAGTTAACTAGTGTCAGAAGTTGGGGCTCAGACTAGACCATTTGAATACAGATGTTTTCTATCTTCTTCTACCCACTTAGCTTTTTCTTTGGTACATTTTGAAAGGACAGGTGGGAGGCATTAGTAGAGAAAACATAATAGAAAATGAGAGTCTGCTTGTGTTAGGAAGTGCTGATTCCACTTGATTCTGCGTGCACGCACACACACACACACACACCCTACACAATGGGTAACTCACTAACAGAGGTTAGAAGCAGGATAAAACTTAGGACTTCTCTCTATTTTGTGTCTTTCTATTTAGGTTTTACAACATCTTGTTCATGACCCCTAGATTGGTGCTTAGAAGTCGTTGTCCTAAACCTGAACTAGCATCCTTGGATCCCAGAAACAACAGCCCCAACTGATGAACATCTCATAATAAGGGAACAAAATTAACTTGAAAGCAACAGTGCTTTTTTTTTTTTTTGACATGGCTCAGGATTGATGAATGGGATGGTGGTCAGATCTAGATGCACTGGTCTGCAAACATGAAGTCCCTGAGTCTTTATCTTTGTTCTTCTTTTGTGTAATCCAAACAGTGTTGTGAGCATAGGGAAAGCAGATCTTTGGTCACTAGACCTCTTTCCTTTGCACTGTGGCCACACTAAGGATAAACTCTGTCACAGCTGATCATGTCTTTGATTGGCTTCTGGACATGGGTGGCCAAACCTAGTCCATTGGGGTACTCTGTGTCATAGTTAAGCACAGGTGTCAACTTGACTCTTGAGGGTTTGAGCTCTGGGCACAGTTGTGGAGAGTTGATGGTTGAGTTAAGCCCGGAGCAAACCTGAAGGAGATTGTCTAGCTGCTGGGGAAGACCCAGCCCATGGTGGGTGGGATTAGGCTCTGGATAAATCAGAGAGAGCTGGTTGAGAGAGTGGGCATCCTTCTGTATACTTGGCCAGACATGCTGGTCTGGCAAGTAAGGATTGTCCATCTCTCAGCCTTTATGATGGCCAGTTCCCTCGGCCCTGGTGTTGGTGTGTGGTCTCCTGTCAAGCTGGACTATGAACTGTAACCGGACTGTCGTAAGAAAGTAAACTCCTTGTTTAAGCTGTGTTCTGGTCATTTATCAGCAACCATGCAGGCAGACTGCAACACTGTGTTAGACGAGGCTTTTGACTTAACTCTGTTAATGAAAGGAGGATAAACCAACATGCCAAAAAAAAAATCCACTCTCAAAGGAAGCATGGCAGGGATGCGTTTGTCCTCTCTTCTATGGACCAAGGTCATGACCATCTTCTCTGTGTTTCTCTTCTCTACCCTTACCTGTCTTTCCTGTCTGTCTTGCTACATAGTAGCAGCTTGAAACAATTATTGCTATGTTTGGGCCAAGACATACAAGCAAACAATGTCCTAATGAATACAACTTTAAGACAGCAATTAAAAGCATTTGGATTTCAGTGGACATGTGGCAGTGGACATATCTTCTAGCTATTTTTTTTTCTCAAACCGGGAAGGACTGGATTCAGGATGATTTCCTAGTATGTTGCAAGGAAACTCCTGACTCATCTTCAATTAGAAGGGTAGAAAACAATGAACTAGCAACATAAAGGAAAATTCTTCAGTCTTGCCTCTTTCTTCCTAATTATCCATGTCTCCTGAGGGTATCAGGGAATGTGTACATATATGATACTCTTTCATTTGTGGCAGGATGGCTGCCTCATTCTACAAACAAAAGATTGTAGGGCCCTACTTGTGGTAGTTAGTTGTAGATGCCAACTTGACAATTGAACTGAGGTTTTGGGAACACTTGTGAAGAGCTAGAAGTTAAGGTAAGCACTGAGCAAGTCCGTGGGAGACTGTCTAATTGATGTGGAAAGACAAAGCCCAAGGTGGGTAGGACCATTCCTGGGCAGGTGGATAAGATGGAGAGGGAATTGGTTGGAAATTGGCAACTGGAAGAATGGCAAGCAGGAACGTATGTTCCTTTCTCAGCAATGCCAGTTTCCTCTGCTCCTGATACTGGTATGAACTCTCCTGCCATATTGATGAGTGTAGCTGAAATAAACTCTTTCTTCCATTAAACTGTATGGATCATGTATTTTTATCAGGAACAGAAGAGAGAAACTGGAACACTGTTACATGCTGGCTGTGCAGAGCATAGTGTCCTGGTAGCCAAAGTTGCTTTCCATATTTTCTTAGATAGTATAAGAGTAAGGCATGGGCATGTGTCCTCTAGACAGGCTGAAGCATGTCCCTATAGTCTAGACTTTCACATGCAATCCAAAGGCAGAGGGAAAAGAGAACAAAGTTTTCAAATTCCTCTGATTTTCGTACCCCGGCCCTTTCTCTTACCCATTCCTACATGCTCATTCTTTTCCTCTTTTTATATTTTCTGGACCATGCTCAGAATTTTTCATCATTTAGTCCTTTACTCTTAGAAACTTCACTGCACACTGACTTGATATTTGGGATTCTTAAGGTATGATGGCTCTTGTTCCTCTGATAGATCCAGTGGGATGTGCGTGTGCATGTGTTTGTGTATGCATGTGTATGTGTGTGTGTGAGAGAGAGAGTATAAACATGTGTGTAGTTACCCATGCACATGTATATCCATGTGTATGGTGGCCAGAGGTCAACCTTGGATGTTACCTTTCACATGCTGTTCATTTTATTTATTTATTTTTGACGAGGTCTCTCACTGGCCTGGAATTCGCCAATTAGAGTAGACTGACTGGCCAGTGAGCTTCAGGTGTCTGCCTGTTTCCACCAGTACTAGGATTGTAAAATCTACCATCACCACTCAGTTCTTTAATATATATTAAAATACATATATATTTATGTATTTTTAAACATAGGTCATAGGTGCAGACAGACACTTTTAACCACTGAGCTGTCTCCTTAGCTCTGTGGTGGATTTTTATAAAAGTTAGTTCTGCTATAAATTCAAGATTTAGCATCTTGTTTTTGTACTGTCATTTATAGGCTGAGGAAGACTGCAAAAATTGCTTTGTCCTAAATCCAGATTTAAGTGACTCTAATATGTGTGCTACTGTCTTAAGGATTGAAATAAAAAAATGCCATAACTAATAAGCATGGTGTGCCAGGCACCTACCAGGGGGCATGTTGAGGGCTTTATGATTCCACTGATCTTATGGGGACAAACTATTTTTACAGAAGTTGACTGAACTGCTTTGTCATCTTACTAAGGTTATGGGGCCAGTAGGAGCACAGCAAGTATTAGAGTATGAGACAGATGTATTCTATGCACAAACGCTACTATTACAGAGAAGCAGTGGTTAAGGCTCACACCTGTAGTTGATGGAATAACTGGAACTAGATATTTTTAGGATAATGGGAACTATCGTGAATTTCCATTAGAGTCTAGACCATTTATTACTTTGTATTTCTTGGTATTCATGTTATGGATTAAAATATGTACCCACAAGTATGGGTAGCTCAGTGGCTTTAGAAAGAAGCCAGGATTTTAGAACAACGCATTTAAGCCTTCTGAGCCTGTATTTTGAGACAGGAAGTTTGCAGGAAGTAGCTTAGCAACCCAAGATGCCCATTCAAATTCAGTTACGCACATACACCCCTCTACAAATAAAGCAACAAGTCACTATGCCCTAACAACTGCTGTTAACTCTATACCTACCCCCTAGCAATTCCCTTTTTGTGGCCAAATACATGCTGGAACGTATCCTGAAACTAGAGTCATGGGCCAATCTAGCTTGGTCTGGTTTCATATGCATGATCAGTTAAGCAGACTTGTGTCCTCTGAGTGAACTTTTAGGAAAAAAATCCCCTATTTACTATCTGTACCTATGTGTAATTGTGCATTTATATGATTAAATCAGATGGATCATGGGAAAGGGTATGCACAGTAAACAAAGGCTAGCATAACCCAACCTTGTCAATCAAAACAGAAAACTGCCCATCTACCCCTTACAAGTAACTCTTCCTCCTTGACCCATGAAAGGAAGCTCTGAAAAGTAAAACCCAGAGCTCTTGAGCAAATCTCGCTCAGTTTCATCTGCTCATGTGCAGCACATACATGTGTTCGTTGCTTCGTTTTACCTTTGAATAAAATCCCTTGCTCTCTTGCTGTTCGGGTGCATATCTTCGGGTCTTTGTATAAGTTGCCAAGAACCTGGAAATGAAACCATCAGGAATAAGTTCCCCATCTGCACTTCGGTAATTCTGATTTATAGAAGGATCTATATTGCAACAATGCTTCAGTGAGACAGCATATACAAATTGTTGAGCATGTGCACCGGTCTGTAGTAACTGCTCAGCTGGTGTTGTTTATTGAGGATGACTGTAACAATAACAGAAAGATAAGACTGATTTGATGAACTATTACTGTGAGTGTTCCTAGAGTTTCGATCTCATGCTTCTGTGCCTGTGTGATGACTTCACACTTTTAAAGGTCTATGTTATATGACTTATCATTGGTAGATGGGAATTTTGATGGACTTATAAGAATAGAGAGTCACCAGACTTGCATTTTAGTTATGGAAGTTTATTCTTTGTGAACTGGATTAAGTTAATTTTAATAAGTTAAGCCTCATTTGTAAAAATAACAATATAAATACCTGTGTTTTCTATCTACTTCTTATAGAGTTAAGCTCTATTGATAGGGTATATGGGATTTAGAAACTCCAAAGTACTATATACATGTTATTTTTTAACTCTTTTGTATTTGCAAGTGGTATTTTTCTGTTTCCTTCAAATGACCCAACACTACATTCCTAGTTAATAAGCACATCTGTGCAGGAACATTGGGCTTATAATAAGGGGAACAGTGTTTGCAACCAATGTTTTTCCTTGAGCAGCAAAGTGAGCCCTGTGAGTTAAACTATAGCAGCGATATTTACAATAATAAGTTTATAAGAGCAATTGCCACCATGCTTATTTTACTAGTGTGGTGTAATACACACAATTTAGGGTGATTAGATCCGCAAACTGGCAATTTGATGGAACACTTAGAGAAGCAAGTGAAAAGAAGCAAATACTTGGGATTCTGAAGTTACAGTTGGAGCAAAAAGGAACAGAGCTTGGGGACAGCTATTGTTTATCTAGTGGGGTACACCACAACTAGTCATTTGCCAGTAGTGTTGCCATGTAGATATTATACTCATTTTGTAGATAAAAAGCCTGAAGCTCCGAGTTTGAGGTCATCTCCGCCTATCCAGTCACACAAGCCAGCATCATACTGGTTAGGTTTAATAATGTCCTTGCCCCTTCTTTCCCATATCTAATACTCCCTCTGGGCCTCCTGAATTCAGCTTTTTTGCATGTGTCCATGTATGTGCATGCTTGTAAGTCTGAAGGAGCACTTGTGTGTGGAGGCTTGATGTTGATGTGGGTGTCTTTGCTGATCTCTCTCTCTGTCTCTCTACCGCCCCTTCCCCCCTCCCCTACTTCCACCCGGCTTGGTCTCTTGCTGAACCTGTAGGTTGCTGTTTGTGAGGTTGGCTAGCCAGTTTACTCCAAGGATTTCCTGTCTCTGCCCCCTACCTTCCCACCTGCTGGATTACAGGTGAGCCGCCATGTCCCCCCAGCTCTTCTGTGGGCTCTGAGGATCTGATCATCAGTCATCACACTTGCATGGCATGTGCTCTGACTGCTGAGGCATCTTCCCAGATTGATTTTAGCTCTTGACGGTCTTCTTGAGTCTGTTACTATTTCCCAGCTGTAGTACCACTCTAGCTCTTGTCTGAATCACCATCCTGACCTCTTTCCTGAACATCTGTGTGTCAGATTCTGTGCTGATCACTCTCTACGTCTTCCAACCCCCTTAGAAAGAAGACAAATCTGTGACTACAAGTACCTCCATTTATCTGCCCTTATTTACTGTGTGATCCTCTTCCATGACACACAGCCTTAATCTTTCACGCTGGGTATCTTTTCCTGAGATGCAAGCGCCTTCTACTTCATCTGTTCACGGCCACATCATTCTTCTCATCTATCTCAAGCTGCACTTCCTCTGGGAAGACTATCCTGACGTGGGTTTCTAGAAAAACCCTCCTTTTACAAATGCTCATAGTTTCAAGTACTTTCCTCCATAACACTGGTAATAGCAAACCCTTGCTATTAACTTGACTATAGGTGTTATAGTTTGAGTGTGAAGTGTCCCCTATAGGTTCATGTGTTGAACACTTGGTCACCAGCTGGTGGTCCTGGAGCCTTTAGGAAGCCTTTAGCTTTAGCCTTGCTGGAAGAAGTGGGTCACTGGGGGCTGGTTCTGAGGTTTTGTACTTTGGCCCCACTTCTTGTCTCTTGCTTCCTGACTGTGGATATGATGTGACCAGCAGCCTTCTGCTCCTAGTGTCATGCCTTCCCTGCCTTGATGGTCCCTATCTCCTTGAACTGTGAGCCCCCCAAAATCCTTCCTCCTTTAAGCTGCTTCTTGTCAGGTATTTTGATACAACAATGAGAAAAAAAAAACAATACAGATGTGTTGGAGTCTGGCTTTGCTTCAGAAGTGGAGCATGGAAGAAACACAGTCTGCTTTGAGTTCTAGTCAACATATGTCAAACACATGAAAGACTTAAATAAGACATTAGAGGTAGGAAAGGAAGGGATGAATTTTGTATTTATATTAATTTCTTCCTCACTCTAAAGGCTTTGCTCTTAACATGGCTTATTTCTGTGTAGTGCCATCCTAAGCAGTAGGATTGATAAGAGAACTTCATGCTAAGATAGAACATTTTGGAGTCATCAGATGACATTCGATAAAAATGGATTCTTATGAACAGAACTGATAGGTAGAGGTGGCTGATCAGGGTTTCTAAACTTCTCATTGGAAAGGAATGTAATGAAAATGGATCTGTGTGGGCTGATAGGAGTGTGGGGGTTTGGGGAGTATCATTGAGGCTCCATCTATGCTACTCTGACTCTCCCTTTGTTCATCACTCTGGCCCAAAGTGGTTGCCTTGCTTGTATTAAGACAGCAATGAATTCTCTCTCTCTCTCTGTGTGTATGTGTGTGTGTGTGTGTGTGTGTGTATTGATATATGGGAGCTTGCCCCACTCCGAATAAATGAGGCTGTGTAGCTAAGAAATTCACACAAAACTCCAAGTGTGCATTGGTGGTTTGTTCTAGGTGCTCTTCGGTAAGGTCACATTTTCTCGAACTTACAGTCAGGAGATGGAAGGGAAGAAAAGTGAGGCCAGGCACTGCAACACCTAATTTCAGTTCTGCTCCAAGTGCACACACTTACTTTGGTCACCTTTAACTTTGCTGAGCCTCAGTTCCCTCACCTGAAGCAGCCAGAATGATTTTTGAAATCTTTCCAGTCCATTTTCCAAGTATCCAAATTCTGGAAGGTATTATTCTTTTGTTCTCTCGGGTGGACACTACAGAATCTGTATTATCAAGGTGTCATTTCCAAACTAAATAACCCCTCCAGGAAATTAAGTGTTCAATCATTTCCACCTGGTAAGTGAAAAGGCAAGAGGAAGTGGCTTGTTGTCAACAACTCTGGAGGTGGCCGATTAATTCAGTGGAATGGGATTCGTGCAAATGCATGCTTATACAGCCATCATTTGCCTTTCAGTTTCCTTTTCAATTCAGAAGAAAGTGAATAATTTCTGATGAACCTCTCATTTGAACATATTGAAAAAACATGTCATTAGCAAAAGGGGCATTCAGTTACTTGTTTACCATATATCTCTGAGTATCCAGACCTGTCATTTTTCAGTTGGGGGTAATTAGCTGAGCAGAAGAAAGCAGCAACATCTCAGGGGCAGAAAAACTCTTGCATAGTTTATATTTTTTTCTTGTTTTTGTTTATTTGGTTGTTTTTACTTTTAGTACTGGGGGTTGAACCCAGGGCTAGGCAAGTGTGGTATCACTAAGCTATTTATCTCCAGCCTGGGAAAGAAAAGTGAACTGGAGAGACTATAAGGCCATTGAATTACTTGCTTAGGATCATAAGCATTTCTTTGTTATTCTGTTGTGAATCTTTAATGTTGTGGAGGCAAAACAATGGGTGAGAATGTGTTTGCTAATTATTATACCAGAGAAAAGTACAAAGGAGAAAGGCACAAGGCACAGAGTTGAAGCTCCTGATTTCATTTGTTTTCCTGCTTGTGAGTCTTCCTGCTATCACACTGACAATTTCTCAGCCTTCCTAAGCACCCTGGTATACTTGTTCAAAGGTAACTTTGCCCAATCACCTGAATTATTTTTGTCTCCTTTTTTCTCCTCTATACTTTGGGGTAACAAACTCTTTTTTTTCCTTGAGCTCTTGCTGCTCATAGCTGATAAGATAATTGGTCACATGCATGCTTTATAAGCAGAATCATCTAGCACACATCACAGACGACTCAGTGTTGAAATTAGGCCATCTGCTTATTTGGGTTTTGATTTTGTGATACAGGATGGAATGAAAAGGAAGCAAATGTAAAAATTTTCATAGATACTCCTTATCCCTTCAGAAAATACCATTGAATTTATATTTGAAAGCACCCATCTTCTTAGGAATATGGAAACCATTAAGATCATCAGAGGCAAGTAGAGCTTCAAGGGTGCTAGACCAGCACCATGCGAAAAGGGTGGCTATACTTGCCCTGTGTCTGAGAATCTGTTGATAGGTAAGTGACCCCCAGTTGTCAGGAATCACATCTTTCATTCTTTGGATTCTGCTATCCCATGAGAACAATGCTAGAAATTTAATCAGAACATATCTCAGGAGTGATAGGAAACCCATATCCTTGAAGGCTTCCTGGGAGATCTTCTGAACATTTATAATAGACACAGCATTGATTAAATGACTCTGATGTTTTCCTCAGTGGAGACAAGTCAGGTCACTAGTCTACTCTTACCCTTTCTATTCTGCTTTCTTATAATCCTCCATTCACAAAAATTAGTTTTGGGATGGCATATGCTGTTTAATTTAATATTCTGATTAGCAGAAATAGCAAACATAAAATACCATATTTAATTGCATAGACTTTGTTTAAAACGTATGTGGTGAATTTTTTTTTCTTTAAAATACTTGTTTTGCAATTTAGTTTATCATAAGGATGATGCTACAAAATTACTTGAATTTTTTCACTTGAAACCTGCAACTTTTCATTCAATCCAATTTTCACAAATATTTCATTTTCCCACTATAGAAAAATTGTTGTTTTGAAATAAATATAGGGAAAAAACTCACTCAGGAACTCAACTCCAAATGTCAACAACTGTTACTATTTTGGTCTGTTCTAGTTTTTTTTGGTTATGTCTGTATTTCATATAGTCTCATCATATGCTACAAAACATACTATTTCAACATGAGTAGGTTGTAAGTGAAATATATTTATTGTAAAGAAATCAGAGGATAGACACAAATACAAAAAGGGAAATTAAAGTCATTTACATCTTACCTGTTATAAATGCTCATTATTTGGTGTATTTCTTCCACACTATTCTTTCCTATATCACTTCTCTTGTTCCTTTTCATTATATACTTCAAACATACAGAAAAGACTGGAAATGTTATAACAAACATCCATGTACATATCATAGAAAATGCGCGTGTTGACATTTTGTATAGAGACTTGTGATTTTTTTTTGTTACTAATTTCTCTTCCTTCTCTCTTTCCTCCTTATTTTCCTTTTTCTTTCCTCTTCTTTCTTCTCATCTTCCTCTTTTTCTCTTCCTCCTTCTCCTTTTTGGCTAAATAAAGTATTGTAAATGTGCTTCAAGTTTTCCCTGTGTTTGATTTTTATCTTTGTAGAAATTATCCCCATTGAAGCACCCAGCTATATTAATTTCTCTGCAGACTAAAATTCTTCCATGTGGAATTCTTCCACCAGGAGGCTTAATCACAAACAGTACTTCCATGTATATTGCATCATGTATATTATATGCTGGAGTTGTGTTTCCTCAAAGATATATCTAGGACATCAAGCAAAGTCAGATTCTTGGTTAGAACCAGACCATATGCATGCTACAATTTTTTTACAATGTCTATATATCTAAGGTAAAGCATATTTCTAGCATTCTATTACAGTAGAAATTATTTAAAACTTACAAATTGTTCCTTTCTGTAATTTTCTGTTTAATACTTTAGCACAAAAGTTGACAGCAGAAAACTGAAACCATGGTATTAGAAATCATGGATAAATGGGATCTGTAAACTTGTTGAAAAGAATCTCTTTTACAGAGGCCACAGAAGCAGGGTTGTTAGATTATGGAATAGGCTTATCTTCAAATTTCCTAAGCACTAACAAATTGTTTAAAGCAGTTATAAAAATCTGCATCCTCAGATACAACACTAAAAAACTTTGCTTTTCTGTGTATCTTTGCATATGTAGTTTACACAATACACATGCACCCACACATACACATATAAATACACAATGTTTTATTTGTAAAGCTAAGCTTTATAGTTTGTGTGTGTTCGTGCTCATGTGTGGACGTGCATGACTGTGCATGTGCATATTGAGGCCAGAGGTCAGCTTTCCATGTTGTTTATCAGGAAGCATGTCCACTTCTTTGTTTTTTTTTTTGAGACGATGTGTCTTTCTGGGACATGGAATTCACCTGATTTGCTAGGCTGGTCATCCAGTAAACCCAGGAATCCTCCTGTGCCTGCTTCCTCAATGTGGGATTAAAAGCACATGCCCCCCATGTTGAATATTTTTATGTGGGTTTTCAGGATAGAACTTAGGTTCTCATGTGCACACACATCTGTGTGTGTGTGTGTGTGTGTGTGTGTGTGTGTGTGTGTGTGTATCAGGGTGATTTTAGGAATCATCTTGGATTGCTTCTATCTTATTTTTGCTTCACTCTGGAATTTCTCAGGCTCTGCCTTTTGGAGCCAGAAGTACAGGTCACCACCATTTCTGCCTGATGTTTTTATGTTCAAATCTTGGTTTTGAACTCAGATCCTTCTGCTTGTGTTGCAGTAAGCCTGCATGTTGCTGATAAATTACCACAAAACTGCTTAAGGGAATAAGGGGTTTACTTTCCTATGATAGTCCTGTTACAGCTCTTAGTCCATCTTGGCAGTAGAGCATACACCATTACCAAAGGGGCAAAGGAACTGGCAACTCCATCTCCACATCTGAGAGAGGGATGATTCTTACTTGCTAGATCAGCATGTCTGACCAAGTATACGTTAGGATGCCAACTTCCTCAAGCAGCTCTCTGTACTTTATTCACCTGTCCAGGGCCTAGTCCTACCCACCACGGACTTGGTCTGCCCCATCAACTAGACAATCTCCTATAGGTTCACTCTGGGCTTAATTCAACTACCAATTATCTACAAATGTGAGCAGAGCTTGAACCCTCAACCATCAAGCTGATACTTGTGCCTAACTATGAATAGTCTTTATCCTTGAGCCATCTCTCCAGTTCTAAAGTGGCATCTTTAATACATTCACCTATTATTGGAGATAAAGGTAAGCTTCATTTCTTTTTTTTTTTTTTTTTAAAAACTTTTATTATTATTAATTCAACTGTGTGCATATGCATGTGTATGTGCGCGCGCGCACGTGCGCGCGCGCGTGTGTGTGTGTGTAGAACCACGGACGAATTCGCGAACCACCATGGACGCCTCCATCTCCTTCTGCCCCGGGATTCACAGGCTCCGCCCTACCAGGACCAGAAGCGCAGGCCGCCCCCGCTTCCGCCTGGCGTCTATACGTGGGATCTAGAATCCGAACTCAGGACCTTCCGCCTGCAAGGCGGAGGCTTAACCCCTGAGCCACCTCTCCAGCCCGGTAAGCTTCATTTCTAATTCACAGTTGTCATGGATTTTTTTTTAAATTCCATTCATTGGTCAAATAGAAAATACAAGTTTTCTTGAGGTTGCTGCACCAAGAGGGCTACTTTATCTGTCTATACCATCTCCTTCAACTCTGCCCCTACCATCTTGTTTTCTTGTCTTTCAGTTCTAGTATTTCCTTGTGTAGACTCTGACTGTAGAATTAGTTGGGCATAGGAAAAATTCTAACCAGGGTAGCGTAGCCATCTCTTACCCAGTAACCAGGCAAATTTGAACATTTGCCTTCATAATGGCAATAACTACTATGATAATTCAAAGCACAGAACATTACACAGCAACAGAAATAGACTTCAGAGAAAATGTCAGTGAATATATTTGTTTTGACTTCACACTCTGGCTGCAGGTATACAGCTGTTGGCTGTATGTATTTCCCAGGGATTTCCTAACATTGCTTTCCAATGCTGTTCACTTCCTCATGCAATATACTCTGTTGTTGTGGAATGCTGTCTTCTTGAACTCTTGGCAACCTTGATTATCTACACAAGACCAGCTCAATGGTACACCCACTGATCTATGACTCATGGTTTAGCAAATGCTCAGACACATGCCATCAGACACAACCAGATGAAACTCAGTGGACCACAGGTACAAAAAAGTATAAAAATAACAGAAAGGGGCAGGAAAGAAGGGTCCCAGCAAGAAAAGGAAGGAGAATGCGATTGAGCAATAAGGAGCAAAAATTCCATATATTGATTGTATTCATGTACGAAATTCTAGAAGAATAAAGATAAATTATAAAGACTGGGCCTACTAACATTCTATCTTGGAGAGAGAAGGACTTAAATAAGTATCTCATACTTGCTGAGAGAGATATTTTCTTCTTCATTGGCATAGCCACCCATAAGCAGTTCAGGCTCCTGTAAATAATCCCAGTTAAATTCCAGGGCCCACCAAGCTACATGTAAACAGAATTATATCTGTTGTCTGTTTCTGTCACTGGTGTCCTATCTTGGGTGAGTAGAAATTTGTTTATATCTCCTTAGAAAAAAGTTCTTAAGAACACTGGTGTACAAGATCCTTGGAGGCAAGGGATTGGCAGCCACAATAGTGTTCCTATGCTTAAGGGGAACACAGGAAAGGGTTCAGGAAAATGCCACTGGGTCCTTGTACGTCATTGGAGAGGAGGGCCCAGAGGAGAGTGTGGCATGCACATTAAAGGATTCTCTGGGGATTAGGCGGGGGGAAGGCACTGGGAGATGGAGAGGGAGGGGTGAGGGGAGGGGGAGCAGGGGGGTCAGGGGGAGGAGGAGGGAGGGAGGGAACCGGTGTACCTATTAAGTTTGTATGAGCGGAAACAATAATAAAAAATGTTAAAAAAAAAAGAACACTGGTGTAACTTCTTAACATCTTGTTCTTGCTCCTGATGATCTGATGTGGCCTTTTCTTGCTGAAGCTGGTCAACTCAGGCAGGAAGTTTTGGGGGCTAGAATTCTCTTCATGACCCACAGTTAATTTCCTATTGTAGAGGACATATATTGTTCTTGGAAAAACATTTATATACTTACTCATCTTCATTGGAAGTCCCATTTAAACCTCTCTTCTTTCTGACTCTTTATTTCAAGTGATCTACTCTATTTTCTGGCTTTATTCAGCAGTGAATAGTGAGCTGAAGTTCTTGAGTTCTTCAGACTTGAGACTACTTACTACTCTAGCTGACTGTTTTGAGATTTTTCCTTCATGGGGCTGCTTTTCCTTATGACAGAGGAAAGGTATTTCTCCATCTCTCAGAAAAGGTCCAGGATGGGCCACAAATATGTCACCTGACCCTTTTGAAGTCCTTACTCCTTAACACTTGGAAGTTGAGCTGGGGGGATGACTTAGGGACTAAAGTGTCATATAAGTCAAAGGGTCCAAGTTCATACCCCCCCCCCGATTCAAAATAAAATTCTAGACAGGCATGGTGGCTTGTCTGTAATTCCATTCTGGCTGTAGGGCCTGGGAATCCCAAGACAAGTTAACCAATCAGTCTAGCCCTATGAATTCTGGGTTTAACTAGAGACCCAGCTTCAAAACGAGATGGAAGAGCGATGGAGAATGATTCTTGATATCATCTTTGGTCCTCTACATGCACATGTACTGAGATTCATACATCATCATGTGCATCTGCTTGTAAAATGTGCATATGTATACACATATTCATGAAAATGGAATAAAAGAACTTGGAGGTTGTTAAGTCTATACTGGAAAAGTTGCTTTTCAATCAAATAGCTTGCAAGTCTTGATAAGTAACCCTAGAACCTCATTTTACACAAAAAGATTCTTGACAATTAATGTTTCACATTTAGTCTCTACATCGGTGGCAACTGGGAGAAGACAAGAGATCTCCACTATCCTCTAGTAAAAGCTCATCTTGTTTCTTTTCACTGTCTCTCATGTAGCAGGATATTTATGAGGTACAGATGTTTGGAATGTTTTGGAAGAGTGTTTTGGAAGTAGAAGTCAGAACCCTAATGTAGAAAGAGGCTTTAGAGGCCCATTAATCTCATCTCTTCCTTTTGCAGAGGCAAGTTCAGAGGAACACAGGCCACAGAAGAGATTAACTGGTTTCTGGTTCGCTGCTCAGAAATCAGTTTTTTATATAACCTTCCCACTTCCAGGGAGATAAGAATGAAGGCAGCTGTTTCCCTCCCATCTCTGCGCTGTGACTGAGTCCATGCTTCACTGCTCCACACATTGAGCCTTTGAGAGCAAAGTGCCTTCCAGGACAAGCCTGCTGTGATGTGCAGGCCAGCTGAAGCTGATGATGCTGGCTTGTCTCTGAGTAGCTGCTTCTGCACAAGAGGAGGTGGGCTGCAAGGACCCATCTCTGTGAGTCAGCTGAAGGAGACCTGGGGGCAACACTCCAGCAGAAGTACAAAGAGAAGGGGGTCTATTGTCTGACAACCCAGAGGAGCAGTCAGCAGCTGAGTAGCCTGTGGCCTCATATAGATTCTGTCTCCATAAAGCATTGGGATGATAATATTTTGTGTATTTCTGGGAGTGCTTTGTTCTTCTCATTCTTTTGTTGAAGGATAGGGAAGAAGTGGCACATAGAGATATCCAAGGGTGAGGTTTGGTGATTCAGTAACAGCAAACAGTAGCAGAGAATCCACAGGATTAAGGCCTTACCAGAATGGTCTGCTTCTTGACAAGGGAACAAGGTTGTGGTTGCCTTAGAGTCCTCAGAGATGAAAGAGCGGTGAGCACTCAGGTTAGAAATTTTATGTGCATTGGTGAAGCTGTATGATACCATATCTCTTTTACACAAATGAGAGGTGAGGGGTCAGCAAGATGACTCAGTGGATTAAGGCACCTGCTCTCAAATCTGATCCCTGGAAGCTTACACATGGTGGAATGGTGGAATTAAAGAATCAACTTTCAAAAGTTGTCCTGTATCCTCTGCCACATACATGTACCTGCTCACACTCTTTCAAATGACTGAATAAATAAATAATAAATAAATAAAACATTTTAAAGATACAAGAGGTGAAGCTTGCCCAGAAAGATACAAGTTAGAGGTAGCAGGACTATGCTTTTAAAGTGATTTATGAGGAACCATCCCCTCATAAAGCCTGAAGCTGAAGGTATAACATTTACCTATCAGTAAAAGGCATCAAAATAATGCTTAATACAATATAATTGACTGACTCTACAGTCCTAGGAAGGGATGCTTGGTTACAGGTATTCAGTAAGAGACATGATTCTGCCCAGTCAGCAGTTGCTCAGAATCACAGGACGGAGGTTCCAGGGATAACTCAGCGCACCCAATCTTCATCCCTTTCCTGGTTTAACTGGTCTGCCCCAGGAAGGACTTCTTATTTTGGGTCCTCAGATATTTGAAATACCTCCACTGGGGTCAAATTCTCTCACTAACATGTACAAAGTTGTGAACATATGAACATGTCTGAGGTTGACTTTTCCCAAGAAAGGCATGGGTGGGGTTTATGGAGTTTGGGTGTGAGAAGGTGTTTGCTTAGAAGTGCTAGGATGCTATGGGTGCCACAGGAACAGCCCCGTGCCAACCTTCTGTGGTCATACCATCTCTCAGACAAAGGCATCTTGCCCTTCTGAATCCACCATTCTCTAGCTGTGAGTGAGCTAGAAGAAAGCCAACATTGGGATGATACCAAAATCTATAGCCGACAATTATTCCAATAATAATAATAAACCTGCACCTGTCAAGCATTTAGACTACTTGTCAATCAGGTGGGCTTCATGGTATGAATCATAAAATGTAAATGAGCTCTGGCTTCCTCTGTCTGTATACTTCCCTTCAGCCAAAACCTCATTTGTAAAACCCCAATCAGCTGGGTGGGTAAACTTCTAGTTAAATGATACTAGTAATGAAAATCTGGGAAGCATATTTAATGGCAGGGCAGGGGGAAGGGAGTGAGAGCCAATACGGAAACCACAGGAAAAGCTAGCGGTGTAAAAACTTGCCGCATCCTTATCCAACCAATCTGGTAGACTAGGTCTCAGTTTGGAAAAGATAGATTCAAAGAAACATTTTTTTTTTGGAAAAAGGGCATGGCGTTATTTGAAATAAGTAAGAAAAATAAGTAAAGTATGGGCCTAAAGCCTGTTCTTTGGGGAGTGTCACAGTAACACCCATGGGCAGGTGCTAGGAATTCCTTCCTAGGTAATTTAAGTTTTGCCTCTGTCAGGAGGAATTCTTCTGGGAGTTGGGTGTGTTTTCTACTTGTTCTTAGTTTTTTTGGAACTAGCTTCCTGCTCTCTGATCTAGAGAAAAAGCTTGCTTTTAACTTTAAATTAAACTGCAACTAGAGATTTTATGTCTAGTTACACACAATAAGTAGACTTGTTAGCCAGAATGTATATACCGATTTTAAAGAAATTAGAGAGCAACTTCAAGAGTCTTAAAACATAGGTGGGTAAAATCCCACCTATGAACTAACTCAGAAATTCTAGAAGTATGAGACTATGCTATCTGTTCACTAGAACTTTAAAAGTATGTTTGATCCCTCTTGGATTATAATTTATGTATTATAGGAGGAACTGTTCTTTTAATAATTATATTGCTCAAGTGTTTCCTTCAGCACATCTCTCAGCAGCGCTTCATCAACAAGACCACACTACAAGCACTTATGGCCCTTGAACATCCAAGCCATGGCCCCCCTAGAGACATGGTTCAAGTTTGGATTGCAGAGATTCATGAGGCCTTGGTCTAATCTACTATCCAAATATCCTGACATGCCGTCCAGAGGAGAAGGTCCTTCCAGGGCTGCTAGCCAATGACGGGTAAGATACTGTAAGGCAGGATGACCTAAGCCAGGTGCCAGTCCATTATGCTGGACCCCCTCTGAGGTGGGGTCAACAGTGGCAGAGCAAAGAACTCTGGCTCCCGCTGGCTGTCAAAAAGGATGGATATGTAGGAGGAATGGACCAGGCAGGTCTGTATTGTCTGTATGGACTGCATGCAACTTTCCCAAGCTAGAACCTGCTGCCATGCCTATTGCCACGCCTGGTGCTAATGTCAACCCACCTGACTGAGAGAACTAACCTGGACAGGACAACAGCAAAAGCTCACGCTGGGACTTATGGGATGTTGGGCACATGTATAGTTAATTGTAATGAAAAATATGTTCCTTATTGAAATCAAAAGGAGCTCAAATCTCCTCTATGCATTTTAACTAGTCTTAAAATACAGTCTCTGTTAAAACAATGACAACTCCGTGGGCTCAGTCCCATGGCTATTTGATGGAGCATTATAGATCGGCTGGATTTGGAAATACCGGGAGAATGGTTCTGTTAAGTGCCTTTACCCTCAAGCAATGGGTTAGGTTCTTGAAAAAATGTCTATCCTGAAGGTGATTTCTGCTGACTAGGAGAATATGGGTCTGTTTGCAGGTGCAACATTCTTTACCCCAAATTTTCTAGTATAAAAGTTGTCACAAGGTTTCAATAAAGAGAGTCCAGATTCACTCAGGCCTAGAGAGTTGTGTGTTTTTGTTATCTACTTGGTCTGGCGGAGCCCTGGTTTCGAGGCCACGTCTCCGGCCTGTGGCAAAAACTGATCCTTTGTTCGTACCTTCTCACAGATGAGACCAATCTCTTGTGTCTTTCCCTTGTGGTTCCTCAGTGAATCTTTTATGTATGCATGTGTCTTACATATGTGTATATAGGTAGAACTCTTAAAATATTGGGTTTTAAATGTCTCGGTTTTTAACATGCATGAAGACATTCTTCAAGGTTTGTTACAGAGCATAGAGTCTTCCTGTCTCTAGGGCCCCTATTTTCTGCATGTCAGAGTCAGTTGTTTTTCATGGTAGTTGCTTCTGCTTGTGGTCTCCATCTCTCTGAATATTATGTTTGTGCCAATATCATTCTATTTGGGGGAGATGTGGAACAATATCTAATGTCCACCTTCACCACTTTTTCTGTGCACAGAACTCCTGATTATCTCAAATCTCTGATCATCTTCCCAAAGCTGAATCACTTTTGATCACTTTTTAGCATTTGTGTTTTTATGACTTGGCATAAATTCCTTTCATAGCAGGCCATAAATGTGTACTGTGATAAATTTCCTTTCTGGTATAATATTTGCTTTCTTTGGCACTAACAATCACTTCCTGAGTTGTTTTCCTTTTCTATGCAGTTATTATAAACTGAACTCATCCTCTTTCTTTCCCTATTGCTATATTCCCCCTTAACATGGAGGCATATCACGTGGTCTGTGCATTTTATCTGTTGTGGAGGTATCTCTTCTAGAATTTCCTCTCTGCTCTAATACAGAGCAGTCAGTTTCTAGTCACTAAGTATGGTCAGTCTGGGCTCTCCTTCCTTGTTGATTTGTAATTAATTTGCCAATTATTGATCTCTACCTTGGACCTCTACCTCTTATGTATTATGTCCTTTAAAATTTCCTTTGCCCTTTCACTACTGTGGAGTTCATGTTCCAGTAGCTTCAAAGAGAGGACACATTGAAATATTTCCAAAAATGACTTCATTCTTTATTACTACATCATTGCATTGGATATAGAATTCTCAGTTGGAAATTATTTTCTTTTCCAATCTTAAGACTATTACTCCATTAATTTCTAACTTCAGGTATTGCTGTTAAGAAGACTGAAACCATCCCATTTAATTTTTTTTGCATTTTTTTTCTGAAAACTTTGAAGTCTCTTTGTTTTGTTTTCCAGATTTTCATGTCAGTGTATATGTGTGCAGGTTTTGCTTGTTTCAATCTTGGAAATAACTTAAACTGGGGTAATTGTTTCTTTCAAGTGTGTGCATGTGTCAGTTTTCTGACCATTCCTGACTTTTTTGAATTCAGATTGTGAATCTCCTGGACATCTTTCAGTTTTCTTGTATCTGTGTTTCACTTATTTTTTTTCCCTTCAGTTTTATTTATGAGGGGAATGAGAGTTTCCAGCCAACCCCTCTGAAAATAATATTTTTTAAAGCTTCACTGCTATATCTTCAATTTCTAAGAGTTGTCTCCTTCCCTGCATTGGGATCTTGCTTCTCTTGGGTGATGTGCAGGGGGGTGATTCTGAAGTTTTTCTCTCTCAGGATAGTTCTTTTCCTTTCAGACTGTTTTTGTCTGCTCTGATGTGTGATGTTCATGTTAAGAGCTTTGTTCAAATGTCTAGAGACACTCAAATATCTGTTTCTGCTAATAAATGAACCACTGAAAAGTGAAAACAAAAATACTTGTTTGCATAGGAGGTGAGCAGGCTGGGTCGGTGGCTCGGAACCTGTGCTCTGTGCTTATACTGTTATCCACAGACCTTTTACTTGGGTTGAGGAACTTCTGTCATATCCTTCTGCCTGCAGGTTTGCTGCCCTCCTTGGAGCAGAGTGGGAGGGAAAGCGGGAGGAAATGCTCCTGTGCCTTCCTGTTTCAGTCCTCTGTGCACAGATAGCTCCAGCTCATGGCCCCTTACTTAGCGCTGCAGAGAAATCTCTGGACAGCTGCCAAACCATACAAGTGATAGTCACTCAGTCTAAGGAAAGGATGTGGAATCTACTTGCTGCTTCAGTGGAAATCAACTAAACAGCCCTGTTTCCATCATTACTTTTGTCTCTGTCTCTAGAAGTAAATTATATTTTCTACCTGAATTCTGGGGGCTGGGCAGGGGAGAGGCAATCTGGGTTGCTTTCTTATGTTGCTGGCCTTTGAACTGACATACTTGTGGCCATTATGTCAAGTATCATCAGGTACCACTTTTACTTTCTCTATTCTAATCTCACTAAATCTCAGACATGAAAAGGTTCATATTGTGCTTTACTTGTTATCCTGTTACTTTGTTTCTGAAGAAAAATATTCTCATGTTATTGTAACATTGTTAAAGGAAGAGTGGATGTCAGTTTATTCAATCAACCCTCTTAGCTGAAGTCTATGAATTTCTTAGAGTGTAATATTAATCATTCAATACTCCAGCTGATCAGAATTTTATTATTTATGGAGAGAGAGAGAGAGAGAGAGAGAGAGAGAGAGAGAGAGAGAGAGAATTAGTTACAAATAAGTCCTCAGGTTTATATGTATTTAAGGTTGAGTAGGGATTTAGCTCTATCTCCTGCTTGAAAGAAAATATCATTGATGGACACCCAGAGTGATCTCATAACTTGGGTATTGTGCATAGCGAAGCAATAAACATGTATTTTTCAAGTAGCCCTGTAGTATACTGACTTAGAATCTTTAAAATATGTATTTGGGAGTGGAATAGCTGAATCACATGATAATTCTATTTTTGGTTTTATGAGGTGCTTCCCCACTGGTTTCCTTAGTGTCTGGACCAATTTACAATCCCCTAGGCAGTGTGTAGGGGTCCTTTTCCTCTACATGCTCACTAAAATATATTGTTGTTCATTTTCTTAGTACTACCACTGTGATGGCTGTGAGATGGATGGTCAGAGTAGTTTTAATCTACATTTCCCTGATGTTCAAGGATATGGTACATACACACAATAGTGTTTTATTCAGCCATAAAGAAAAATGAAACTTTGTCACTTTTTGGAAAATGGATGCAACAGGAAATCCTCACATTAAACTAAGTCAGACATAAAAAGGTAAATATCAGATTTTTTCTTGTTTCTGGATCCTAGAAAACACACATACACACACAAGCATAAGACAGACTAGTGGAAAAGGGAAAGGGAATGGTGGAAAAAGGGGAGGGTATGGTAGCAGGTGATCTTTATGAAAAGGAGAATGCTGGAGTCCTTCTTTGTTAAGTGTTCCTGAAGAGATGTTTTCTGATTAGCCCTCTGGCCGCTGGACCTGGAAGAGAGCCACACATCTTTGGCTAAGTCAGCATTCTTTGAGGCTTTCTGTCAGTGAGTTCCACATTCACAGCCTTTCTCTTCAGCTCAGCATCATAAAGAGAAGATGAGGAGCTCAGAATATTTAAAATAAAAGAACAGATCATCCCTTCCTCCCACTCAACCCAAGTAGTGCTAACACCTTGCTATATTCTCTTCTGTGCTTTGATCAAGACATTTTTCCCCCAAGATATTTTTGATCTAATTGTCTTAGATGTTAGCTAAATTATCAAAGAGGACCACCCACTCACTTCTCCTTGGACTTCGTTCCTCCTACCTTGATGGTAGTTGACATTGAAGTCTTTTTTTTAAAAAGCTTTATTTATTCATTCATTTAGTGTGTGTATGTGTATGTGTGTGTGTGTGTGTGTGTGTGTGTGTGTGTGTGTGTGTGTGTGTGTGTTAGAGGGCACATGTGTTCCTTTGGAGAACATGTGACTTCGGGAATCATCCAGATTGCATCTACCTTCTTCTTGCTTCACCCTGGAATTTCCCAGGCTCCACCCACTAGAACTGGAGGTTCAGATTGCTGCCATTTCTGTCTGAATTTTTGCTTGGGACATGGGATCTGAACTCAGGACCTTCTGCTTGTGAGGCAGAGTCTTAACCCCTGAGCTATCTCTCCAGCCTGACATAGCAGTCTTATATCAGGACATTACAATACTGAGATCGTGTCTTGTGTCTGGTTGATATATGATGATGTTCTTGCTATTACTATCTTTTACCTCTCACCTTGCTTCACAACTATGGTCAGAGTAGGTCAGGAGGAAACTTTGTAATATCCCTCTTCAAAAGAATGGGATATCATCATAAGTAGATGACAAGCCCCTGTTGCAGAAGACACTACCCACTTTGGTTGTAACATATGGAGAAAACAAGCTGAAATTGATCAGGAAACTTCCTCCCTACTGGTTACCTTTCATAGTGGCAGAAGGGAATATGCAGGAAAAGGTATCATTGGTATTACTCAGTGCTGGACCCTACATGCTACAATATCAGCTTGTCAGTCAAGATATGCTCACTGGTGGAATAATGGTACAACCATTAAAGGGATAACCAACTGCTTTCTGATTATATTTGATGCTTGCTTCGTGGGTAGGACTTCATGTCTGTGTTGTTAATTTGGTTGAAAGTCAGTGTCTGGGGAGGGCATAGACCCTAGGAGGGAACTCACTACTGTTGTTTTGATAAATTGCCATGTTGCCTAATGTCCCCCTAAATACTTATGCTTATACACATAGATTAGTGCAGCCTTTGTCTAAGAAGTATCTTTTGAGGGACAGTGATTAATATAGTGACTCATAACTAGTCAAAGTGCTAAGGGAACATCCATATCAACCCCCATCCAAGGATCAGGGAACACACTGGAAGAGGAGGAAAGAATACAAGAGTTGAAGAATGGGGGAAAATGAAGTGAAACTCTCTTCTGAATAATACATGGCTGTTATGTTCATGAACTCACAATGGCTGTGGCTTCATACATAAGACTTGTGCAAGTCAACATTCTAGCATGGATGAGGGAGGGGCTCACAAGGCCTCACCCCAGCTAAGGTGCTGATGACTTCTGGAAGAGGAAGTGTTAGCATTATTTTTAGGGGTGTAGCCATTAATTGGTTATCATATTCCATGTGGTTAGGCTCCAATCCATGTACATATGGGCTGCACACTAATAGGATTCAGTAGGGTGAGTGTGTGTGTGTGTGTGTGTGTGTGTGTATGTGTGTGTGTGTGTGTTTGACATGAAAGTTGGGGGAAGATGTTGGGTTGTTATAGGGAAGCAAGAGGACAGAGTGGGGAGTGGATATGAAATTGTCAGAGAATAAATAAAAATATTTTAAAAGGAGAATAGTTACATATTTACATGGCATATCCTGCTCTATTTATGAAAGATTTTCTTTTAGTCTTGGTAAAATGTGGCAAGGTGTTTTTTCCTCTATCCAATTAGACTGTGTGTGTGTGTGTGTGTGTGTGTGTGTGTGTGTGTGTGTGTGTGTGTGTATACCTGTGTTCATGGAGTGGGGAGAGACTAGAGAATAAGTGCATTGCGGGAAGCTTATCCTGACTGAATTGGGAGCAGGCAGGTGCAGAGTAGAGATAGGAGCCTGGATTGCTTCACGATGCCAAGACTATCAGAAACTGCTTCTAGGGTCTGAAAAAATGTCAGGATTCCACGTTCCTCTGACAGGCGCTAAGGAAACAATGTGAAGAAGCAGGCGGAAGGGAAGATGTGGAGCAAGCCATCCGAATGCTTTCTGCTTAGTCTATGGATGCCTAGGAGGTAGGGTCAGGTAAATGGCAAAAGCGAAGGAGCTTTGAATAGGAGGCAACTTGTACTTCCAGGATGTGTGACCTGTCCAATAGTGAATTCTCTTAGCTTAACTAGTTGGGATGGCTGTCCTGAATTATCACAAGCCACATTGTTCCTGGATTCTAGCTTCCTTTTTCCCAAGTGATCATTTGCTTCACTGACTCTGCCAGGGGTCAGTAAACATTTCCCAGTGAAGGTACAGATAGTAAATATTTTAGGATTGGTGGTCCATATGGTCTCTGCTGCATGTACTCCATTCTGCTGTTGTGTGAAAGCAGCCGTGGAAATTCATCACGAGCGTGGCTGCGTTCCAGTGTCATTTCATTTATGGGTACTGAAAATTAACTCTCACATAATTTCATGTCATGAAATTGTCTTACTCTTTTCAAATTGTCCAACCATTTAGAAATGCAAAAAACATTCCTCACTTGGATTGCAGAAAAACAGACCACAGACAGGGTTTGGCCCCAGGCCATTCTTGGTAGAACCCTGGTCTACATCCAAATTATGAGATGGCAGAGAGAGAAGGGATATCTGAACCACCTTCTCCTCTCCGCTTCCCTTCTGCCTTCCATTGTGCTGGTGTGTAAATCACAAACATTAGCCTAGGGAAGCAAAGGCTTTCTTATTGAGCCTGTTAGTGTCAGATTCAGAATAAAAACCCAGGACCAAGGGGACAGATTTTACAGTCCAGACCAAGAATTGGATGCTTTTTTTGAGGTTGCAAAGGGAGATCGATCATTCTTACAGCTCCTTCCCAGATCTGAAACTTCCCTCTTCAAAGCACTGTGGATTAAGTCATTATCTTTGTAGTTGGATTCTTGCTCTTGGAAATGAAAATTTTTAAAATTTAATGTCACATTTTGTAAGTTAACTGGGTCATCTGGCTGAGTGCTAATGTTTGAGTCAAAACTTCTTGAATAGTACAGATGAGTTGCCATGGAAATGGGTTAGGGCAGAGAGACAGAAGAACACAGATTTTATACTCAGTGCAGATTTAGATCCAGCATCTATCCCGTATTAGGCATATCAGAAACAATGTTTTCCTCAATTTTTCCAACTGTAAAGTAAAAGTTGTGAAGATTTTCCTTGAACCAAGGTTAAAAGGATCAGAGATATGTACGTTATGCTCTGATGCATTGAACTTTCATTAATTACCCTTATCAGGCCAGTTCACCCTAAAGAAGAGTTTGCCTATGTCAGAACAACTTTTCACAATAAACTCTGAGCAATGAAATAAATGAATCAAGATATATTTCAGTTCTGTTTTTGAAATATGTGTCTTCTTCTTTTTGGGGAATTATAAGATTTCCACCAAAAACGTGACACTTCCTTTTGAATCATTGTAGAAGCATCATGTTTTCACATTGAGTACTATTTTTTTTTAGTGTGCTACTTGCCCAACTTGTCTTGAAAGATCATCATCTAAATGTCACATTATCTCTGATTCTACTAATCTCTCAGAAAAATCACAACAATCATAACCATTCCTTCACACTTAAGGTTAAGATGTGTTCCAAGCCAGTGTTATTGAATTTTCATTGCGGAAAAATTGTTTTTCCATATATGAAATGTAGATTCAGTATAAACCATTTAGGAAACACAAAAAAGATCTAGAAATACTTTCTTCTTTGAGAAGCATAGAAGTACCTATAATTAAATCATTGCTTTCATTTTTGTGTACTTCATTCTCAAATACTGACATTTTTACTCTTCTCTCCCTGCACAAATAATAGGATGAGATGATATTTGTGTGAATATACACACGTAAATATACTCACGTCTCCCAAGTGGGATCTTTTTATTGTCAGCAATAGTGAAAACATATTACCATACAGAAATTGAAGAGTAGTAAAAATAAACAGGTGTTTTATGAAACACCCTATAAATGCATCACATAGAAGTAAATTCTTTAACATTCTTCTTTTGTGGTTTGTGGGAACGAAGATCTTTCTGTAAGCTTTTTTTTTTTTTTTCCGAATATAGTTATCAAAGAAATACCACAGCATAAGTGATGTGGAAAATAATTTAGTTATAAATATTTTCTGCCAGGAAGTGGTATATTAGCCTTTTCCTTTGGAAAAAAAACACTGTCAATGATCTGATTATTACATAAAACTTTTAATGGCAAACATCTGAACATAAAAGTAGACATTGTGTTGCTATCAATAGCTCAGTATGCTCTGAATAAATGTCAGATTTTTTAAAACAGATTTAGGCAAACAGCAAAACAGAGTACAAAGTGCAGAATTGGTAAATGGCCACCCACTCAAATGCACATACTCTTGACTAGCAGTATCCTTACCAGAGCCATGTTTATTCCAGTGGGTGAATCAACATTGGTGTCCTCATCACCCACAGTCTCTGGTATACATTAGACTCCATTTTTAGTGTTATATGCTCCATGGGTTTTTTTATTATTATTTATTCAATTGTGTGTGTGTGTGTGTGTGTGTGTGTGCATGTGTGCATGTGTGTATGCATGTGTGTGTGCATGTAATGTGTGTGTGTAGAACCACGGGCGAATTCAGGAACCACCATGGACGCCTCCACCTCCTCCTTGTTTACTCTGCCAGGGGATTCACAGGCTCCGCCCTACCAGGACCGGAAATGCAGGCCGCCTCCGCTTCCGCCTGCGTCTATACTTGAGGTCTAGGATCGGAACTCAGGATCCTCCGCCTGCAAGGCAGAGGCTTAACCTCTGAGTCACCTATCCAGCCCCGTTCCATAGGTTTTGACAAATGTTCAATGAAATGTATTCATATTGTGACAATGAGTCTCAAATGCCAACTTGATACCTGGGAGTTGGAGTTCTGGGCATGCCTCTGAGGAATTATCTAGTTGTGAAAGACTTTCGGCAAGTCTACAGGAAGTCATCTTAAATGTGTAGCTGATGTGGAAAGATACAGTTCAAAGTAGGCAGGATCATTCACTGGATAGGTAGATAAAGATGGAGAGAACTAGCTGAACATTTGGCTAACTGGCAAGAAAGCAAGCATGCACACACTGTCCTCTGCTCTTGCTGTGGATGTAATGTGACCAGGTCCTTCAACAATAAGTGTAGTTCTCCTGCCATTAAAGACTGCTACACCCTTTTGTGAGCCAGAATGTTCTGTTCTCCGAAGTCATGTGGGTCATGCATTTATTTATTTATTTTAAATATTTTAAATTTTATTTATTTGCGAAAAAGCACATGCATATACTCTATGGCAAATGAATGGAGATCAGAGGACATCAGAAGTTAGTTCTTTCCTTCCATTATGTAGGCTGTTTGAGAATTGAACTCAGGTCACAAGTTTATAAGCAGATGCCTTATCTACTGATAAGTTGCGTTATCATTGATGTATTTATTTATTTATGTATGTATTACATCAATGAATTATGAAACTAAAGCTACCATGATAGTGTCACAAAAGATAATTTCAGGGTCATAACCACCCTTGTCTTCTACTTTCTTTTTCATCCTTCTGAAGAGAACAAGATAGCCCTCAAAGGTCTCAAAGAGAACAAGGTAGTTCTCGTACATCTCTGTGTTAGCTTTTGCAAACATACACTGTGAAAGAGCAAGTTTGACCCCACTTTTTCCTCTGAAGTTTTGACTCACCTCTGCTCTCTCTCTCTCTCTCTCTTTTATGCATAGAAAGATTTATTTATCACGGCTGAAGTAACAAAGGGTGTTTTCTCCAAAGGCTGAATATCCTCTATTCTTTTTTCTATTTTAAAAAATTATTATTTATTTTTCAGAGTAGTTGTATGAGCCTGCATTCCCACCAGCAATGTAGGAGAGTTCCCCTCTCTCCATATCCTCTCCAGCATTTGTTGTTGTTTGTATTGTGGATTTTTGCCATCCCGACCGGGGTGAGATGATATCTCAGGGAAGTTTTGATTTGCATTTCCCTGATGGCTAAGGAAGTGGAGCATTTTTTTCAGATATTTGTTGGACATTTTAATTTCATCCCTGATAAAGTTTCTTTTAAGTTCCAGAGCCCATTTTTTAATTGGGCCATTAGTTTCCTTGGTGTTTAGTTTTCTATCAGATATGTGGTTAGTGAAGAGTTTCTCCCATTCTGTGGATTGCCTTTGAGCTCATGTTACAATCTCTTTATCTGAACAGAAGCTTTTTAATTTCACAAGGTCCCAACTGTTGAGAGTTGGTAGCAGTGACTGTGCCATTGGATGTCTGTTTAGGAACTCTTGGCCTAGCCCAATCAGCTTGAGGGAGTTCCCTATCCTTTCAACTATGGTTTTCATACCACTCTGGCGAGCCATCTGGAGATTCTTAAAGAAATTAAAGATTGAAATGCCATTTGACCCTGCTATTCCACTTTTGGGAATAACCCCACATACAGCAAAAAGTCACCTCGATAGCACAAGCACGACCATGTTCATAGCAGCACTGTTTACAATAGCAAAGTCATGGAATCAACCCAAATGTCCAACAGTTGATGAGTGGATAAGGAAAATGTGGTACATCTATACAATGGAGTACTACTCAGCCATCAAAAATGATGAAGTACTGGAATTTTCCGGGAAATGGATGTTATTAGAAACAATTATATTAAGTGAAGTATCCCAGACCCAGAAAATTAAGTGCCATATGTACTCCTTAATAAGTGGCTCCTAGTACCAAACCCACCCAGGCCATCTAGAGACACTCAAAGATAAATCTCTGTAACACCTACAGTACTTGTTAGGATTATGAACAGGAGAGATGGGGTAGGAGGGCCACACCATAAACAAGGAGAAAGGGGACCATGTTACAGCAGAGAAAATAGGCCTCCATCAAGGACTGCAAAGGGTGAAGTACAATACCCATCAGGATGGAGTGAAGAGCATTGCAGAAGCAGCAAAACTGAAAAAGAAAATCAACGAACCATAATCCAGAACTTCAGAGACTCTATATCAACCACCTAGAACTAGGCCAGCCTAATATCTCCCCATCCTGAAGCTCAGGGAAATTTGTGGAAGAGGGGGCGGTAAGAGTGTAAGAGCAAAAGGATGGGAGGAGCAATGATATACAAGATACTCCACACAAGTTAGGGCCAAAGCAATCATAATTGGACTTTACATGCCCTGCGCAATGTCCCACACACTATTGACCCCACAAAGTCTAGCATTTGCTAAAGGCACCAAGATCCTTGGAGGCAAGGAATTGACAGCCATAGTAGTGTTCCTATGCTTAAGGGGAACACAGGAAAGGGTTCAGGGAAATGCCACTGGGTCCTTGTATGTCATCGGAGAGGAGGGCCCAGAGGAGAGTCTGGCATGCACATTAAAGGATTCTCCGGGGTTTGGGAGGGGAGGCACTGGAGGATGGGGGTGAGGGGTGAGGGGAGGGGGAGCAGGGGAGTCAGGGGAAGGAGGAGGGAGGGAGGGAACCAGTGTACCTATTAAGTATGTATGAGCGGAAATAATAATAAAAATGTTTAAAAATTATTATTTATTTATTATTTCTAGTTTTATGAGCATATTGAGTACTCATCCTGCTTCCCTCATCTCCTTCCCTTCTCTTCAAAATCCATCCCACTTCCTTCCATCCTTCTGCCTGTCTGTTTCTATGGACCCCAGGGTTTTCTCTGGCTTGTCCCACTCTTGAGAGGGTTCAGGTTTCTTATGGCATACAAAGTTGTCTCTTTTTGGGTCACCCCACTGATAGAAGCATTTCCTTTCACTCATCCAACTTTAGTCCCCAAGATTTCCACTATATGTCCTTATCTCTCTTGAGTTCCTTGAGAGTCTATGAGGAACTTGTTAGTATGTCAGTCATTATGCAGATCTGATAAGGAAAAGTCTCACTGCTGTGAGTTCTTAGATGCAGCAATCCTGCCTTGAATGGAATATCTTATCCATTGGTGAACTTTCCCATCTTTAGGATTCTTCCATGAGGTTTCCAAGGCCTGAGGATAGGGAGAGATTATGTTGGTCTAATTCTGGATGAATCTTACTAGGTTGCTGGTACACTCCATAATAGTTGAACATTGCTGTCCACTTTACTGCTCTTTTACTGCCTTAGGCTGTATCCTGTCAGGGTGTTGAGACCCTCTACTTCTGTTGTAGAAGATTTCTAGGTTGTGTTAAGTTTCTTCAAATCTATGGGTATAATAGCAGCTATTTATGAGCAGTTTGGTGTATATCTTCCTACTTATAGATTAATTGGCTCTTTTTCCCTATAGATCTAGTTCCTTCTCTTTTTAAAGTTCTTGTTCTAGTTAATAGTAACAGGAATATGCTAAATTCTGACAAGCAGGTCAGAAAGCTGTTGGTTGTCTCCTTGATACTCATGCCCTTATTACACTGGTGGTCACCTGTTGCCATGGTGATTTTTATTGTAACTTGCAGATCTCATGAGTTGATGAGAACTGTGATTATTTCTCTCTCCCAATAGCTTCTACAGTATTTCTTGGTATTGCATAAGTTATCCAGCAAGGAGGACATTCTCAGGCCATTCTAGTTGATGCATTTTGCCCATATTCTCTGATCCATATGTGTTGAGTCTTCAATAATAGGGTCTTATTAACAGTTTTTTTGAGAGAAATGGTAAAAGCCTATAGTGTTTGGGGATCTTTAAGACTTTATGACCTACATTTATCAGGAAGTGTCATGTTCCTCTTACTTCTAGTATATTTTTGTCACTGGGTTCTAAGTGGATCAGCTCAGGGATTTTTTCCCCCCTGTTTTCCTCACTCTAAGCTTCTCTGTATAAGGACTGCTTATTTTTGTATCTTTCTTTAAAAGACAAGTTTTTCGTCATATTGTTAGAAGAAGAGGTTCCTTTAGGGATACATCCTCATCCTATGGTCTCTTCTTTTTGCATTCACTCCTGCTACAATGCCATCTTCCATGAGACTTTCACCAGTGACCAAACCAATAGGAACACCCAACCCTTCAACCTCTAAAACTATAGACTAGGCAAACCTCTGTTGTTTATAAGTGCCCAGTATTAAGTGTTTTGCTGTAGCAATGGAAAGTGGACTGGTACATATTTAATGATTAGTCTATATGACTTTTCCTTTTTTTTTTTATTTCAACTCATACAAACTTAACAGGTACACTGGTCCCCTCCCTTCCTCGAACCTCCCACCGCCCTGTGCCCTCCTCCCCTCCTCCCTCTCTCCCCATCCCCCAGTGCCTCCCCCTCCCATCCCCAGAGCATCCTTTAATCAGCATGCCAAACTCTTCTCTGGGTCCTCCTCTTTGATGAGATGCAAGGACCCAGTAGCATTTCCCAGAACCCTTTCCTGTGTTCCCCTTAAGCATAGGAACACTATTGTGGTTGTCAATCCCTTGCCTCTAAGGATCCTAGTGTCTTTAGCAAATACTGGATTTTGTGGGGTCAATAGTGTGTTGGACATTTCACAGGGCATGCAAAGTCCAATTATGATTGCTTTGGCCCTAACTTGTGTGGAGTATCTTGCATATCATTGCTCCTCCCATCCTTTTGCTCTTACACTCTTACCGCCCCCTCTTCCGCAAATTTCCCTGAGCTTCAGGATGGGGAGAGATTAGGCTGGCCTAGTTCCAGGTGGTTGATACAGAGTCTCTGAAGTTCTGGATTATGGTTTGTTGATTTTTTTTTTCAGTTTTGCTGCTTCTGCAATGCCCTTCACTCCATCCTGATGGGTATTGGATGTCACCCCCTGGCCAGAGATAAAAAGCTGTTAAACTAGAGTCTTGTTATAAGAGTATATTCAAAGGTAGATGTAATAAAAGTGGGAAACCTCAGTGAGGGAGGGGTCAATCACCCATTTGCAAAATGGTTACTTTTTATCTGCCAGATTATATGCCTTCCCCTTCTGGCAGAGAAAATAGGCCACCATCAAGGACTGCAAGTAAGTAATGAGACATCTGGTTAAGTTCACAGATTTTCCTTCCTGACTTTACAACTGATGGGGTATGATCTGTATGACTTTTCTTCTTTAACTTGTTGGAGTGATGGGACAGAATATTAAGTGGTGTGATAAATGAATTTTTGTTCTGTAAATAGAGTTTTGCACTGCATGAAACAGAACTTGCTCTTTATAAATCTAAAATAAATCTGGTTGTTGTATAAAGCCCTTTTTATGAATAGCTGTGTTTGAATTATAATATTTTGTTGAAACTATATTTGTGCTCATGTGAGATACTGGTCTGTTTGATTTTCACATTAAGGCAATGCTGGTCTATTAGAATGAGTTAGAAAATATTTCTTCTAATTTTGTCTTCTGGGAGAGATTGTAGGGAACTGATGTGATTTCTTTCTTATGTGTTTGATAGAATCCACCAGTTGCTCATTCATGCAACAACTCATTGTGAAAAAAAATAAAAACACAAAAGACATTTGGAATAGTAATGTTTTTATACCATCCCCTAATCTCATGATGGTTCTATTTTAACAAGACATATAAGTAACGGAAAAAGATGACTTAGTATTTATTCAGGTGGCATTTCCTTTTTAGAAAGATAAGCCTTAAAGGTAGTCTTAGGAGAAAAAAATGTAGAGATTCTCAACACAGTTTTTCTTCTCTAATTTTTCTCTTTCCATTACCTGTAAACCCTCCCCTCCATAACACTGCTATGTCTGCTTCAGCTGACAGTTTATATTGATATGATACCTACCCAAATTTTGAAATGCAGAATGACATTCTTGGTGTTATACAGTCTATAGCAACACAAATTCTGGAAGTTAATACAGGTGCACTATTGTTGGTGCACATTCTAAGCATTTGACAAATACATATTTCTAAGTATTTGACAAATGTATAATGAGATGTACCCTGTTGTAACATCATACAGAATATTTTTACTGCCTTTCCTATTCCAGACAACCTTGGTCTTTTTAACTTTGCTGTATTTTTCAAAATGTTTTGTGGTTGGAATCATATAAGATGTACTTCTTTCAGGTTGACCTCATCCCCTTATTGCATGCATTCAGTTTCTCCATGGTGTGTCATGGCTTGATGGCTCATTTCCTCTTAACACTGAAGTGATATTTGTTTTTTCAGTGTGTGTGAGTGAGGCACAGGCACATGCGTGTACACCAGAAGTCAACCTTTACTGTTGTTCTCAGGTGTTTTCTGTCTTGTTTTCTGAGATGGGATCATTCACTGGCCTAGAGTTTGTCACGTGGGCTAGAATGACTGACCAGTGAGCCCCAGATATCAGCCTGTCTCCACTGTCATAACACCAGGATTATAAATGAGCACCAGTACCCATAGGGGGATTATATTCAGATTCCTATACTTTCAAAGCAAGCACTTTACTAACTCAAATATCTTCCCAGCCCAGAATCATTCTATTTGTTACAAAGTCATTAGAAGCCCCAAGGGGAAAAAATCCTGATATTGAGAAACAAGTAGTCACAAAAAAGAAACTGCTGTTTTTGACTTTGAAGGACCCTTGTACCACTCAACCCACTAAAACCCACAAGCCCCAGAAGTCTTTTCCATGAACATCCTGTTTTGGAAACATAAAAGATCATTTTTTAGATTTTCTTCAATGTTTCTCAAGGAGTATGTATAGATAGGGTGTTTTCTGTAACTGCATGTATGAAGATTGATTTCTCTTGTGCTTTTATACATGAAAGAAAAAGATGTCATATATTCTTAGGACACAGCTATTCCTATTCAAGCTTCCACATTTTCTTTATTGTTAGGTAGCCTCTAGTGTTAGTAATATCTCTGAGATCAACAATGTTTTTGGACCTTAGGTGTTAAATTGTCTGCCAGGGTTGCTCATTGAAATTTTCTCCTTCCTTTACATTTATAAAAATAGAAAGGGCAGAATAGGTGTAGTTCTTTTTATTGCTTATTGTTGTTTAAAAGACAGTTAGCTCTGTTAAAGTACCTATTTAATAAGCTGGGGAATTCTAATTCCATGTTTGTTCCTGTTCTGATGCTTGGATTATGACATGAGCTATTCCTATTTTTTATAAATTTGTTCTATCTTTCACTCTAATAGTTGAGTTTTGGCAGCTTTGATTTGATCTGTTTTAGGAGAAGTTCTCAAGTTTGTCCTATAAATAAGTTTACTTTTCATAGAATATAATTACTCTCTCTTTACTATGATGCCATAGAATTCTTCTAATACAGTGTTTTATTTGTAATATTACCCTTTTCCATGTAGTTTGGTCTCTGCTACTATTTCATGGAGTTTCTTTATATTCATTTCCTAAAACTTGTTTTTTTTGCCTTTTTTCCATCCACTGATATTAACATTGCTGATGTGATATAATTAAAAATTAAATTACAAATACTGTTCAGCATGCAATAAAATCTGTTGCTTATGTGTTTTCTTTAACAGTCATCTCAATGCCAGAGTACAAGTTCTGTGGCTATTTGGGTGAAGCATGGACTTTAGGGATAGTTAGGACAAGCTTACTGTTTACATTTAGAAACTAAATTAGGAATAGCTCATGTCATAATCCAAGAATTGGAATAGAGACAAACATTAGGATGTAAGCAATTTTTCCCCAATTTATGAAACAGGTACATGAATAGAACTGACTGTCTTTCAAACAACAGTAAGCAATAATTTGGTCTCTGTCATGGTTAGGCACAGGTGTCAACTTGACTGTTAAGGGTTTGAGCTCTGGGCACATTTGTAGAGAATTAGTTGAGTTAAGCCCAGAGTGAACCTGAAGGAGATTGTCTAGCTGATGGGGAAGGCCCAGCCTATGGTGGGTGGGATTAGGCCCTGGAATAAATCACGGAGAGCTGGTTAAAAGAGTTGGCATCCTTCTATTCACTTGGCCAGACATGCTGGTCTGGCAAGTAAGGATTGACCATCTCTCAGCTGTTATATGGTGATAGTGTGGCCAGTTCCCTTGGCCCTGGTGTTGGTGCATGCTCTCCCATCAAGCTGGACTAAGAACTGTAACCAGTAATTATAAGAGAAAATAAACCCCCTGTTCCCTTAATGCCATTTGATGTCATTTATCAGCAACCATGCAGACGAACTGCAACAGTTTCCTTATGGCTATCCATTACTGTTTCATGGAATTCTCCTTTTTCTTTATATTCATTTCCTAAAGCTTATTTTCTTGTCTTTTTGCTCCACTGATGCTAACATTGCTAATATGATATAATTGAAATTTAAATTACAAGTAATGTTCACCATGCAATGAAACCTGCTGCTTATGTGTTTTCTTTAACAGTCCTTATCCCTATGCTAGAGTGCAACTTCTATGGCTATTTGGTTGAGGCATGGAGTTTAGAGGGTAGGACAAGCATAGATACTGCAGTTAGCAGTATCTCTGCTTCATCTAATTTGGGGAGACTGTTTTGGATGATTCACTCTCTCCTGAGGAAATGCGCAGTTTCGGGTATTTTCCTTGTTCTATCACATGAGTCCTTAGGACCCTGGAGGACAGGGAATTTAAACCCATAAGCTATGTTCTAGATTTGAACTGATTTCTGTTGTACAGGGTGTGATAGGAACTGTCTGCTTCAACTTGCTGTGTCTATTGGAAAAGACCAGACCTTTTCGGGCACTTATGAGCATGTATACTAGTGTGTGTGGGTGAAGCTCTGGTCATGTGTCTCTAGGCTTGATGTCTTTGCATTCAGAGGCTTCTCTCTGTGGTGACTGATGGCTCTGCTGACGCACTGTCCATAATGGCAGACCTCATTTTCCTTTCAAGGTCACAGCTGCTCTTGGGAAACACAGTCTTGCGCTTATGTCTCTAACCATCTTCCTTGATAAATCTAACCTACTCCTTAGGTGATGGGTCTCTCTGAATGCAAGCTAAATGTGAATCTTTACAATCTTAAAAGACTTAAATCAGCATGCAATAGAAATGCCTGAATATTTTTATTATTAGTATTTACCAATAGTCATGTCATGGAGTCAGTCTAGTTGTCCGTCAACAGATGAATGGCTACATAAAATGTGATTCACACGTATGAGTATTGGAAAAGAAATTATATCAATAACAAGAAAATGAGTGGCCTGGAGAGCATCAGGTTAAGTGAACTCACGAAAGCAAATAGCATGTTCCCTCTTATGTGTAATCTGTACTTATAAGAAAACAGACATGAAGCAGAAGACAGTCTATTTGGGAAGAAGAAGAAAACGAGAAAAGATGGAAGAGCAGGCAACAGTAAAAAATGAATATTATCAGAAGACATTGTATGTATTTTAAAAAATATCATAGTGAAAACTATCATTTGATACCAACATGTCATAGGTACTTCACATTAATGTTTATTTACAGCATTATTCATGACAGGTAACTAATGTGACCAACCTAGATGTTTGTTAATAGAGCATGAATAAACCAAATAAGGTTGTGTAGACACAATGTAATTTTATTCAGCTACAAAGAAGAACATGACATTTTCAGGGAAATGGATGCAACTAGAGATATTAAGTGACTTAAGTCATTCTCAGAAACACAAGTTCCATATGTTGTCTCTTGTTCGTGAATCCTAGGTTTTACATGGCTACATATAAAATCATGTGTATAAATGACAGAAAAGTAGAAGAGAAATTGTCTGTGAGAATGAAAGATTGCAGTGGAAGGCTGAGGAGAGAGAGGTAGATAGGAGAGGAATATATTCAAAGTACAATGTAAACATATTAAATATCCTTATGAAATTCAGCTATGTACAAATAATACATGAAATCACAAAAGGAAGAAAAAAGGAAGATGTGAAACCTTCCAGTCTATGATAAAATATGAGGGGGAATGTCCTACGGTTCTAGGGTTCCCCAACATACCTGTTTTTTTCCAAAACAGGTCTTCTCGGGCGCTTTGTCTTGACCACAGCATGGAGTCTCCATATCTGTTCATGGGTTTACCATCTCTTCTCTGTTTGGACACTTCATACTTCTCTGCTTCCTCTGTGGGCAACTTGAGCTCCTATTCATTTATAGGTTCAGTTTCATAACCGCTTCTTAGAGCCAAACTATGAGCTTGACCTCAACCCTTGAGTTTCAATCTCATTCATCCATTGAATTTGATTTGACTAGTAAAAAGCATTTCCCTCTCATCTTTTGATTGCAAATTTTCTTGCACTTATGTCAAAGGCTGACTTTCAACCAAAGTGTAGCTTTTGACTCAGGAAGTTTCTGTCTCTCATCTCACAAGAAAATAAATACTACGAAGAGTCATGCAGTGACAAGCTTCATAGCACTTACAGATACACTTGCAAACTCGAAGCATGTTTGGTCACTGGCCACTGGCCATTAGGGGTACCAATATGTTATAAAAACAGATTGAAATTATGACTTTCCTAAATATTGAATGCTTTGGTTGTTAAAGCAGCAAGAAAATTTAATAATACAGAAGGGAGAAAGATCAGATCTCTGGGGCTGATGTGAGTCACACATTGTAAAATTACGGAGTAATTCAGCCTCTTAAATAAGCTCATTTACAAGTTCTTTTCCCTTCCACGATGCATTCACAGAGGACTTTCACTGCAGTGACTCAAGCATCTTGGGAGCCAACGTCAAGAACACTGAAGGATCTGGAGGACGGGGAGGCACAGACTTCCATAATGCCTTGACTCCCTCAGAGACTGTTGTGCATTAGGAAACTTTTGGCTTGGTTTCCCAGACTTAGGAATCAAAAAGTGAGTAATTATTTTTACAGCTCACTTGCTTCATCTCAGCTGATGATAGTAAAAGACTTTACTCAGCTGTTGAGGGCATGACACACAAAATCTTTTAAAAGGATGCTGACTTATTTAACTTAGGCATCAAATCTATTACCTATTATCTCATTAGTGTCTGTTTCTTAATAGTTGACATGTGTTTCTCTCTGTCTCTCAGTCTCTCTCTCATTTACACAGACCACATAGATTCCCTTACTGACAGTAGGATGATTGATTGATGCAATCACCTTATAGCCATACTCTGATAGTCTAGACTCAAAATCTAGTCTATCTTTAAATTCCACATTCTACTTCAGAGTCTAATAGGCCTTCTGGTTCCAAAATATTACAGTCCTGAGCTCTGTAGAGAGGTTGATTTGGTTGATGGTAACATAAAGTGATATGATTTTTTAAGATGTACTATTCTGTATTAATTGAATATATTAATAGAGCTCTGTGTGATTATTTCTGGGTGCATACAGTATGCATTGATCATTCCTATCCACCCTTTTCGCATACCCCCACCATTTACCATCGCCAGAAATCATTAATCATTATTCTATCTTTTTAAGCTCCCATATTTCTGAGAAAATGTGAAGCTCCTCTCTCTCTCTCTCTCTCTCTCTCTCTCTCTCTCTCTCGACTTATTCACTTAACATAATGACTTCTAGGTCCATTTTTCCTTGAAAATGAGGATTTCATTCTTCTTTAAGGCTTGACTAATACTCCATTATATGTATCTATCACATTTTCATTTTTTAATCTTCTTTTTAACATTTTTATTATTATTTCTGCTCATACAAACTTAATAGGCACACCACTTCCCTCCCTCCTTCTCCTCCCCCCAAACCCCCTGCTCCCCCTCCCCTCACCCCTCCCTCCCATCCCCAAGTGCCTCCCCCCCCATCCCCAGAGAGTCCTTTAATGTGCATGTCAGACTCTCCTCTGGGCCCTCCTCTCCGATGATGTACAAGGACCCAGTTGTATTTCCCTGAACCCTTTCCTGTGCTCCCCTTAAGCATAGGAACACTACTGTGGCTGTCAATCCCTTGTCTCCAAGGATCTTGGTGCCTTTAGCTGATGCTAGACTTTGTGAGGTCAATAGTGTGTTGGACATTGCGCAGGGCATGGCAAAGTCCAATTATAATTGCTTCGGCCCTAACTTATGTGGAGTATCTTGCAAGCCATTGCTCCTTCCATCCTTTTGCTCTTACAATCTTAACGCCCCCTCTTCCGCAAATTTCTCTGAGCTTCAGGATGGGGAGAGATTAGGTTGGCCTTGTTCTAAGTGGCTGATATAGAGACTCTGAAGTTCTGGATTGTGGTTTGTTGATTTTCTTTTGCAGTTTTGCTACTCTTGCAATGCCCTTCACTCCATCCTGATGGGCATTGTATGTCACCCCTTGCAGTACTTGATGGAGGCCTATTTTCTCTGCTGTGACATGGTCCCCTCTCTCCTTGTGTCTGGTGTGGCCCTCCAACCACATCCCTCCTATTCATAATCCTTGCAATTACTGTAGGTATTACAAAGATTTATCTTTGAGTGTCTCAAGGTGGGCTGGGTGGGTTTGGTACTAGGAGCCACCTATTAGGGAATACATACGGTGCTTAATTTTCTGGGTCTGGGATACTTCACTTAATATAATTGTTTCTAATGACATCCATTTTCCAGCAAATTCCAGTAATTCATCATTTTTGATGGCTGAGTAGTACTCCATTGTATAGATGTACCACAGTTTCCTTATCCACTCATCAACTGTTGGACATTTGGGTTGATTCCATGACTTTGCTATTGTAAACAGTGCTGCTATGAACATGGTCGTGCTTGTGCTATCGAGGTGACTTTTTGCTGCATGGGGGGTTATTCTCAAAAGTGGAATCGCAGGATCATATGGCATTTCAATCTTTAATTTCTTTAAGAATCTCCAGACGGCTCACCAGAGTGGCTGTATGAGCCTGCATTCCCACCAGCAATGTAGAAGAGTTCCCCTCTCTCCACATCCTGTCCAACATTTGGTGTTGTTTGTATTGTGGAGTTTTGCCATCCTGACCAGGTTGAGATGATATCTCAGGGAAGTTTTGATTTGCATTTCCCTGATGGGTGAAGAAGAGGAGCATTTTTTCAGATATTTGTTAGACATTTTAATTTCATCCCTGGTAAAGTTTCTTTTAAGTTCCAGGGCCCATTTTTTAATTGGGCCATTAGTTTCCTTGGTGTTTAGTTTTCTAAGTTCTTTGTGCACTCTGGATAGTAGAGCTCTATCAGATATGTGGTTAGTGAAGATTTTCTCCCATTCTGTGGGTTGCCTTTGAGCTCGTGTTATAATCTCTTTATCAGAACAAAAGCTCTTTAATTTCACCAGATCCCAACTGTTGAGAGTTGGTAGCAGTGACTGTGCCATTGGATGTCTGTTTAGGAACTGTTGGCTAGCCCAATCAGCTCCAGGGAGTTCCTTACCCTTTCACCTATGGTTTTTATAGTCTCTGGCCTGATATCAAGGTCCTTGATCCATTTGGAACTAAGTCTTGCATGGTGACAAGTACAGGTCCAGCTTTAATCTTCTGCATGTGGAGATCCAGTTTTGCCAGCACCATTTGTTGAAGATGCTGTTCTTTTTCCATTGGATTCTTTGGGCCCCTTTGTCAAAGATCAAATGGCTGTAATTTTGTGGGCTCATATCTGGGTCTTCAACCCTTATCCATTGATCTGTGTGTCTATTTTGGAGCCAGTACCAGGCTGTTTTTATAACTATGGATTTGTAGTATAGACTAAGGTTTGGTATGGTGATACCTCCAGCAGTGTTTTTGTTACTCAGGATTGTCTTTGCTATCCTGGGTCTTTTGTGCCTCCATATGAACTTTGAGATTATTGGTCAACTTCTTTAAAGAATTGCTTTGGGATTTATTTGGTATAGCATTGAATTTGTATATTGCCTTTGGTAGGATGGTCATTTTTACGATGTTGATTCTGCCAATCCAGGAACATGGGAGGTTTTTCCACCTTCTAGTGTCTTCTGCAATTTCTTTCTTCAGGGTTTTAAAGTTTTCATTGTAAAGGTCTTTTTATAGGTTAGGTTTATACCAAGGTATTTCATTTTTTTAGGGGCTATTGTAAATGGGATTGAGTCTCTCAGGGCTTTTTCACTTCTTTCATTCTGGCCATATAGGAAGGCCATTGATTTTTGTACATTTATTTTGTATCCTGCCACCCTGCTCAACTTCTGTATTAGTTCCAGGAGCTTCCTGGTGGAGTTTTTGGGATCACTCAGGTATAGGATCATATCATCTGCAAATAGAGATAACTTGACTTCTTCCTTGCCGATTCGAATCCCTTTTATGTCCCTTTCTTGTCTTATGGCTTCAGCTAAGACTTCAAGTACAATATTGAATAGAAGTGGTGAGAGTGGATAGCCTTGTCTAGTTCCTGATTGAAGTGGGAATGCTTCAAGTTTTTCCCATTGAGCATAATCCTTGATGTGGGCTTGTTGTATACAGCTTTTATTATATTGATAAAGGTTCCTTCCATTCCAACCTTCTCTAGGGTTTTGATCATAAAGGGGCGTTGGATCTTGTCAAAAGCTTTTTCTGCATCTATCGAGAGTATCATGTGGTCTTGATCGTTGGACTGGTTTATATGGTGAATTACATTTATTGATTTGCGCATGTTGAACCATCCTTGTGTGCCTGGGATAAAACCTACTTGATCCCCATGAATGATCTTTGTGATATGTTTTTGAATCCGATTTGCTAAGACTTTATTGAGAATCTTTGCATCTGTGTTCATCAGAGAGATTGGCCTATACTTTTCTTTTTTAAGTGCATCTTTATTAGGTTTTTAGGATTAAGATGATATTAGCTTCATAGAAGGAATTTGGTAGTTTTCCTTCCTTTGCTATTTGATGGAACAGTTTAAGGAGTATTGGTGTTATTAGCTCCATAAATGTATGGTAGAACTCTGTGCTGAATCCATGTGGTCCAGGACAATTTTGGTGGGAAGGTTTGAGATTACGTTCTCAATTTCCTCATATGTTATAGGACTATTTAAATAATTCACAACTTCCTAATTCCATTTAGGTAAGTTGTGTTTACTTAGGAATTCATCCATCTCTTTTGTGTTGTCAAATTTCACAGAGTATAAATTTTTGAAATATGACATTTTAATTCTCTGGATTTCTTGGGTATCAGTAGTGATAACTCCATGTTCATTTCTAATTTTGTTAATTTGGGGTTTCTCTCTCTTGCTTTTAGTTAATTTAGCTAGGGGTGTATCAATCTTATTGATTTTTTCAAAAAACCATCTTTTTGTTTGGTTGATTTTCTCTATCGTTCTCCTAATCTCGATTTCAGATATTTCTCCCATTATTTTGCTAATCTCCTCTCTTCTACTACTTTTGGGATCAGATTGCTCTAGTGTCTCTAAAGCTTTTAGCTGCATTGTTAATTTATTTATTTCTGATGTTTCCATTTTTTTGATGTAGGCATTAAGAGCTATGAACTTACCTCTTAGAACAGCTTCCATTGTGTCTCAGAGATTTTGGTAAGTTTTATTTTCATTATCGTTCACTTTTAGGCAATCTTGAATTTCCTTTTTAATTTCTTCCTGAATCCAATTCTCATTCAGTATCATAGTGTTAAGTGTCCAGGAGTTAGTGTATTTTCTCTTGTTTGTTGTGTTGTGGATGTCAAGCTTTAAGCCATGGTAGTCTGATAAGGTGCAGGCTAGAATTTCAACATTCCTGTATACGTGGAGATTCGTTTTGTGGCCCAATATGTGATCTATTTTGGAGAAAGTTCCGTGTGCTGCTGAAAAAAATGTGTATTCTTTGTTGCGTGGATAAAAAGTACGATAGAGATCTGTAAGGTCCATTTCAGCAAGGGTTTGGTTAAGCTCCAAAGTGTCTCTGTTAAATTTTTTGCCTGTCGATCTATCCCATGTTGAGAGGGTGGTATTGAAATCCCCAAGGATTATCGTTTTGGGATTGATTTCTCGCTTTAGACGCTGTAGGGTTTTCTTAATGAATGTGGAGGGGCCCGCATTGGGTGCATAAATGTTCAGGATTGTGAAGTCTTCTTGGTGAATTGTACCTGTGACTAAAATGTAGTATCCATCTGTGTCTCTTATGATTTTCTTTTGTTTGAAGTCCACTTTGTCTGAAAGCATAATTGCTACTCCTGCCTGTTTCCTGGTTCCATTAGCTTGCAAGATTTTGAACCAACCTTTCATTCTTAGGATGTGCCTATCTTTTGTGGTGAGATGAGTTTCCTGAAGGCAGCAGATTGTTGGATTGTGGTTTTTAATCCAAGTTTGTAATCTGTGTCTCTTAATCGGCGAGTTAATACCATTGACATTTAATGTTATAATGGAGAAATTATTTTTAATTCTGGACATTTTTTATGTTTAGTAGACTTTGTAAGCATGTTGTTTGATATATTTATGTTTTGGTGGTATTATCCTTCCCTTCTGTCCTTCTGGATGCGCTTGTTCTTTTCTTCAAGCTTGAGTATCATTTCTAGGATTTTTTGAAGCCCTGGTTTGGTAGACATGTATCCCTTTAAGTTGTCTTTGTGCTGGAAAACTTTTCTTTCTCCCTCAATCATGACAGATAGTTTTACCGGGTATATCAGTCTGGGTTGGCATTTTTGCTCATTTAATACTTGAAGTATGTCTTTCCAAGCTCTTCTTGCTTTTACTGTTTTGACTGAGAAGTCATTTGTTATTCTAATAGGTTTACCTTTAAAAGTGAGTTGCTTTTTTTCTCTTGAAGCTCTCAGCACCTTTTCTTTGTCTTGAATGTGGAGCGTTTTGACTATTATTTGCGGTGGCGATTTTCTATTTTGGTCATATCTGTTTGGAGTGTGAAATGCCTCTTGTATTTGGATAGGCCTCTCATTTTTTAGTTGTGGGAAGTTTTCATTTATGATGAATTGAAATATTTCCTCCGGTGTGGTATTTTGAGATTCTTGTTCTGGTATTCCATGAATGCACATGTTAGGCTTCTTCAGGGTGTCCCATATCTCTTGAGTGTTCCTCTCCAGTATCTTTTTGGCTTTAACAATCTCTTCCATTGAGCTGGTTAATTCTCCCACTTTGTCTTCAAGATCTGAAATTCTGTTTTCTGCCTCATTTATTCTGCTGATAAGACTCTCTGTTGAGTTTTGGGTTGAAGATAATTTGTCTTTTAGTTCGATTTTAAACTCTGCCTGAGATTGTTTTAATTGCTCCATACCTATTTTTGTTTCTTGAACTGTTTTTCTGAACTCCTCCAAGTGCCTGTTGTGTTCTTGTTCGAAGTGGTTGATACGGTTGTTTAACTCTTCTCGGATTTTCTCTTTCATAGTATTAATCATGGTAATGATCATACTCTGAAAGTCGTTATGTTGGGTCTGGCTTTCATGGTTGTTTTCTGTGGATTTGTTCTGGTCAGAATTCCTCATTATGGGATTGATTCTTTCAGCAGGATATTGGTCTTCTTGGGTTTTGTTTCTCGTAGATCTGCACTTTGACTTGTACATTTTTGTTTTGTTTTTTAGGACCTTTCTGTTTCTGTGTGTTTTTCACTGAATCCACCTAGTTGGTATTGTTACACTTGCCAGTTATTATTAGTGCTTGCCTTGGATTGGGTATGTTTGTGTATTGTTATCGTTATATCCCAGATGAGGCTACTAGGCTGTTAGTATGTCATTTATGTCAGGTTATGTTACCAGGGGGTGAATATTAGTTTGGTAGTGCACTTTTACGATTTAGTATCTTGGTGTAATGTGGGGGTGAGTGGAGTACTCTCTAGAGTTGTATGTTGTGGGGTGGCTGTATGAGAAAGTTGATCTACAGCATTGATACTTTAAAGGATTAGTAAGGTGAAAAGAAAAAGTTTACTTATCTTTGGGTTGGATGAGAAGAATCTTGCCCACGTGATATACTGATTGTAGTGGAGTCCAGATGTATGGCCTGTGTTCCCTTTGTTCCTTAGAATTTTGCTTGAGTTTCCTTTGGGCTCTATTGAATTCTGAGTAGCAGTGTGTCTTCCGTGGACCACGTGCATAGGTCCCTGGTGGGCCAGAGAGGCAAAGGGTCTGATGTTGATGGCAGAATTCTTCACCTGCAACCTGGGAAGGTTGGCGCAGAAAGGGGCGGGCCGAGGGGCGCGGTGCTGCTGGCCGGGCAGCTCCTGGGCGATGGGCGGGGCTGGGCTGGGCTCTCTCACTCACCTTGGGCAGCTGGTGGGGGCGGGACCGGGTGGCACAGCGCGGAGGGGGCTGGGGTCGTCCGGGCCACGCGGGCAGGCCAAGTCGGAGTCGGCCTGGGTGCTCGCCGCCGGGACGCGTGGGGCTCTGGGGTGGTAGGGCAGGGCTGGGCTCTCTCTCTCACTCACCTTTTGCAGCGGGAGGGGGCAGGGTGGGGCGGCGCGGAGAGGGCTGGGGTCGTCAGGACCGCGAGGTGCAGGCCAAGCCGGAGTTGGCCTGGGTGCTCGCCGCAGGGACTGAACTGAATTATTTGGCCTGGGCTTCTGGGGGTGGGCGGGGGTGGAGCTTACCTAGGTTGAGGTGTGTCCGGGCTGGTCAGAGTGAGTGTCCTGAGCGGTGGAGTGGGGAAAGGGAGGACGGGGCATCGGCGGGGCGCTATTTAACCTGGGGGGGGGCTGGGGCGGGGCCCGGGTGCAGGGGGTCCTCCTCCCCGGCCCTCCGTGGCTCAGGCTGGCTGGTGGGAGGAGCTGGGTCCCTTGGGCTGCCTGGGGTTCTCTGAGTGTGCGGGAGCGTCCCAGACTGCGGAGTGGGGAAAGGGAGCTTTTTTTTTAATCTTTAAGTAAACTTTGCTATCTTTTTGTGATAGTTTTAACAATTTCATGCATGCATATAATACATTTTGATTTCTCTTTCCCATACCCTCTTTAAATTCTCTCCCATTCCTACTAATTCCTACTAGTTCTTTTCTAGATTCATGACTTTTGATTTTGTTTGTGACCCTTTATTTTAACTAGGGCCATCTGTGTGAGCATTGGATTAGATCTATGCATTGGAGCCTGGTTGGGTTACCAGTGAGTACACAATTAAAGTCAATGTCTTTCCCTCTCCCAGAATCTATCAGTAGCAGCATTTTACTAGTGATGTGTAGGGGTCACTGAGTCCCCCTCCTTCATCCATATCTGACAGTTGAAAGGCCCTCACTTGTGTAGATCTGGTGTATGCATTATTATTGCTATGGTTGAGACTTGCATAGAAGGTGGCACTTGCTGTGCTTCTCATCTTCTAACTCTTACATTCCTTCCACCCATTCTTCTGTAATGTTTCCTACAAAATTAGAAGGAACAGTATAAATGTCTTGTTTATTTAGCACATCTTTCTTACCCACTCACACACTGATAGGCATCTAGGTTGATATTTAGCTATTGTGCATAATGATGAGGCAGTCATGGGAATGCTGGGATCTCTGGCTTACCAATATAATTTCCTTTGGATAGAGTCACTGAAGTGGGATAACAGTGTTATATGGGAAATCTACTCTAAGATTTTTTTCTTAAGTTACTCAAGTGCATTTTCAGTTATCCAGCAATCCCTTTCTTATATCTGAGACCTATAAAATGTCCTGTACATGATTAATAGATTAAATATATGTCAATGTTCATAGTAAAAAACTAGAAACAATATGAATGCCCACCATAAATATAAAGAAATAAATTATGGTTCAGTGATCACTGAGCAATGAAAGGAAAAAATACTTTTAGGTTTTTGAGGACCTTTTATTTTGTTTTCCATAACAGTGTTACTTTTCTTTACCAATAATTTATTTATTTATTTTTTCTGCTCATACAAACTTAATAGGCATCCTGGTCCCCTCCCTCCCTGCCTCCTCCCCCGTTCTCTCCCTCCCCTCCCCCTCCTTCCTCCTCTCCCAGTGCCCCCTCCCTCCATCCCTGGAGCATGCGTTAATGTGTATGTCAAATCATAGTAAGACTTTGCAAGATCTGCATAATGACCAACATATCATTAACCCCTCAAAGTCTAGCATGGATTAAAGGCACCAGGATCCTTAGAAGTAAGCAATTAACAGCCACAATAGTGTTCCTATACTCAAGGGGAACACAAGAAAGAGTTCTAGGAAATGCCACTGAGTTCCTACACTTCATCAAAGAGGAGGACCCAGAGGAAAGTTTAACAGTGTTACTATTTACATTTTCACTAAGAGTGTGTGTAAACTTCTTTTTCATCCAGTTCATATTTGGTGAAATGCCCAACAGTGGGTTGACATAAAATGGAAAATTTTTTTCTTTTTCTGGTACAAACTAAGTCTAGTCTTAGAGGATACATTTGAGTGGCAGTTTTGACCCCAAGTCCTCTGAGATTCAAACTCATTGAGCTCACTGGTCTACCATTCCCAAATCTGACTTGATATTTTTAATTCTTCATTTTTATAGTCATCTCCCCTGAAGCAGGTATTTGAATTATTAATTTGTACTAGTCTTACATCACAGACTCACTGTGACCTAACAGGTGGACCTCTGAAATTACAGCATCAGTGACACCATGGACATCCAGCCTAGCATCATTATGACATCACACCCTCATCACTGACATCCTACCTAGCCTCAAAATGACACCACACCCTCACCACTGACCTCACAGGCTCACAGAAACATGACAGCCTCCGTGTGACACCACAGTGTCGCTAGTGACATCACAACCTCACTGTGACATCACAACTTCCCAAATCACATCTGTATTAGTGAAATGAATTAAAAATCTATATTAGTATCTTTAAAGTTATATTAATATTACTATTTTCATTGTATTCTCTTTTGAAATGCCTGTTTTTATTTGAAGTGCATGTGTGTGCGTGCACATGTGTGTATGTGACATGATTCTGTGTTTTGAAGAAAAGAAAACTCTAAAACTAATGTTTCAGTCTTTTACAGAATAATTGTAATAGCTCTCCAATGAACAATGGACTCCTGAAATATTTAGGTCTGAAATGATGGAATCAAAGTGGTGCAGAGCCCAGAGCAAGGAACAATTGACCCAGGGGGATTCAGGTCACAGGTGTTTGGGTTGGTAGCTATCATGGCTATCTTCCACAGCTCTACTAAGAAGCTCTTTAATGAACTGGATCCCCCTCTGAGCAGGCAATGGAGCTCAAAGACATAAAATGGGACTCATTGCCCAACTTCTTTATTGCTTCTAAACTGCTAACGGTAGGACAATGTTTTCTCAAGGCAAAAACTCCATTATCTGCTGTTTCCCTTTGGGTCTATAGTAGAACTTTAGCAGAATATATGACTTTTCATTCACTTGGTGAAATTATGAGAGCAGATGATGTACTAGATGCCATTCTGAAATGTGAAAGACAACTGTAAAGAAACTCATCAGGCCTTAGCCATTTTGATTATTGACTCATTCTCTGATATTCCCCTTAAATGTTGCAAATGCCATTTCTCAGGTTGCTTTGCCAATTGGTTAGGTTCAATTAAGGAGAGGAAATCAATGGTGGTAGGAGTGTACAAATCTGAGTACTTTTATACATTCTGGGCAGTAGGTACTATGCCCATTAGTGGCTTCAAGTCTTCTAGATGCACAACCTTCACTCCTAGAATCCTCACTATGGCTTGACTTTCTTCAAAGTGGTCCCAGGTTCTGATCTCTGGCAACAATACTTTTTCTTTATTTCCCTCACATAGTGATAGACTAATAGACTTTTGTTATATTATTTTTTATTCATTTGTGTGATTATTAGATGTTGCATGAAGCCTTTGACAAGCTGCCTCAGGAGAATCACAGTAGACCTTTAGGTACCTATACTTCTGTTCTGTTGATAACTAACCTAATTCCAGTGAGACATAAACTGTTTCTTCTTTGAAAATCAAATGACTATGGGAGCTGACAGTTCAATTGTGCATTGGATATTACTTGGTCTATCAAATTATGAGCTTGCCTGTATCAATGCTACTTTGTCATCATATGGAAATGGCAAACAATAGGTCAAGTCTTAGAAACCTAAGAAGATACAAATAAGGCATGTGAGCAAGTGATGTGGAGCCCTGGGGAATCTGTCTGTAGCTTTGTCACCTTCATTCAGGCTGTTCTTATTCGAGATGGAGAGTTTCCTTTGACTAGTTGATGGAGGAGAAATAAACCTGGAGCTGATGCAGTAAAGTATTTCCCTGAAAGGTTGGCAATAGCTGGGAGTAGACAACTTCTGCTACATAGTTCTACTCTGGAGTGAAGACAAGAGGAAGACACTTAACATGAACCTCTGACCTCCACACATTCATATACAAAAAGTTACACACACACACACACAAACACACAGATACTTTATTTCTTTATTTCTGGGCTCCTCATGCCACTGAGTTAGTAGGAAAGAGTTCTTTCCAAACAATGGAGTCCAGGAGACTGATAAGAAACCAGGAGATTCACTGGACTATTTCTTAGTAGCACCAAGAATCTAGAGCAGCCTTCTGTAAGCAAACCACTAAGAACTATAGTCTACGAACAATGAAGCTTTGAACCCAAAGCTCACTGGAAAAGAACCTCTGTCTCTGTATCTTTCTTCTCTTCCTTTCCTATGACTGATGTTTCCCCTTTTATAAGAAATGCTGGTACTTGAAATTTGTTGTTTAGGCTAAGAATATAAGGTGACCAAAGTGGTGGAGGATGTGACACTGACTAGACATGGAGTCATGAAGCTTCCCTTTGTAGAAAAGTTAGGAGGGATCCTGGTCTGTGCAAAGGCATATAGAGTCACTGCCGGGTAAGAGTGAGTGCCAAGGGGCACCAGCAGATGGCTTCCAGATCCAACCCCTGCCCTTTCCCAGCCAAGTTCAACATCACCAGGCATACATACTGCCTGTAAATGGCATTCCAAGGCCTATTGGCTAGTGTCTGCTTGGTTTGGCTAAGGGAACCCACTGGCAGGAAGCTTAAGGTGGCATCAAGGAGGAAGCCAGGATATGGCCCTGCCTTTCTGCTGCTTTGAGTAGAGAAGCCTGCTGCACTGCTCTTCCCTGCATGAAGTTCTAGATCCTGGCCTCTGCCACTTCTTCTTTTCTCTTCCCAACACTAGGGTGCGTGTGGGTTCCCACAGGTGCTTATGTCTCTTTCCACCCCTTCTTATTTGCTTGTTTATCAATTCTCAAAACTCTGAAGTGGCTTTTTATTTTAGAAACTCTGCATTGAAATTCCTGATATTGACCCAAGTTTCTCATAATCTATTGGCTGAGCTGGAGATTGGCAGACAATTAAGTATATAGCAGCATGATATCTGGTCTTACATGGGCATAATGCAAGGATGTTTACTCTTTTCTTTGGCACACAGTGAACTCCAAGAAAGGTATCCTACAAGTAGCATCTAATGGACTCTCTAAATGCACGATATTACCTGAGAGTAAGGGACATTTGGTATGTGGGCACAGTAGGAGAATGATTGATTCAGAGGAATGTCTAAAGGCTGATGTTGTAGTTACTTTTATTGCTGTGAGAAAATACTCATATGCCACCAACTTAGTGAAGAAGAGGGAATTTTATTTAGCGTGTGGTTCCAGAGGGGGCATAGTCCATTTAATGAGGGAATCCTAGAGCAGAAGGCACGGCTGGAGGCAGGAAGAGGACATCAAGGAGGCAGAGAGAGCAAGAGCAAACTGAGAGGATTCAGGGTTGGGCTGCCAAACTTCAAGGTCCAACTTCAAGGTCAATCCCCGTTGACATGCCTTTTTTCCAGTATGTTCCGCCTCCTACAAATTGTCATAACCTTTCCAGGCAGTAGCATCACCTAAAGATGCCAGCACATAAGCCTGTGGGGTGAAACTCATATTCAAAATGTAACAGCTGGAGACTGTCTTTCACTTAGATATCAAATAAAATTCTGCTTTACTTTGCAATAAAGGAGTGAAGCATGTACAAAGGAGTATGCATAAAGTACAGAAATAATCTTCATGATTTAAAGCTGCCTGGATTATATTTGATCAGGATTAAAATTCAGAGTAAAGCATTTAGGCAAATAATTGTTTCTGTAAACGTTCCCTTTCCCAGATTTACTGAGATATAATTGACAAAAGATTTGTGACAGAAGGTGCATTTCATACTGAGGACGTCTTGGTAGGAAATGAACATGCTTTTGATAGCACATCAAGAGGCTTGGTCTTGTCTGAAAAGCAATTAGCGCTAACATAAATTCATTGTAATGTCAACATATTCCTCTTTCTGGCTCTGAACTGCTTCCCTTGAGCCTGCTGGGAAAGCAATGTAATAAAATGAATAATTATGACATTAAAAAACAAGATATGTGCATGCATGCGTGCATGCGTGTGTGTGTGTGCATGCATGTGTGTGTGTGTGTGTGTGTGTGCTTGATATCCATCTTGCTATGAAAATCACTTGATTCAAACAATTTAGGGAGCAAGGGGTTTTACTCCATTTTATGATTCTCTAGGTTACAGTCCATTAAGATGGCAGGTGAGTTTATACCAATATCAGGAGCCAATGGAACTGGCCACATCATATCTACAAGAAAAGCTAAGAGATGGGCATAGTTTCTAGTTTGCCAGTCTACCAGACTGCCAACTAGTTCTCGCTCCATCTCATTCACCTTCCTGAGAATGGTGCTGACTACTATGGGTGGGTCTTCTGACATCAATTACATATTGTCATCTAGGAAATAATAATTCTACATAGGTATAATTAAAGGCTGATCTCTCAATTGTCAAGTTGACCTCTGAATGAAGGAACTAACTAAATAGCTAACTAACTAACTAACTAACTAACTAACTAACTAACTAACTAACCTAACTAACTATGTCACATTTGGAGGTGACAGCTAATAGTATTATTAGCTATAGTCACTATGATATACATTTGACCTCCAGAACTTTTAGTCGATGTAACTGAACTTGTGGCACCCTTTGCATATATGTGTGTAAATATGTGTATGTATGTACATGTAAGCGTGTGTGTGTGTGCGTGTGTGTGTGTGTGTGTGTGTGTGTGTGTGTGTGTGTGTGCGTGCGTGATAGACATATGATCAGTCTTCCTTTGCAGGTGGGTTAATCCAAAGCTTCATTCCTGACAGTTTGGAATTTTTCATGGATTTGTCTTTATTAGGTTGCTCTGGACAGTACCTTTGACCTTAAATCTTCCCACCTCCTCCACCTTTCAGCCCTGAATACATCACTCTAGTCTGTTTCTGTGACTCGCTTTAATGCAGATTCTATATAAGTGTTGTGGTGGCATATATGACTTCCTGTTCTGCAGGTTCATCCGTGCTGCTACACGGGATAGAGATTCCTTACTTTTTTTTAAAGGTGGAATGATATATTATAGATACACATCACTCTCTACTATCCTTTCAACATCCATGGACAATTATCTTGTTTCTATGTTTTGGAAGTTGTGATTAGTGTTATAGTGAATACAGGAACGCAGGAATTTCTTGGAAAAATTAGCTTTGCTTTTTCAGGTATATTCCCAAAGTGGGATAGCTGCATCACATGGTGGCTGTATTTTTAACTTTTTGAGGAACTTCCATACTGTTTCCATAATTGCCATGCTAATTTACATTCCCACCAACACCATACAAATGTTCCTTTTGTGCCCCATCTTTGCTATCATTTATCTTTTTTTTCTTTTCACCACAGGTATTCCAAACAGATATGATAGGATACCTCATTTTGTTTTGATGAGTATTTCAGGATGATTTATTATGTTTGAATTTTTTCCATGTACCTATTGGATATTTGCTTGTTTCCTTTTGATAAAGTCTGTTTATCTATTTCATTCATTTCAGATTGGGTTGCTTTCTCACTCTTGAGTTGTTTGATTTCTTCATCTATCTTCATTATTAAACCTTCATATAAGGTGTTGTTTCCAAACATTTTTCCATTATGAAGGTCATCTCCTCACTGCAGGTTTGGCTCTTTCCTTTTGTTCACTGTGGTACTGTCTGTTCAGTTTTCCTTTCTTAATCTATGTATGTGGGATCACAATCAAACAGATCATCATCAAGATCAATATAAAACAGCTTTCACTCTGTGTTTTCTTCTAATAGTTCTGCAGTTTTATTCCAGCCTCAGCTTATTTTTGTACATTTATGAGAAGAGTCCTTTCCAATTCTTTTGCATGTGCACATGCAGTGTTTCTAACATGGCATAAAACTTTCCTAACACAGTGAGTGCATTTGTGGGATTGAATGTTTACAGCACCTTGGCTGAAAATAAGTTGACCATTATTCTTTTTCTTGTTACTGTAAAAATTGCCCAAGTTTGGGATACTCTTCATAAGGAAAAAAATTATTTGTCTCACATGTCTGCAGGTTTAATATTATCTTTCTGGTAATGTCTTTCTTGCTGGAAGAATCTGGAGTCAGCTCAAGATATGTCTTATGACAAGTATATCTCAGGCACATATATTTCTTTCTGTCCTGATAAAATCGGCAGGATTCATTCATGAGAATTTTATCACTTTACTTAATCCTTATCCCCTCCCAAAAACCTAGCATCTAAATATCAGGGTCAAATTGAGTATCTAACTTTCTCACTTTCTCACAGTGAGCATTAAATTTCCACACAAGCATCCTTGGGAGAACACACTGAAACCATAATATTCACCTGCTTGACCCTCAAATTGATATCTTTTTCTCAACACGAATATAACCATTCCATACATCGTAGTCCTAAAATGTTAGCTTGTTTCATTAGCAATTTAAAAGTTCAAAGTCCAGAGTCTCATTGGATGTGCAAGGCAAACTCCTTCTGCTGTAAACATATAAACAAGAAATAGGTCACATATCCTCCAGATAAAGTGGTAGTACAGGCCCAGAACCAATGTTCCCAATGCAAAAGGGAGAATAAGCAAGTAGAGAAAGAAATAACCCATCCAAGTCAAGAGAGAAACCCAGGAGGACAGACACCGAATTCCACACCTCAAGTCTGGCATCTGATGCACACCATTGCTATGGATAAGCCTTTAGTGACTTGAACAGCCCCGTCTCTATGGCTTTGCTGGGTATGGGTCGTGATGCTCTGCCTGGGTTTGGGGGAAGAGTGACTCAGGGAATAAAATATAGTAAATATAAAGTTGATTTTCCTTCTCTCTTCAATGTGCCATTTATTATTTCTGTGCTCTGCCAAGATGCTACAATCTCTCTCCTGGATTCCACAGCCACGACGAAGGTATTTCATGCATGGATGGTTTCCAAATTGATAGTTGTGTGAGAGGACACAAGCTTCTCTTCTGCCTGTGCTGGTGTCACTCTGCTCTTGACTTGAAAACATCTTTTCCTTGCTCTGTTTTCTTGAAAAATTACTGTTGAAAATTATTTTTTAGTTGGCTTAATGTAGAAGCTTCTCCATAAAGACAGATAATAAGTCAAGTGTGTTGGTGCATGCCTGTGACCTCAGTACTTGTACTTGGGAGGTAGAGGCAGGGGTATCTTGAGTTCAAGACCTACTTGAGATATAAATCAAGCCAGGATAACTTTGTTTATATCGAGACACCCACTCTTTATTTCTTTCTCTGTATATTCATACATACATATTAATATATTATAATCACAGTATGTTTGTATTTTTATAGAAATAGTGCTTTTTCTTGGAGAATTTATTTATTTATTTGATAAGTTAACATTTCCCTATCCCATTTGCTGTCCCAACAGCAAAAATACCAACCCCCACATGCACAAGTACATGTGTGTGTGTGTGTGTGTGTGTGTGTGTGTATATGCATGCATGCATATTACCTCTTTGTTCTCAGGGGCACTATAAATGTTCAGCTATGTGGGGAAGGAAAATTGGAACTTATATTTATGAATTTTTGGACACTCAACGTATTGTATTTCCTTCTAAGTTCATCCCAGTTAGTGTGAAGGGTAACTTGAATTCTTATGGTTGCTAATCACTGAAAATTATATGTACATATACATGTATATGTTTGTATGTGTATATTTCTCTAAAATTTTATACAACATTAAATTAAATATTTTAAAACTGCATATGAATTGGGAATTCTGATAATTTTTTCATTTATGAATAAAATGAGATCCAGGACAATTAATAAATTGCCCAAAGTCAGATGGTTAATAATTACCAGATGTAAAATCCAGGTGAACTTATTTCCTAAGCCCTTATCTCATAGCTATGCTTCAGGGTTGATCACAAGAACCATTGTATTTGCTACGGTTCGGTTCACCTGTGAGAACCTTTAAAACATAGTAGAAGTATGGATAAAGATTGACTTTGAATAAATTGAATAAATTAAAATATGAATCAATGCTTAAGAATGTATGTGAGAATAAAATGAATGCCGACTTTAAGATTTTCATCATTTAAAAAACGTTTTTCTTTTATAATCTTGAAAATGGCTACTGATAAGAATTTATTTTTATACCAAGCTAAATTTTCTTTTTAAAAATTTTTGCCTGAAAATATTGTATTTTTATTGCATGACTCTAGTGAATTTCCCAAGGGTTAGAGATACCTGACTTTAAGTATAACAATCATTTCTTGCACTCAAGGGCTAGGGATGTAGCTCAGTGATAAATTGTATGCCTAGCATATGGGAGTTACTGAGTTCAAACTCAAGTACTGCAAGAGCTCTTAACTTGTAAAGCTGTTACAGGCACTCTATAGATACTCAAAATTAGCAAGGGAACATGTGAAGATCATAGGCTAGTAGAACTTGATTATATCATTGGCAATCCTGTAAAAAAAGAGATTTTTTAAAGCTCAATGATAAAGGTTAAAAAGTAGGTGTTAGCATTGTCCAAGTTGGAACTCTATGTTACCAACAAATAGATTCAACTTCTTGACCTTGCAGCATGACATCGTCATTTACAAAGTTCTTACTTGAGAACAGCACAGTTTAGTCATTAAATTTTGCAGACATGAAGGTCTCATTGTGATTTTGTATTGAGCTGCATTCACAGCTATCTAGGGTTACGTTACAGTCTGCGGACTCTGGGTAAGAGATCTGTACACTGTTTAGGAAGAAAATATTGAGTACTTTCATGGGGTAAAGAATCCCAAATACTAAGTTGCTAATGAAAGGTAAAAATAACGTGGAAGTTATTGAAATACTAAGTAGGACTTTGCTGTGGTCCGAATGCTTATGTGCCTTCAGATTCTGTGTTAGAGTCTAAGCATTGACATGGAAATGTTAGGAAGCAGTACCATAGTGGGTGGAGCCTTCATGAATAGAATTAGTGTTGCTGTAAGATAAATTCCCAGGAACCTATGGTCCCCTTCATCATGAGAGAACACAGTGGGAATCTGAGTAGAGAAGGGTCCTAGGCAGACATCAAGTCCCATGGCTTCTCAATCTTTGACCTTTCAGCCTCTAGTGGTTAAGGGAAATAAATTTTTGTTATTTATAAGCCACTCAATTTATATCATTTTGTTATAATGACCCAATGAACTAATATAAGTGCACAGCAAATTTCTGCAACAAATGTGTTTCTTGACTTACTTTACCTGTAATTTTGTTTATATAACTAATATTGTTTCTATGGTGCCCTTCCTCTTCATAGTCTGTAGTTAGTATCCAGAGAACTTGGGTTTGAAACTGCATGTTTGTGTTGATATTATATCATGAATAGTGGCTGGGCATGAATTTGAGTCTTCCACTGAAGAGAAAAATGAGAGTATTAGTTACCATATAGAGGATAATGGCTTCTGGTTGGAAGGAGAAATTTATGGATTTGTGTGGAAAAGGATATGTGTTCTGGGTATACACTTACATGTTGTGTGTGTGTGTGTGTGTGTGTGTGTGTGTGTGTGTGTGTATGCACATACATGCATTTATGAGAGTGCATACATATCCCAGGCAGAGCTCAAATGTAAGATACAGACTAGGATTGATGCCCATCTTCAACTGTTTTCCTAAATGCCATGCCATCAGGATGTCCTCAGGCATGCGATTTGCTCAATAAATCCAAGTGACTCATCTCATTTGTGCAGTTACATTCACTTAGTCTGTTAACAATTTTCTTCAGTGTTTCTAGATCTCTTTGCAGGTCTCCAACTATCTTTCTAGTTGCATCTTGTGTTTGCTTAGTTTTCTTTCCTGAGTTTATTGTGTTCTTCCTTGTATTTGTTTAGTCTTTTAACTATGTTCTCTTGAAGCTGTTTGAACATATTTAAAATTAATCTTTGGAATTTATTGTCTGATTATTGCTCCCTTGGATACCTCCTGATGGGCTATTCTCTGTGGGAGTTGAGGCCTTGGGATTGTGATTTGGTAAGGAAACAATGTTTTCTTGGCTCCTTGTGCTTTTTCTGTTTTTCTGATGCGATGTGGGCTTCTGGAATTAGGTTGTTGCTTATTTTCTTTGATTCATATTGTTATTTTGCTTATGTTTACTATGCGAGTTAATGTTTTTGTGTATATTGCTTTTAGGGTGGGTAGATGCTGATTGAAATTTGTTATGGTTTGAAATGTGTCCCCCACAGTCTCATGTGTTTGTCAAGGTCATGGAACCTTGAGAAGTGGAGCTTTGCTGGAGGAAGGCAGTCACAAGGGGTGGGCCTTGAGGTGAGTTAGCCCCACGCTACCTCCAAGAGAAGTCTGCCTTTGCAGCAAGCAGTCTGCAGCTCTTAGCTTCCAAGATGTCTGCAGTGACTTAGACTCCTCCAGCTTTGGCCAGTCAGCCACACTGCCTCTGCCATGAGAAACTGCTTCCCCTATGGAACTGTAAGCTGAATAAACCTCCCTTTCTCCCTTAAGTTGCTTGACTTTGGGTATTCTCTCACAGCCATAGTCAAGAGTAACTGTTACAGAAATTGGTACCTGGTAGTGGGGTATTATTGTGAGATTAAGAACAGCTGGTACCACAATGTGAAGTTGTTTGTGAAGCTGAGAGAAGTTGGTACCCAGCAGTATGGCCAATGCTGTGATGTGGCTAGTGTGCCTTTGGAACTGTTTGTTGGGAGAAATATGGAGAACTTTGGGACTTTGTGCTGGGAAAGTCTTTGCATCTTGGCAAGGGTGCCAAAAGGGCCTTTCTCGTCAGAGCTCTGTAGACAGCAATGCTGTGAGAGATGCAAGCAGTGGAAGCCCAGCTTGTGATGGTCCAGAGGGGAACAGAGACTGTGTTTGCAACTGGACAAGTGACACATGGAGCCATGTGTTGGCCGAGAGTTTAGTGAGGTTTTGCCCTCGTCCTGAAAGCTTGCCTGAAGTTAAGCTGGAGTGCTTGGTGAAGGAAATTTCAAAACAGTGTAGTCTTGACAATGTGATATGGCTACTTTTTAGTTGTCTTCAAAATTATGAAAAAGAGCAAAGAATCAGGATGGAAGAAGCAAAAACTGTAAAATCTAATGATGAAAAATACAAAGCCAAACTTAAAAGAGTTGAACCAGGAAGAAGCAGGGAACAAAATGGCTGTCAAGCTTAAAACAAGCTTAAAACTTGTTTCAGTTCTTCCCAAAGTTGAATTATTCTGTTCTTTTTTATTCTGTAAGCTTCTTAATAATCCTTAAAATAAATCATTTTCATAAAATAAAAAAGTGAAAAGCAAGGAATTAAATTTAGAGGGCAGATAAACACACATATTTGTTTAGAGGCTGTGTTCATGTATCACAGGAAGAAGAAGATATACAATGGGTATATTTCAGATGTAACTGGTCTGATATGATTGGAGTTCTTTTCTTATTTTCCTTAGTGCTCATATACTTTCTACTCTGAAGATTCATTTTTTTACCTGATTTTTCTTTATGTCATTAGGAATTAATTTGGGCTGTAATTGAAAGGAAATATATAACAGTGATTTAAGCTAGGAAAGAGAGAGAGAGTGATAGAGAGATAGAGAGAATGAGAGAGACACAGAGAGAAAAGGAGAGCAAAGAGGGAAAGAGAGAGAGAAAGAGAGAGAGAGAGACAGAGAGAGAAAGAAGTCAGGTATCAATTGCTCCTCTACCTTATTTTGTGTGGCAGGATCTGTCACTGAACCTGCTACTTACTCATTTGCTGGACTGACTGTCAGTATATTCCAGGGATCCATACATCTCCTCTTCCCCAGTGTGGACCAGATCTGACCTGTGAGTCACAGACACTTTGCTGTAACACAGCATTCAGACAACCAGCTAAAGGAAGAAAGAGAGATTTATTTTGTTTATGGTTCTGGAAGGGAGATAATCCATTAAGGTGGAGAAGACGTAACAGGGCAGGTAACAAGCGGAGATGGCTTACGTCACTGCAGACATCACTGGAGGCTGAGAGAGTAAGCAGCAAATTCAAGGGCAGACTGCTAGAGCAGACTATATTCACAGGTCAGATCTGAGCAGATGCCTGTGGTCACATTTGGAATGGCTGTGTAAGTTTTGTTAGTCACTCCCAGACCTGACAAACTACAATATTACCTGATTTTTAAGAAAAAGTTTCCTGATCTTTGTTCCAGTGCATATACCACACAGAATTTGAGTTCTAGATTTGTGTGTGTGTGTGTGCGTGTGTGTGTGATCATAGGAAGACGGGACATTGGATAGCTTGTTTTATTACTCTGTGCTTATTCTTTTGAGGTAGGGTCTCTTACTGAATCTTGAGCTAGATCAGGGGCCAGGAAATTCCCACAATCTTGTCACCACTCTCCTTGGTGCTAGAATTAAAGACATACAAGGCCATATGTGTGTTTTTACTTGGTGGCATACGGTCCAAACTCTGGTTCTTATGTTTGGGCAGCAAGTGCTCTTCCCTGCTGAAATACTTCTCCAGGGCCCTCTATGTGGATTATTAAAATTTTGCTTTTATGAGTGGTATTGGAGATAGACACCAATTCTACTCTGCTTCTTCATCTCTGTGTACTCTTATGTTTTGCATAGTCATGCCTGTGACTACAACACAGACACCCCTGTATTCTGTTTGCATGTTTATATGTATGATACTCTACTAGACCCAAGGTTTCTGGAAAACAGGAAGAGGTGATGCTCCCTAGAGACAGAGCCTGGAATTGAGATTCTTGTGGAACTCGCTAAAGAAGTCTTCCTAGAAGGACCCGTAAGAGAGGGTGAAGCACGACAAAGGCCTTAGAGGAATAGGCAAAGCCAAGGTGAGAATTTAACCTCATGCTGACTCATGGGAAACCCTGCAATGTGGCTAGAACTAGAGAATGGTCCCACCTTGTGGCCAGGGGCTAGGGCTTTTGGATTTACTTATCACTTCTTGACCTTGTACTCAGGAGGAGACTGCTGCTCCCTGCAGAAGCCACCCATGAGCCTTTGGCAGCCATTGCTCCAGCAGCCGGTGGGGTAGGCAGGCTAATGCCATGACAGACTTTCTTTTAATCTCTGTGTCCTTGGTTTCTCATGCCATTCCTGGCACTCAGAAAGCAGGAAGCAAATATTGTTACATGGATAAGCGTCTTCCCAAGGTAAGTCTTCCTGTTAATTAAAACAAAAGATCCCATTGTCTTCTAAAATATGCATCCAATTAGCATGGCAAACCATCTTCTAGCTAGTTAGTTTAACAAGTCAAATGAGATATCCAGAAGAGGAGACCTCATATACCGCCTGAGCTATATCGAATAGGACAACAATAAATGTTGGTTTATTTCCTCTTAAGATTAAGTAGACTCTATTTTATCAGGAAGAATATCAACTTTGCTGATTATGCCTTGTAACAAATGCAAATGAGTCAAGAGAGGTTTTGGCTGTTATAATCTGTGTGGTCTCTATTTAATGCTAGTCAAGAGCATCACCTTCAGAGTGAAGAGGTGTCACAGTGGTATAAACTGAGATATCATGATGACAATGACATAAGAAGGGGTAGGAGGCATCAGTGAGAACATGATTAGCTGTTAAAATGTCTCATTGCATGACAGCTGCCAGGTAGTGCATGCCTATTGCAGGAGAGGCACTGTTGTCTGTTCCCAAACTCTGAGAAGATGGTGAATACGTAATAGGTGGACAAGATATATAATTAGCATAGCAAAACAGAGATATATACATGTACATTACATTTATATGATAGATATAGATTAGATTAGATAGATTTAATATATGCATATATTTAAATGACATTTTAAAAGTTACAGTAAAATCAGAATTTTATGAAATTTATATGTAAAATTTTATCAGTTTTAAATTTGAATTACATATGCTCCATCACCACTTTAGTGGAAAGGATTTCTGAAAGTCTTAATTTGACCCACTCTTATTCCCAAATATTATTAGTCTAAACCTGGAAATGAGGAAGCAACAACTCAGAAAGGTGAGACAGTTTCTAGGTCAGTCAGAAGTTGGGAGGCTTGTTTCAAAGGAGTTAGAGGACTGGGAAATCAGAAGGATGGAGCAGGTAACATGCAGGTGGGAAGAACACTAGCCCCTTACCTGAAGCCCACAGGCTTGTAGCAGCCTGGAGCTCTTGAAGATTCTGGAGAAGTCGGCTCTGTATCTAACAAGGAGGTGCCACATGATAAAGGTCTTGAGTTGGCTTGCACTACTAGATTCTAGAAAATCCCAGATGGGATGAAGGACCTAGAGCAATCTTTAGCAATTGCTACTCAGCCCTGGATGTCACGCATGAGGCAGGCCTCTAGCTCCTCCAGGAATTCCCATCTCTGGCTAGTGCTTCCTATTGAAAGAATGGATCAGGAAGTCAATATTCAAGAAAGCCTGAGAAATGGTGTATTCATAGTTCCAGCCTAGTGGATCAGAGTACAGAAGAGTGAACATGAACTGCAGAGATGAGATATGCAAATAGCCAGGCCACCTGTCCAGGTGGGAAGGGAGAAGCCAGGCTACATCACAGTATTCCCGACATTATGTGTGTATGTTCAACGGCAGAGTTGGTGAGCAAGCTTATTCCCATCCCTTGTAAATTCACATTTGAGTTCATATAATTCATTTTACTTGAAAAATCATGCTTCATAGGACTGAAAAGTGTCTCATTTGTCCTCTGATTTTGGCTCTTTATTAAACTTTAAATATGAGCTTTCAAAAGAGAAAAGAAATTTTCTTCTACACGTGACTATGAATATTGGCACTGGTGTTGACATCTTAGCACTTTGGAACCCTGCAGGGATCTTCTGCTGCTTCTCATTATGGCCCCAGAAAGAACATACTTGAAATCAAAATAGCAATGTATATTCCTGCTTGCAATATCCTGGTTATTTGGTAGTAAGTCTTTAAAACTGATAAGAAGAGATTAGACCAGATAAGATAACATTCTATTGCTATTGGGTAACTCATATTCTAAATTTGACCTAAATTGAGACAGTTTTTCTGAGTATTTTAGCTAACATTCTCTGAGGAGAAAAAAAATTAAATTTAGGCTGTAGAATTATCTTTCTTGCTAAAGATGCCAACTCTGCTTTTTAACCTAAGGACACTCTGCTTCTTAACCTAAGGACTTTTATGAGTCAGGGTTCTCTAAAGCAGAGAGAATATGAAGCAGAGCCTATATGAATCACAGGGGATTTATTAGATTGGCTTACATGATAGGCACAAAAGAGTTGTGACAAAGGATTGAACTACACCCACATTGAAGGAGCTAACAACCTGGCAACTACTCAGTTCATGAAACTGGTTGCCTCAGCAGTTTCCAAGCTGGTGCCAAAGGTTTGGAGAATCATGAGTCTTTTTCAGTCCATGCAGGAAAGCTGAAGAAGATAAATTTTGATGTCAGTGGAGAAGAGCAGTAGCCGCAGTACAGCAGCAGCAACAACTATCACCATAGCCACGCAGGATCGACACCATCAGTAGCAAGGGGGGAAGGCAAGCTAGCAGGAAGCCTTGGACCTCTTATATCTGAACTGCTGCTCATTCTGCTGGAGGGTCTTCTCCTTCAGTTGATAATCCTTCCTGGAAATACCCTCCCAGAACCTGTCTAGAGGTATGCCATAGCTGATCCAGATGCCATCAGGTGGACAATCATGATCAGTATCACATTAGCAAATAACTAAGATGGGGTATGAAGGAGAGGAAATGATCAACAGGTTGTCTGATATTCTTCTTAAGTGGTGGCATCCATTCCCTGTCACTTTACTAAGGAAACCATGGTTGGTCAGTGACTTCATTGTGAGAATACCTATTATGTGTTTAAAAAAATCCAGACACATACTCTAGCCTAGTTTACTGTTAATGTTGATACCACGCAAGGATCATGGATGTGATGCAGAAAACAGAGAGAGAGAGAGAGAGAGAGAGAGAGAGAGAGAGAGAGAGAGAGAGAGAGAGAGAGAGAGTCCACAATCCTGGCACATCAGAATATTCTCCAGCAAGAATATTGGGAAGGACAAACCAACCATGAAGTATTTTTCTCTACTTTATATCCTTTTTGTAAAAATAAGTCTATTGATTATTTACTAAGTTATCCAGAGTCAATGGACAAGACATTTAAAGCTATTGACTAGTTAATCTCCTCATTTATGCAACATTACTACAACTTCTTTTTAATTAAATACAATATTATATAGACCTGCAAAATAAAGCACAGATAAAGCAGAATTATTCTGACTAGGAACTTGAGAGGACTGGAGAGATGGCTCAATAGACTAAATGCAGAAGTATGAAGACTTCTCAAGTCCCCAGAACCCACATAAAACTTGGGTTGGCATGATGGTGAACCTGTAAATTCAGGACAGAGATACAAGATAACCCCAGTGCAAACTAGCTAGATAGATGAACCTAATCAGTTAGTTCTCTCTTCAGCAAGTGATACAACCTCATAAATAAATTGGAATGTGATTGTGGCAGATACCCCAAATCAACCTCTGACCACACACACACACACACACACACACACACACACATGCACGCACTCACAAACTGATGAACATGCATATAATAAACAGACACAGAACCTCACACACATACATATGCAAAATAACATGGAGGATACAGAACCTACACGCTTCATGCTTATGTTTTGACTATTGAAATATCTCTTCTAGACATGCTGTGGCTCTGGCTAAGTCTTTTATTTTCTCTATTTCTTTCACTCTATTACACCTTAACTTTGTGTTGCTGTTGCTGTCCAGAAGACCATTGCTTTAGTGCCTTTTGGGGAAATTCAAAATTGTCCCCTAAATTGTATCTCTTTCAAGAAGCTCTTCATAATTTGATCCATGTGAAACCAGTATGTGAAGGTCACCATACCGTACTCTGAGATGTCTTGTACCTTTTTGTTTGACAAAGGAAATATCAATTTATTCAATAACTTTTAAAAAGGAGGATGTTTATATTTGTGCGGATCTCTCTTTAAATAAGGTAAGACTTTCCAAATTTGTTTCCTTGTCCTACCACCTGGAATGACTTTTCCTTCCCGTCTAGGCCCTGTACAAATGTCACATTGTAAACAAAATCTTTCTTGACTCCATCCAGATGGAAGTTTGTCAGAGTCTTGGAATGCCAATGGCACTCTTTCTGACCTTCTTTGAAGACACTGTATCCTCTAGTTTATATTCCACACACATCTTATATTCTACACAGGATTTTAAATTAATTAAGGAAAAATTTGTAGTGAAGAACTCTAGCTGTGCTGAATCAGTAGTAAATGCAAACATACTTTCAATCTATGACTGATTTGGACACCTTTCTGAGAGAATTTTTTACAATTTAAATAGAACTTTATTATAATATAGAAGTTTGAAAACAATGTAAACATTTAAAACAGCATTAAATATACAATGTTAATAAGCATATTTATAATTTTAAAGTACTTTATGTTGAATCAGAATTACTTTGACTCTCTCTATATTGACCAGCAAGGCTTTTTTGATCCCCTAAGTCAATTCTCTGATTATTTAGTGTTTCAGTTCTTTACAAAATGGTGGAAGTTCATTTTCACCTCATCTTTCACCTTGTGTTGGCCTAAAGGCCCTTATTTGCTTAAGCAGTTGAACAGACTCATTCCAGTGGAGAACAAGTCCTATGCAAATCGATAAACAGCAGGTATGGATTTTCTTGGTTCTAACTACAGCTGACTAGTTCTTAAATATTTGCCACATGATCTTGTTAGCAAATTGAATTACAAAATTAACATCGGCTGCTCCGTGGCTTGGCGATCTGGTAACCGTTTTCTTCAGGGTAATTGAATTCGTTCGTGCCAGTGAAATGAACAATGATCTTGTGTTTTTTTCATCATGATGGTCTTGAAAAAGTGCTTGGACAGAGAGTTCAGGAAGAACTGCAATCCTTAGCAGGGAGGGCCACTACCTTGAGTTTTCCTTTGTCTCAACATATCTGTCAGCTAGAGTTAACAGCAAAATACATTTAATTGTAAAGCAGGCATTGATGGGCAGGTCAGTAGACTGCAGTTTCTCTTTTTAATTTTTTCTCTACTTTTACAAGGATATTGAGTATTCATCTCAACTTCCATCTTTCCCCCTCCCTTCCATGCCTTCTTTTCCTTTCACCATTCCCCCCCACTCCCACTCATCCTTCTTCCTGTGTGCTTCTATGGACCCTGGGGATCACTCTAGCTTCTTTACTCCTGGTGGTCTCAGGCCTCCATGTTATATCAAGTTATTTCTCTTTAGGCCACACCACTGATATGTGCATTTCCCTTCAGTCGTCCAGCTTTAGAGCCAAAGGTTCCACTGTGAGTTCCCATTCTATGGGTATAATAACAGCTACCTACAGAGCACTTTGATGTATGTCTTCCTACCTCTAGGTTTATTGGCTGTCTTTCCTATTCATCTATTTCCTTCCCTTTTTTTAGGTTCTTGTTTTAGTTTACAATAACCGGGATGGATACCATTCTGATAAGCAGGTCTTGAATCCAATCAGAAAGCTGTTGGTTTTCTCCTTGATATTCATACCACTATTACACTGTTGCCATGGTGATTTATATTGCAACTTACAGATCTAATGCTATTGATGGGGTTTGTGATTATTTCTCTCCCCCAATACATCTACAGTATTCCTTGGTACCATGTAAGCTATCCAGCAAGGAGAAAGTCCTCAGACTAGTTCCAGTTGGTAAAATTTCCCCATGTTCTATGATCCATTTGTGTTGCATCTTCAGTAATAGGGTCTTACCAACAGTGTTTGGAAAGCAACCAAGGGCAATTGCAAAAGCCTATAATGTTTGGGGGTCTTTAATATGTTTTGAGAGACTTTTGAAGCTTAATGCCAGACAGGAGACTGAGAGCTACTTTTTTCAGTGATTTACCCACTGATAAGTCATCTGAGTCTAGCAAGTACTTGGCCACTTGACAGTACAGGCATCCTGGATGAAACTCAGTGGGCCACACATGCAAGAAAGATGTGAAGGTAGGAAAGAGAGTGGGTAGAAAGGGGAAAGTTTGAGGTGGCAAAGGAGTGAGGAATGGGATTGAGTAGTAATGGGAAAAATGCCATAAATTTATTGTATTTATGAAAGTGACAAAGAATAAAATATAAAAAATAAGAGTGGGGGAGAGTAATTCCATTCTGTGGTGACTCAGTGAAAACTTTGAGATTTTCCCAAATCTTGCAAGAATCTTAGATAAAATGTAGGCTTAATGAATGCTTATCTGGTGACTGAACTGATTTAGGTCAATGGATTTAATATCCCAGTAGTGAATAATAAACATTAGTGGGAGTAATATGGGGAAGTTACTAAGAAGAAATATTGGAAAATTGAGTTTTGTCTGAAAATTTTTTTATTATGTTTATTTTTTTCCCAATCATATAAACGTAATAGGTATCCCCCTCCCCCCTCCCCAGTGCCCCTTTCAACCTCCCCTCCTTTTCCCCTTCCTTTCACCTCCTTCCCTCCCTTTCTCCCAGTGCCCCGCTCTTTTCCTCCTCTCATTCCCTGGAGCATCCTTTAGTGTGAATGTCAAACTTCCCTCTGAGTCTTCCACTCTAATGAGGTGTAAGGACTCAGTGGCATTGCCCAGAGCCCTTTCTTGTGCTCCTTTTTAGTATGGGAACACTATTGTGACTGTTAATCCCTTGTCTGTAAGGATCCTAGTGCCTGTGACCCATGCTAAACTTTGGGGGGTCATTGACATGTCAGTCATTGCCCAGGTCATACAAAGTCCAATTATAGCTACTGCAGTCCTAACTTGTGTGGAGTATCTTGAATATCGTTGCTTTTCTCCATCTTTAGGCTCTTTCAATCTTGACGCCCCCTCTTCTGCAAATTTCCCTGAGCTTTAGGATGTGGAGAGATTTGGTTGGTCTGGTTCCAAGTGATTAATGTAAGGTCTCCGATGTTCTGAATTATGGTTGGTTGTTGTTTTCAGTTTTGCTGTTCCTGCACCACCCTTGGCTCTATCTTGATGGGTATTGGAGATCACCTCCTAGCCAGAGATAAAAGGCTATTTAAATGGAGTCTTACTATAAGAATAGATTCAAATGTAGATGGACTAGGAGTAGGAGATTGCAGTGAGGGGGGTCAGTCTCCCATTTGCAGGATGGTTACCATCTATCTGCCATACTCTATGTCCTCTCTGACTGGTGAGATTAAACCCCCTCAGTTGCCTGAAAAAAATTTAAGCAGAAGTTTGAAAACTTTTCCATAAGAAGTTTTTTCTTTTCTTTATCTTTGCTCTCTGAAGTTCTAGTTGTCTGCATCCAACTAGGTTTGCTATGGCCTCATGATTCTTCTGCTGTGTCACCAAATCTGTGGCATAAACTTCATTTTGTCACACCAGCACTGTATCATCAAATCAGTGAAACAAGAAAAAGGGTAATTGTTCTGTTTATTTTTATCCATCATTAACCTCTCACTTGCACACATTTATACATTAAAGTTTATCATCAGGTATAGGAGAACATACTCTAAAAGGGTTTAGTGCTTTCAGAGGTCTCACACTTGTTGGGGGATTAAGACTATATTCTTTATAGACAAGGCAGACTCTTTGAAAGTACGTAATGCAGGCTGGAGAGATGGCTCAGGGGTTAAGACTGTCTCTCAAGCAAAAGGTCCTGAGTTCGAATCCCAAGTCCCACGTAAAAACGCCAGGTGGAAATGGCGGCCTGCACTTCTGGCCCTGTTGGGTTGAGCCTGGGAAATTCCAGAATAAAGCAAGAAGGACACCCCCTCCCACACACACAAACACACCACACACATTAAAAAAAAAACAAAGGTACAGATGAAACTATATTTCTTAGTATTTACAGAAAAAAACCCAGATTATTTTCCTTTGTAACATAATTTTAGGAAATACAGAAATAGGCTTCAGGCCTTAAAGGGTAAAACAGCTCTCTGTATATCTTTCAGTGTAAGGCAGGCTGGTGGCTGCTGTTAGATGCTTGTAGGGTCAAATGACATAGGATTTCTCCAGCACCCTTTCAATCATAATTATGTACCAAATATCACTGAATCAGATCCCAGGGATATTATAATAAATATAATTCTTTTTAATGGGGAAGCTTATGTCCTTGCATTGGCCCCAATTTGAGTTAGTCTCTATTAGCAAATAATTATTTATAATGATTTTGAATGTGGGCATTGCATGAACAGATCTTGTTAGTTCTTAAAGTTATATAATTAGGAAAACGATGTAGACTGTCTCTCATTGATTGACTCACACTAACCAAGTCTAGATACTGGTGAACCAAGTTTATGGCCAATACGATAGAGAGTTTGTTCATTGGCCATGAGCATTCTACCTTCTGGTGGAATACACTGCATGGATTGGCTTGATTATATAATGTCTCCACCAAGAAAGATGATTTATGTTTAGAAGTCTCAGGAAAAAAGTAGGAACTAATTGCTAAATTGATGTCAAGAGGAGCATTTCAGCCCAGACTTCTGTTCCTTATTTCTATTCTTTCTCATCTATTCATGCTAGTATTTCTTCGGGGGTGGGTGGCAGGGGACAGTCTACCAGACTGTATAACACAGGGCTGTAGAGCAAGACTTCCTAGGTTTCCAATCACACACCTTCTGCTTGCTGACCATGTGACCTAGGGGAAGTTGGGTTGGAGATGTTTTCTGAGCAGCAGAACCAGCCCTAACAAAATTAAAGGAGATGGTTGGGGAATACCTGGTATTCATGTTCAATACTTTCACAAACTCCAAGAGCTGAGACGGATGGACTTGGAATTTTCTTACTTTGTTTCTTACATCAGGAAATTGGAAGCTCAAGGTGACTAGTCTTTTTTACCTTGACTCTCACTCAGAAGTAGCAAATCCAGGTGAGAATGAAGCCTGCTATTTATTTTAGAGGCTCATAGATGTTGTCACTCTAATAAAACGTATAGGCTGGAGAGATAGCTCAGGGATTAAATCCTTTGCCTCTTAGCAAAAGGACCTGAGTTTTGATTCCCAGATCCAAATGCCAAGTGAAAAATTGTGGCAACCTTTAATTCAGACCTGGAAAGATAGGGTCTGAGAAATCCCAGAGAAAAACAATAAGGAGATAAAGCAATCCAGGATGATTCCTGATGTCACTCCTGGGCCTCCACAGAGAGACAGACAGACAGACAGACAGACAGACAGACAGACAGACAGACGGGTGGACACACACACACACACACACACACACACACACACACACATCATAAAAACACAAAAAAAAAGAAAGAAGAAAGAAAAAAAATATACCAGTAACATGGTCTCTCACTGTCCCTAAAATATTCCAAGACTTTAGCAATATAAGGTAGACTCAATTGTTTTGTTTAGTATCAACTTTTGATTAATTTTGTCATCTTCTATATTGGTCCCTTATATTTGGATCATCCTCTAAAGATGCCCTAACAAAATGAGATTAATGCTTCTCTGAAATTTGTTCTTAAAAGAAATTACAGTCTTACAGTCTTACAGACTCACATTCTTAGAGAGGAAATAGCACACTTGGCAGTTTCCATTGCTTCTGGTTATGATCAGATTGGGTTTCAGGCAGTCCTCTTTAAGCTATGCCCTAATTAAGATGAACAGATAGTGTTTGCTGGCCCGTTGAATCAGTTTCCCATCTGGCATAATCACGTTTATGAGCAAGATCTGCATCTGCTTGGCTTAGGCTGTAGTTAAGATCAACATAACAAGGCAGTCATGTCTCCCAAGAATCAGGGTGACTCTTCATCTCCAATCTTAGCTTGACAGGCACATTCTCAAATTGGGGGTGAAAGCACAGGGGATGCCTGAAACTTCCTAGACTTGTAGTATCTAACCAACCGCTGATGATTGTTTTCACTCATTCTGCTCCACTAAATGGCCCCCCACAAAACCTCTCTTGTGTGCTGGGCACCCTGTGACCCAGCATGTAGTATGAAAAGGAGACAATTATGGCTCAGTATGCTCTTGGTAGCATGGAAAAGTCTCAGGAATACATAGCTTTGAGAACAAAAATGGATGCTGTTTTTAGAACACAGGTATGAAGATCGCTGCATTGAAATTGTTCAACCAGCCTTGTATTCTGTCTCTGAGAATGTCAAGGAAGTGTGGAGTCTGTCTTGTCTTACTGCTTCTTTGATGGAACATCGTTGTGGTCAGTTATTGGTATCTGCATGTTGAATAGTGAGCTAAGGGTCTTCTAATTAAACAGAGGCAGACAATCCTAGGGAAGACATTTCAAGTTAGTGCAGGTGTGAGGGGACTGATGCACTACTGTTGACTGCTAGTAACTGGAACCTCAGAAAGCAAAAAAAAAAAAAAAAAAAAAGAAGGACTTTTTTATTGAAATGGTTCTTTTTTTGTAAAGAGGTAAATTGATTCTATTTTCAGATGATAATAACAAGTCTGAAAAACACAAGTTGGTTCATGAAAAGCGATGATCATTTTGGAACCCTTATGAAGAGATTAGATATTGATTGATGTGCGTGTTTCACTTCTTGCACCTGCAATTTTGAGGGGTGCTGCTGTGCTGGTCTTGGTTGTAAGTGTTTACTTCCTCCCAGAGGAAAGTAAACAATAACAATAGCTCCAAGAAAGAGGGGAGGCTTGCTTGGTGGCGATGGGTTCTGTGTGCCATAGAACCATCAGGAAGCAAACAGTCTATGTCTTGACTGGGTATTAAATGTTTTGGTCAAGGTTACTGCTCCATGAGGGTTAGAAATGTGTCTGAACTCTTGCAAGAGCATGTCTTACATGCTCTAGAACATTTCCCAATACAGCTTTGTATTGGGATATATTTTAAAATCCTATTTAAAATTTTTAGACAAAAGTTGATATTCCCTATATTTTTAATTTTTCTCTATCATTTTTAATGTTGTATGCACGAATATAGTGACTTTATAATATTTTCAACCCTTAGTCCTCAATCCAATCTTTCCTTTTCCTCTTACATCCCTTTATCTCCCCCACTAGACTCCCTCCTAATTTCAAATCTTTTCACTTGTGCAGCTTACTGTGTCTCCTACATTTCTTATTAATAAAATTTATCCCAACATAACTCTCACTATTGTGACTTTTGTAACATAAGCGGACTTACGAAAGATACAAAAAATAAATCTCAGTTCAATGATGCCCATAGTATTCCATGATGGGTTTAATCAAGGTGATAGTAATGGGAAACTTGCAAGATGAGACTGCATTTTCGGAAGAAAATAAATAATTGCTTAGATGAGATACATATGCTGGGGAACTTCTGTTGCATGCAGGCCGCAACCCTTATTGAAAAGACAATGGAATGTGGTGGGAATAAATACTCTGTTTTCTCCCTTCCTCAGGGCCCAAGCCTTGCTCTTTGTTGTCTGAGCTGCTGAACTTGAGCAGAGAAAGCCTCTATTATCTCACAAAGAAAGCCAGAGGACAGATAAAAAGTAACCATTTTGCAAATGGGTGATTGACCCCTCCCTCACTGAGGTTTCCTACTTTTAATACATCTACCCTTGAATGTGCTCTTATAATAAGAGTCCAGTTTAACAGCTTTTTGTCTCTGGCCAGGGAGTGACATACAGTGCCCATCAGGATGGAGTGAAGGGCATTGCAGGAAGAGCAAAATTGCAAAAGAAAATCAACAAACCACAATCCAGAACTTCAGAGACTCTATATCAACCACCTAGAACTAGGCCAGACTAATCTCTCCCCATCCTGAAGCTCAGGGACATTTGCGGAAGAGGGGGCGGTAAGAGTGTAAGAGCAAAAGGATGGGAGGAGCAATGAAAAAAAAAAAAAAAAAAAAAAAAGAAAGCCAGAGGAGCAGGGAGGAGACCAGACTCTTTCTATAGCAAAGAAAGTTGGAAGAAGGGTGGTGATCCCAGGCATAGGTGTAGTTATAGAAGGAAAACATGAGCAGTGAGCAGCCAGAGAGTCACCGGGAAGAAGGGAAACCAGGAGCTAGAAGGAATTTCCATGTACAACCAAGCAAATCCCTTTATGTGAGGCCTTATGCACATCCTGTGGAAGGCATGGATTTTACTTTAAGTCCTACCACCTTGCCTCTAGCACTTTGGTAAAAAGTGCTTGCACTTTTGATATGTTTCTTTTAGGGAAAAGAGGTGTGGGACTTTGCACCAACCAAGTAGCATCAGATGCGTTCTGGGGAGATGTGGCAGGCAGATGGGGACTTGTGGATGCTCCTGCTGGAGCCAACTGTGTGGAAAGAACAGGAGGTCATCAGACATCTGCCTAGGCACTGCAGTCTGCAGGAAAGATAAGAGTTCCCTTGACAATCTCTCGCCAGTTGTGGAGAGAAGGGGATCCTGGTTATACAAGATCACATGTCAAAATTGTTTAAGGTTTTAACAAGGAAGTGAACAGGTGGAGACAGGCACTGAGGTTCTACAGGAAATGGTTATGATAATGCTGTTAGTCAGTGATTTGGAAGGGCGATTTGAAGTGGAATTCAGACATTGCTAGGGTGACGAAAGACTTTCCTAGACTTTCTTGCATATCAGAACCAGAAATCTGTGGATATGTCATGAGTAAATAACCTGAAAATGGTCTATATTTTTTATACAGTGGCATATGTTAGGATTAGTGATCTATATGGCCTTTGATAGAGAAATCTAACTTTGAGAGTTTGTTTGGTGTCAACCTGGCATAGGAGGCAGGCCTCTAGACATACCCCCTATTGGATGGGTCCATTCCTTAAGCAGGTGGCCTGGGGTTGTATATATGGAGAGAATTATCAGCACAAGCTAGCAAGCACAAATACATGCATTGATTCATTGCTCATGTGATATGACTGTTTGCTTCAGACAGACACCTAAGGCTTCCACTTCCTAGAGTTGGGAACCAGAAATTAACTGCTTTTGACATAGATCACTTGGCTTGGGTATTTTGTTGCAGTAATGTGTGATGGAAACTAAAACACTTGCAAAGCAGCTGGAATTCCAGGAAGTGGATATGTTTTTCTGTTACATTATATGTTGGTTTGTTTTTTAGGTATCAGCCCTTGTGTATCTCACAGAAACTACACTGATTTTTTTTATAGCGTTGAAAAAAAAAAAAAGGACTGTATTTCAATTGCTTCCCACCGGGACTGGTGCAGAGAGCTGTGGCTGACCTGATGCGTGGGCTCCCTGAGACAGGCGAATAAGCTGTGAGAGGATGCTGGAGCCCCTCCTGTCACACTGGGAATATAGACCTAACAACACCATCTGGCACCCACCTTCTCTTTTCCTTGTGTGGGCTAAGGTCAACCCTAAGAGAAAAATACAATGATAAAATAAGGTGTATAATTCAAGCATTTCCTAACATTCAGTTCCCCATGTACGTGCCAGGCAAACAATGGGAAATGATCCTGTCTACTCCCTGTATTTTTTTAACTTATAAAGAGGTATTTAAAGACATTCTCTTTGAGATCTAGTTTTATAATCATTACCAGATAAGCAAGGACAGAGCCCCTTGATTATGGTTCCCCAAGTGATGACACAGAGCACTGTGGAAGGAACTCACAGAGCTCAAGACCTGCATTCAGGGTCTTAATTTTGGATTGTTCTGTTGTTCCGTGCCCACTTTAGTGATCTGGTTGTAGCCCAATTTGTTGACCTCACTTCACTACGTGGAATGTTCTCTCCAAGCTAGTTCTTTCTGCTCTCTTGACACATCAACTTATCTCTTCTTAAATCCTTCAGTGTCTCTCCATTACTGAAGGGATACTCATGAAGATGCCTTAGGATGGCACACGAACTATCTTGTGTTCATTCCAGCTTGATCTTCCACCACCATACATCTTTCATGTCCTATCTTTCAGCTGTAATGACTTATCTACCTTTAAACACACTTGGTTGAACTTTGTCACATTGCTTTTGCTAACATTTGTCCCTACTCACACTTCTCAACCACCTAATGGTCCTTCAGGTAAACATAATTTGAGCACTTTATAATGCCCAGCACCAAACACAGTTGATCTTCAGACCCTGGGGCTTTTCCTCTATCTAGAACAGGACTTTCTAAAGCATTTGTTACATTCTCACAGATACTGCTTTATAGGTGTGTCATCTATCCTGTTGGAATGTTATTTTTTGAGCAAATGCAGGTCTAATTATCTTATTCAACATTGTCTCCCCTATTTGTGTTCAGAATGTCACACAGAAGCTACAGATGAAGATATGACAACTGTGAGCCAATACTCAGGAGACATTTCAGAAAACAGAAGGATGTGTAAGAAATCAGAGATATGGAGCACAGATCAGACATAGGCCAGCCATTCTCTGGACCACATATTGCCACTCATACAGTGAAGGGAACATATTGGCCTGCTTTCAGTCCAGTTTTTTTTAAGACATTGATTTAAATGACACACATTGAGACAGAAATTTAGGGACCCAATGACAAGATCAAGGTTCATAGTAACTGAACTGGACGTGTGTGTTCGGTGTGGGATTTTAGAAGTTATATCAGAAACATCTATTTAGCATGTTGATAAGAATGGAGACAAAAGTAGAGGATGATGCTGAGCTTCATGATGTTTAGCACACTTTAAATCCTCTTGTCTACAGTATTGAAGCCCAAGCCTGGTGGGAAAAAAGGATATGGAAACAGGGGGAAGGGTTGGATTCACACACAGATCAACTGTTTCTAATTCTGGGGATGAAGACAGTCATTGAAAGAATGGATAAGTCCTGGGATTGGGAAGATAGCCTGGTTGATAAAGTATTTTCTGCACAAGCATTAAGTCATGAGTTCAATCTTCAGCACCCTTGTAAAAAGGTGGGTGTGGCAGTGAAAGCCCAGTTCTGTGAAGGCAGAGACAGGAAGATCTCTGTGACTTGCTAGCCAGCTAGAATATCCTAATTGGTAATCTTCAAGTTCAATGAGAGACCTTGTCAGGCACAGGTGTCAACTTGACAGTTGAGGGTTTGAGCTCTGGGCACATTTGTGGAGAATTAGTAATTGAGTTGAGCCCAGAGAGAATCTGAAGGACATTGTCTAGCTGATGGGGAAGGCCCAGCCCATGGTGGGTGGGATTAGGTCCTGGAATAAATCACAGAGAGCTGGGTGAGAGAGTTGGCATCCTTCTGTTCACTTGGCCAGACATGCTGGTCTGGCAAGTAAGGATTGTCCATCTCTCAGCTGTTAGGTGGTGATGGTGTGGCCAGTTCCCTTGGCCTTGGTGTTGGTGTGAGCTCTCCCGTCAAGCTGGACTGAGAACTGTGACCAGGAATCATAAGAGAGAATAAACCCTTGTTCTCTTAAGCCATTTGATGGTCATTTATCAGCAACCATGCAGGCTGACTGCAACACCCTGTTTTAGAATAATAAAGAGGATAGCAAATGAGGAAAACATTTAATGCTGCTGACCTGTGATCTCCACATACATGCACATACATGTACATATGCACCCCAACACATGGACATGTAAACACATATACATCAACATAGATATGTGCACACACACATAAACAGATACACCCACATATAAGACAGGTACTTTTTTGTAATATATCCCATCTTTCCTAAAGCCAGATAAAAACAAAGCTGGGGACTTATATATCATTGACTTTTTCTTAAAGGCACCAACTCCAAGTTATAGAACATAAGCCTAAGAAGTCAAAGGGTGCACCCTCCTTTTCTTTCAATCAGTGGTTCCCAAGGAACATTCTCATTAAAGAACAGAAAACCAAACAAGTGCAGTAAGTCGGACTGTGGGAGGTGGGGATCTGCACTTTAACCATCTCTCAGACGATTAGGAGCTGCATGTGTCTGTGGTTCTTAACCATGACTCCCCATAATTATCACCGTGATTGGTATCCCAATATGGAGTAACTGAACTGGAATTTCTAGGGGACAAGGAGCACCACTGGAATCCTAAGGAGACCTGTGTGGAGAGCAGCAAGTGTAGAAGGTGATGGAGTGTCTTTCAAAGGGAGGTTCAAAGCTCTGGGACTAGAAACCAATCTTTACCAAAAAGCAAAACAAAGTGTGTTTGTCTTTGGAGACAGCAGTCAAGCATTGGATTCAGAGGAATGAAATCGATGACTCCAGGGGACGGGCAGCAGGTCTTGTGAAAGCTGGTGCTGATTGGGGGGCTATTGGTTGCCTTTGTGTACCAGCTCTAACCTTGCATGCTGTGGCCGACTGTATTTAATCAGCTGCATTAAACCAGCAATGGAATAAGCTTCCTGCAAGGAAAAGTCATAGCTTAAACAGTCCTTAACATTGCACAGGAGTGGGGAATACATTAGCTGTTCTGTTATCTGCAAACCTCATGACCTCAGATAAACATCCAAATCAATGAGGCTCAACAGAGGAAGATAGCCATGGAGTTGAAGAGGAGGACTGGAAAGAAAGGTATGTGCTGACAGCAGAGGAGTAGGGATGAAATTGTGTGTGATCTCCTGTTTCTTGAGTGCGTGATGTCATAAAGAGAAGGTGCTTCTTTTTGAACAGAAGCCTTCTGTGCTTTGACTCCAGACAGAAGCAAAGTTCTTCAGTTGCACAAAGGTGAGGAATGGTATCTGCTGATGAATACTTTGAGTTTGTTTTTTCAGCTGTGTGATACTGACTCTTCAGGGGGTATCTGAAGCAGCAACACTGCTCCCTCCGCAGAGCTGCTGCCCAGATTCTCTGTTTATTACTGGTTTTATTGCGTAACATTCCTCGATGCACTCTACACATATGACCTGAATGGCAACAAGTGTGCATTGGGAATTTAGCCCAGTACTATGGTGTGGGCAATGGGATGACTCACTGAGGAGTTAATACAGTCGTAGGTTCTTCTCTGCAATGATGGGGACTGTAGGACCACTCAAGTGTGCCTTGGAAAGCATCACTGGGGCACATCTTCAGTTGTCAGAGCATTACTATTGAATCAAAAGAAGAAAATCTGTGAGTGTCTGAGTCACCTGGACACAATCGTGAAGCAAATGCATTATAGCTTTGTCATAAGACAATCCAACTTTTGTGCCTCAGTGCAGGTTTAAAAAAAGGGCCGGTTCTTGAGGTAAGTCAGTGAGGGACCCACATTGGATACCAAATACAAGTGGCTCAGCAATCAAGGTGAATGATAGCTCAATGAAACATTTTGAAATCAGAATTCATATGAAAAAATAAAAATGGCACCATTAGGAGGATGAAGAGGCGATTTTGAATGAGAAATGATTTGCAATGCAAATATTTGGCATAAGAATAAATTTTTTTAGTCTATTAAGAATCTCTCCAAATAAAACTAAAGACAATCTAATAAAAACTCAAGTGGAAGATTGAAACAGGCACTTCAAGAAATTCATCTAAGTGACTGATAAAAAAATCATTATCAGGCACATGAAAATAAAACTTAAGTGTGAGACTATTGTATGCCTACCAGAATGGCTAAAATTAAAGAATGGCTCATTCCAAGTGTTGATTATTATGTGGAACAATTGAACGTCTTTTTATGGTATCATGTTTCCCATTCTGGCCTTGAATTTCTGATCCTCTAGCCTTCACTTTCTGAGTGCTGGGATTACAAGTAAACACAACTGCACCCAGTTAATGTGGTACTGGAATTGGACTTTGTGTATGTTAGGCACATGTTTCATCAACTGAGGTATATTCCTATCATTATCAGGCTGTGCTAATGAAGGGTGAATTATTTCACAACCACTTTGTCTATCTGTTTGGTAGTACCTTCTAATGCTGGCCAGGGACATTCCTCATGGCTTAACCATTTCCAACAAAAATGCATACACATGTTCGCCAAAAGTCATATGTAGAAATGCTCAAATCCTTGATCGTTAGAGAAATGTTAACAAAAACCAAAAGAAGATGCTACATTATACATACTCATTAAAGTGTCTAATAATAGCACCTGAAAACATTGAGCATTTCAAGTGTGAGTGAAGATGAGAGCCAACTGGAGCTCTTACATATATCTGCTAGAAACATAAATGGAACAATCAGCTTGAGGGTTAAGTAGGTTTTGTGTGTGTGTGTGTGTGTGTGTGTGTGTGTGTGTGTGTGTGTGTGTGTGTGTGTGTGTGTGTGTGTTTGTGTGTGTGTGTGTGTGTGTATGTGTGTGTGTGCTGCTGAAGCTCAAACCCTGGGCATGAGGTTACCAGACAAATACTGTATCTCAGGGTCTTCGTTGGAAAATACTCATTAAATTTTGTATAATGTTAGATGGCAATAATAAAGGAATCAAGAGAAGTGAAAACGTAAGTTCATGCAAAGACTGTGGCAGAAATGTTTGTAGAAACTCAATTTTAATAAACTACAAAAAGTTCCAATGCCCATCAGCAATCAATAGATAAGGAAATTGTGGTATATCTTCACAATGAAATGTAGGACAATTTTTTGATATATCCAGCAACCCAAGGGAATGCCAAGATAGTTCTTCTGAATGATAAAGAAGATAGAGCATTAATATATTTACATAAAATTCTAGAAAGTGCAAGCTGATAATTAATCTGTAGTGTAGTGTAATTAGTATTAGTATTGTTGCTTAGCGATTGGGATACTGGTCAGAGTGAGGTTGGAGGGATGATAGCAAAAGGGGATAATTTTTTATTTGCTTTTTTATTTTATTTGCTTATTTTCTTAATTTTAGCTATAATTTCATGTATCACTAATATTTTTGTATGTGTCTAATCAAAATGTATCAGGTTACACCTTTGAATGTGCTTTTATCACAAGACTCTAACAGCTTTTTGTCTCTGGCCAGGGGGTAACATACAATGCCCACCAGGATGGAGTGAAGGGCATTGCAGGAGCAGCAAAACTGCAAAAGAAAATCAACAAACCACAATCCAGAACTTCAGAGACTCTATATCAACCACCTAGAACTAGGCCAGCTTAATCTCTCCCCATCTTGAAGCTCAGGGAAATTTGCGGAAGAGGGGGCGGTAAGAGTGTAAGAGCAAAAGGATGGGAGGAGCAATGATATGTAAGATACTCCATACTAGTTAGGGCTGAAGCAATCATAATTGGACTTTGCATGTCCTGTGCATTATCCAACACACTGTTGACCTCACAAAGTCTAGCATCTGCTAAAAGCACCAAGATCCTTGGAGGCAAAGGATTGGCAGCCACAGCAGTGTTCCTATACCTAAGGGGAACACGGGAAAGGGTTCAGGGAAAGGCCACTGGGTCCTTGTACGTCATCAGAGAGGAGGGCTCAGAGGAAAATCAGACATGCACAAGAAAGGACTCTCTGGGAATTGGGGCGGGAGGCACTGGGGGATGGGGAGGGAGAGGGGTGGAGAGGGGAAGCAGGGGGTACAGGGGGAGGAGGAGGGAGGGAGGGAACTGGTGTACCTAATAAGTTTGTATGAGCTGAAATAATAATAAAAATGTATTAATAAAAAATGTTTATACAATACTTACCTGGCAGGGAACCTGATCAGAGTGGTTTTCCCGGCGGGCTCAACTCAGTTACCCTCGATCCCCAAATGGGAACGACTCATATTGTGGTAGTAGGGACGGTTCGCATCTCCTAGAACAAAAAAAAAATGTTTATACAATAAAAAAGAAATATGAGTAGATGATTGTATATTAATTATATCAGTGAAAATTGGTTGAAAACACTTCTGTGGAAGGCTTTGTTCTCTGTTTGCTCGGTGTCTAATAGTCAATAGGCAGAGAAAGGGGTATTTATAATGTAACTCTGGAGTGCCTTGGCTAAATGTTGTAACAGGCCCATCCTAGAAAGCTTCTTGTTTGGAGAGTCAGGAAAGACTCTGAGTAGAACACTGGTGAAGTATAGTGAATCAAAACTTGGCCCAATTTGAGGCAAGGTTGCAAATATGGTTTAAATTCAGGTGATGAAGATCCTTTATCTGATACCAAGAAGATGTAGGACCAAGAGACCAGTAAGATCCAATGAATCTATTTACAAATTTTTTAATTTATTTTTTCCACTCATACAAACTTGATAGGTACCCCCATTTTAATCATACTATTTAGGAGATAACTGAGTATTTGGTAGATTTAGAATGCACAAATTTTAGGTTCTAGCCCCATGAAGATGAACTTTGAGTGAATATCCTCTATTTTCGACTTTTCTCATTTTGTCCACTGTGTTGGCTCCATCTCTGATTCAGTTGGAGAGCTCATGCCAGGCAGGACTCACGATTCACCTTTGTCTGTATTACTTTCCTTTCAACTTACTTTCTTTGAATTTAGTAAAAACAGTGTTTTCTGCCCAGAATTTTTTTTTCTTAAATTCAGGCTAAATGACATGATACAATAAAATCAATTTGTTTAAAGTTCTGAGATGTATGGGGTGTAAGTGGAGGAGGGGCATTTCTGTGACGACTTTCACAAATGTTTTGTGGCAAATATCCTATGTCACATTTGTTTTCTGATGGCTGAGATGAGATGAGTAGCAGAAGGAGAGGAAATATGAGGAAGAGAAACAGAAAGGTTTTTTTTTTTCATTTTTTAAGAATTTTTTACTGGAATTTGCCAGAAATGGATGTCATTAGAAACAATTATATTAAGTGAAGTATCCCAGACCCAGAAAATTTAGCGCCGTATGTACTCCCTAATAGGTGGCTCCTAGTACCAAACCCACCCAGCCCACCTAGAGACACTCAAAGATAAATCTCTGTAATACCTACAGTAATTGCAAGGATTATGAACAGGGGGGATGGGGTAGGAGGGCCACACCAGAAACAAGTAGAGAGGGGACCATGTTACAGCAGAGAAAATAGGCCTCCATCAAGGACTTCAAGTAAGTAATGAGACACCTGGTTAAGTTCACAGACTTTCATTCCTGATCATTTACAACTGAGGGGGCGATAAGATTGTAAGAGCACAAGGATGGGAGGAGAAATGATATGCAAGATACTCCACACAAGTTAGTGCCAAAGCAATCATAATTGGTGCATGTCCCACGCAATGTCCAACATACTATTGACCCCACAAAGTCTAGCATTTGCTAAAGGCACCAAGATCCTTAGAGGCAAGGAATTGACAGCCACAGTAGTGTTCCTATGCTTAAGGGGAACATAGGAAAGGGTTCAGGGAAATGCCACTGGGTCCTTGTACGTCATCGGAGAGGAGGGCCCAGAGGAGAGCCTGGCATGCACATTAAAGGATTCTCCAGGGATGGGGGGGAGGCACTGGGGGATAGGGAGGGAGGGGTGAGGGGAGGGGAGCAGGGGGGTCGGGGGGAGGAGGAGGGAGGGAGGGAACCGGTGTACCTACCAAGTTTGTATGAGCGGAAATAATAATAAAAAATGTAAAGAAAAAGAAAGATTTTTTGGGGTCGTATGGTTTTTCAATTTTTAACTTTTTAAGGAACCTTCAAACTGTTCTCCAAAGTGGTTGTATGGATCTTACAATCCCACCTGCAATGTTTGAGTGTCCCATCCTTATTGCATACATACCAGCTTTTGCTGTTATTTGTGTTTTGGATCTTAGCCATTTTAACTTGAGTGAGATGATAACTCAGGGTGATTTTAATTTGCATTTCCCTAATGGCTAGGGAGGTTGATCATTTTTAAAAATGTTTGTTAGACATTTGAGTTTCATTTTGTGAAAAGTTTCTTTTCAGTGGCATAGATCATTTTTAGTGGGGTCATTACTTCCTTGGTAATTAATTTTTTGAGTGCTCTATGTACTTCAGATATTAGTCCTCTATTGGATATGTGTTTAGTGAAACTACTCTCTATTCCATAGGTTGCTTTATTTCTTACTTAACAGTCCTTGCTGAGGAAATATTCCAAAAAAAACATTGCGTCTTGCAACAGAGTCATGTGTACAACCATGTTCATAACAGGATGGCTAGAACTCAAACAGAAAGCTGTAGTTTTATTGGTGTGATGATCCAAATAATAGAGTTTAGAGATGCTTGAACTTATAAATCAAGACAAAATGTTTTGCAAAGGAAGGACTTGAAAGAAGAAAAGAATACCTTAATAACTAACCATACTCACTTAAAAAATCTCTGTGTATGCATAAGGAGAGGCTTCAAGTAACAGAGAGGAAAGTGATAGTTGGTGGACTAAAAAGGAAGGGGTGAGAGTTCAGCTGTACCCTATTGCAGGGGAAATAGTTTGAAATTGGAATCCATCTCACCCAAGAAAGTAAATACATTCGATTTTTCATTGAGGCTCAAGAGAGGAAAACACCTAAAACATGAGTCCCCAAACCAAGTATTATTTCTGAAACTAAGGACAAATCCCAACAGTCACAGTGTGTGTGTATGTGTGTGTGTGTATGTATGTGTGTGTGTATCAGTGCAATGTGTTCATCCAGTATTTGAACTTCTGCTTTTAGAGACATATATTCCATAATATCAAGTGATCAATCATAGAAACAATAAACAATATATACAAAGAAATGAAAATTTCTGACTTGTCATCAAGAGACAAAGCAGTTCAAAGAATAGAAATTAAATTGCCCAATGTATTGGGAATAGTGAACAAGGACTCAAAAGATTCTCTTGTGAATACATTTGAAGACTTAAAGGGGAAGACTGTTATGGTGAACAGATGGGGAATTTCAGTAGAAATACGAACTCTATGAAAAGAACAAACTTAATACCCTACAACTGAAAAATGTAGTGTTAAAATTAAAATGATTTCCAAATGAATGCGTCCCCTAGAGCTTCGATAGATAGAATCCTGCAACACATTGATTTTAGCCCAGGGACTTATATCAGGCTACTGATTTACAGAACTAGAAGGTAATAAATCTGTGTTGTTTTAAGCCACTAATATTGCAATCATTTATTAAAACTAAAACAGAGTTTATTCCTGCTGGAAGAATTGTATCAGACAGAACTTGGATCTTCAGAAAAATAAAGAGCATAAGAAATGTTAAATCAGAGAGTAAGGGCTGGAGAGATGGCTCAGGGGTCTCGCAAGCAGAAGGTCCTGAGTTTGGATTCCAGGTCCCACTGCCAGGCAGAAATGGCAGTGACCTCCGCTTCTGGCCTTGGTGGGTAAAGCCTGGGAAATCCCAGAGAAAAGCAAGAGGAGGTAGAAGCAATCCAGGATGATTCCCTGAGTAACTCTTGGTCCTCCACAGGAACATTCAATGCCTTCTCACACATACGCACACACACACACACACACACACACACACACACACACACACACACACAATAAATAAAATATTTTTAAAATCAGTGATTAAATATAAATGAGTATCTCTCATCCATTTATCAGATACTCTGAAATGCAATAAATTAGTTAATGAAAACTGACATTCTTCTTTTACAGTGGATTGTACCACATGGGAGTGTGAGTGGTAGAACAGCAGCCCGTGGTGCCCCACATGGAGTATTCTGTTAAAATTGCCTTCTGTTTCATGTGATGTGGTACTAGGTCAGTACTATGGTAAGTGAAAGCTATATGTCATAAAAGCAAAGCAATAAGTAACATATCAAGAAAACATCAACTAGAAAAAACATAATTCAAAATAAAATGAAATAAAGCTCCATTTAAATCAATACTGCAGAAACAAACAAATAAAAAAGAAGAGGAAGGCTAGAAAAAAATTATTCATAGTTACTACAAAGATAAATGGAGTATGCATTCCAAGAAAAAAACATATGTTATCAAGTGCTAAAAAAGCTAAATCTAATTACATGCTGGGTTTTAGTTATAAATGTCTAAAACAGTTATATTTCATTTGAAAAGAGATTGGAAGCAAATTGATTGAAAAAATATATACCATGCAAACAGTAATCCTATGAAGGGCCTGTTAATATGAGAAATCATTAATGTACACGCAAAGAATATTAACAAAAATAAAGTTGAACAGTGGAAAAGGTAACCTTTCAAGGGAGAGAAGGCAGTTGCAAACATGTATACAAAATAACCAAATTTCAACACACAGGGCACTCACACTGGCAGACAGACCTTTATTAAAGGACAAATGGGCACTTCTATAATTATAGTTGGAATTCTCAGAACAACTCTCAGTAATTAATGAGCCAACAGAGAAACAATCAGTGGGACATAGAACATCTGAGGAACACTCTCCACTACAACAAACAGATTTTCATTTTTAGAGCAATTACCCATCAGAAGGAGAAAATGCCTTTTATTTTCAACTGTGCATGGAACAGAAAACCAAGTAGATTATAAGCTGACAATAAAATGCCTCGATAAAATTCAAAATATTAAAACCATACAGATTCTGTGATCAGAAGTAAGCTAATTTAGAACCTTATCATAGTAAGATTAATGGAGGCTGGCGGGACGGTTCGGCAATTAAAACATTTGCCATGAAAACAAGGGGACCAGAGTTCAATAAAAGCTAGGTGTACATAGTGTACAGTCTTTAATTCCAACCTTTGATGAGAGCAATTATTAGGAATCCCCTAGCGATTAGGAATCGCTAGGAATCTAGCGATAGTAGCCCTATCAGTGAGGTCTTGGTTTAATTAGAAATTCTGTCTCAAAAAGAATAAGTGATAGAAAACTAAACACTAAGGAAACAAATGGCCCAATTAAAAAATAGGCCCTGGAACTTAAAAGAAACTTTACCAGATATGAAATTAAAATGTTTAACAAATATCTTAAAAAATGCTCCACATCCTTAGCCATCAGGGAAATGCAAATCAAAACTTCCCTGAGATATCATCTCACCCCAGTCAGGATGGCAAAAATCCCCAATACAAACAACAACAAATGCTGGAGAGGATGTGGAGAGAGGGGAACTCTACATTGCTGGTGGGAATGCAGGCTCATACAGCCACTCTGGTGAGCTGTCTGGAGACTCTTAAAGAAATTAAAGATTGAAATGCCATATGACCATGATTCCACTTTTGGGAATAGCCCCCCAAACAGCAAAAACTCACCTCAATGCAAAAGCATTACCATGTTCCTAGCAGTACTGTTTACAATAGCAAAGTCATGGAATCAACCCAAATGTCCAACAGTTGACAAGTGGATAAGGAAAATGTGGTACATCTATACAATGAAGTACTACTCAGCCATCAAAAATGATAAATTAATGGAATTTGCTGGGAAGTGGATGAAATTACAAACAATTATACTGAATGAAGTATCCCAGACACAGAAAATTAAGCGCCGTATGTACTCTCTAATAGGTGGCTCCTAGTACCAAACCCACTTAGAGACACTCAAAGACAAATCTCTGTAATAACTACAGTAATTGCTGAGATAATGAACAGGAGGGATGGGGAAGGAGGGCCACACCAGTAACAAGGAGAGAGGGGACCATGTTACAGCAGAGAAAATAGGCCTCCATCAAGGACTACAACTAAGTAATGAGACATCTGGTTAAGTTCACAGACTTTCCTTCCTGATGATTTACAACTGATGGGGTATGATCCTACCAGAAGGGGAGGGAGAATAGTCTGGCAGATAGAAAGTAACCATTTCACAGATGGGTGATTGACCCCTCCCTCACTGCGGTTTCCTACTTTTATTGCATCTACCTTTGAATATACTCTTATAACAAGACTTTAATTTAACAGGTTTTTATCTCTGGCCAGGGGGTGACATCCAATACCCATCAAGGTGGAGTGAAGGGCATTGCAAGAGCAGCAAAACTGAAAAAAAAATCAACAAACCATAATCCAGAACTTCAGAGACTCTATATCAACCACCCGGAACTAGGCCAGCCTAATCTCTCCCCATCCTGAAGCTCAGGGAAATTTGCGGAAGAGGGGGCGGTAAGATTGTAAGAGCACAAGGATAGGAGGAGTAATGATATGCAAGATACTCCACACAAGTTAGGGCCAAAGCAATCATAATTGGACTTTGCATGCCCTGTGCAATGTCCAACACACTATTGACCCCACAAGGTCTAGTATTTGCTAAAGACACTAGGATCCTTAGAGGCAAGGGATTGACAGCCACAGTAGTGTTCCTATGCTTAACGGGAACACAGGAAAGGGTTCTGGGAAATGCCACTGGGTTCTTGCTTTAGACGGTGTAGGATTTTCTTAATGAATGTGGAGGGGATCGTATTGGGTGCATAAATGTTCAGTATTGTGAAGTCTTCCTGGTGAATTGTACCTGTGACTAAAATGTAGTATCCATCTGTGTCTCATGATTTTTTTTTTGGTATGAAGTCCACTTTGTTCCATAGCATAATGGCTACCCCTGTCTGTTTCCTGGTTCCATTAACTTGCAGAATTTTGGACCAGCCTTTCATTTTTAGGATGTGCCTATCTTTTGTGGTGAGATGAGTTTCCTAAAAGAAGCAGTTTGATGGGTTGTGGTTTTTAATCCAAGTTTGTAATCTGTGTCTCTTGATCGGTGAATTAATACCATTGACATTTAATTTTATAATGGAGAAATTATTTTTAATTCTGGACATGTTTTATGTTTAGTGGAATTTGTAAACATATTGTTTGACATTTATGTTTTGGTGGTATTATACTTTCCTTCTGTCCTCCTGGATACGCCTATTTTTTTCTTCAAGTTTGAGTATCATTTCTAGCATTTTTTGGAGGCCTGGTTTGGTGGACATGTATCCCTTCAAGTTGTCTTTGTGCTGGAAAACTTTTCTTTCTCCCTCGATCATGACTGATAGTTTTGCAGAGTATATCAGTCTGGGTTGGCATTTTTGCTCATTTAATACTTGAAGTACATCTCTCCAAGCTCTTCTTGCTTTTACTGTTTCCATTCAGAAGTCATTTGTTATTTTAATAGGTTTACCTTTAAAAGTGACTTGATTTTTGTCTCTTGAAGCTCTCAGCACCTTTTCTTTGTCTTGAATGTGGATTGTTTTGATTATTATTTGCTATGGTGATTTTCTATTTTGGTCATATTTGTTTGGAGTGTGAAATGCCTCTTGTATTTGAATGGGCCTCTCATTCTTTAGTTGAGGTAAGTTTTCATTTATGATAATTTGAAAAATTTCCTCAGGTGTGGTATTTTGGGATTCTTGCTCTGGTATTCCATGAATGCACATGTTAGACTTCTTCAGGGTGTCCCATATCTCTTGAATGTTCCTTTCAAGTATCTTTTTAGCTTTAACAATCTCTTCCATTGAGCTGGTTAATTCTCCCACTTTGTCTTCAAGATCTGAAATTCTATTTTCTGCTTCGTTAGTTCTGCTGATAAGATTCTCTGTTGAGTTTTGGGTTGAAGATAACTTGTCTTTTAGTTCAGTTTTAAACTCTGCCTGAGATTGTTTTAACTGCTCTATGCCTATTTTTGTTTCTTGCACTGTTTTTCTCATCTCCTCCAAGTGCCTGTTGTGTTCCTGTTCAAAGTGATTGATACGGTTGTTTAACTCCTCTCGTATTTCCTGTTTCATAGTATTAATCATGATAATGATCATACTATGAAAGTCAATATCCTGGGTCTGGCTTCTTGGCTATTTTCTGTGAATTTGTTCTGGTCGGAATCCATCATTATGGGGTTAATTCTTTCGGTGGGAGATTGGTCTTCTTGGGTTTTGTTTCTCATGGATCTGCACTTTGACTTGGGCATTGTTGTTTTGTTTCTTAGGACCTTTCAGTTACTGTGTGTTTTTGACTGAACTGATTTAGTTGGTGTTATTACACTTGGGCAGTTATTACTAGTGCTTGCCTTGGATTGGGTATGTTTGTCTTTTGTTATTGTTATTTTTCTAGATGAGGCTGTTAGGCTGTTAGTACATCAGTTAAGTCAGGTTAAGTAGACAGGGGTGAATATTAGTATGGTAGTGCACTTTTACGATGTAGTGTCTTGGTGATATGTGAGGGTGAGTGGTGTACTCCCTGGAGTTGTATGTTTTTGGGGTGGCTGTATGGAAAAGTTGATCTACAGCGATTAATACTAGAAAGGAACAGTAAGGTGAAAAAAAAGGAGGTTTACTTATCTTTGGGCTGGATGTGAAGAATCTCTCCAATGTGATAGGATGATTGTAGTCAACTCCAGATGTATGACCTTTGTCCCTTAGAGTTTTGCTTGAGTTTCCTTTGGACTCTATTGAATTCTGAGTAGCAGTGTGTCTTCCCTGAACCACGTGCTTGGGTCCCTGGTGGGCCGCAGAGGCAGAGGGGCTGATGTTGATGGCAGATTCTTCACCTGGGACCTGGGACTTGGCTTAGTGGCCCATCCAAGCTCCGGAGATGGAAGAATGTGAGCAAATCCTGTCTGGTTGGGCGGACAGGCAGGTGGGGGGGGCAGGGGTCCGGGGTAGGGTCCAGGCAAAAACCAGGGGCAGCCTGGGTGCCACTGGGATCCAGGGCCACGGGGAGGGGGAAGGGGGGAGGCTGGGGATGGAGGACTGGGAGCAGCGGTGGGGTGGAGAGGCGCGTGGGAGGAAGCCAGTTTTGCTTCTTTTTGAGGCAGGGTCTCTGGCTTCAAACTCCTCAGGCTGTTAGAGGTGAACATCTGATCGTCCTTCCTGTATTTCTCAAATGCAGGCACTCACCACCATGCTTGGCTATTGACACAATTCTAAATTGCATCTAAAGAAGAAAAATCATTAGAGACTGTTTCAAGTTGTACGAAATTAAAATAAAATGCATGTAATTTTTGAGGCAGGTAAAGCAGTATTTAGAGGAAAGTTTACAGCTTAAAACTTATAGCCTTAAAATTAATGGCCGGAATTTCCATTTAGGGAACTTTAGAAAACTACACAAATCAAATTCTAAGAAAGTAAGGGAGATTTTAAAAAAGTAATTAGAAAACAAACAATAGGAGAAAAGCTGACAAAGATATAGGTTAGTTTTTTGAAATGAGTAATAAAATTAGGTTCTACTAAAAAGAAAGCAAACATACAATACTAAACTGTAGGAAAAAACAAGAAGAGTCTAAGAATTATTTTAAACCAATAAATAACATTCAGTTGAAGTTGACAAGTTCCTTGAAGAGCTAACACTAGTAAAACTGATACAAGAATTCATAGAAAGCATAGACGTCTCCATAGTTATGACAGCAATATAATTTTTGGTCAAAATCTTTTCACAAAGAAAACACAGATGGTTCAGTTGTACAGTGCAGCAGAGACTTAAGGAGGAAAGTATATAACAAACTTTCACAAAATTCAAAGGAAATATAAAAAGAGAAGACTAGAACATTTCCCAGCTCACTGGATAAAGATTATATCACCACCAAAAGTTGAACAAGAAAAACAGGACAAGAAAATATTTAAGCAAGTATGAGTAAACAAATTTCAATGGACTACACAGATGTAAAATATTATTTGATGAGGAAAAGTTACTAAAATCTCATAGGTAGCATCATAATTAGTCATGAAAATTACTGCCTATAGTCAACATCTTAACTAGTGTTGAAGTATTGGATGTCTCTCCTGATAAGATCAGAAACACAGTGAGGCTATTCATCCTTGTCTCTTCCATTCAGCATTTTAATGAAAGACCTAGCTAATGCAAAAAGGCAGGAAAAAGAAATGAAATAGATAAAAATGGAAAATGAGTTGCCTTTATATGTGATGGCATGATTATGTGTTCAGGAAAACCTAAACAATCTTCAAATTTTTACTAGAAATAATGTAAGCATTATTTTTAAAGGATTATTAGGTATTATTAATTAAACAGAATTAACTTTAACAGGAACATTAGGAATTTTTGACAAAATTAAGGATGTATTTGCATTTATCTAGGAAAAAAGGAAATTATTAGAAATGGTTTTTCAGCAACTTTGCAAAAATATTTTTCTCAAAAACTTTCAATATGACTAAAGGAAATTCAAGAACTAAAAAATGAATAAGTAAACAATTATCGTACTTTAGATAAATATTGACATCTTTTTTTCTAAATGACTGATAGATCTGGAATAATTCCATTCAAAATATCAATATACATCTTTATCTTTTGCAGAATTGACAATTTAATTCTAAAATTTATATGAATTTGAAAATCTAGAATAGCTAAAACAGTTTTGGAAGAAAAATGTCAAATACTTGCATTCCCTTGTTTCAATACTTGACAACCAAAACACGGAAGAATTTTTCTTTTTCAAAGCAAATTGGGTGCAGTTTCAAAGACTGTAATGATTTTCATCTCTGTAGGAAATTACAGGTGAAAAGAAAGCTAACAGTGAAATTGAATTATGGGAAAAACCATGAAAATTAAAATATGATGTTGTCATTTTGGGCCTGTTTTAAGAGTTTGTTACACAATTGTCTATCTGCTTAGCAGACTTGAATCTGTAGATAAACAAAATGATGAAGCTTTCAGTAATAAAAAGGCCAATGCTTACCCTTGGTCATTCCACTGCTCTGCTATTCAAGAAATTTAGAATGTATCTGCTCTCTCTCTCTCTCTCTCTGTTTCTGTATATGTGTGTATATATGTATGGACACATGTGCTTGTGCGACTATTTTGGCTTCAGGAAGTACAAAAACAGTTCAGCTCACCACTGTAAAAATATAGGCAGGAAATTTACAAATCTAATATTGTGGTAAGGTCTAATATACTATAAGTAGCTCCTCTACAGACACGGCTAAACCACAAAAGGCTTTTTGCTCACATGAAATGCATTGTGGATCAAGCCATTTTCACATAGCAACTATTTTTCATGCAGTGCTTTATCCCATTACTACACTTGTCAGATTCTCTGCCAACTTGTTATTATTTCTGCTACACTGAAACTTCACTATCTAGAACATATGGCCTCAGTTGACCTTGAAGTGATAGCAATAGATGGAGCTTCATGTACATTACTTCAATACTTTCATCTGGAACCAACAAAATTATTTTCACTTAAATGTCACTGATCATAATCAGGTAGTTATGCCAAATTTTAAAAGAGTGGAAAGGTATAGTTTTTTATGTTCTGGAAAGGAGAAGGGATTTGGATAAAACCGTAATTATTAGTTATGTCCATGGGAAGCTCACAGAAAGAGAGACCAAAGAGAGAGTGTGATTGAGGATGTGGGGGGAGGCTTCTGCAGGGAAGACACATCTTGAGGATGAAGGGATCTCTCTTTCAAGAAAAGTACCAGAAAATCGTATATGTGCCATGACATGAATATACTGGGACAATAAACAGTTGTTTGTAATCTGTAGAAAGAACAGAAAGGTAAATGCCAGCAGATAAAGCCTTGACTAAACAATGAAACTGAAGATGAGTTTGCAGTAATGTCTATTTTTAGAATTTAAAGAATTTTGATGCTAGTAGTTCAAATAATTACTAAATGCCTGTATATGAAGACCACACAAATAAGAATCCTAGATTGCAGAAATCAAGAAGCTACAGAGGGAATGAAGCTCATCCTTGATGCAATTAATCTCAGTCCAAGAGCATGTATCAAGAAGAGAATTTTTTTTCTTACTTTCTCCTGGAGAGGAGTAGGTTTCATATTCTTCTCTTCTTTCTGTACAGAATTAGTAGGATTACTCGACTTGGTTTCCAGTGTCTGCTTTATTTTTGAAGATTTCTTAGTCTTGGCAGGAAGCATCTTCTGGCTCTGGAGTGGCCCCAGGAGACGCACTTTGGGACTGATTGATGTTGCATGTGGAATGACTTCAGGGCAGATGTGGTTTTTGTCGTATGGCGTGCTGCAAGCCCTCATTAAAAGTTCAACACAAACAGCATCAAAGGGAGCCTCCCCTGTCATGGTACTGATGTACATTTTGTGGATCAATTTGGAGATATTAGAGAGCATTTGCCTAAGTTACAAATGTCCATTGGAAGGCAACAAATATACATGCCTCTGAATAGAAAAATGTTTGGCCCAAGGGGGCTTATTGCTTATGTAGCATTGGGATTATCTAATGAATACTTACACTGTTTTCTCAAGGGTGAGTGAGCAGTAAGAAACAAAGTGAGATCACTGAATGCTAGGCTTCCAAAGAAAACCTCAATCTTATCATTTTATATATGGAACAAAGATTTATTCGAAGTCAGATAGCTACTATCAACTAAAGCCTGGAACCAAGGTCTATTGACATCAAGCACAGTGAAACTTAATTTTAAATTCCTCATATGAATCCAACTTAGTCACATTTTGCACTCACACTTGTTTTAGTTATTACTTTTTTCTGCACACCATTACTAATTTTATAATTTAACTTCTTCTAATTCATGTATCCCACTCATTCATGAACACAAAGAATCTACTTACTGGTGGTTAAGCTTTATTAAAATATATATATGAAAAAAATTGAGACTGAAGAGATGGCTGAGGAGTTAATTCTCTGCCTCACAAGCAAAAGGACCAGAGTTTGGATCCCAGATCCCATATAAAAAGGACCAGGTGGAAATGGCTACAACTCACACTTCCTATCCTGGAGAGCAGAGCCTGGGAAACCCCAGAGCAAAGCAATAAGGAGGTAGAGCAATCCAGAAGGATTCCCAAAGTCACCCTTGGACCTCCACAGGCACACACATGCCCCTCTTTATCACCCGCATGTACCCACATACTTCCATACACATGTACACACCCAAACCTACACATGCCAAAAATATGCATCTGAAGATATCTTTATTTAACGTCACTTATAAAACATAATTTAACTAAGTATGAAATTTCACTATAGAATTTTAAGCAATTATGGAATCTTGCTTTTGTCTCCTCAGCATTAGTTCATTGCTCTCTGATTGCGATTGTCATTAGTGAAAGATTGTCTGTGATTTTACTTCTATATCCATTGCATGGAAATATCTTTACTCCTTTTAAAAACATTTTACCTTTAGATTAGGGTTCTGAAACCTAGTATCTATATGTATTATTATGGATATAGCTTATTTTTTCTTTATTCTCATTATACTTTATTAAATCATTCTTTTTAACATTGCAAAACTATTTATTAATTATAGAAAATAGGATAAGGTAGAAATGGACTTCATACAGGATGACAAAATAGATCCATAATATTATAATATTATATAAAATTATATCAAGGAACATGAAGGAATTTAGTTTGATTTTTAGTAGCTTTTTTTTTGGGAAAAAACTCAGTAATTTAAAGTTTTCCTGATGCCCCAAATTGACTTCAGAAAGCACTTTCATTCAGAATCATGAAATCCTAAAAATTTTATCAATCCTAAAAATTCAGGATTTTATCTTTGAAAATACATGTATTATTTCTCTCCTATCTGCTTTTGCTTTCAGTTACTTATTTTAGGTATATGTTGAAATTTTTCATCCAGTCTTCCTTGTTTTTTTCTAGAACATTTGTACATCTTGTTTCTTTGACACTTTTTCAATTCTAGCTTCCTTCTAGCTCAGTAATTCTTGCTTCAGTTTTTTTATATGCTATCGAATTTTTCCTTTGAGTTTAATCTCAGTACCTGTGTTTTCATTTATAGAAACTCCATTTACTTCATTTTTCAACTTCCTATTCAGTCCTCTATATCCTCTTTTTCCATTACAGCTTTTTCCTTCTTTTATTCTTTAATAGCCTTAAATAGACATACTTTGTCACAGCTAATAAGCTAAATTTTATTATTCGATAAGTTTGGATTTGCATGAATCACATTTTCCTCATAATACTTGTAATCTTCCAGATGGCTTGTTTCCTCATGTAGTTTGTAATTTTTCATTGTGAGCTCACTTTCAATGAGAAGTATTAACTCTATGGGAATCATACATAATCTCATTTGGAGAAATGTTACCCAAGAGCGGCTCCACATTTGTTTGTGCCAGGTCTGGTAGTTTCCCCATGACACGATCAGTTTTTGTGTTGAGCTCTCAATATTGGTATTCCCACACCATGGGAATTTAAATCTTTGGAAATGCAAAGAAATTACATTTCGGTCTTGTTCTATAAAAGGATTAGGACTAGAGAGGGAGTTAGCTGGGTCTGTTGGAAAGGAAACGTGGCTCACCATATGCCATTTCTAGGCTTTTGCATGGAGCGCTGAGCCCATTAGTAGCTGGGTATGCTAAATTCTGAAGAATCTGGAAGGAAGACAATTACATCCTTGCCAAAATGAATCTTCATTCCAATACAGACAACAAGTAGCAGCTTGGATTCCAGAGGACACAGGGCCGGAAAAAAACCTACATTTTCTGCTTCACACCCCCCAATGTTCAAGCTGCTTTTCCCATCATTAAAAACTGAGTGCACAAGAAATTCTTAAATATGTTCGCATCTAAAAATCAAAGTTACAGCTTCCTGCTACAACACTTGGGTCTACATGGCCTCCTAACAGCATGCTTCCTTGACTATCCTTAGGCACATGTATCTTGTGGTTCTCACGGGTTTGCAATTTCCTTGTTTGTTCCTTGTTCTAGAATGTTTGTACATCTTGCTCTTTGTCATTTTTTTTCACTTCTCGCTTCCTTCTACTTGCAGTTACTCTTCTGTTGCTGTGATAAATACTTTGACCCAAGCAACTTAAGGCAGAGTTTATTACTAAGTTTATGGTTCCAGTAGAACTATGGTCAGTTATGTCAAGGAACACATGGTGGCAGGCATGACAGCTGAAGCAGGAGGCAGCTCATGTTACAGCAGTTATCAAGGAGGCAGAAAGAGAGTGAGAATGAGGGGCTGGGGTGGGATGGTGTTATCAAACATCAAGGCTCACCTCAGTGATGGACTTCCTTCAGTGAGGATCCACCTCCTAAAGGTTACATGACCTTTCCAAACAATGTCACTAGGTGGTGACCAAGTACTCCCACACATGAGCTTGGTTGAGACAATTCACATTCAAATCATGACACACCCCAGTGGTCTGATTAGTTTGGCTAGGTCCTGCTCTTCAGTGTCATTAAGAATGGTAGCAATGACCATTATTAAAACTCTCATATGCAACAGGTTGTATACACGTGCTTTATTTTAATTATCACATTGGATTATTTCAAACGTCCTCACATGGTGTTGTATCAGAGAAGTTATTTTATTTACATAGGATCATGGACTTAAAAAATTTGAATTTCTTCCTTCTTTCCTTCCTTTCTTTCTCCTTCTGTCTGTCTGTCTGTCTGTCTCTCTCTCTCTGCCTTTCTCTAATTCTGGAGATTATACCCAGGGCCTATAGCTTGTCAAACACTCTGGTACTGAGCTGTATCCCAAAATCTCTTTTTGACAAAGGCAGCCCTACAGCCAACCATAGAAGATGCTGATACAGTAGAATGCATATGCTGAGCACCGGCTGGTGGAAGGTAAAATGCTACCTTCAAATTGTTCCTTCTTTTTCCCAGAATGTACTTTGGGAAGAAAGCAGGGTAAGGCTTGCATGGATAGGCGTCACTGGCTATGAGTGTGATTCTTTGTCCTATGAGCTGCCCCAAAGTGTCCTTTTCATTCCTGCTTTCCTCCTTCCAGTGCAGGGATGCTTAAGGGCATCTTGGTTCCAACTCCACTTTCTGCTCACAAGCCAGTTCTTATTTTTAATGAATTTCTGGAAACTTTTGTAAATATCTCCTAAGCTCTGCAAATCCTCCTCCCCTGACCCCAGCAGAGGTAGATGGCTCACATGGAGGAGTTGAGTCAGAGCCCACTTAGCCTTTCCCCTTCCAACTTCTGAGTGCCCTGTGATCAGGGGTGGGGCAGGATGGAGAGAAGGTGAGTGGGCTGTGCAGTGAGACCTTGTCTCCCTGTCTCACAGTCATGCTGCTCCTGAGTGTGGCTGAAAGCAAGTGCCATTTACTACCCTGAATTTACACGTAGTGCCACAGTACCAATCTGCTTGCTGTGCCTTAACTGAAGCACACGGGTTGGATGGCTTCAACCACAGGCATTTATTTCTTCACAGTTCTGGAGTCAGACAGCCAAGATCAAGGAAGGAGCAGGTCAGTGGCCTTCTCCTGCGCTCTCTGTCCTTGGTTCATAGATGCAACTGTCTCTATGTGTCACCACCTGTTCTTTTTTCCCCCTGTCATGTCCTTCCTGTCTCTCTGTGTTTCTATCTTCTTAGAAGGACGCCAAACACACTGGATTAGAATCTACTGGAAGGGGCCTCATTTACTTAGCTAAGTTTTTAAAGACTCTATCTTCAAATACTGCTACATTATGAGGTCCCAGAGTTGGAGGTGGGGACAGGTTAGGGCATCAGCAAATGAATTAGTGAGCAAACAATCCAGTTCACATCAAATACATATATATTACAAGTAATACTTTTGGCATGTTGTAAGGACAGCTTGTCAGCTACAATTCAGTCCACATTGTATACATATACATCATACAAGTAACATATATTCTTAATGTCTTTTTTTAAATTTTTTTATTATTATTATTATTTATTCAATTGTGTGTGTGTGTATGTATGTGCGCGCATGTGTGTATGTGTGTGTGTGTAGAACCACGGACGAATTCGCGAACCACCATGGACACTTCCACCTCCTTCTGCCCCGGGATTCACAGGCTCCGCCCTACCAGGACCAGAAGCGCAGGCCACCCCCGCTTCCGCCTGGGGTCTATACGTGGGATCTGGGATCCGAACTCAGGACCTTCCGCCTGGAAGGCGGAGGCTTAACCCCTGAGCCACCTCTCCAGCCCCTATTCTTAATGTCTTGTAAGGACAGTTTTTTGGCTATAAAGATTACAAACTTCTGTCTTTCTAGCATGCATGAAGGAAAGGCCATGTGAGGACACAGCGAGAAGGCCACCATCTGCAAGCCAAGAAGCCAAGCCAGCCTGCTTATGTTTTTGCAACTGTGGGGAAATAAATGTCTCTATTTAAGCTATTCTGCCTATGGCATTTTGTCAAGGTGTTCCCAGCAGACAGATGTAAAAGCTTTCTATGAAAAGAATTTTATTTGCTTTATTTTTGTTGATCTAAGTTAGATGTGTTGTGTTGCTGCTGGGGCGATGGCCTGGGCTGCTGGTGGCTGTCTCATGCACGGAGGGGTCAGATATCCACATATACCACACGAAGCAATCCATCTGTGTACACATCTGGCACCACGCTTCGAGACAGTGGGATGGGATAGTGTAAGTAAGATAAGCATGCCTTTAAAAGGAGAACTCTGCAAGTCATACACTGTGGGAAGTTGAAGGAACTAAGGAATCCAACCCCGAGATAAGAAAAGATGGACACGGAGAACAACAGCCACTTTGTGTTGAAAAGAGGCAAAGAGAGGTGCTTTTAGGTCATCAGATATGGCCGAGTAAGAGAGAGACCTCACAATAGAATTATTTGGAATGGAAAGTATTTCCTTGTAAAGAAGTAGTCTGCTTGTTTCTGGAAATGACAAGCACAGCGTAAGAAACTGTTTGTGGGGCAAGCTGTCCAATGAACTTCTTCTACCTTGAAGGGACAGTCACCTTCACACTTTGCAGGGCAAGATATAAACCAAGAAGCAAAAAATTACCTGGTTTCATGAGTCTGGGAACTCAGGTTAAGCCATAGAGATTCCTATAAATGTCCTGATATCATGCATAAATTCAGTGCAAACCATCAAGCTCAGAATCTGTCACTTTTTCTTGGATCCCACAGGTTTACATTTGGAAGGTTCATCTCCAAGCAAACAAATATTCATATTATAGATTTTGATGTTGCTGTGTATATTTGTGAAATAACAAGGGTCTTTCCTTTGCAATATTGAAATCATTTTGAAGCAGAATGCAAATAATGGACTTCCATCAAATGACACTCTTTTCCTGATTGTAAGTGAAATAAATGCTTTTGTAGGCAATTCAGAAAAGATGTAGAGTGGCAATAGGTATAGAAATTCTTTGCTCTAAGAGATAATCATGGTTGATATTTCTGTGTATATAACACCAGTCTTTTTGTTATACATAAACACACACACACACACACACACACACACACACACACACACACTCACACAGCTGCAACTGCAAGTACACATACATATTACATCTAGTTTGAAATTGGGTCACATTCTTTTCACATTACTAGCAATACCTTAAGCTATTAATGAATTTGAAAATGTGATTGTTTTTGACAACTGCATCATGTTTCATGTATGAATTTCTCACAGTTCACAATAAGTGCCAATATTTTGCTATAGATATTTACAATGTGACCAATATTTCACTGTTAAAATTGATATATGATTAAGTTCCCTTGTATCAATACCTTTGCACAGATCTTTGATTTTTTTCCTTAAGATAATTACTAAGCAGGAGATTAATGGGCCACTGCCTGAATATTGATAATCTTTTAATGGAAACTGTTGATTTAAATTGTCCTCCATAAAGTTTATCTCATAGTATATTCCCAAAACTGGTACATGAAGGTGGCAATTTTTAGCACCTCATCAACTCTAAGCATGTAGACATGCTCTTTTAAAATAAATTATGTCAATTTGATAAGCAAGCTTGCACTTGCAACTTCAGCATAATCTGTTTCATTAGCAAAATTGTCTTTGTTCTAATTTTTTAAACTGGGGCTCAAGAAATAGCTCAGGGATTAAGACTCTGCCTCACAAGCAGAAAGACCTGATTTTGCATCTCATGCAAAGCAAAGTAAAAAAGGAGGTAGAAGCAATCCTGGATGACTCTTGAAGTCATCCTTGGAACTACACAGGTACACGCGACACACACACACACACACACACACACACACACACACACACACACACACACACAGACACAAAATCAATGAACTAATTTTTAAAATTTTTGTGTGTTTTCATTCTGTGTAGAATCAGTTTTTCTCTTAGAACAAAAAATCTAGATACTTATTATCACTCTACATACCGAAATATACATGTATGTTTCTGCATACATGTGGAGGCCAGAGGACAAACTCAAGTGTCATTCCTCAGTAATGCCATTCTCCTCTTTAGAGACAGCCCATCACTGGCCTGGAGCTCTGAAGCAGACTCCGAGGACCTACCTATCCCTGCTTTTACGGTGTACATACTCGTGCTACTGTACTTGGTGTTTATATGTGAGCTCTAGGGCTCAAACCAGGTCCTGCAAACACTTTGCTGACATGCATCTTTGCACATCATCCTCTATATGGCTTTAAGTGACTTAAGTGGTTTCTGTTGCAGATTGTCCATGCTCTTTGCTAAATTTTCTGTAGTTGGTTTTGTTGATTTACAGGAAACTTCAGAACGTAAAGAAATGAGCTTTTTGTAACTTATAGTTTCTTTGATAATTTTCCATTTTTCATAGTTTTTCTTCCTTTCCTTTTTTTCTTTTTACACTTTTTAAGGTTGGCATACAAAGCAGTGGGTTTCATCATGACATGGCCATACTTTCATTTATTTTTCATTAACATTGACTTGAGGGGGGCTGGAGAGATGGCTCAGGAGTTAAGACTCTGCCTCACAAGCAGAAGGTCCTGAGTTTGGATCCCAGATCCAACATAAAAACAAAACAAAACAAAACAAAAAACCATTGATTGACTTGAGGAAAGTTTCAGAGACACTATTTAGTAAACAGAATGTATTTTTTTGTTTTGTAATTCTTTTCATTGAATTTAAACTTAGAAAGGTTTTTCCCAATCTTAAAATTAGATATTCAGATATATTTTTTTCTAATTTTATCTGTTTTTTTCAGCCATTCTGTATTTAAATGTACTGTGAACAAGGAATACAACTTATTTTATAGTTAACTAGTTGCAATGTATTATTTACCAAATAATTCATCTTCATTTTCTCAGATATCATCAAAACTCTAATCAATTCATATGTCTATAGTGATATAGTGATAGAAATTATATAACAAATCTTATAATTAAAGTTTCTGAATAGCATTTATAGATTTCCAAAACATCAATTGCTATCAAGGCTATCAAGTGACAAGAACATTGAGATGTATCATTCTGTTCTCTTCCCTTTCACACGTACTTCTGCTTTTCTCTAGTACTGTGATCTTAGTACAATTACAGAAAGTCTAACCCTTCCTCCCGAAGTCCTCTCTTTCGTCTTCTCTGGACCTCTTGCCTATGGGATCACAACTCCAGCTTTTCTCCCAAGAGGCCATTCTTCTGCATGTGTGAGTGAGTGTGTGTGTGTGTGTGTGTGTGCGTGTGTGTGTGTGTATCAAAGGGTACCGTGTATGCTTGTGGAGGGCCAACGGTGACTTCAGGAATTATCCTGTATTGTTTTACCTCCTTTTTATTTTGTTCTAGAATTTCCCAGCTTTCCAGAGCCTGAAGTGAACACAGGCCACCACCATTTCTGACTGGCATTTTTATGTGGAATTTGGGATCTGAACCTAGGTCCTTCTGCTTTGAAGGTAGACTCTTAACCCCTGAGCCACATCTCCAGTTTGCTGCACTTTTTGTCTCTATCCAAGTTCCAGAGTGCTGTTCATATTAATTTCTCCCCCCTGAATCCATCTGCTGAATCCCACTTTGGCTTATTTACTCTGGTTTTCTACTTGAAACAAATCCACCCTCACTGTCATCCTGGAGAACTTTTCCCTTTATTCCTCAAATGGAGCGCCACCAGCCTCATGAATATTTCCTTGGACCTCACATCCCTTAGCATTGTTGTATGTGTGTGTGTGCTTGTACACATATTCTTGCACATGTGTTTGGTGTTCATGCAAATGCGTATAAAACTTAGAATTAACTTGGATGTCCTCTTCAATCACTATCTTTTTTTTAGGGATCTGTATGTGTGATTTTCATGTGGGTGAGTGTCCATGTGTGTATGAGCATGTACACCAGAAGACACTTGAGTGTGTGTGCCTGTGAAGGTCCAAGGGTGACATTGTGAATCATCCTATTGCTTTATGTCCTTATTGCTTTGCTCTAGATTTCCTAGGCTCCACCTTCTAGGGCTAGACTTACAGACTGCGGCCATATCCTAGCATTTTTACCTGGGATCAGAACTGGGATTCTTTGCTTGCAAGGCAAAAGCTTTAACCACCAAGCCATCTCTCCAGACCTCTCCTTATTTTTTGAGACAGGGTCTCTCAGTGAATCTAGTATTCAACAGCTGACTAGAACAGCTGACCAGCAACTCCTACCTCCAACTCCCCAGTACTGAGATTGCAGGCACAGCAAATCAAGTTCTTGTGATTGCATAGCCTGGTCTCCTGAGCCCATGAGCGCTGTCTTTTCCTTGCTCCCCAGGACTCCCAGCTCTGAACACAGTTGATATTAGTATTTGCTTATGTGACTCATCTTATTTATATGCTCATTTATATGATCTCTGTGTTTAGCAGAGGGTCTGTGAATGGTTGATGTGTAAATAAGAAGAGAAAAATCTGCCTTTTATACCCACATGAAAGAAACAATTATACTAAATTGGAATTTAATTGTTGTAATCTTCTTCTCTCATTTCTTAAGTATGGTTACACCTCCAGGTTCTGTCTTAATGAGACAAATATTTACTATGAATCTTGAGCCCCTGAGCCCATCATATTGCACACCTCCACATGGTTCCTGAGAATGCATTTATATGCTTGTAGAGTTGTATTAGTCAGGCTTCTCTAGAGGAGCAGGACCATCAGAATGAATATATATTAAAAGGAGATTTATTAGATTAGCGTAAAAAGATTAATCTAAGGAGTTTAACAATGGCTAATGGTAGCTGTTTGGTCCACAAGGCTGAATACTAGTCCCTGTCTGGTGCTGAAGACCTCGATGATTCCTGGAGAGCCATTAGTCTTTGGTCGATATTGAAGGCCAAATAAACTGGGTTCTAATGTCAGCAAAAAAAAAAAAAAAATAGAGACAGTTGTGGAAGCCAGCAGGTAAGTTAAACTTGACAGTCCTATGTCAGGGCAGACAGGTAAAAAAAATATGGTCTCCTGAACTTCCTTTTCATCTGGGCTGTCACCAAAAGGGGACATTCACATGCAATGTTTGTGGTTTCACTTCAAATAATTTGATGCACATTATCCCTTCTGGTGTGTCCAAGGGTGGTCTAAGGTGATTTCGGGTCCAGTCAAGTTGACAAGCAAGATTAACCATCTCTGGGGTATGATAGCATTTGTAAGACACATGACTCTTCTGTTGCAGGTCTTTCCTTTGTCACGTGAGCGAGAATGCTTTTGGGGTTAAGTGAAGGGGGTGGATGAGAGTGCAATCATTTACATAGTCAGATCTATCTACACAGCTTGGAGTCATTCTTATGGATGATCCATTTTTTGCTGACCTGGTGTAGGAAAGACTACTTCTTTGCACTGTCCACTGACCTACTTGATCTCTTGATATAAAGGTGAAGTACCAGAAGTCCTAGAATGAAGGGTAGATGTTCCATTACATCTGGAACCACAGGGTTTAGAAGAAACAGTATGGGTTGTCATTTATAACATTAAAAGTTATGGAAAACTTATCATCATCAGGTGTACACAATTTAACAGGTCAAAACAGATATTCTTCCATATCAGGGATATACTTAAAATCCATCATGTGTAATTATATTTATGAATGTTTTCTGGGAACCAAGTAAAAGAACATTTTTGTACTGGAATTGCTGCATTTGCAGAAGTGCATGCTTTACAGAGCTGCAGATTTCATCTGACCTTGACATTATCAAGAGGAATCATGAGTGATGATACCAAAGAAGTATTTCTAAACTATTAGTAGCTAAACAAGAATCCTTCTAATGCACAACTACATTATAAGCATGTGGCATTTAATTACAGGTGTCAACTTGACAACTGAGAACCGAGTATCTTGACATATCTGTGAAGAAATATTGACTTAAGACAAGCCTTCACCGTTTATTTAAAATACCTTGCCACAGTGTATACATGGAGGTCAGATGACAAATTTTGGTAGTTTATTTTCTCCTCTTATCATGTGGTATCTGGATACTGAACTCAGGTTAACCAGACTTGCATATGTGACCATTCACCTGTTGAAACATCTTACTGGCCCTCATACTTTTTTCTTCTTTGTTTCTCTCTCTTCACTCCTCCTCCCTCTTTTTTCCTTTCTTTCCTTTCTCCTTTTCTCCCTTCTTCTCTGTTCTTTCTCCCTCCTTTGCTGAGATGCATTCTCATTATATTGTTCAGATGGATTCAATCTTGTGGGTCATTCTGCCTCAGAATCCAGAGTAGCTGGGGTTACAGGCATGAGTCCCTATGCCCAGTTTACCAGATTCTTTTCATTTGTGCATGCTGGGTGTATCTTTCTGTCCATTTCTAATGTGCATCTCCAGGCTTCAGGATTTCCAGAATAAACTATACTGCAGGGGAAATAGTTAAGTAGCCACTGGAGTCAGTGGGGGCTTCAACATCTATTTCCCTTTCCTAATCCATCTGTTGCCATCCTAATGTGAGTGTCCTCAGATAGCTTCACCCACCATTCCATATATGTGTGTGTGTGTGTGTGTGTGTGTGTGTGTGTGCGTGTTTGCATACACGTTCACACACACACACACACACACACACACACACACACACACACTGTAGTCTGTGGATGCCCAAGGATGACTTCAGGAATCATACTGGATTGTTCTACTTCCTTTTTGTTTGACCCTGGGGTTTTCCTCAGCTCTGCCTTCCACAGCCAGACGCATAGGCTATCATCATTTCCATTTTTAGGTAGGATCTGGGATCTGAACTCAGGTCTTTTTGTTTATGAGGCAGAAATATAATACCCGAGCCATCTCTCCAGCCCCTCCATGTGAGATCTGAAATACAGTCTGTGGGATACATGGTATATCAGTCAGGGCTCTCTGAAAGAACAGAATCAATGTGTGTCTGTGCATGTGCATCTTTTTTAAATCAACTCACAATAAAAGTAGTATCCTTCAAAGTAGTTGCTCATTTTGGACCAGAATGTCTCACAAAGCTGCAGGATCCCAGGAAGGTCTTGGGGCTCATCTCCCCGGAGAGTTGAAGATATTGTGCTCCATTGTCATCTATGTTTAGTCCATCTTCTCCACAACCAAAACAGGAATGTAAGTTTTAAAGAGCTTCTCTTATAATTACAAAAACTCTGGAACCCCTGCCCCAGGTTTTTGGTTCAATCTCCTCTGGAATCTTTCTCCAAACCCAAAATGGCAGCAAAAGTGAATTTTGGTGATGGACTTATTTTGCGCTATTTGAACCTGAATTGGAACCAACCCTGAAATCAGTTCACACCCACTTCAAGAATGACAAAGACCAGGAGGCCAAGCAAGGGGTTGTGAGGCAGAGCTGTTGCAGCAGCTTTGACTGCTGAGTAAACCATCACACAACTCCATGCCAAGAATCAGGAACTTAAAAGAAAGTTGAACGCTCTGACCAGGCCCAGTGGAATGCTGGTAAACAATACTAAGGGAAATAGACCTTAATTATAATTTCTCTTTATGGACAGTGTTATTTAAAAGCAATATCATCAAGAAAGCGAAGAGTTTATATCAAATTTAGTAAAAAGATTTGAGGAACAAAAAAATGATCTGGAAAAGACTTCCTTAAATATTTTACCCCAGCCATCCAGTATTTTGTGTTGCAAGAAGACCTTGAAGTTGAAGAATCATGTGCTATTAAAAATAACAAGGAACTTTTAGTGTTGTAGGAAGTGCCTTGTATTTTATTGATTTTTGCCTTGATAAATTGGGACAACCACTACTAAATGAAAACCCTCAACTTACCAAAGGATAGGAAATACCAAGCAAGTCTTCAGCCACATGTTTTTCTGGAAGGGCAAGAAATATGAGTGAAGGCAAAAAGGCCAAAGCCTCACAGTTTCAATTGTGATTCCAGAGAACATCAAGTGAAGGATTACCCAGTGTCTTGAAATGCTGTCTGAATAACTGAAAAGAGAAAAGAGTATATAAACGCCTGTGGTAAGGCAAACAATCAAGTGTTCAACAACGATACCATGCTGAAGAAGTAGAGGAAAGATTGGAAGGTTCAAACCAAGTCATTAGTGAAGAGCTTCAAGATGCACTGGGTATGACAGACAATAATCTTTCCCCCTTTATGCATGGGATGTACATCAGCTGGGATACCCATGTGGATGGCTCAAGAAAGTAGAGCTGGAAATTTCAGGACTTGCACTTTATGATGCAAAAGATGATTCTGACGAGAGATAGCAACTGGAGAAATACAAAATAAAAGTGTCATTTGCAATCTCTCAAAATTGGTAAACTACACAGGTTTTAGTATATCAGCTGCCAGAGGAATTTCAGACAAAGGACAAATGTTTGATTCCATACCAATGCAAACATGTCAACAGAAGGATGTGTTTGCAAATTACCTTACTTCTAACTTCCAGTCACCAAGCGTGAAGTCTGGAAGCCAATAGTCTTCATCTTGGTCCAGCTCCAGCCGTCCAAAGAAGCAGAGGAAGGAAGGCAGCTCAGCAGCTTCTCCTGCCCACATGAAGCTTCACTCAGATGTGGAGATGCTACATGGTTCTCAAAGCAGCAAAGCTCTTCAGTTCCCGTCACCCTTGCTTCCTTGCATACCTCCTCCACCTCTTCAGTTCTTCACTCCCTAAGGGCATCTAACCATGGACTCCTAGTAACTAACTCATCACAGACACAGATAACAAGCACAGCCATGGATGAGGATGTGCTGATGCTGGAGGAACTTGAAGAGCAGCAGAGGCTGATCTGGGCAGCTTTCCAGCACACTGAGAACAACCAAGGTGCTTCTGATATTCCTGTGGACACACATTTCAATGGGAATTCCAGTGCCTCCTCCCCTTCTCCAAATGAGCTTGACATCCCCAACACAGAGGGTAAGACATTTGAGAAGCCAATGCAGACTCAATGATGAGTCTGAGATACAAGACTCTTATACAGAGCCAGTGAAGCTGACGCTCCCTACAATCCTGTGTCTGAGACTGTACTGTAGTGTGGATCCTAAGGACAATCTTCTCGCAATGGCAGTGCTGTGTCCAACTGTGACATTAGCAATTGGGAAAGTCAGAAGATCCTTCATATGGACACCTGTCCTCTTTCAACAGCCACTAAGACTCACAGCAATCCTGTTTCTGACATAAGCAAGTCTGCAACTGCAATAATGTCATCTGAATTTGAGAACATGGTGGAATCTATTGGAATATACCTCAGGATAAGAAACGTGTTCAAGATTTCTCCCTCAAATCAGCAGATAAACAGAAAAGAAGTCAAGTTATCCCTATATGTGGACAATATGATCTTCTATCTGTGAGATCCCCCAAAAACTCCACCAGCAAATTCTTGGAACTAATACATAAGTTCAGCAGAGTGGTAGGGTACAAAGTTAATGTAAAAAATTCAATGGTTTTCTTATATACCAAGGATAAAAAAATGAGAAAATTCTAAGAGAAACAATTCCATTTGCCATAGCCCCTGAAAAATGAAATACCTTGGTATAGATCTAACCAAGGAAGTGAGAGACCTGTACAATGAAAACTTTAAAACCCTAAAGAAAGAAATATCAGAAGACATCAGAAGGTGGAAAGACCCCCCCCCATCCTCCTGGATTGGTAAATTATTATCATAAAAATGACCATTCTACCAAAAGTAATATATATGATATATATATGATATATATATATATATATAATTCAATGCTATATCAATAAAAATCCCAAGGCAATTTTTCACAGAAATTGACAAGCAATCTCAGAATTCATATGGAAGCTCAAAAGGCCCAGGTTAGCAAAAGTAATCCTGAGTTAACTCTTCTGGAGGTATTACCTTGCCAGACCTTAATCCATACTACAAATCCATAGTAATAAAGGCAGCATGATACTGACTTCAAAACAGACACAGAGATCAATAGAAAAGAGTAGAAGGCCCAGAAATAAGCCTATAAACATAGGCATCTTATTTTTTACTTAAGAGCTCAAAAAACTCAATGGAAAAAGAACAACATCTTCAACAAATCGTCTCTTAGATATAGGATCATGTCATCTGCAAATAAGAATAACTTTACATCTTCTTTTCCTATTTGTACTCCTTTTATTTCCATCTTTTGTCTCATAGCTCTGGCTAAGACTTTGAGTCTTATTGAATAAAAGTAGTGAGAGTAGACAACCTTGCTTAGTTCCTGATGGAAGAGGAATCTTCAAGTATTTCACCAGTTAGAATAATCCTTGCTATAGGCTTGTTATATATATAACCTTTATTATATTGATGTCTGTTACTTCCATTCCAATTGCCTCCAGGGCTTTGATCATAAAGGGATGTTGGATCTTGTTAAAAGCTTTTTCTGCATCTATCAAGAGAATGATGTGGTTTTGATCCTTGGTTTTGTTTATATGATAGATTACATTTATTGATTGGCATATGTTGAACTAACTTTGTGTGCCTGGAATAAATCCTACTTGATCATAGTGAATAATTTTTGATATGTTTCTGAATCTGTCTTGCTAAAATTTTGTTGAGGATCTTTGCACCTGTGTTCCTCAAAGAGATTGGCCTATTGTTGTATTTTTTTATTGTATTTTTCTTTGCTTTTGGGATCAGTGTAACACTACCTTTATTGAAAGAATTTTGGACTGTTCTTTCTTTTGCTATTGTATGCAATAGCTTAAGGAATAGTAATGTTAGTTGTTGTCCAAATATCTGGTAGAATTCTGGACTGGACTCATCTACTTCTTTATTTCTTTAATTTTGTCACATGTTATGGGATTGTTTGAATAATTCAATTCATCCTGATTCAATTTTGGTAAGTTTTGCATGCTAAGAAATTCCTCCATTTCTTTCTGATCATCAAATTTTGTAGAGTATAAGTTTTTGAAGTATGACCTTATTATGATTCTCAGAATTTCCTTGATGTCAGCTGTAATGACTCCATTTTCATCTCTAATTTTATTGATTTGGATTTTATTTCTTTTGCTTTTGGTTAATTTGGCTAAGGGTTTATTGATCTTGTTGATTTTTTTCAAACATCAGCTGTTTGGTTGATTCTTTGTATTGTTTTCCTTATCTCAATTTCAGATATTTCTCCCCTGATTTTAACTAATTTCTGCTTGTCTGCTGCTTTTGGGATTGGATTGTTCTTGTCTTTCTAAAGCTTTAAGTTTTTTATTTGTGATGTTTTCATTTTTTTGATATAGGTATTAAGTGCTATAAACTTCCCTCTTAGGACTGCTTTCAGCATATCCCAATAATTTTGATATGTTATATTTTCATTATCATTCACTTCTAGGAATTTTTGAATTTCCCTTTTGACTTCCTGAACCCATTCCTTGTATCAGTATTTAATTTCCATGAATTTGTGTATTTTCTGTCATTTGCTTTGTTGTGGATTTCTAGCTCTTTTCTATAGTGGTCAGGTATGGTACCAGATATAATTTAAACTTTCCTGTATATGTGGAGGCTTGTTTTGTGTCCCAATATGTGGTCTATTTTGGAGAAAGTTCCATGGGCTTCTGCAAAGAATGTGTATTCCTTGGAATGGAAGATTCTGTAGAGATCAGTCAGATCTATTTGGGTTATAGTTTGATTAAGTTCCAGTGTGTCTCTGTTCAGCTTTTGGCCTGCTGACCTATCCAATAGTGAGAGTGGGGTGTTGAAGTCCCCTACTATTATTGTCTTTAGGCTGATTTGTTGTTTTAAATGTACTGTTTGTTTAATGAATGTGGCTGAACCTATATTAAATGTATATATGTTCAGTATTGTGAAGTTTTCCTGATGAATTGTTCTTTTGACTAATATGTAGCATCCTTCTGTGTCTCATGATTTATTTTAGTTTGAAATCTATTTTTGTCAGTTATCAGAATTGCTACTCCCACTTATTTCCTTTTTCTGTTAGCTTGAAGTACTTTTGACTAGTCTTTTGCTCTGAGAATGTGCCTTTCTTTCATGGTGAGATGGATTTCCTGAAGGTAACAGATTGATGGATTGTGATATTTAATGCATGTTTGTAGTCCACGTCTTTTATCTCTCTAATTAGCTATGTAATTTCATTAATGTTCAGGTTTATAATTAAGAAATGCTTGTTGATTCTTGTAATTTTCTGTGTTTTGTGATTTTTATATATGTGTTTCTTTGCTAGGAAGTCTGTTGGTATTATTTTTCCCTTCTGCCTTCTTGGATATATGTCCTTTTCTTCAAGTTTGAATATTTTTTCTAGCATCTTTTGTAGACCTGGTTTGGTGTTCATGTAAGCCTTCAGCCTGTCCCTATGGTAGAAGATTTTTCTTTCGCTCTCAATCATGACTGATAGTTTTCATGGGTATATCAATCTGGATTGGCATTAGTGCTCAATCATGACTTGAAATACATCTTTCCAAGGCTTTTATTATTTCCACTGAAAAATCAGCTGTTATTTTAATAGGCTTACCTTCAACTGTGACTCAATTTTTTCTTTCTTGATGTTCTAAGCACTTTCTCTTTGTCTTATGTCTATAGTGTTTTGACCATAATTTGCAATGGTGCATTTCTATTTTGGTCATATCAGATAGGTATGCAATGTATCTTATACTTGAATGGGGATCTCTTTCCTTAGATGTGGAAATTTTTCATTAATTATAGTGTGAAAAATATCTTCCAGAGTAGCTTTATGGGTTTTTCTGGTATTTCATGAGTGCTCAGGTTTGGCTTCTTCAAAGAATTCCTTAACTCTTGAGTGTTCTTCTCAACTATCTTTGGCTTTTTCAACCTCTTTGAGTGAACCAATTTGTTTGCCACCTTGATGTCTATTTCTGATATTCCATTTTCTGTTTTGTTGGTTCTGCTGGTAAGACTTTCTGTTGAATTTTGGATTATAGATAATTTGTTTTTAATTTTGAGTTTATTCTCTGCATGTGATTTTTTAAACTGCTCTATACCTAGTTTTGTTTCTTCAGTTGTCTTTTTCATTTCATCTATGTCTGGTTGTGCTCCTGTTCATATTGGTTTATGCAGTTATTTAACTTTTCTTGGATTTCTTCTTTCATCATTTTGATCATGGTAAAGATTATGCTTTGAAAATCCTTGTCTTGGTTATTGAATTCTTGACTAATATCTGAGGGGTTATTCTGATAGGGATTCATCATTATGAGGTCAATGTTTTTTGCAAGTGAGTTGTTATCATGTTTTTTGTTGTTTCTTGTAATTTATGATGTGACCTGGTCATTTTGTGTTTGATTTTTAGAGCCTTTTTTGGTGTGTGTTTTTGACTATTATGAGTCAGACAGAATTACCAGAATTAGTGCACATGGACTGTTATTGTTACTGTTTGCTTAGGTATTCAAGGTGTCAGTCTAGGGTTCCTTGCTGTTCTTTCATGGGTAATGTGATTATATTACCAAAAAAATGTGGAAACCCTACTCTGGTTTGGGGTGAGGGTGTGGGGAGGCAGAGTTTAGATGGTGATTTACCTGGAAGTTTAGGATTGGTTGTCAAGGGTTGTCATGTGTGGTTTGAGTTAAGTATTAGATCAGCTTTATGTTATGAAATAGGATGGGTTTAGTAGCCAGGGATTAAACTACTGATTAGTATGATATGGTTATGGTTAGTTCTTTTGAAGTGTATGAGGGTGAATGGTTAATAGTTGTGAATATGTGTGGCTTTGGTGTGCTATATACAAGCAGTGACTGTCCACTGAGATGTGAAGGAAATAAAAGGAATTGCTTATCTTAAGATTGGATGTGAAGATTTCTTTTTGTTTGCCTGAAGCTGTTTTAGGGTCCTCAGTAGCAAAGTGTTGGTACACTGGCTCCTGGCTTGTGGCTCCTGTGGACTCAGCAACTCCCAGGAGAGGAAATCCAATCTGTAAAGCCTGCTGTTATCGCAGACCCTAGGGTTGTGGTCACAGCCCAGCCGTGAGGTCCAGTGCCTTACCTGTGTGGCCCCCTGCTCATGAAAGTTTAAATTTATATTTCAACTTTGACAACCAAATGAGAAAAATCAGGAATAATCCATTTACTCAATCTGGGGTTGTCTTGTAAGATTTACATGCCTGAATTTTTGTAACTTCCATTCTTTATACACACAATTATAGGTGTGTTTTCCCTTGTGTACAGGGGTTGAATAAATTAGTGTTCTTGTGCAATGAAAAAAAAAGGACGAAAATACAGACATTCTCTGGGAGACTCTCTTGTCTTGTGCTGGCAACCTCATCTTCCCTCCTGTTGCCATCAGAACCCAAATTCTTGGACTATTCAATGTGAATTTAGTTTAGAGGCTCTCCAAGTGTCCTCTGGCCTTCAGTAACAGACTGGGACTGTTGAAATATTCAGCTCCTGAACTGAGCAGCTATAGGCAGCAACTGTTGAACTACCTCGACCTTATCTCACAAACCAATCCAATAAATTACACATATAAAATTCTAAAAAAACCTCTGGTCGTTGCTGATAATACAGAGTAGGAAGACTGTACATATTAGACAGCAAGATGACCCACAATTATAAAATTTCAACATAACTTCAGTTGATTTGTATTTTAAGTAGAACTTGATTGTTGTACATGAAGCTTTGCTGTTTTTTTTCTCTGTCTCGCCACTTAATGTGTGATGGGCCTATTTCCATAGTAATATACATTCTTCTCCAAAATCACTTTCAAATTTTCATGGTGAACATCCCTTCACATGATTCCATATTTTATTCCAAACCACAGTTTTCATAATAAGGCACTCACTTGGCATAGCCCTTCTGGTGGCCGCAGCCAGCAGGTAAGGTGTGGAGAAAGTAACTAGACTCTCTCAAAGCCTAGAGTCTTTAAAACAAAGCTGTGTGATTTTACAAGCCTGTCTCATCTTCTTCTTAGCCAGATTTATGCTCTAGAATGAGAACCACACTTCACAATATGGTGGACTGGGACTCTTAGGAACCATGCTATGAAAAATGGTGTTCACATTTAAATACAGAGAGGATTCCACCTGGGGTTATGTGCTGGATGAGAACCAAACAGTGTTATAGTTCTTTAAAAAAGTAAGTATGCTGTCATTATTTTATGTGTTTCCATCCCTTAACCCCTGCCACACAAGATGAAGATTCCACCATATCTGTGCCACAATGATAAGACGCCAGAGGAAGTGCTCACCGATGGCTGTGGTTGGGAAGAGAGGGCAAGCCACAGAGAGCACTTTAATTAAGTCTTCCTTTTATTCTTATTAAAATTCGGTCAAGATCATCATGAAATTGTATTCTATTTCAGAAACAGATCATAACAATTTCATGAGGTTAACCCAGGCTGTCTTGAGTATAGCTTGTTATGTCACTATGATTAGATAAATAGGAAAATGTATTTGAAAACCTTCAGTCCCCTCTTAGAATGCTGTAATCAAGTCGGGCTGCCCTGCTGACACTGTTAGAAAATTGGCTATTGTTGTCCAATTAACATAAACTGCAAGTGAAATTAAAAAATGTAAATGTATAACCTCCTATGTGTATGGATGGTGATTCTTCTCAGTGATCCTTCAGTATCTGCAAGAGAACCCTGGTGATTAGCTTATAAAAAGTATGTTATGGTATTTCCAAATAGCTATGCTTATCTTCTCATGTATTTTAAATCATCTGTACATTATCTATGTTACTTTACACTATATAAATGCTAAGTAGATAACATTTATTGTATTACTTAGAAAATATTAAGACAAATATTTCATGTGTGTTCAGAAAATATTTCATGTACATACACACACACACACACACACACACACACACACATACACACGCTCCAAGTATAGCTGGTTGAGTCTTTGGATGAAAAGCCTGTGGGTATAGAGACCAACATGTAAGGACGATGTGTATAATGTGTGTGTATATTTGTGAGTGTTCATATATGTATATGTGTTTGTGTACATCTGTGTATCTGCATATATACATATGCATGTATATACGTTTGTGCATATATGCATGTAAATATGTTTTTAAATTTTTTTATTATTATTTATTCAATTGTGCATATATGTGTGTGTGTGTAGAACCACGGACGGATTCCAGAACCACCATGAACCGCCTCCACCTCCTCCTTGTTTAATCTGCCCCGGGATTCAGGCTCCGCCCTACCAGGACCAGAAATGCAGGCTGCCTCCGGTTCCGCCTGGCGTCTATACGTGGGGTCTAGGATCCGAACTCAAGACCTTCTGCCTGCAAGGCAGAGGCTTAACTCCTGAGCCACCTCTCCAGCCCCGCATGTAAATATGTTTATATGTGTGTATTTGTATAAACATTGTTGCAGTTAGCCTGCATGGTTGCTGATAAATGACCATCAGACAGCTTAAGGAAACAAGGGTTTTATATTGTCTCTTACAATTACTGGTTACAATTCATAGTCCAGCTTGATGGGAGAGCATGCACCAACACCAGGACTGAAGGAACTGGCCACAACATCACCACATAATGACTGACAGATGGACAATCCTAACTTGCCAGACCAGTATGTCTGGCCAAGTATATAGAAGGATGCCAACTTCCTCAAGCAGCTCTCAGTATTTTATTCACCTGTTCAGGGCTTAGTCCCACTCATCATGGACTGGGCCTTCCCCATCAGCTAAATAATCTCTGGGTTTAACTCAACCATTAATTCTCTACAAATGTTCCCAGAACTCAAACCCTTAAGTGTCAAGTTGATGCCTGTGCCTATGATACATATATATATATATATATATATATATATATGTGTGTGTGTGTGTGCATTCATGTGTATGTGCATATATATATGCATATATATGTGCATACACACATGTATATGTGAGTATGTATATGAGTATGTATATGTGTGTATATGAAAATTATTTCGTCTATGATATTCTACCAAATGACAACTAGAAATTCTTTAAGGTATTTAAGGACTTATTGAAAATGCCATGAGCATATTGTAGGAAATTTTTATTAAAATGTAGACCAATTGAGAGAAAATAGACTTTACAAGAAGATTCAGGATCTTGCAAAGACATGCAAAACTTCTGTAAAGTAAATTTGACATCCTACAAATGAAAAGACCTAGAATTGAAGTCTAACAAGTACTATAAATGATTATCATAATTAATGTTTATTAACATTGGTGGAACACTTCCCACTGAACTCATTCTGAGTACTTCTGTTTTATGTCTTTATCATTGTAAGATTTGTTTTAATGTTTTTCCAGAAGGTAAGAAAATTTCAGAACCATGAAACCACTTGCCTTGAGTCTCACCATTGTTAAATTCTGAATTCAGGATCTGAACTCGTATCCCTGTCTTCAACCCCATTCTAACAGCAACCTATGGCTTCTGGATTCCATCACCATTCAGCCTTCTTGTAACTAGAAGCATCTTTTAAGTAGTAATGTTTAAATAATATTTGTTCACATTTTTCCTTCCTATAGACATTGGGGTAGCTTGAGAACAGAGGTGAGAAAGTGGGGGCCACTGGAAGACAGAGGTGGGGAAGGGGAAAGACTCGAAAGTTGAGAGGCGCTGCTGGGATGTTCACCTTTCACACTCGCCTGCACACAGAAGGGAGTCCAGGCTATGTCTACCATGTTTGCCATGGTTAGTCAGTGAAACTAACTCTCCTGACCAGGGCTGGGCTGCCTGGGCCTCTGCTGCAGATGTGTCACCCAGACTTCCTCTTCCCTGTGCATTGCTTCAACAGTTGTTGAGTTTCTATTTTCTGCCATTCCATTTTGATCTTTTTTTATTGAATTTTAGAATCTTGGTTGTCAACACAAACTCTCCCATGGGGGCCCTGTCACTTTTAAGAGCATATTTGCATATACGTGGAGGGAGAGAACACATGGATGGATAAAATGGAAAAAAAATCCTGCAGAGATAAGAAAGTTTTGTTTTTATATAATATTCTTAAGAGTGTATATGTATATGTGTATGAGCATGAGAGATCAAATGTGTATGTGCCTGTGTTCATATGTGTACATGTGTGTAGAGGCCAGAAGACAACCCTGGGTACCTTCCTTAAGCAATGTCTAGATTTTTTGAAAGAGGTTCCTAAGTGGCCTGGAATTTACCAAGTAGGCCAGGATGGTTAGCCAGCAAGACTCAGGGATGTGCCTCCATGGCTGGATTACAAGCGCACGCCACCATGTCTAGCATCATTTTTCTGTGGGTTCTAGAGATGAAACTTTTGGTCCTTGCAATACAAGCACTTTACTGGACCATCTCTCCATCCTTGATTTATTGTAATCTATTTCCTTCTTTCATTCCTTCCTGCTCTCCCTTATCCTTCTCTCCCTCCTGTCCTCCCTTCCTCCTTCCTCTCATATAGACCTCCTGCCCTCTCTTCATTCTTTCTTCTCCTTTCCTCCATTCGTCCATCTTTCTTTCCTCCATCACTTCATGTTTCTCTTTCAAAGAAAACGAGAAAGACCGAGAGTGAAGAAGAACAAGAGTTGGAGCATATAGAGAGAGGGATGGATAGATCAAGACAAACTATCGACAAGCAAAAGCGCGAAAGCTGGCGGTCGTTCTCGCTCAATTGCGTGAGCTATATTTATGTCTGGTAGGTAGGCTTTCGGGTGTAGGATGGCTCAGGAGGTGGGATTCGGTGATGTTAGGTTTCCTTTCTTTTCTTCTTTCTTTTTCTTTTTCCTTTCCTTTTCTTCTTTCTCTCCTTCTCTCCCATCCCTCCCTCCCTCCCTCCTTCCTTCCTCGCCTCCTTCCCTCTTTACTTTTTCTCTTTCTCTTCTTCTTTCTTCTTTTTCTTTATTTCTTTTTTTCTTTCTTTCTTTCTTTCTTTCTTCTTTCTTCTCTTTCTCTCTTTATTTCTCTCTCTTCTCTCTCTTTATCTTTCTTTCTTTCTTTCTCTCTCTTTCTCTCTTTCTTTCTCTCTCTTTCTCTCTTTATTTCTCTTTTTCTCTTTCGCTTTCTTTCTTTCTTTCTTTCTTTCTTTCTTTCTTTCTTTCTTTTCTTCTTTCTTTTTTCTTTCTTTCTTTCTTTCTTTCTTTCTTTCTTTCTTTCTTTCTTTCTTTCTGTACTATAGTGCAAAAATGGAGGTTAGAAGCCATTTTCAAGAGTTAATTTTCTCCCTCTACCATGTGTGCTCCAGGAATCAAAGTTAGGCTACCAGGCTTGGTGGTAAGCCATTTTGCCAACTAAGCCATCTCACCAGCCCTTATTAACATTCTTCACAGTAGGTTTCCAAAAATGTCACCATGAAATCCATTATTTTGTACGCTGTATAAAATTAGTTTAAAATTTTTATTATAAAAGACAACTACTTTTTTATCTAGCACACAATCATGGGACACTTAACAGTACAGATATTCTGAGAAATTACTTTTAGGTAATTTTATCATTTGGTGAGCACTGCATAAAACACTATATTATGTATTTACACAAACTTCAGTGGGCTAGCCTGCTGTATATCTAGGCTAGCTGCTGCAGCCTGTGATTCTTAAGCTACAGGACTGTTCATGCTTCCATGCTGAATGGTGTAGACTAATATACCATATTTGAAATATGCAGTATTTTAGTCTTTAAACATAACTAAATGCATAAAAGGGAAATAAAATTGCTAAACAGAGAAAATTTCAACTCCATTACAATCTTAAAGAGACTGCATTGATATATAACAGCCCATCAGGAACCAAAGTGTTACCACTTGGTCTAAGAATGTATTTGAAATCAATAAAAACAAATAACAAGCAAGCAGCCACATTGGAATGATGAATTATCATGACTCAAGTAGTAAACTTCTTAACAATAAATATGAATTGCTGGCCAGCTATTATTTCACCAAGCAACTGCCTTCTCCTGGAATTCAGAGATCAATTTAAACACAATCTCCTTTCTCAGGCTCGATCCCAGGGTGCGGGATGGGGGGAGAACAGGCATGGAGCAAGTCTTACAGCTCAGTCAGCTGGTCCTCATGTAGACAAAGATGTCTGACACTGTTTTCCCTATTCACTAGCAGAGCTTTATTTCCTCATATGTTCTGTAACTGTGTGTATCCACAGCAAGGGTTTTTGTGAATAACAAGGGACTAGCAGAGAGTTCTAGACACTAAAGTATAAATTCCTAAAGAAGTCCAGTATGATAAGAACTGTATTAGCCAAAGCTATAGTGTCATAAACCTAAGTACCATCTAACAAACCCATCTTTACTTATTTGTAATCAAGAGGAAATGAGACCCTATCCAGTTTGGCCCTTCTCCACCTTGAATTGCACCATTTCTCACAGCTACCTAATGCTCCAGTGACCACTGCTGGATGGTGCTTAGGTTTTACTGCTATTGTTTTGGGTTATACATCAAGTATATTTCAAGTTGATACACCTTGTTTATTGCAACTCTCTCAAAGTTCCTGACATCTTTAAAGTGCTATACATTTAATTACAAATTCCCCAGAATATTCTTCAATTAAATTATCTCAGATTTTAGTTTGGAAGACTGAAGCACAGAGAAGCTGGGTCAGTGGTCTGACAGGTACACAGAACTTAATGGTCAGATTTGAAAAGATTATTCTGCTTAATCTTTTCTTCTGTTCTCTGGAGCTGAAAAGAGTCAAGAACAGTTTAGGGGCACTGGCAGCATTAGCGACCCAAGGAAGGACCATTTAAACTACTCTGTCATACAAGCTCTTGGTGGCAATTCTACAGCAAAGAGCTAGTGGGCTGGATGCTGTTAATGTTCTGGGCTGAAGGCAAAGTGGAGACAGAAACCCATGATAGGAGGCAAGAAACAAAGTCTGAAACAAACATCCTTTAATCAGTTTGATTAAATCTTTTGAGTAAGATTTTCCAGGAAACTAGACTGCCAGAGTGTCTCTAATAGATCTGAGCAATGTGGGAGTGGGCTTCTGATGATCCCATTCAGTGGAGGAGACAGGTCAGATTTAAATAGTGTGCCTCCTGCTCTTGAGAAGGAAGAATTCCTTCTTATATCTTTGTACCAAGTTGCGGCCCACATTTGTGTGTGTGTGTGTGTGTGTGTGTGTGTGTGTGTGTGTGTGTGTGTGTGTGATGAGCTTATATTATTGTGAGTTCAAATGTATGTGAATGCATATGTTTGTAGGTTTGGTTCTTGTACTTGTATGTACATATGCATGTAGATAAATAAAATCGATATAAAGAATAATTCTCACTAACTCCCTTTTTTCTTGAGACAATGTCTAATCAAAGTCAGAGCTCATTGATTGGTCTAGTCTGGCTAGCCACTTTGCTTCGGTGATTCCCAATTTCTGCCTTCCAAGGTTGCAATTACAAGCAGGCTGTCAGAGACACCCAACATTTTGTGTGGGATATGGTCATCTGAACTCCATTTCTTTTGCTTGTTGACTGCCAAGACAAAAGCCATTTTTATCCACTGTTCATTGATCCACAATGAGAATGGCCGAAGATGGCATTACCACTCTTCCTGTGAGAGAAAACAGAAATGGAGAGGTTGGGAAACTTGAGGAAGGGAAACAAACATTGAACTAGATGTCTGGCTTGTGGTCCATAGCACAGAGACTTGTGAAGTCTCAACCAGCTGTCTCGGCTGAGCCTTTCAGGAGGATACTGTCTCATTCTCACTTTTGCTGGGGTCTGAGGATCTGGGAATCACCCATGCAAATTACCCTTTGTCCTTGAATTCTGCATCTGTGGGTTCAGCCAACTGAAGCCTGGAAATAATTGGAAAATACATTATGTCTCACCTGAAGTAAATCATCTTTTTCTCTTGTCACAATTTCCTAAGCTAGGTTGTGAAACAGTTATTTATATAACATTTATATTATATCAGGTATTATGAGCTTTCTAGAGGGAGTTTAAAATATTAGGGAAGATAGACAGAGGATTAATATAAACACTTCATCTTTGTATAAGGGAATTGAACAGCTGGGAAACTTGGCATCCACGAGTCTTGGAAACAATCCCAAGAATACCCAAGGATGATTGTGTATTACGATGATTTGATATGTGCTGGTCTTTGTGGTGGGTGCTGGAGATGTGACCACCACCATTGTGATGGTCGATAACTCACCTCCCAAACCAGTGTGGCAACCGAGGTCCCAAAAGACAGAGTGATCTGAAATGCTGGGATGTAGGGCTATCCTTGCCTCTGAAACTTTAGAAGAGAAAAGGAATTTGGTCCAAGACTTTTGAGGCTGAAATAGCTGTCTCCTGCACCAGTCAAGGGGCTAGATTTTGGGAGGTGCCTGGGGAGACTCCTGAAAACAGTCCACTGGTCCATGCAGAGCATGGCACAGGGAGGCTCCTTGGCTTTGGCCTCCGAAGCTGAGGACACCCATTGAGATGAATCATCTTGCTCTATTGCAGTGTGATGGTGAGCCATGTGTGTTCATCTCAGATCATGAGGTGGGAAGCATTTATACTTCCAAAGAGGGAGAAGATGCAGGAAGCTGTTTCTCTGTGGCAGCACTGGGGACATCTTGTGCTGTGGTCTGGCCTTTGCACCTTCAGTATTCTGGGTGTGTCTGTGCCTGTCTATAGAGACTAGTGGTTTTAAGACCTAAGTATGTGGAGCATATGGATTACCTAGAGTCCTGATGAAAGAACTTACTGGGCTTCCATGGGAGTTTCCAGTTCAGCAAATGTAGGTCTCAAAAATCTGCCTTTCAGAGTAAGGTCCCTGGGCTGGTGCTGGTGCTGCTCTGGGGGCGTTAGGTTGAGAACCAGTAGATTCAACTATTCCTCCAAGGGCAAGATTGACACCAGGGCAGTTGGGCTATCTGCTTCGAGGACAGCAGCCAGGACTAAAATAAAGCCAATTCTTTCTGTCTGCCTCCAAGAACATGTCCTGGCAGGGTCAGAAGCCTGGTTTCTTCTTCTTCAGGAACAGAGACCTGGGACTTGGGGCAGAGAGAGTCTGTAAGACTGGGAGTTGTCATGTCAAAAAGTATATCAGAGAAGCAAGAGAGATCTGCTCTCAGCAGGCACAGGATCCCACAAACTGTCTGGAATGTGTCCTTGATTGAAACGTTGTTAGAAATCTAATCTTTTAATGTTCTCTAAGCTGTTTGAATGGGAAAAAGTAGTTATAAAAATAAGAAAATATATTTGTCAACATGCACATATTAAAATATATCCCCATATATACTTTTTCCTGAGCACGCAGTGGTTTTATTCACTTAGAAGAAACCATATTAGAACTGTATAGTTTCTGAAATAAGCTGATGAGAATCACTGAAGAGTTTTATTCTTTTTATACAAAATAGTTTTCTGGTTATAGGACATATACCCAAGTTTACTTTTACCCTGTTTCTCAAGGGATAAATACTTTATTCCTCATTTCCTTTTATTTAAATAGACCACCAGTCATTTTGACTTTTTAAAATTTAGCAGCTAATGCTGTACCTACTCTGTCACTTCAAAGCATAGTTACATGTCATTTAACTACATGGATAGATTTTTTTTTATTGTAGCAAACTGTTTATTCAAAGTTTTACCAACTAATAATATACTTTAACAGAAAAACTCTGGAGGTTTATTAGACTATTTCTGAAGAAAAAAAAAAACTGAAGACATCTCAGATACAGTGGCGTAACAACTAGATTTGTGCAGCACTTTACAATTCACCAAGTGCTTTCCAATACATCAGCGCATGGACCCTCACAACAACCCTGTGAGGTAGATGTGTCCAGGTCACAAGTGAGGTAACTGAGGCTCAAGGGCTCCGGGACCTTTAAAGATCCGCTGCAAATGACTAGCAAAAAGGGACCAGTGCCAATCAAAGTTCATTTTCCAATGAAAAACATCACACAAAATTAAGGATGAACAGTCAATTATAATTGATCCAACTTTTCCAAACTAAGAACTTATAAGAGGAAATGTTGGATTCTTTCAATTTAAATAAAAATCTTTGACTTGTTTAGTTTTAAAATTAATTTGGTCAGTACTGCCATCGCTATATCTCCTTAGGAAGTATTGGCGAATTAGATAGCTTTCCCCTTCTTTTAGGTCACAGAAAATCCTTTAAAGAAGAGCAAACACTTGGGTCTGTGAACAAGCTTCTCCGTCCCTCCCTGCCTTGTAGAAGCTGCTGGAAGGAGAAGGTCTTCCTTCTTCAGGAGAAGGCAGCACAGCATGGGTTGAGAGCACGCCTCATGCACACACCATGCTCCAATTTGCTTCTTCACAACTCCAAGATGAAGGGAGGGAAGGCAGGATTCTAAATCTCCACTGAGCCTCTGGTGCCCCAAACTCACAGGCATGCCGACATTTTACATGAACAGATTCATTACCACTGTCATGACCAAAGAGCAGTTACAAGGCATCCTCTCAAAACAGAAATGTGGCCCCAGGCTGCAGCCACTCGCTGAGGTCTCTTCTAAGAACTGCCAGTTCTGAAACAGTGCTCAGAACAAAACAACATCGAGCTTGACACAAGAAAAAAAAATGAAAACACATTACCCAAGCAACTACTGGGTAACAACCAACAATAGAATAATTACAAAGTGAATAGGGACACAGAAAAGGAAGGGCATGAGCAGTTTCCCCGTCACAGCCTCAAGAACGAAGGCTTCAGAGCCCTGAGAAACCGCTACACTGACAGAGTGGCCAACAGCCAGGAGGAGGGTCGGTCTCGCTCAGTCACGCTGTATGTGCCAGCACAACATCTAAGTAATCCCAATGAACTCGAGTATGCCAAGAGCAAGAACCAATAAACTTGCCCATTAGTTTAGCCACATGTATACATAGATCATTATCACATACATGTACTTAGTCTAAGTCATTTATAGGAAACTAACAGAAAATAGTAATTCCAAACATTTTGCGCTAGCACGTAACTTTGCAAAAGAAAAATAAAAAAACAAAAAAAAAAAATCGGTTAGTGGGGGGGGAGCAAGAACCATGCAAGTTTACATTTCTGATTATTTTCAACTGCTACCAATTAAAAAAATCATTTCCCTTTATATCAGAGGGCTTTCAGAATCTAAATATCAAAGGAAATACTTCTAGCATTTAAAGAGTTTATTAGACACATACAATTACATTTATCCAAGTCACGAGTGAGCTACAAATGGAAAATTAAGAACTCACATTGGTAAAACTTCAAACATATATCAATAAATTCAAGCTTTTAAGCTTAACATCTGTATCTTTTCCATTTCTGAAATGCAGAAGGACCCATTGAAACAGGTAATAAAACTCAGTGATCTATGCTAGACGCAGAGAATTTCAGAGTCCATGGCATGAGTTATCGTTACATTGTCACCTTACCCAACGCTTACATGACTTTACAGTAATAATCACTAAGCTAGCCATACAAAGCAGAACACGTCTTCAAGGTAAGGTACCTTTTGCTGCGCGGAGCAAAGACTGCCTTCCTGCACCAAGCAAAGAGGTGACTCCTGAAATGCTGGGTGGAATTTCCTTGTCCAGCATAGGGCCCAGGCGCTGGCAGATCTGCAGCAGGTGATAGGGAGCCACATGCTTATTGGACAAGACCAATTCCTCGTAGCTCCGGTTGTGCTCGTTGCCCTCCCAGTCCAACCTCTTCGGCAACAGCTGGTACTGCTCCAGCTCCTGCACCAGCACCTGCCTGGCTCGGCGGCACCGGCCCGCCGATAGGTAGCGGGCGATGAGGAAGTACAGCTCCGACTCCATGAGCCGCACGGGGCGGACGGGCGGGCGGGCCGGGTGTGTAGGCCGCCCACATGGATAGTTTCTGAGACATGTTACTGGGAGATTTTGCTGCTGTGCTAATACTACAACTTGCACTCATATAAACCCACAAGACATTAGATAATGGTTATGAGATAGATGAGAAACTGCTGCTGGTTTAGCACAGCATTACAGCTTTAAAATAAGCTTTCAAAAATCATATATATGGAGTGTGTCCTAAATTAACAACAAAAATATAGTATAGTAACAACCAAAGCCAGTAACACAGACATTTATTGTTAATATCAAATACTATGTGCTGCTCATAATTACATGTGTTGTGTGGGCACATATGAAATGCAGACTAGAGATTTCTTTGTATCAGCCTCACCAAACATGTAAGCAGTTGGTGGAACCACACATTTACCAGGCTGTGGTGTTGCAGGGTGATAGGAATGATTCAGCTATGTTATAACCTTATGAGATCACATAGGGTCTGTCACTGTCATCAACCAAAGCCTTGCTATATGGAATGTGACTGCTGAGTAGTTAAGCTGTGTGCTTTCTGGGTTTTCCATCCTGCAATTCAATCTTTTTTTTTTAATTTTTATTATAATTAATTCAATTATGTGTGTGTGTGTGTGTGTGTGTGTGTGTGTGTGTGTGTGTGTGTAGAACCACGGATGAATTTGGGAACCACCATGGACCGCCTCCACTTCCTCCTTGTTTACTCTGCCCCGGGATTCACAGGCTCTGCCTACCAGGATCAGAAATGCAGGCCGCCCCTGCTTCTGCCTGGCGTCTACACGTGGGGTCTAGGATCCGAACTCAGGGCCTTCTGCCTGCAAGGCAGAGGCTTATCCCCTGAGCCACCTCTCCAGCCCCCCTGCAATTCAATCTTAAAGGAAGAAAATTCCCTTGTTTCATCTAATTCAGAGTTAAGTCTTATTGTGGGTTAAGATTACTACAGATTATCAACCGGGTAGGGTCAAAAGTCACCTAGGAGACAAGCCTCTTGGTGTGCCTGTGAGAGAATATCTTAATTAGGTCAACTTCTGAGCATGCTTCTGAGCATGCCTGGAAGGCACTGTCTTGATTAAATTGAAATGAGAAGAGGGCAGCAGAGTCCCATAGACTTAGATCCTGGAGTCCATAAAAAGAAGAGAGCTGCTAGTACCATTCTGAGCTCCCTGACTAGGGATGCAATGTAACCAACTGCCTCACAGTCCTGCTGCCTTGGCTTCCCACCGTGATGGGAGTGCATCTTCAAACTGGGTACTCCACAACACTCAGCTTTTACACAGATGCTAGGGATCTAGTCTCAGGGCCTCATGCTTGTGGGGAAGTTCCTGGCTGATTCAGCAATTTCCCTAATTCCCATAAATGTTTCCTTATAGAAGTTTCATAATTTCACAATCTTGCATCTGACATTTAGGTCTATGACCTACTTTGTGCTAATTGTGTTATAGTTTCTATGGTATTGTGAGCTATACATCGAGGTCCACACTGTGTTTATCATTGCATTTATTGAAAAGCTTATCTTTTTCCTTTGAATTTCCTTTTCCCCTTGGCAAAAAATCAATTGATTAGGCTGGGGAGATAACTCAGAGTGCTTTCTTAGGCTAAGTAAGGCCTGGCAAAGAGTTCTAGAAGACTCTCATTGTAACGCATTACAAAACAAAATTGTTTTCCCAAGCTTGTCGAATCAGTTCAGAGATGCAGAAAAGAGGAAGGAAGCCGTCATAGCTCTACAACCAGGAAAGCTAGAAGTCTAGAAATGACTTTCTTCAAGAATCCTGAGAGCATTAGGTTCTGAGAGATACAGGTACTTACAGAATGAAATGACACCTGAGCATATGCATTCTTGGGGCACACACTCCTGAGCAAGCACCATACATCCTAACATGTGGAGCAAACTGTGCTACGATGAATCTTTTCCAAAGTCCACATGCCAAACTTGATCACCAGTGTGTAGTGTCAGGAAGTAGAACTAGCAGACAGCGATTAAGCCACAGGAACAGAGCCCTCACAAAGGAATTAGTTCTGTTGTAAAATGGTTGGAGGAACTAGTCGGTCACTTTCGCCTTTTTGTCCCTTTGACTATGTCCTGACCGGAAGGCCCAGCAAGAGGTGCCATCTTGAAGCAGAGCCCAGACTTTCACCAGACCCTGAACCCACAGGAGTCTTACTCTTGGGTTTATAGTTTCTAGGATTGCTGGAAAGAAATTTCTATTTTTCAAAGGATTTTATTATATCAGCAAGAACCGATGAAGATAGGATGTTTTTTAAAAAACAAACCCTCCCCCCTCCCAGTGAAGCAGATCAGAGAGAATGTGAAACCCTTGGGGCAGCAGATATGGAGGTTTATCTAACTTCCTGCGGAGTATGGGGTTCAATGACATGTCCCCAATTGCTGGGACAGGAGGAAAGCAAGAACAGGGACTGTGAAATCCACCCAAATCATCTTCTCCCCTTCAGAATAAAAGGCTGAGTCTTCATAGAAAATCTACGGCATTTTGTATCCAGGACTCTAGAAGAATCTCCTTGCAGCTTAGCTGGGTAACAGAATAAAATAAAATCACCAGTCCCATCTCAACTATTACCTTTAAGAAAAATGAAGGTCAAAACCTATGAAAGTAGGTGCTAGAATTGCAGTCTGAGGTTGCAGGTAGATTCCAATGGTATCTGAAGATGGGAGAGCAAAATAATTTCATGAAAAAAGAGCCCAGACTCTCATGAGTGCCAGACCCCTGAGAGCCAAGCTCCTGAGACCTGACCAAGTCATAATACAAATGACCATCCCCCAAAACCAAGGCTGACCAGTCTTCTGTTAAACACTTCATGCTAAGAGAAACAGGGAACTTGTCCAGACAGATGTAAGAATAGATAAAGACCAGAATCAAAGCCAATAAGAAAGACAAAAGTAAGATAGTAGAAGGACTAAGTATCTCTGATGCCCATTATCCACAACTCTGGTAACTGCAGCAATCCACAAACTACAAACACAGTTTGTCTTATGGTTAGACTAGTAAAAACTCTTCTATTTGAAGATTTCACATCAAGAAAAGGCATGCTCATCTCAAAATCCCCACCATGCGTAATATGTTCAGATTTTAAAAAGTTTTCAAGGGTTGGCAAATGGCAATAAAATCATAGTTCAAAAGATAAATCAGCAGCAGCAGAAAACTCAGGTATGCACAGACAATATGATTAATAATATTGATCAATAAAATTTATACATAAAAATCTCAGATAGAAAAGAAGATGATATGTAAGATATGACAAGCAGGTTTAACATATGGATGGAAGCACTAAAAGTGCATCATTACCAGTGTTAGAAACTAAACATGCCATCACAGAAGGATAGAATGTTTCCAGCATAGTCTACAAGAGAAACAAACTTACAAACTGATCAATGGAAAATATCCCAACTGAAATGTTAACAGGAAAAGGTAGCGAAAAAATGTCGCATCCATGACTTATAGGGCAACATCAAATTTTAAACATGTACAAATTTGGGGGCTGGAGAGGTGGCTCAGGGGTTAAGCCTCTGCCTTGCAGGCGGAAGGTCCTGAGTTCGGATCCTAGACCCTACGTATAGACGCCAGGCGGAAGCGGGGGACAGCGGGCACTTCTGGTCCTGCTAGGGCGGAGCCTGTGAATCTCGGGGCAGAGTAAACAAGGAGGAGGTGGAGGCGGTCCATGGTGGTTCCCCATTCGCCCGTGGCTCTACTCCCCCACACACACATACACACACGCACAGTTGAATAAATAATAAAAAATTTAAAAAATTAAACATGTACAAATTTGGAATATCAGTAGGAAATGAAATTGAAATAGAGCATGAGAAATATCTGAAGACTCTATAATGACTGAGAATTTTCCAAAGTTAGTAATAGACACAAAACAACACATCTAGGAGACGGAGAGAACACTAAGCAGGATAATATGAAAATGAAAACCAGAAAGCACACATGGGTCCATTCAGACTGCAAAAATACAGACATTAAGAAGGTTTGGATGTAGTCAGAGGGAATACAACATTACATTAGCAAGAATTACAGCAGCCTCATTAGAAGCCAGATATCATGGAATAATATTTTTAAAGTATGGAAAGAAAACAACTGTTAAAGCAGAACTCTATATTGTAAAAGTAAGATCTTCAAATGCAAGCAGAAATAAATACTTTCTTGGATAAATATAAGCCAAGGGAATTAAGGGTGGCAGATCTACTCACAGGATGCATCAAAGGATGTTCTACAAGAGGAAAGAATCTGTTCTGATCCAGGAACTTGGATCTGTGCCAATGACACAAATTAAAGGGAAATAATATATCCTGGTTGCTATAAGATATGACTTAATGACTTAAAAGAATAATGACAGCGTAAGTATATAGAGTCTGTAAAGATAAAATGAATGATAATACAAAGACAGAAGAGAGGTATGGAAGCATACTATAGCAAGATAACTCACTGCATAACTGGACTTTAACGTTGTATATCGTGATATTAGAGTAACCCCTAAGATATTAAACAAAAATTAAAACAAAGAATAAGAGATATAGAAATCAATTTGGCCATATTTGTGTGAGTTTCTGAGGTTTTATTTACAAAATACTTATTCGTTCATTTATTTGCTATAGTTCTGGGGTTTGCAGTCTGGGTCTGGGGCAGGCTCACAAGCATTCTTTCCCTGCGCTATGCCTCCAATGCTGGGCTTTCTGCTTTGTTTCATTTATTGATGCATCTATTCTGTCACTACTGTCTTTATTATGGTAACTTGGCAATATCTTGAAATTGGATAATTTCATTCTGTGATTATATTGTTCTTCAGAATACTTTCTGCTAGCCTAGTTTTTTTTTTTTTTTTTTGCCTCTCTATATAATTATTCTCTACAAGTCTGCTTGTTGATTCTGAGAAAAACAGCTTGTGGAGATTTTGACTAGGTTAATCCAGGAGAAAACAGACATGCACCATGCTGTGTCTTCTAGTCCATGACTATATCACATTCTTAAATTCATTTAAATCTGCTATATTTTGTGAGATTTAATCTTAGATATCTTATTTGGGCTAAGGTTGCTATTATGAATGATGTTGTCTTTTAAATTTCAAAGTCCAGTTTTTCATTGTTGTCCTCTAGAAAAATTGTTGAATTTTATAGTTCTATAGCCTCATCAAATCAACTTACTAGTTAGAAGTGCAGCCTAATAAATTTTTATTGTTTTTTTTTTTGAGAAACAAATATGACTTTAGCAAACTGAGGTTTTGGTTGTCTTCTTTTCCATCTAACCTGTATCCTATTTCTTATTTTGCTGAGTCAAAGTAGAACAATGTGACACTTTCTAGGCCTATACCAGCTGTCTCTCATAATAATTTCTGATTCTGATGGAAAATCTGGATCTGCTAGTTTTAGATCACCTGCTATGCTTGCCTACAAACAAACAAAATTACAACACTAAGGAGGCTCATAGCCTGTTCAGATTCTTAAGTGTTCTTACAATAGATATTAAATTCAGACGCATTTACACTGTTCTGTGGATCCCAAAGTCCATGTTCTACTATTAGTTAAAATGCCTTTAAAAGTCAAAGCATCCTTCATATTCCCCACATGTCCTCCATTGTCAATATTTACTGCATGTACAAACAATTGTTTCCTGCACTGTACAGTAAATGATTCATAAGCTTGCTCTTTCCCTCTGTGGTCCTGATTCATTCTGGTCCATGAACTGTTTCCATCTCCTCCACATTTCCTCTTTGCTCTTCCCACAGGCTTGTGCCAGTTCATCAGAGCAAAGTTCCCTGTAGGAGGCTTTTGGTAGAGATCTACCTTGTGTTTTGGGAATTCTCCAACTGGAATCTTGCTAACAGGCAATGGCATCTCATAATAAATATCTGATTTTTTCCCAGCTCCTGAAAGGCAATGAAGGTAACAGACATGATGCAGGTTAGATAGGCTAATGCGTACACTCCAGAGTTTGAATAGGAGGCTAGATGGCAGGCCAAGAAGCCGTGATCATGGGGAATCCATCGAGAAGAGGACAGTGTTGCCGAGCCAGTGTCCGGTATGCAAGCTCAATAGAAGTTTGAGAGGAAGAATGAAACCTGATATGGCCCAGTCTCCATTATCATGAACTGTTTTCCAAGGTCACATTATTGCTTGACTGGCAGACTGTGAACTATATTATATAAGCAGAGAAAAGATACATCTAGGCGGAAAGGTCTGGAGGATGCTCATCATTCTAGAGTGAGCATCTTTTCATGTAGCTCTACCAACTTCATTCCCATGTTTGGATTAAGTTCTGAGATCCCTCTCAGATATGTTTGAGGTTGTGTTTGCAATATCACCAATTAAGATATTCAAAGACACTTTATTATTAAAAAGCTGTTTGGGTCTGGGAATGAGCTCAGTTAGTAGAGTACTTGCCAGATATGTATGAAGTCCTGGGTTAGATCCCCATCGCCAAGTAAAGTGGGCACTGTGCACACACCTATAATGCCAGCAGCAGGCAGAAAGAGGAGGAGGATCAGGAGCTCAAGGTCCTCTTCAACTATATTGCAAGTTCCAGAAGAGTTTGGAATGCACAAGACATTGTCTTTTAAGGGATGATGTGTTTTAAACATGTTATTATTCTTTCTACGACTGCAAAGACTCTGCTTTTCCATATTTTAAAAGAAAAGCTGTTTGATGAGTCAGCTCTGGATGAGAGCATCTGCCTGACTTTCTCTTGCAATTTGAAGCATATCATTCAGTCAGCGGGCAATATAAAACTTTTTGACAATTCTCCTGCTTTCCCCTGTCCAAATAAATAAACAGAATATATAGCATTTCCACCCAAGGCAGCAGGACAAGACATCCCATTTCACGCTTCAGCAATCTGACTAAGGAAACAACTATAGATTTTTCCTTCCCAAAGCCTTTAGGTTATAAGGCAAGTTGATTAAGGCCTCCTTTAAAACCCCACCAGAGAAATAAATGGGTGATGGAGTGCACCTTCCCTTAAAGAGAAAGAGGTGATGTCTAATATTGACTCTCCTAATCAGTTTGACATAAAGCACACTTCTCACAGATGTGGCACGCCAGCCCATCCGTGTGCAGGAGAAATGGAAGCCATATGGACTTCAGCTTCCTGTTAGACAAGAATAAATTAAATCATGTTCTTCTCTTCCCTTTACCACTCCACTGTGGATTCAATTTCTATATAGACATGTCAACTTTTTTTTCTGAGAAAAGTTAATAAATTGCTTTTTGCCATATTGATATGATTCTTGCTTTTCCCTTGGTTCTCTTTCCCCACTACCAATGAAATAAAATAAAGGAAAGGAGAAAAGACAAGGTAAGAATCATGGATTACAACACTCATGTGACCTTTGAGAGACAGTAGAAGATCTGGATATTCTGTCCACGGAATAAAACTGATCTTTCAAATTCCCCAAGTATCAGAACGCTTTCAAATGACTCATTTTCCCTTATTTTCAAAAGGTTATTATACATGTTATGATAAATCTAGTTTCTTTAGCAATTTCAAATACAGGGTCTTCAGTGCTTAATGGAAAATTTTGCATAAGGGAAATTGCTCTGGGATAGAAGCAGAAGGGACATAGGATACATACTGTATCATGCAGAGAGTTAAAATCCGGGTAGGGGAGGGCCCTGCCGCCTCCAAACTTAGACTTCCAAAGTTATTTTGGCTGTTCACTTCCAGCTTGGGTATGAGGCAGTCAGAGAGGAGAACCCTGTGGTAGGCATTGAGGACAAGCTTGGAATGGGGGACATCTTTGGAATGTTTTCTTTATCAACCATTTGATTTGGAGCTGGAGACCCTGGAGGAAAGGGCAAGAGAGCCTCTGGCTTCTAGAACAACCAGCTTATTATTGAAACCATTTGAGAACTTGGAAGGTAGACAATTATCACTGAACCATGAGATTCATAATCCATGTTTTATCTTGGATAAAAACTTCACTGGCTTCATTTTGCATTTTAATTACAAGATCTGCAGTTATCTTAACTTTTTCTGATACAAATTGCCAATTGTTTTCTACTAGACTACCATTTTTGTGCCTCTAATGTAGGTTTTATTTTTCCTAAATTGATGCACTGTACTACTATAATGAAAATTTCTTTTACCAGGATGAGTGTATGGATGTGTTTTCTAAAGCATTGCAAACCAGAGAAAGTTTTTCTGTTGTCTTGACAACTTGCCAGTGTCGAGAGTCATCAAAAGAGGATGACAGCTGCTTATCGAATGTGAGTAAAATCTGCAGCAAGCATTAGGTTCATTCCTTCCTAACTAGCAAGAATAAAAAAAAATAATTTACTTGCTTCCTTCTCCAAGTTCCAGTGGCATCATTTCTCCTTTCAGAGGAATAATAGAGAAGGAAAAAAAGAAAAACATCAGGAAAGGAAATTTTAAAAAAGATAAACCTGATCTCTCTACTTGAAACATTACAGAAACTTGAAATTTTTAGTACTTTCAAAATCATGGTGCTGTTTACTAAGAAATTATATTCACAAATATAAAAGTCTTGCAATTTCCAATGTTATGAAAATTGCTGACCAACAGTTTTGCTGCTTACTAAAAATATCCAGACCAAAGAGAGTTTTACTAACACTTGCAGAGAACAAATACTTTAAGACATTTACATATACATAAAACTGGCAGGGGACAAATTTTTAAGACATTTATATATATACATAAATATACATTATTTTATGTATATACAATAATATAACCCCATATTTTATATAGTTCCTCATACTATATATCACATATTATTACATATATGTTTCATTTTGCTCAGGGCAGAGAAAGTTAACTAGTTGCTTTCAAGTCTTGACTTTAGTTAAAAAAAGAATGAAAGAGATCAGATTCATTCAATTCTTATAATTATTTTTTAGTGAGCATTTGTAATTCACTCAGGCCAGAAATTGAAAGCATACCAACAAGGACCAGCTTTTAATTTATTTTTAAAGTTACTTTTTGGTGCATTTCTGACCCTACTTTCATGGTCATCTTTGTAATATCTACAGGTATGCCTCTTTTAGTCGTATTTTGATAGAATAAGTCCGACTTTTGCATTTGACAATGAAAATAAATGTTTTTAACTGTGAGGTTTAGAATCTTCTTGGTGTCTTATCTGGTAATTAATAGGAATTCTATGAAATTCAGATGGCTTTGGGGTATATAACTTGAAAAATGAGAGAATATTTAAACCTTCTGAAAATTTGTAGTCATAGCTAATAATTATTTCCTCTGACCCTCTAATCTTAGTTAATAAGGTCATAGAGGTCTTCGTAGAATCATAGACTGGAATTGACCTGAGGAGATAGCAAAGGAGTAAGTGGAAGACATGGACATTGTAACTAAGACAAGGAGCTTGTTTCCATGTCTTTCTGTGTCTCCTTTGATTTAATCATTTTCATTGTTTCTTCTTCTATTGATTCCCTGTGAATCAGTCAAAATTCTATACAGGAACAGATCAACAGAAAAAATATATGCTAAAAGGGGATTTATTATATTGGCTTACATAATATAAAATAGGTATTACAGCAACCGTACATGCATGTGAACACACACACACAGTATAACTATCTTCTTTAACTCTCACCCTTTAAAAATAATTTAGGTTTTGTTTCAAACAGAAATAGTGCACAAGTTTGTCACTAGTGGAACAAAAATTTTATCTTCAGGGCTGGAGAAGTAGCTCAGTGGGTAAAAAATGCTTGTCTTTTAATCAGGAAGACCTGAGGTCAATCCCCAGAATCCATTTTAAAAAATGCACGTGATAACATGCTAGGCAGAGACAGGAAGATTCCAGGCTCGCTGGTTAGCCAACCTGGCGTGTGGTACTCCAGGCCAGTGAGAGGACCTGTGTCAAAGAACAACACAGGAAATCAAGGTGGGTGACATCTAAGGAATGACAACAGAAGTTGTCCTCTGGCCTCCACATACACACATGCAAACACACACGAAACACACACATATGTGAATAGAACTCCCCTTATGTATGAAAAGCTCACATTTGAACGCATTTTTTTATGCTTAAGACTCTGTATTAATCACATACTTGCTGGACAATAGAGTAACTTGGGTCTTTGGATGTTAATCAACTTTACAGGTGATTTGCTCAGAGAATTCCTGGCCATGTTTCTTGAACAAACAAATATTTATAAAGGATTCATCTGAACTTGAAAGTTGAATACTTGGTTATTCACAGTCAGTTGCTGTTTTGATTAACATTGATATACAGGGTATCAAACAAAGTGATGCATTTAGCTCACTACAATTTGTCTTATTCATGCCCAAACTTTCTTTTTCCATATTCTTCTCCTCTATGAATATTAAAATATGAAATTCAGAATTGCTTAGTTGGAAAGGTTCCAGGGAAACTGCACATACAGAATTCTTTACTTACCATCAACGTCTCTACCTAGGAAACTATATCAGAATGTACCAATGAATCAGCTGGATCTTAAAAGATACAGATCAATTGCCAAGCAAATAATGGGAACATCTGGTTATCTTGATAGTTTTAATGACCAAATCAGTTGACCATGATGCAACCCAATTAGCATCATGTAACTGATTTACCCTCAGCAGCATAAAGCAGATTGGAGTTAACCCATAGACATTGCCTCGTGATGTCCCGTTTGTCTACGTTATGTGGTATCATTGACAATCAGATTTCCTAACTTGCATTAGGATCGCTGTGGACATTGGAACACTTATGATTCTGAACTTCTTAGTTCAATTAATGCTATTGTCTCAACTTCAAGGTTTAAATCTTTTATTTAGATGCTGCACACTGTACTAGCACTGCAATTTATAGGGACTTATAATCTCAAATGTGAAATCTTTTATCTTAAGCAGACACATTTTATATATTTGTTTTAGCATACCACAGGGAGGGAAGCCAATGTGTGTTGGAGATTCAATTAGCAATAGTGAGAATGGTGATTAAAGAGATTGAGTTGTCTGGCTGATGATTCATTTAGTTTCTTTTCCTTTCATTTCTTGGGAAATAAATGTAGCTTGAAATAAAGTTTTACTTGAAGTTAGTGTTCAATGTTATTCAGCCAAGAAAGTCTTTTTTAATTGTTTAGATGTCTTTCATTTTGCATACAGTTATACTCACCATGTCCCGTATGCCAACTGTTCCAAAATTGAAAGATTTGCTAAGCTGGAGTGTAGGAAGAGGAAGGGTAGGGGACTGCAGAGAAGACTCACTCAGTAAAGTACTTACCACACAAGATTGAGAATCTGAACTCAATCTTCAACATTTATGTAAAAAATCCCAATGCTGAGGAAGCAGAGATAACCAACAAGTCTAGGAGAATAGACAGGCTACATTTTACTGGGACACTCTGCCTCAAAAAATAGGGAAGAAATAAATGATCATGAAAGACACTATAACAACCTGTAATCTTCACAGGCACCTGCATACCCATATATGCACATCTTTATCCACATACACACTGTAGATGCACACACAAGGTAATGCTATATTCTTTCACCATCCTACTTTAAAGCTAACCACAAGTGATTGACATACAAATAAGACTTTAGAAACTTTCTAAATTCATTAGAAATATTAACAAGGTAAGAAGAACTGCATAGTGTAGATTTCTGGCTTCAACAGGTAAAGTCCAGTTGAGTGTGCCCTTCTTTCACTGAGTATGTATCTCAGTTTTGAAGGGTTTCCTCCCTCCCTTATGATTAGCACAACTGAATTTGCAATCCTCTTCTGGAGTTGTAAGCTATAGAAATATTTACCACTTCACAATGTCAATGTAGAAGTGTGGTTTGGAGAACAGAATGTGTACTCATAGTGGATCTCAACCAGGATTCAGTGGTGCTTAGTCTAACAAGAGCCAGCAAAATAGGTAAGATCTAAGTCTAATGAATGTACATCAGTCATGCATGCAGGCCCATAAAAATGAGACCACAAGTTAAGAATTATACAAACCGGGGCACTTGTGATGGGCTTTCATCTTCCTGGAGGATGTTTAAGGAGTAGTGAGCAGCTTGTTCCTGCAAGTGAGAGGCTGTTTATTTAGTCTTTTAAAATTTTTTTTTAAATTTATTATTTATTCAATTGTGCGTGTATGCGTGCATGCGTATGTGTGCATGTATGTGTGTGTGTGTGTAGAACCACGACGAATTCGGGAACCACCATGGACGCCTCCACCTCCTCCTTGTTTACTCTGCCCCGGGATTCACAGGCTCCGCCCTACCAGGACCAGAAACGCAGGCCGCCCCCGCTTCTGCCCGGCGTCTATACGTGGGGTCTAGGATCCGAACTCAGGACTTTCCGCCTGCAAGGAGGAGGCTTAACCCCTGAGCCACCTCTCCAGCCCCTGTTTGTTTAGTCTTTTAAAATATCCATCTTTATGTTTCTCTAGAAATTCATCTGTGAATTCTTTAGAAAGTTATTAAGCCAGAATGGGTCATGGGCACTTCCGATTTGTATCCAAGTTATATAGAAATTATAGCTCTCCTGGGAATCTATCACCTATGGCTGGTATTTGAAGTCAATGTGGTCTTATGGGACTAAACCCTTAACTTTTGGATTCTCTGCTGACTTTGGTAATATAAGAAGAACTGAAACAAATTACAAAACACCCTTGGAAACTGGTTAGTCTAGGGGAAAAATTCCTACAAATTTGATCGCAGAAATATCACAAATAAGTATAAGTGAACTTTGTTTCTATTTTTCTCTGCTGCAGTAGATTGTTTCAATATTGGAAAATAAAATATGCTTCATGATAGAAAAAAAGAAAGCTCACAAAATTACTGTAGTAAATATAGAAAAAGTACATTATAGCATTCAGAATCTATCCATAATTAAGGAATTTAGAAATGTAAAAATAAAGTTAAAATATTATGGGCTATATTGTGTATATATATGTATATATATAATTTATATGCATTTATAAAATAAATTTTTATTGTTTTCTCTTCATGTTTCTCTACCTTATTCCTTTTACTGAAATATTCTTCTTTCAATCAGTGCCCCTCCCACGTTTATCCCTTTTTAATGTAATCCACTGAATTTAATAAGAGCTATCTACAGTAATATGCGTGTCGGTGCTTCCTCAATCATAGAAGATATATCAGTGTGTAATCTGCTGTGGCTCCCCTTCTGTTCACTCAAAGAGGTCTGGGACCTCATGAGCTTTTCTCCCATCCATGCATGAGGAAATGTTAAGAGGCCCAATCATGGGTGAATTCATGGGTGTAACTGTCTTGTCATGTTCAGAAGACTCTTACATTCTTTCTGCCTCTTCTGAGATATTCCTTGAGTCCTAGGGAATGGGAGGGGGAGTGAACACAGGAACTTTTAAATTGATTTGAGTTAGGTTGATTGAAAATCTATTTCTTAAAAGTTAACTGTAAAACATAAGCCTTTCCTCTTACAGAAAAATATCATCTTGAGATAGACCATAGCTTGCAGTGTAAGGCAAATAAATTTTAAAAGTGAACAAAGAAAAATATTTACATGATATTGAGACAGACAAATGCTTTAAAGCTAGGTACAAAAATGTATGAATCATAAAAAGATCACTGATAAACTAATCTTAACTAAAATTTAGAATAAGAGTTATTTAATGAAAGGAAAAGAAAATTCCTAGGAGTACATGAACCAAAACAAGACCCATGCCCAGAAAGGATTTTTTTATTCTTTAATATCTTCATTATGTTTTAAAATATTCTTTTTTATTATTTGTGGGGACCGGTTCCCACTCACGCATCCATTCACTCACTCACACACACAGCTGCTGGCTGTGATGAAAGCAGGTTCCAGCTGTCCCCACCTCTGCCTCTACCCCCAGAGACTTGGCACCGGACGGGGAGATTGTCAGAAGCAGATCTCTCTTTATTGGGGGGAGAAAAGGAACTTTTAAAGACAAAGGCCACCAAGGTGCGAAACGGGCATCCAATTGTATCACAAGATCAAGACATCCTACAGGTGCTAATGGTCAATCAAGTTCAATGTCACTCAGCACAGGGGGCAGGTGGATACCTGAAAGCCAATTAGGGCTCTCTGTGAAGTGATCAGGTTACGCCCAAGACCCTTGCCCTCAGTGCCATCTTTAGTTCCATGTGTTCAGCCATGCCCTGGGGCAAATCCAAGGTGGGCCCAACAATTATTATTATTTCTGCTCATACAAACTTAACAGGTATACCGGTCCCCTCCCTCCCTCCACCTCCCCCTGACCCCCCTGCTTCCCCTCCCTCTCCATTCCTCAGTGCCTTCCCCCCCCCCCCAATCCCCGGAGCATCCTTTAATGTGCATGCCAAACTCTCCTCTGGGTTCTCCTTTCCGATGAGGTGCAAGGACCCATGGGCATTTCCCAGAACGCTTTCCTGTGTTCCCCTTAAGTTTAGGAACACTACTGTGATTGTCAGTCCCTAGCCTCCAAGGATCGTAGTGCCTTTAGTCCATGCTAGAACTTTGTGGGGTCAATAATGTGTTGGACATAGCGCAAATTCCTATTATGATTGCTTCGGCACCTAACTTGTGTGGAGTATCTTGCATATCATTACTCTTCCCATCCTTGTGCTCTTACAATCTTACCGCCCCCTCTTCCACAAATTTCCCTGAGCTTCAGGATGGGGAGAGATTAGGCTGGCCTAGTTCCAGGTGGTTGATCTAGAGCCTCTGATGTTCTGAATTATGGTTTGTTAATTATTTTTTTCAGTTTTGCTGCTCCTGCAATGCCCTTGGCTCCATCCTGATGGATATTGGATGTCACCCCCTGGCCAGAGATAAAATCCTGTTAAATTAGAGTCTTGTTATAAGAGTATATTCAAAGGTAGATGGAATAGAGGTAGGAGACTGAGGTGAGAGAGAGGTCGATCACCCATTTGCAAAATGGTTACTTCCAGAATGTATTTTTAAATGCCTACCAATTAATTTTTAGAAAGGTTTTGATAATGAGTAAAAGGTCTGAATATATTTCACAAAATAGCATATCCAAATGGCCCCTAAAATGAGAGGAAATAACAACACAAAGTGGAAGTAAAACCTCAATATGATACTCACATACCTGCCAGAAAGGCTAAATTCTAAGTGATGTGCAGAGTTTGAAGTACGAAGCAGCTGGGAAGTCCTCCCACTCTCACTCAAGTGTGAGTATTCAGATGGAGCAACTACTCTATAAAAGTGTTTATTCTGCACCCACCAGAACTAGATACATTTTTCCAATGATTCAGCAATCCTACTCAACAGAAATGTGTGTTCACATTCACTAGAAGACTTGCTCCAGAGTGATCAGAATAGTTTCATTCATAATTGTCCCAAATGGGAACCAACACAACCATCCATTAAAAGTATAATGGAGAAACAACTTATGCTCATACAGTACATTTATGCACAGCTTTGACAAATGAACTACTGATAGACCATCAGGGACTGTCTCACAGACGTTATGTTGAGTGAAATTAGCCAGACACCAAAGATCACAGTGCTTGGTTCTATTTATGATTCTCCAGTACTGTCAAAACTATTTTGATGAATATTAGAAGAGTCATTATCTTTGGAGGTGGAAAAGCACATAGGAGGAGAGTGTGAAAATGCTGTATCTATCAATATATATGATGGAAATGTCTATATTCACTTTTGTTTTGTGGTTAGAGGAGGGTACATTATATTTAAAAGTTCTTCAAACTTTTACTTATAAGTGTTCTTGGGAACTGAGTGAGGTAACTCAGTTCTGGAAAGACAAATGCCACATGTTCTCTTTCATATGAGGATGTCAACACTAAACCTCCAGATCTGTGCAGTGAGCAAACTCTAGCTCAGAAACTTCACTTAGCAATAGTGGTCAGCAGAGAATAGATGACTCTGGGTCACTCAGCCTCACATGGGGCATTTAATGCTCTCCCCCAAGGATGAGGGAATTTAAATCTTTTAAAAATGAAGAGAATAAAATGGTACAAAAGCATTAGCAGTAACCGAAAACTCCCAAGACTTTTTAAGCACCATTTTGGCCTCTACCTGAGAAACTCATGAGTAACTCTTATCTGGATTATCCTCTACACTTCTTCCTCACCTTCAGAAGCTGGATCTCCCTTTGGATCCTCTACTACCTCTACTAGGATGCTGTGATAATTATCTTGGGTATCAACTTGACACAACATTAACTAAGATCAGGTGAGACCACCTGCAGATCATCATGTTTACAATACAAACACCAGCCTTAAATCCCATTGGAACCTCCCAGTAGTGGACCAGATAAAAGGAACCACAGAACAGGAACTAGCTTCTTGGATGGGTGTGACGTAGCCTGTCTCCAGCTTCCACCAGCCAGCCATGCTGCTTCTACCATGAAAGACTGTATCTCCTCTCTGGAACCCTAAAGTGAATATATTTCTTTTTCTCCCTTAAGTTATTTGACTTTAGGTGTTCTCTCACAGCAATAGTTAAAAGTAACCTTTACATGTGTCAATCCAGTTAATCACATTTGCAGTAATCCTTTATTTATACTTGCCCCCTGTCTCCTAGGTCTCAGTAACATGTTAGGCTGTGTGATGTGTGTGAATTGATACATCTCAGTTTTGCCTCTGTAGCCTCTGTCTTTCTTTCAGCTTTCACATAGCTACCCTTTAAATGGTTCCATCTTAACTCCGAGGTCACAAGTTAACTGTATGGCTTTTATTTTCAAGTATCTGCATTTTCCTCTAGGACTGCTTTGTTTAACAGTGTCTATTAGTTCTAGTTTCCTTATATGTTGGTCTATTTGTTCCCTATCCTTTTCCTTTTTATTGTGACTGCTTCTGATCCTCTCTGTTGGGCTGTAGACAGAGGTTCTTTTTCAATTGATTCATCCCCACAAGTGTATCTATCTGTACTACTATGGTTACTCTGTAGGCCAGAACAAGACAGCAGCATCTTTCTGCTCATAAATGATATGGCAGAGCAGAAATGATACATGAGCAATTGATTATTATGCAAATGACACACAAAGTAAAGAGTCAATTGGAGTTAAGTCTGTGATTGTGGAAAATTTGTCAGATTAACATTAGATGATGCTTTGTCTATGATTTTCTCCTTTTTTAAAATCCTTCATTTGAATATGACTTGGTGAGTTTAGGGAAAATGTATTTCTATATTCCTTGACTTTGGACCTATACATGTTAATTCATTCAGTAATCATTTTATGAATAGCTACTATTGTTAAGTACTGGAAATATAAAGATAATGGCATGTACTTTTCCCATGAGCTTAAAGAAAGTCTTTAGATTATGTAATAGAAGAAATATAGTTAGGTTAAAAAAATTAGGTATAACTGAATCAATTTTAATGAGGCATATAAAGAGGAAATTTAAGTTTATGCAGTAAGATTATGAAAAGCATTTTTGGAACTGTTAGTCTATATATATATATATATATATATATATATTATATATATATATAAATTAGTTGGAACTACATATGTGGACAGGGAAGGCAGCAAGTGTTAAGGGGAGGAGGTATCTGACTGAAATTCTTGTTCAGTATAATAATATTATTATATACAGTACATATTATTTTACATACATGTGCATATATATGGGGTCCCAATGGCCAAAGATGGATCAATTTGCATATGATTTTTTTTTTAGTTTGAAATGGAATTTACTTAAGAATAAATGTAATGAGGGGGCTGGAGAGGTGGCTGAGGGGTTAAGCTTCTGCCTTGCAGGCAGAAGGTCCTGAGTTCGGATCCTAGACCCCACGTATAGACGCCGGGCGGAAGCCGGGACTGCTAGCGTTTCTGGTCCTGGTAGGGCGGAGCCTGTGAATCCTGTGGCAGAGTAAACAAGGAGGAGGTGGAGGCGCCCATGGTGGTTCCCGAATTCACCCGTGGTTCTACACACACATACATACATACACACACACGTGTACACACGCATACATGCACAATTGAATTAAAAAAAAATGTAATGAGGTCTGTTGTTCTCCCTTGCCTGGGCTGCTTTCTACTAGGCAGAAGCAAATTTGCAAGTCTTGGTGCAGGCTTTACAGTGAGGGAATGTACTCCTGTGGTCCAAGAACACAGATTGACTATTGAGCTAGTTAGAAGTCTGTCTGAAGGGGGGCTGGAGTGGTGGCTCAGGGGTTAAGCCTCTGCCTTGCAGGCGGAAGATCCTGAGTTGGGATCCTAGACCTCACGTAGAGATGCCAGGCGGAGGTGGGGGTGGCCTGCGTTTCATGGTCCTGGTAGAGCGGAGCTTGTGAATCCCTGGGCAGAATAAACAAGGAAGAGGTGGAGGCGGTCCATGGTGGTTCTGGAATTCGTCCATGGTTCTACACACACACACACACATACATACACACATGCGCACACACATACATGCACAATTGAATAAATATTAAATAATAAAAAGAAGTCTATCTGAAGGGTTTCACCCACCTGCTGCCTTAGACAAGAAGCAAGTGCTAACTTATAAGTACTTAAGTGACACTTAGAATAATTTTTAGTAGAACTTTTACCTTTTCATGTTTTAAACAATTTCAATATTAAAAAGGATGACAAAGGAGTCCCATAGAACTATAACAGGAGCCAAGACTCGCCAATGTGGGCTCATCCTTACTATTTCTCTACCTAGTTTTGAACAGAGTAAAGCAGCTGAAGAGCTGAGTGGGAGATGATGTGATTATCACCTGCCCAGAAACCCGATGATTCCCAAGAAGAATGAGAACTGGCCCAGACCCACATAAGTGATACTTTAGAACTCTGAGATGAGACCCTCAGGTTCTTCACTGACGAGGCACCACATTCCATTTCATTCAGCTCTTCTGATGGGCAACATGCTGGTCCAGGACCTTTGAGAGCAAACTGGAGAGTGAGGAGCCAATGGAAGGAGCAATTGCAGCTCTCAGATTTCAAAATAATGAATAAAAAAGTGGATAATTACCTGAAGAGCAAAGTAACTGATCCTGAGAAATACCGATTACCGACTGTAAACTTCGAATAAGAACCTTTGGGGTCCAAGGAAGAGCTGAATACCATGCAGGGTTTTTTTTGTATTCTTAAGGATGAATTCCATCCAACACAGAAAGGACTCAAAGGTGTGCAAAATCAGCTGACCTGAGAAGCTGTACTCAGATTGGATCTGGAGACCTTGGTGACAGATGCTTTAGTTGTACTATTCCTTGTGGGTTTTTGAACAAAATCTACTTGCAAAGCAGGAAGGCAACATGGCAACAGCGAAGCCACACATTTCTTCTTGGTGCCCTAATTGGAATAGTAAAAGAACAAAGCTGGCCCAATCTGACTTTCTGAAATGAAAAAAGACCTTGCTGGAGTCACTTCTACTCTAAGGAATAATGACTGAATTTCTTTATAGCACAGACTTTCTTATGTGTGTTGAAAAAGCACATGAAGGCCTTCCCAGGCTTTCAGTTGATTCTAGAATCATCTGGAAAAGACTTAATAGAAAATTTAGAACGGATGCTCTGGTTTTGAAAAGACATATGCAAAGCAGAAGGAAGGAGATGGTAATGGTATTGCCATTCACCTTTTTCTCTATCACTTCCCAAGCCACTTACCTAAGTAATGAGAAGATGCTAGTAATCATAATAGTCAATATGGCAAACAGGAAATAGGGACTGTTAATGATAATACATAATTTGTCTCATGTTGCTGCTGTGTATTTGATTAACTACCATCATTTGTTCAGGAAGCTTGGAAACCAAGTCTTTCTTAAGTTCTTTCTTCACAGAACTGAGTACTAAATACTTTCTTTCATCCAATACAGTGCTCAGATTACAGAAGGCATCTGGAAGAATTGCAAAGCTTTTACAGACTAGGAGAAAGACATTGGTAGTAGGATTTGGGTTGTTGTACACTGAGAAAGAAGCAAAAAGATGCAAGAGCTACTAAAAATCAGTTAACTGCTGGCCTTGGTGATAAAATGGTTATGGGAAATTAAAATCAGAACCTTTAAAAAAGGACTGTGACCCGCGGCTGCCTATGTCCGCCCGACCGCGCCTCCCGCTTCCCACTCCACTAGACCCCCAGGTGAGTCCGCCCAGCCACCTCCCCCAGGTCGCCCCGCGTCCCAGCTGCACCCAGGCTGCCTCCGGTTTTGCCCTGGGCCACGCCCCAGGCCCCAGGCCCCTTTCTTACTCCCGCCTGCCTGTCCGCCCAACTGGACAGGACTTGACGCTTTCCTCCATCCCTGGAGCTTGGGTGGGCCACTAAGCCAAGTCCCAGGTCCCGGGTGAAGAATTCTGCCATCAACATCAGTCCCTCTGCCTCTCTGGACCACCGGGGAACCACGCACATGGTCTACAGAAGATACACTGCTACTCAGAATTCAACAGATTCCAAAGAAAACTCAAGCAAAGTTCTGAAGGTCAAAGGCCATACATCTGTAAACCTCTACAATCATCCTATCACATGGAAGAGATTCTTCACATCCAGCCAAAAGATAAGTAAAACTCCTTTTTTTCACTTACTGTTCCTTTCTAATATTAATCACTATAGATTAACTTTTTCATAAAGCCACCCCAAAAACATATACAACACCAGGGACCATACCACTCACCCACACTTATCACCAAGATATGACATGGTAAAGGTGCACTACCATACTAATATTCACTCCTTGTCTACTTAACCTGACTTAACTGATGTACTAACAACCTAACAGCCTCAACTAGGAAATAACAATAACAAAAGACAAACATACCCAACCCCAAGGCAACCACTAGTAATAACTGTCCAAGTGTAGTAATACCAACTAAATCAGTCAAAAACACACAGAAACTGAAAGGTCCTAAGAAACAAAACAACAATGCCCAAGTCAAAGTGCAGATCCATGAGAAACAAAACCCAAGAAGACCAATCTCCCACCGAAAGAATTAACCTCATAATGATGGATTCCGACCAGAACAAATACACAGAAAACAGCCAAGAAAGCCAGACCCAAGACAACAACCATGATTAATACTATGAAAGAGGAAATCCAAGAGGAGTTAAACAACCAAATCAACCACTTTGAACAGGAACACAACAGGCATTTGGAGGAGTTGAGAAAAACAGTTCAAGAAACAAAAATAGGCATAGAGCAGTTAAAACAGTCTCAAGCAGAGTTGAAAACTGAATTAAAAGACAAGCTATCATCAACCCAAAGCTCAACAGAGAGTCTTATCAATATCAACAGAACTAACGAAGCAGAAAATAGAATTTCAGATCTTGAAGACAAAGTGGGAGAATTAACCAGCTCAATGGAAGAGATTGTTAAAGCCAAAAAGATACTGGAGAGGAACATTCAAGAGATATGGGACACCCTGAAGAAGCCTAACATGCGCATTCATGGAATACCAGAGCAAGAATCTCAAAATACCATACCTGAAGAAAATTTTTCAAATTATCATAAATGAAAACTTCCCTCAACTAAAGAATGCGAGGCCCATCCAAATACAAGAGGCATTTCGCACTCCAAACAGATATGACCAAAATAGAAAATTGCCACGGCAAATAATAGTCAAAACACTCCACATTCAAGACAAAGAAGAGGTGCTGAGAGCTTCAAGAGAAAAAAAAGCAAGTCACTTTTAAAGGCAAACCTATGACAAATAACAAATGACTTCTCAATGGAAACAGTAAAAGCAAGAAGAGCTTGGAGAGACATACTTCAAGTATTGAATGAGCAAAAATGCCAACCCAGACTGATATACCCAGCAAAACTATCTGTCATGATCAAGGGAGAAAGAAAAATCTTCTAGCACAAAGACAACTTGAAGGGATACATATCCACTAAACCAGGCCTTCAAAAAATGCTAGAAATGATATGCAAACTTGAAGAAAAGAACAAGCGTATCCAGGAGGACAGAAGGGAAGTATCACAAAAATATAAATGTAAAACAATAAGCTTACAAAATCCACTAAACATAAAAAATGTCCAGAATTAAAAAGAATTTCTCCATTATAACATTAAATGTCAATGGGCTTAACTCACCGATTAAGAGACACAGATTACAAACTTGGATTAAAAATCACAATCCATCAATCTGTTGCATTCAGGAAACTCATCTCACCACAAAAGATAGGCACATCCTAAAAATGAAAGGCTGGTCCAAAATTCTGCAAGTTAATGGAACCAGGAAACAGGCAGGGGTAACCATTATGTTGTCAGACAAAGTGGACTTGAAACCCAAAAAAATCATAAGAGACACAGATGGATACTACATTTTAGTCACAGGTACAATTCACCAGGAAGACTTCACAATACTGAACGTATATGCACCCAATACGGGCCCCTCCACATTCATTAAGAAAACCCTACAGCATCTAAAGCGAGAAATCAACCCCTAAACGATAATTCTTGGTAATTTCAACTATGCCCTCTCAACATGGGATAGATCAGTAGGTCAAAAGCTTAACAGGGACACTTTGGAACTTAATCAAACCCTTAAAGAAATGGACCTTACAGATCTCTATTGAACTTTCCATGGACCAAAGAATACACATTTTTCTCAGGAGCACATGGAACTTTCTCCAAAAGAGATCACATATTGGGCCACAAAATGAATCTACACATATACAGGAAAGTTGAAATTCTAAACTGTGCCCTATCAGACCACCACGGCCTAAAGCTGAATATTCACAACACAACAAAAGACAGAAAATACACTAACTCCTGGAAACTTAACACTATGATGCTGAATGAGAACTGGATTCAGGAAGAAATTAAAAAGGAAATTCAAGATTTCCTGAAAATGAACAATAATGAAAATACAACTTACCAAAATCTCTGGGACACATTGAAAGCTGTCCTAAGAGGTAAGTTCATAGCTCTTAATGCCTACATCAAAAAAATGGAAACATGAGAAATAAACAACTTAACAATGTAGCTTAAAGCTTTAGAAAAACTAGAGCAATCTGATCCCAAAAGCAGTAGAAGAGAGGAGATTAGCAAAATAAGGGGAGAAATATCTGAAATTGAGATTAGGAAAATGATAGAGAAAATCAACCAGTCAAAAAGCTGGTTCTTTCAAAAAAATCAATAAGATTGATACACCCCTAGCTAAATTAACCAAGAGCAAGAGAGAGCAAGAGAGCAAGAGAGCAAGAGAGCAAGAAATGGAAATGGAGTTATCATTACAGATACCCAAGAAATCCAGAGAATTATAACGTCATATTTCAAAAACTTGTACTCTGTGAAGTTTGACAACACAAAAGAGATGGATGAATTTCTAAGTAAACACAACTTACCTAAATGAAATCAGGAAGTTGTGAATTATTTAAATAGTCCTATAACATATAAGGAAATTGAGGAATAATCTCGAATCTTCCCACCACAAAATGTCCTGGACCAGATGGATTCAGCACAGAGTTCTACCAGACATTTAAGGAGTTAATAACACAAATACTCCTTAAACTGTTCCATCAAATAGCAAAGGAAGGAACACTACCAAATTCCTTCTATAAGCTAATATTGTTTTAATCCCTAAACCTAATAAAGATAAACTTAAAAAAGAAAACTATAGGCCAATCTCTCTGATGAACACAGATGCAAAGATTCTCAACAAAGTCTTAGCGAATCAGATTCAAAAACATATCAAAAAGATCATTCACGGGGACCAAATAGGCTTTATCCCTGGCACACAAGGTTGGTTCAACATACGCAAATCAATAAATGTAATTCATAATATAAACCAGTCCAAAGCCCAGATCACATGATACTCTTGATAGATACAGAAAAAGCTTTTGACAAGATCCAACAGCCTTTTATGATCAAAATGCTAGAGACAGTAGGAATGGAAGGAACCTTTATCAATATAATAAAAGCTGTATACAACAAGCCTACAGCAAGGATTATACTCAATGGGGAAAAACTTGAAGCATTCTCACTTCGATCAGGAACTAGACAAGGCTGTCCATTCTCACTACTTCTATTCAATATTGTACTTGAAGTCTTAGTTGAAGCTATAAGACAAGAAAGGGGCATAAAAGGGATTCAAATCGGCAAGGAAGAAGTCAAGCTATCCCTATTTGCAGATGACATGATCTTATACCTGAGTGATCCCAAAAACTCCACCAGGAAGCTCCTGGAACTAATTGAGAAGTTCAGCAGGGTAACAGGATACAAAATAAACGTACAAAAATCAGTGGTTTTTCTATATGCCCAAAATGAAAGAAGTGAAAAAGCCCTGAGAGAAACAATCTCATTTACTATAGCCCCTAAAAAAATGAAATACCTTGGTATAAACCTAACGAAGGAGGTAAAAGACCTTTACAATGAAAACTTTAAAACCCTCAAGAAAGAAATTGCTGAAGACACCAGAAGGTGGAAAGACCTCCCATGTTCCTGGATTGGCAGAATCAACATCATAAAAATGACCATCCTACCAAAGGCAATATACAAATTCAATGCTAAACCAATTAAAATCCCAAAGCAATTCTTTAAAGAAGTTGACCAAACAATCTCAAAATTCATATGGAGGCACAAAAGACCCAGGATAGCAAAGACAATCCTGAGTAACAGAAACACTGCTGAAGGTGTCACCATACCAAACCTTAGTCTATACTACAAATCCATTTTGTAAGAAGAGCCTGGTACTGGCTCCAATATAGACACACAGATCAATGGATAAGGCTTGAAGACCCAGATACAAGCCCACAAAATTACAGCCATTTGGTCTTTGACAAAGGGGCCCAAAAAATCCAATGGAGAAAGAACAGTATCTTCAACGAATGTCGCTGGCAAAACTGGATCTCCACATGTAGAAGATTAAAACTGGACCCGTACTTGTCATCTTGTACAAGACTTAATTCCAAATTGATCAAGGACCTTGATTTAAGGCCAGAGACTATAAAAACCATAGGTGAAAGGGTAGGGAATTCCCTCGAGCTGATTGGGCTAGGCCAACAGTTCCTAAACAGACATCTAATGGCACAGTCACTGCTACCAACTCTCAACAGTTGGGATCTTGTGAAATTAAAGAGCTTTTGTTCAGATAAAGAGATTGTAACGCGAGCTCAAAGGCAACCCACAGAATGGGAGAAAATCTTCACTAACCACATATCTGATAGAGCTCTACTGTCCAGAGTGCACGAAGAACTTAGAAAACTAAACACCAAGGAAACTAATGGCAAAATTAAAAAATGGGTCCTGGAACTTAAAAGAAACTTTACTAGGGATGAAATTAAATTGTCTAACAAATATCTTTAAAAATGCCCCACTTCTTAGCCATCAGGGAAATGCAAATCAAAACTTCCCTGAGATATCATCTTACCCCAGGTCAGGATGGCAAAAATCCACAATACAAACAACACCAAATAATGGAGAGGATGTGGAGAGAGGGGAACTCTCCTACATTGCTGGTGGGGAATGCAGGCTCATACAGCCACTCTGGCGAGCCGTCTGGAGATTCTTAAAGAAATTAAAGATTGAAATGCCATATGACCCTGCTATTCCACTTTTGGGAATAACTCCCCATGCAGCAGAGGTTCACCTCGATAGCACAAGTATGACCATGTTCATAGCAGCACTGTTTACAATAGCAAAGTCATGGAATCAACCCAAATGTCCAACAGTTGACGAGTGGATAAGGAAACGGTGGTACATCTATACAAGGGAGTACTACTCAGCCATCAAAAATGATGAATTGCTGGAATTTGCTGGGAAATGGATGTCATTTGAAACAATTATATTGAGTGAAGTATCCCAGACCCAGAAAATTAAGCGCCGTATGTATTCCCTAATAGGTGGCTTCTAGTACCAAACCTACCCAGCCCACCAAAGACACTCGACAATAAATCTCTGTAATACAGTAATTGCAAGGAGTATGAACAGGAGGGATGGGGTAGGAGGGCCACACCAGAAACAAGGAGAGAGGGGACCATGTTACAGCAGAGAAAATAGGCCTCCATCAAGGACTGCAATTAAGCAATGAGACATCTGGTTAAGTTCACAGACTTTTCATTCCTGATCATTTACAACTGAGGAGGTGTGATCTCACCAGAAGGGGAGGGCATATAGTCTGGCAGATAATAAGTAACCATTTTGCAAATGGGTGATTGACCCCTCCCTCACTGAGGTTTCCTACTTTTATTACATCTACCTTTGAATGGGCTCTTATAGCAAGACTCTAGTTTAACAGTTTTTTGTCTCTGGCCAGGGGGTGACATCCAATATCCATCAGGATGGAGTGAAGGGCATTGCAGGAGCAGCAAAACCGCAAAAGAAAATCAACAAACATAATCCAGAACTTCAGAGACTCTATATCAACCACCTAGAACTAAGCCAGCCCAATCTCTCCCCATCCTGAAGCTCAGGGACATTTGCAGAAGAGGGGGCAGGAAGATTGTAAGAGCACAAGGATGGGAGGAGCAATGATTTGCAAGATACTCCACACAAGTTAGGCCGAAGCAATCATAATTGGACTTTACATGCCCTGCACAATGTCCAACACACTATTGACCCCACAATGTCTAGCATTTGCTAAAAGCACCAAGATCCTTGGAGGCAAGGGATAGGGATTGACAGCCAAAATAGTGTTCCTATGCTTAAGGGGATCAAAGGAAAGGGTTCAGGGAAGTGCCAGTGGGTCCTTGTACGTCATCGGAGAGTAGGACCCAGAGGAGAGTTTGGCATGCACATTAAAGGATCCTCCGGGGATTGGGGGAGGGGAGGCACAAGGGTGTGGGGAGGGAGAGGGAGGGGAGGGGAGGGGAGGGTGAGCAGAGGGGTCGGGGGAGGAGGAGGGAGGGAGGGAACTGGTGTACCTATTAAGTTTGTATGAGTGGAGATAATAAAAAATGTTAAAAAAAGCATTGTGAGTCTGTACACTTGGATGAATAATAATTTCATTAAGATAGGAAAACTAGAAGTGGTCATGTTTGTTACGAGTAAAGAGAATTTAATTCTTTGGGCCTGAATAGTTTGAAACATACAGCTTGAGAATATAAGGAAACAGATGATTTGTGCTGGTCATCTAGAGGAAAGATCTATATGTTAGAAATAAAGGAGAAGGAGGCAGGTGCCATTGTAGATGCTCAGTTGAAATTTCAATCCACTGGCAGAATAAACTTCTGAAAGGGAATAGAGAGAAAATAAGCAGGGTTAGTAACAACTCTTGAGACATGTCAACCATTAACGACGGGAGTAGGGAGTTATCCTGCAAAAAAATAAAGAAAGAAGTAAAGATTGCGACTGTAGACTACTTAAAAAACTTAGTTGTTGCTGGAGAAAGAAATATAAAACTGAGTAAAGAAGGCCTGTTGACATAATTCAGAATGCCAAAGACCCCTACAATGTTCATCTGAAGCCAAACCACCCAAATCTCTCCCCATCCTGAAACTCAGGGAACCTTGTGGAAAGGTTCTGGAGCACTTGCTACACAAGATACTCTAATCAAGTCTGGTCTAGGGCAGTCAGGACATAGCTACAATGTGATCTGACCTTGCCTGACATGCGCAATGGCTGACATGTCAACAAGCCCTCAAAGACTAGCACAGATCTCAGAGGAGAAGGCTTCAGGCAGTAGGATTCTTAGAGGCAAGGGGTAGACAGATATAACAGAGTTCCCATATCAGTGGGAGGCCCAAGAAGGGGTCCCAATGTATGCCATTGAGTCCTGAGCCCTCACTAGTGTAGACAACTCAGAGAGAAATTCAGCGCCAATATAAATGGATGTTCTGGAGGGTGGGAGGGAGCAAGAGAGAGACAGAGAGAAAGAGAGAGAAGGGGGAGAGTGGGAGTGGGGAACAATAAGGGGATGGAAGGAGTAATGAGGAAGGAGGGGGGTGAAGGTACTTACCCACTGAGCTTGTATAACTAGGCAAATAATAATAATAATAATAATAATAATAATAATAATAAACCTGTTTGGTCATGATTTTATGAAGCTTCTATTGTCACAATTCCATTTTGAGGAAATATCATTCTCTGAGGAGTAGTACATGTCACCTGACAAATATTGTTAATGATTTATTTTCTCTATTAAAGATTCTTAACATAAAAATGAAAATAAAAAGGATGACATTAATAGACTAAAGTACATCAAATATCCTATGCACCAATAAGGAAAGACAGAACATATCAAATACAAAAAAAAATCCAGGCATGCAAGTTATTTTTCTAAAACTCTACAAATAAAAGACAAGTAACCTGTCCTCTTTTACAAATTGTATCTCTGAATGCTTCAGTAATTGGCAAGAGAATGTCCTTCAGGGGTACGTTCCTGCAACAAATATAGAAGAAAACATGGAATGAGACTGTACTATTAGCTAATCTGTGAGTCAACACTCGGCATTGGCTGCTAAGGCCATCGGGTGATAGCACCATCATGAAGAATGAAATGGATGGACGGGGGTGGCATGACCTGACCTTGCAGTGCAAGACAGGAAGAATTGCAGCTTCTCAACTCTGACATTATTTTAGAAAAAATATTAAGATAAAAAGTTATATTTAGTAATAGTTCTAAATCTAATTATCCCTTTACAGGAAAGGCAAAGGATAAGCTGACATGAACCCTCAAGGTCCTAGTGGTGGAAAACCCAGCACTGGGGAATACCTGAAGACCAGTGCTCTGATTTGTTCAGCAAAAGCTTGGCATTCCAAAGAGAAAGTTATAAAAGTAATGGTGTCAAATTAGCTTACTAACGAATTCCTGAGATAATCTTCTTCTAAAGAGAAAAGGTTATCTCAGTCAATTATTGGTTGGTCCTGTGATTTTGCATGACATATTTTGGAAGGATATAGGACAGTGTGAACCTGTTCACCTCATGCCTCGGAAGTAAGGGTGAGGGAGAGGATGAAAGAGAGGGGGGGAGGGAGAGAGAGAGAGAGAGAGAGAGAGAGAGAGAGAGAGAGAGAGAGAGAGAGAGAGAGAGAAAGAGAAACTTTTCAAGGGCATGTCCCAATAACCTGAAGACCTCCTACTAAGCCCCAATAACATCATTCTGGGAACCAAACTTTTAACACTTGGGCATTGAGAAACATTCCAGATTCAAACTATTGGAAACAATACCCATCACATGTAATATCTAGACATATAGACTAATTTATAAAATAAAAATGAATCAATGTGGATAGTTCTAGGTCTGTATTAGATAACATGAAGGAGCTGTGACTTATTTGTATGTGTTATAGCAGTGCATTATTTAGTTTTCTTGTTGATGCAATAAAATACCCCAAAAAAGCAATTTAATGCAGGAATGTTTTATTTTTGGCTTGCAGATTGAGGGCCAATCCATCTTGGCAGAAAAAGCATGAAGACTGCTGGTGACACAAGCAAGCCTCTATGCCTCTCTTAGTCTTATGTATTTCTTGCCTACAAAACCAGCACCTTGTGAATGGTACAGTCAATCCTTTTATTTGGAGATTTTTTTGAAGATAATGGCTTCTATTTAATTATATTGACTCTCTTTGGTTTTTCTATTTCTGTCTTGTGAGTAGCTCTGGGACGAAGAAAAGTTGGTTCTTCCAATCTCTCTCTCTCTCTCTCTCTCTCTCTCTCTCTCTCTCTCTCTCTCTCTCTCTCTCTCTCTCTCATTTTGGGATCTCCCAGGGTCTCAAGCATTTGAGGTCTCATGTAGTGAGGACACTTTAAACTCTATCAACTAAGTATTTCTGGCCCTAACTCTGTAATGATGCCACATCTCAGAACTGCTTTGCCTGAAATAAAAGCCAGGCTCTCACTCTCTCATGGGTACCTATCACTGACTGTAAGGATGAGCTCAGAAGATGTGAACTCTCAGAGACTTGTAGAGAACCAAATGCCCCAGAGCTCAGAAGGGGAACTGAAGGCGTTGAGGTTCAGAGATTAAAAGTGCACTAAGATTTAGAAAGGCTTATGTAGAAAGGGTGCAGGCATCTGAGTGGATCTGCCGAGCACCCACAGTGGCCACTGAGGAGTTTCCTGTAGAAAGAAGATTTTGTGTGTGATAGCAGAAAAGCAAGAAGCTACATGTTGAAAAGTGTTGAAGGGAGGGGGCTGTTACAGGGTGCTCATTAAAATTCTTTTACTTTTGAACATCTTGAAAATTCTCATGAAAAGGTAGTCAGATGTAGGTAGGGACTGCCTGGCCCACAAGAGGTGCTGCAGGGGAAAAGCCATTCCTGGTTGAATGTTTGTTTCCATGTCAGATGTCAAGAACTTATTTATGGAGATGATTCTACGTGAGGCAAAGGTACTTAGGAAAGCCTACACACATACATGCAATATGCTCACAACAAAAAGCATTGAAAAGCATGGGTGAGTTAACACAAGTACTGAAACCATTCCACACTGCGGAGAAATTGTTTTTTCTTTGTCTTTGATGCTCTACAGAAAATAGCTGTTCCTTTACTTTAGCTTATATGGCTATTTTGCCTTCACATTATTCTCTGCCAAAGGGACACTTTACAACTTGATGTGGGTTGGAGACTGCTGAATGATCCAGGGATTGTCATTACTACTGCTACTCCAAGACTGACATTCAGTGCTCAAAGAAGACATTTCCTAGCACAACATTATCTTCCCATCCCGAAGTGAGATGAATCATTAGGATATAAAGGATAAGAATGAACCAGTTTATATATTTGTTATACACATTATATGCACTAGAAAATGAAGGTTAAATCTTTTCCAACACAACAATCTCTCCCCTTCTGTGTTTATCTGTTTTCTGACAAGCAAGCTACTTCTAGAACCATGGCTAAACCCTCCATTGCTAAGATGACTGCCCCATGCATCTCTCCTCCCCTAGTTCTATGAACTTCCTTCTCCTGTGTAGATTTTCTCATTGTATCATTATGAGGTTGATACCAAAGTGCACACCAAATCACTGACCAAAGAAAACCTGCTGCACATGTCCCATTCCATACACACTTTAAACAATTTGCTTAGAAGGATTCAAAATCACAAAACATTTTGCAAGCTTTCTCTCTCTTGAAATTCTCATTAAGCTGGATATTTTTCCATGAATGCACTTATGAATCACATTGTTCCTATTAGCAAACTTTGATGACTTTCTCCATTTTAATCTATTTTTCATTTGAGCAGTATGACATACTCAATCAAGCACATTACTTGATTCAGTGCTAATAATAACACATGACCGCTTATATAAACGAGGCTCAATAAAGATGGTGTGGCATCCCCAAATTCAGTGCTGGGATTGAATGTGACTGTCCATCAAAGACTCTTCTTGTGTTGGAAATTTGATACCAATGTGATGATATTTGGAAATGGTGTAGAACCTTTAAGAGGTGTGGCTTGGTTGGAGTCCTGGGTCATTGGGGGATGATTTGTGACATTTATCATAAGATTATCATCACTTCTCTACCTTTTGGCTAAGATCAAGTATATGGTAAGATTGTTATGAAAACCCAAGTCAGGCCTTTCCTAGTCCCTTTGATTTCTTGTTTGGAAATGGGATCTCTTCCTCATTCCTATATGAGCTCCTTGTAGTCTGATGCTATCATAGTTAGACACAAGTGTCAACTTGACAGTTGAGGGTTTGAGCTCTGGACACATTTGTAGAGAACTAGTGCTTGAGTTAGGCCCAGCGCAAACTTGCAGGAGATTGCTTAGCTGATGGGGAAGGTCCAGCCCATGATGTGTGGGATTAGGTCCCTGAATAAAGCACAGAGAGTTGTTTGAGAAAGTTGGCATTCTTGTGTATACTTGGCAAGACATGCTGGTCTGGCAAGTAAGGATTGTCCCTCTCTTAGCCATTATATAGAGTCCCGGTGTTGGTGTGAGCTCTCCTGTCAAGCTGGACTAACTGTAACCAGTAATCATAAGAGAAAATAAACCCCTTCTTCCCTTAAGCAGTTTGATGGTCATTTATCAGCAACCATGCAGACGAACTGCATCAGATGCCATGGATCCAAAGGCTCTTACTGGAACTGAACTAATTCTGTGCACCATGCCCTTGCATCTATATAACTGTAAGCTAAATAAATCTCTTATCTTTATAGTTAGCCTACCTCAGGTATTCCATTACAGTAATGGAAAGATGACTCAATATGGCTGGTAAGGAATATTGTTAAGATGTACCTTGAGTCTCTGGAGCTAACTCAACCATCCACATTCTTATTCACTAGCCAGATGATGATCTGGAAGAAATGTCATGATTATTGCACCCTATTGATAATTTTTAGACTTTCCATGGGCAAACCGGTTTTTTTTTTTTTAATAAAAACCTAGGAAGCTTTCTTGTCACCTAAAAAGGAGTAAATATATAATGAATAAAAATAATTAACTTAATTGTTATTTATAGAGTATATGCATAAACATCCCTTTATAGAAGGAATATACTATCATTTTTTTCTTTTTGTTTTTTGTAGATCAGGGATTAAACTGTTTACTCAAAGTCACATGAGTAGCTTAGTAGCAAAGTTTTTCCTTGAATAGCAGCAACACAACCCTGGGGCGTCCTTATCTGACCAATCTGGTAGAATATGTCTCAGTTTGGAAAAGATGGATTCAAAGAAACATCTTTTGGGATAAGGACATAGCTTTCTTTAAGAGAAATAAGGAAAAATATGGGAATTGTCAGGCCTTGGTGTTTCTTCCCAGTTCCCTGGGGAAGGTCACAGTAACCCCATGGGCAGGAAGAATTCTTCTGGGAATTAGGAGTGCCCTTTACCTGCTCTTAGGGTTTTTTTTGGGACTAGCTTCCTGCTCTCTGATCTAGAGAAGAAGCCTGCTTTTTAACATTAAGTCAAATTCTAAATAGAGATTTCATGTCTAGTCACTTACAATAAGTAGACTTGTTAGCTAGAATGTGTGCACTGATTTTAAGGAAAGTAGAGGATAACTTTTAGAGTCTTAAAACATAGGTGGGTAAAATTCCCACCTATGTACTAACTCAGAAATTCCAGAAGTATAAAACTATGCTATCAGTCCACTAGAACCTTAAAAGAAACTGTGATACCCTCTTACCCTGGCTGAAGGCCAAGGAAGAGACCATCATGCCAGAAAGTCTAGATACCAAGACTGCCCCTGGAGATGGTATTTGCAATCCAAACTGGGAGAATCCATGTCAGAAGCAAAGGGGGCCGTGTCTTTCCTATCCCAAACAGCACTCTTATGAGAAATCACAGAGATCGACCATTTGAATACACTCCCACCAATGATCGCTTCTGCCTGAAAGAGACATCCATGGCAGGCATATGGGGCCTGACAGATTGGACCCCAGGTTTGGAGAATGCATGGTTCATAGATGGGTCATCTAACTGATAGCAATACACTTCTGGAATTCCTCAAAGGAAGACATAAGAAGCCTTACTATTAAAGGAATAAAAGGATGCTATTATAAGAGGAATGATTCTTTTAATAATTATATTGCTTAAGTGTTTCCTTCAGTGCATATCTCAGTAGTGCTCCATCAACAGAACCACACTCTAGGCGCTATGGCCTTGAGTATCCAAGCCATGGCCCCCTTAGAGATGTGGTTCAAGCTTGGATAGTAAAGACTGCATGAGCTGCATACATCTTCCCAAGTTAGAACCTGCTGCCATGCCTGGTGCCCATGTCGACCTGCCTGACTGAGAGTATCAACCTGGAGAGGACAACAGCAAAAGCTCATTCTGGGACTTATGGGGTGTTGGGGACTCCTATAGTTAATTGCAAAATATGTTCCTTGCTGAAATCAAAAGGAGATCATTCTGCCTCTGTGTATTTTAAAAAAGCAGTGTCTTTTAAAATGTGGGCTCAGCCCCATGGCTATCTGATGAAGCATTACAGATTAGATAAGAGAATGTTTCTGTTAAGTGCCTTTACCCTCAAGTAATAGGTTAGGTTCTTGAAAAAATGTCCATTCTGAAGGTGATTTTGCTGATTAGAAAATTATATGCAACATTCTTTACCCCCAAATTTTCTATATAAAAGCTGTCACGAAAGTTTCAATAAATGGGTTCAGAATTCACTTGGCCAAAACAGAGTTGTGTGTGTTCTGTTCTCCACCTGATCCTGGAGAGCCCTGGTTTGGAGGCCCTGACTCTGGTCTGCGGCAGGGCCATAAAGAGTATGTATTTCAGTTTTTTAAATGCTGAAGGCTAAGTTCAATGATAAGGCAATGCCTAGAGTGGACCCATCATTAAGTCTAGACCACTTCTAGCTCAAGCAAATTTTTTTAATAGAAGAACATATTTTCCAAAGGCAGTCTGGACAGTTTTTCCCATCTGATATGTTCCAAAGTCTGACTTTGACACTTCTACTGTGGAGTGGATCTGTCTTCTGCTTCAGTGTTAATCTTGCCAACAGCTTCCATGAATAAGTTAACACAATATAATTTGTAAGGCCAAATTATAAAAAAAAAAAAACTTAGTACTCCTTCATTGTTCTCTAGGAATGCTTCCTTCTGAAGTTCTACTGTCTTGTAAAGGAGTTTAAGCAAACAGTGGAGAGGCCCATATGGAAAGAAACCAAGTCTTCTGGTACCAGTCCTGACTCTTGGTCAATACTCAATACCAACTTTTAAAATGCTTACCATCTTCCAGTAAGATTGTAAGAGCACAAGGATGGGAGGAGTAATGATATGCAAGATACTCCACACAAGTTAGAGCCAAAGCAATCATAATCGGACTTTGCATGCCCTGGGCAATGTCCAGCACATTATTGACTCCACAAAGTCTAGCATTTGCTAAAGGTACTAAGATCCAAAACAGTGTTGCTATGCTTAAGGGGAACACAGGAAAGGGTTCTGGGAAATGCCACTGGGTCCTTGCACCTCATTGGAGAGGAGGACCCAGAGAAGAGTCTGGCATGCATATTAAAGGATGCTCTGGGGATAGGAGGGGGAGGCACTGGGGGATGAGGAGGGGAGGGGGAGGGGAGGGGGGCACAGGCCGGTGGGAGGTTGGAGGGAGGGAGGGGACCGGTGTACCTGTTAATTTTGTATGAGTGGAAATAAAAAGAAAAAAAAGAAAAAAATGCTTACCATCTTGGAGGTCCTCTAGCCTCCAATTAGTCCATTCTATCCATCTGCCAGCACTCACTGAGCAGCCATGAGCTGTTTCTGCTGTGCTCTGCACAAAGTGCAGATTGTTTGTGAGAAAGTTAGTGATCATTGTTGTCCCAGGTCCTTGTATTTTTGTGATGGTTTGTTTTGCTATAAGAAGTTACCACAATGGTCCCAGAGTGAATGTCCTCTCCATATTATATTCAGCGCCCAGATGCAGTGGGATGTTGTCAGCAGGGAGAGAACAAAGGAGACCAGCATGTCAGGGACCATGAAAGACCCATCAATTACCTTATCTGGTCTGTTTCCTAGATTACTTCTGCAAGGAAAGTCCTGTTATTACACATTTGTAAAGGTAACGCTGAAGACAAAAGAAATCTGCAGCCTACTTATCACTCACAACACTAGCAGGCATGTAGTAGAATTGGTATTTCATGAGAAATCTTGTCTAATACTGTATTTCTACATTGAATCCTGGTAAACTTAATGATGGTATAGAAGCATATTGAAGAGGTTGGTGAAAAGTTCAAAGATTTTCTTTAAAAGTAGGACTACTGTGTCAATCACAAGATGTCCATGTGAAAAATAATAACAAGACATGAGAATAACAAAAATGAGAATGACATATTGAATAGATATTAGAAATGTAAATGATGGGCTGGAGAGGTGGCTCAGTGGTTAAGCCTCCGCCTTGCAGGTGGAAGGTCCTGAGTTTGGATCCCAGATCCCACGTATAGACGCCAGGCAGAAGAGGGGACGGCCTGCGTTTCTGGTCCTGGTAGGGCAGAGCCTGTGAATCCCGGAGCAGAAGGAGATGGAGGTGTCCATGGTGGTTTGCGAGTTCGTCCGTGGTTCTACACATACACAGACACACACACACACAGACGCGCGCACATACACACGCACATGCACACAGTTGAATAAATAATAATAATAATAAAAAAATTAAAAAAAAGAAATGTAAATGATAAATGTGAGTCAGTTTTGAATGGAGGATTTCACAAACAAGACTTCGTCAATGGTTTTCTTAGCAATTTTGGAAGAAGGCACTGAAATTCATACCAAACAAATAAGCTTCTGAAGGTCAACATCAAGGAAGTCAGTCTGGCTCTGGAGATCCAGCTCCTAAGCACCTAACCTCAATTTCAGATAGAAAACTGAGGACATTTATGCATTCCTAATGCAATGGGTTCTCAGTCAACGATTAGATAGGGAGGATGGGTAGATATTCACCATGGGCGATCAGCACCAGAGTATTGAAAGACTGATAGCTGTTTTGCTGAGCTGCGAGGCATAGCTGTGATTTAAAGCTCCTACCTGCCTTGTCACATTCCACCGATATTTGGTGGCATTGCAACCCCACAAAACACTTCCAGGCCTTCTGACACTTGGACATTACGGCCTCCATACTCTTCCAAATGTGTAAGAGTGCAAAGAACATCGAGTTCTGTGTCTACATACACTTTTTGCTTCTGCTGGATATTTTTCAAATGTAAATGAATATGGTTGATAATAAAGGATCTATCAGAAAATCAACAATCCTTTTTGCTGTATGTACTCCCTAATAAGTGGCTCCTAGTACCAAACCTACCCAGCCCACCTAGAGACACTCGATGATAGATCTCTGTAATACAGTAATTGCAAGGAGTATGAACAGGAGGGATGGGGTAGGAGGGCCACACCAGAAACAAGGAGAGAGGGGACCATGTTACAACAGAGAAAATAGGCCTCCATCAACGACTGCAAGTAAGCAATGAGACATCTGGTTAAGTTCACAGACTTTTCATTCCTGATCATTTACAACTGAGGAGGTGTGATCTCACCAGAAGGGGAGGGCATATAGTCTGGCAGATAATAAGTAACCATTTTGCAAATGGGTGATTGACCCCTCCCTCACTGTGGTTTCCTACTTTTGAATATACTCTTATAACAAGACTCTAGTTTAACAGCTTTTTATCTCTGGCCAGGGGGTGACATACAATACCCATCAGGATGGAATGAAGGGCATTGCAGGAGCAGCAAAACCGCAAAAGAAAATCAACAAACCATAATCCAGAACTTCAGAGACTCTATATCAACCACCTAGAACTAGGCCAGCCCAATCTCTCCCCATCCTGAAGCTCAGGGAAATTTGCGGGAGAGGGGGCAGTAAGAGTGTAAGAGCACAAGGATGGGAGGAGAAATGATATGCAAGATACTCCACACAAGTTAGGGCCGAAGCAATCATAATTGGACTTTGCATGCCCTGCACAATGTCCAACACACTATTGACCCCACAAAGTCTAGCATCTGCTAAAAGCACCAAGATCCTTGGAGGCAAGGGATTGACAGCCAAAATAGTGTTCCTATGCTTAAGGGGAACAAAGGAAAGGGTTCAGGGAAATTCCTCTGGGTCCTTGTATGTCATCAGAGAGGAGGACCCAGAGGAGAGTTTGGCATGCACATTAAAAGATCCTCCGGGGATTGGGGGAGGCACTGGAGGGTGGGGAAGGAAGGGTAAGGGGAGGGTGAGCGGGGGGGGGGGGAGGAGGGAGGGAGGGAACCAGTGTATCTATTAAGTTTGTATGAGTGGAGATAATAAAAAATGTTTAAAAAATATATCCTTTTTATCCCATTCCAAAGAAAGTATAGGCCTTTAACTGGGGGGCTTAAAACCAGGTTCTACTGGCAAGGTGTAGGCCCACTTGGTGATTGTGCCAATGCAAAATAAGCTGTGCCTTGTTTCCAGGAACTAATGCTGATATAAAAAAAATCCACAGAGGATCAAATTTCTTCAATAAAAAATAGAAGTGTTTGCATATAATCATGTATCTCCTTCTGAATAACTAATCATCTCCAAATTGCTTGTAATGTATAGTTCAATGCAAGTGCTATGTAAATTGTGATAAATAGTATTGGTTAGGAAAAGAGGACAATAAAATGTCTGTACCGAAAGTCCTGTTATTCCAAGGTCCATATTTTCAATAATTTTTAATACTTTCTCTGTGTGTATACTGTAAGTTTATAGAATGCTCATCTACTCTTAGTTTATATCAATAAAATTAATCCTAGAGGATGGTAGTGCTCACAGATTAACTCCCAAGGCAATCAGAAATGCAGACAAAGAAGAAATAATTCACAGGAGATAAGATAGATAAGAAGATCAGTGGAGGAGGCAGATGGGGGATATTTCAGCATCAGCGAGTTCCCACCACTCAATTTCTGAACCCTTATTTTATAAATTAGTGTAAATTGGAGCCGAGGATGAGATTGCAAGGATTGTAATCAGTGGAAAAGAGAGATAGTGAAATGAGAGTCTTCCTGGTCTCCAGCACATGTCAGACAACCAGTCTGTGACACCGGGAGAAATCAGCCTTGTGCAGAATTTCTGAGATAGTGCGAAATCCATTTGTCAGGTGGCATCCAGATCACCACTTTTCTCTAGGTAGCACCTCACCATGTATGTGTGTGCATGATGTGTATGTATACCTGCATCTTCACGCGTGTCAGTGTTGGTATGTCATGGTATGGCACATATGTGTAAGTCGGAGAATGGCCTCAGGTGCTGGTGCTTGCCTTCCGCCTTGTTTGAGACAAAGTCTCTTGAGTTTACCACTGTGCAAACCAGTCTAGCTGGCCTTTCAGCTTCTAGGGAGTTTCCTGTCTCCACTTTCCATTTTACCAACGGTAGACTGGGATTAGAGATGTTTGTTATGTCCTGCTTTCACATGGGTTCTGAAGTGCTGAACTCAGGTTCTTATACCTACACAGTTATCCATTGAGCCACCTCTGCAGCCAATTCCCAAAGATTTTTAATCTACAATTGGATGAATCTAAGATGACGCTTCTACAGACATGAAGAGCTGATAATATTTTACAATAAAATTTAAGGACAGGAAAAGGTGAAGCTGAAAAAATATTTGTGGAGGGGAACATGTTTTAAAGATAGAGTAGCCTCTTTCCACTGTTGTTTTCATTCTGAAGTGAAGGGTATCTTTGGGTTTTTTGAAAAAAGAAGGGGACAGACAACAAATTCTGGTTGCCATAGGAATGAAGAGTGTTTTAATGAGAGCAATGTGGATTTCAGTGAGCACTTGGGACAAGGAGAGGTGGAATATTCCAAAAGAATACATCTATTGTCTGGCAAAAATCAATAGCTAAACAAAGTATATGCTCATAAATATGCATACAAATAATGCATACACACCCACCAAGTTATTCATTTCTCCACAATTTTCACTTGCTTTTTCAGACAAGCACTAGGGATCTTTGCCTGATCTGATTTAAAAGCTAACTTCTACAGTAGTTTCAAATCAATATTAAAATTAATTTCCATCCTTTTCATTCCTATTGCAGAAATGATTGGGGCCATGAAATACACTTAAAAGCTTTGTAGAAGCCTGTGGTTTCAGAAACTATGCATAACTGTCTTTGGATTCTGTGTCTTCAAGATCACTGATGACAAGCTGTTAGATTGTGAGAACTGGAGTCAGACAAGAAAACTATCGAATCCCATTGTCACCGCAGGGTGTCTACATTAACCTCAGAGACATCCATTTAGGCTTCTGAGAAAAAAGTGAGGGCAAACTCTCTTTCCAAGGGTTAAATAGACAAATTTAAAAGCCTGAAACAATGCCTGTCTCCTAGCAGAGTTGTTGACTGACTTTATATATATATGTATATATATATATATATATATATAGCTGTTGTAATTATATGTCATTTGGACTGCTTGACTGCGTTTCTTGTCAATTCAACTCATGTTGAATAATCAGAGATCAAATCTCCAGTATTTGAATATCAGTTTAACCAATAAGAGATGAGATATCAACATGTGTACACCTCCCAAATACATGATGAAAGTTTATTCATTCTTTCACATGAAATAATTTCCAGAGACCCAGATCTTTACATGCAAGGTTCTATGCACAATTGCACAGAATGATGTCAGCAAGCAGAGAGACTCTGAACCATGCAAGGATTCACTATTGCCCTTTTCCAAATTGCTCACATGTAGCAAAGCAGTTTTTCCGTTCTGATTTAACAAGGATTAGTGTAGATGTAGTACAATAAAAATATCTCATCAGCAATGTACTAAATGTATTTAGCATTATATATATCAATAATATATTTATTCATATGAAAAATACATATTTACATGTAAAATAAAATAAATATAAATATTTGTATAACCAATACTTTCTTTTACTATTCATGGTTTGGGTTTTTCATCAGAGTAAAGAAAGATAGGGACTATTTATTCCATGAGATCCTTTCTAACAAGGACATTCTTTGATAAGCTTAAACCCCACACACTTAGCACAAAGCTTTGAATGCTTTTTTCCCTAGTGGTGACAACATCTTGGAAAGCTAGGAAACCTTCAGGGGGTGAGTCTAGCCACGGGAAGTAGGTCACTAGAGGTGGGCTTTGAAAGTTAATGTGTAGTCTCAGTTCCACTATCTGGCTTTCTAGTTGGTCATGATGTGAACAGCCTCAGTTACATATTCACATCATGATGAAATGAGCCATTGTACCCTGGCTTCCCCCAGTGTGGGGGACTAAATACCTCTGAAACTGCAAGCCAAAATTAAATGTTTTCTGTCAGGCGTGTGCCCATAGTAATATGAAATTAAGTAACCCACTATGAAATGCAAGAGTGACACTTTGTTTCCTATGCCTGCTAATCTGTGAATTTGGCTACCCAGCTTAGCAAACCATCAGGCAAAGTTCAGGAGATGGGTTCTCTAAGAAATAACAGCCACCCAAGACTTGGCTACTTTATGTAATTAACTTCTGTGCTTCCTCTCTTATGAAAAGTAACCTGGGAAGGATAATTCTAAACAAGTAAGACTGCCATACACTATAGGAACAAATCTGTCAATAAGTCAGATTGGAAGTGAGAAGAAAAATACTAGAGCTTTTATGATTACAGTAAGTAAACTCCACTTTTCTTCAGGGCAGGAGATTGAACTCAAAGCCTCCTACATGTTAGCCATGTACTTTACTTCTGGGCTACACCCCTTAACCCTAATAGACAGTGTGTGGAGTATTTTTATTATTTTCCTTTACTTGAGAGATGGAGACTGAGATTAAATAAGGCTAAGCAATGTTCCTATATGTATACCACAGATGAATGGCAAAAATTGTATAATTTCTTTCACATAAATATGTTCCATTTGGGTTGGGTGTGTGCTCATTTGGTAGAGGATTTGCTTAGTATGCATGATGACCTGGATTCAATCCCTGTTATCACATGAAAGCAGGCGTGCTGGTGTGTGCCTGTCATCCCAGCACCCAGGAAGTAGCGGTAGGAAGATCAGAAGATTAAGGTCTTCCTCCAGCACATAGGTTGCTGTCTAAGACCCTATCTCAGGGGAAAAAATACATCTGGATATATAAGCATTTTGTAAAAGGTAATAGAACATGGCTACAGAATAAAACTGAAAACTAAGCATTTGGGTAAAGAAAATATGATATTTTGCTTATAATATGGGCCAATATTATGTGAAAATCTAATGAAAAGATAAAGTGAATATGTGCCTGTTTTATACAGATTGCCTTTTAAGGGAGGACTTGTAGAAGTTTGCTGGTCAGCAAAAGGCTATTGCTAAATGTTTGAGAATTCCTAGGGCTAGTGATTAAACCAGTAATAGTTTGAATTTGGCATGATCAGAGAATCTATGCCTGGGACATGGAAAAGACTGTAAGGCAGGGCTTCCTCTCCTGCCTCTAACGTCACCTTAGTCACCTTACCAGGACCAGTGTTCACTGTTCATGTCTTTCCTGCCATCCTGTCTTGTGTTTGGGAGTCAAACATAAATTTGTTTGCATCCAAGGGAAAAAAAGTGAATAAAACAAAGAAATAACAAAGGCTAAAATGACACCAAACCAAAATGACGCTAAACCACCCCAAAATCACCCTAATAAACCTGCACATGCTGTGGACATGGCTGTTTTTTTTTTTAATCTTTACTATAACATTCAGCATGCTCTGCTCCTCACAATTCATATGTTGAGATCCTAACCTTCAAGGTGATGGCATTAGGAAGCAGAACTTTTGGGAGGTGACTAGGTTCTGAACATCAAGCCCTCTTGATCTGCAAGAGATCCCTAAGCCTTTCTGCCATGTAAGGATCCAGCTGGAGGATGCTCTCTATGAATCAGAAATCCAGATCTCACTAAAGATGCCACATCTACCAGCACCTAGACCTTGGAATGTCTAAGGAATGAGAAAAATAGAGGTTTGTGGTTTATAAGTCACTGGTATTTTGTCGTGGGAGCTTGAATGAACTAAGACAGCCATTACTGTCTTTGAATTCTGCATTGTTGGTTAACTCAAAAAGAGAAGCAGAGCCTCTTTCCATTCTCTTTTCCGTTCTCTGCTTGGCCCTGTCCTGCTCCCTACAGAATGTGTGTGTCAGCAGCCTAAATGAAGAACAGCTGTCTACTGGGCTCTGGGTCACATGGTGTCTTTTCCCGAACAATTCTCATTGGAAATAGAGATATCCTTTGGTCGCCGGTAGTCTTCTAGTACCTCGTGTAGCTTCTTCCCATTTCTGCATGACTTAGTTTCATTGCATAAATCAAACTCCAGGAAAAAAAAAAAAACACACTTGATTTGATAGGATTGGGAAGAACAGAGCAAAGTCGACCTGCCCAGAGCTGCAGGGAAGATGCACAAGAACTTGCATCCCGCTGTGTTGAGCACCGAAGAGCCACAGAAAGGTCACCTTCCAGCCCCGGTCTACAGTATGCGGTTGTACTTGGCAGGTGCGCCGCGCACCTGCTGCGAGGGCCATGAAAAGAGAGGCACGCTCTCCAGAGCCTCCGTCCATCTGCCACGGTCCTGACATTGATAGTCTCATGAGCAAATGGCAAATGTGATCAGAGCTTTGGCAGGAGGTGAGCCAAGACTGAAACACGACACTCGCTGCAAGCGCAGAGTAATACGATAAGGAGGCCGGATACAACAAGCAGCCTCCATCCCAGGTCCAGAAGGGCACACAGAGGTTTTCTTTTTCAGTCTGTGGCTGCTTGCTTTGCTGAGTCACAGCCCCTCACTTCTGTTATTGGAACAGAGACATTGTATCAAATTATCTTGCACCCAGAGAGGCAAAGCAGCCGGGTGTGCCCTGGCTGTATTCCTCAAGTCTGACTCATTGAAACTTAAGATTGCAAAGACCTATTATTTCTTCTGTCCATCCTGTGGTGACCGTTGTAAAATAAAAAAAAAATGAGTTCTTTTGGCCAATGCCTCTATTCCTTTTTTCTATATGTATCTGGTTAAAATAGCTGAGAAAATAACTGTGGCCTAATTTGGAATGGTCAGAAGGTGGGGATGATGGTTGTAATGTATCAAATCAACAGATATTAATTGAATAACTTCACTTTTTCGTGCAATTCTTTCTAACGATCCTTTTCTTAGCACTTCTATGCCATCAGCTAACACATGGTATCTTGTCAATCTATGATATATTTATTAATTTGAGGTATATTAAAAACATATAAACACCAAGAGTAAGATGCTATTTATTGACTATATGTATCATGTAGGACAGTACCCTGTGCGTTATATTATCACTTAATTTCTGCTGCTTGAAGCACATTTATTGCTCTCCTACCTTGTAAATGAGGACACAGTGACTCTGAGAATCTTGGAAATACCACCATGCCCTGGCAATGGTTCCTGATAGCCAGAAGTGTTCAGATGTTTGCCACGATGCCTGATTCATACTCTACCTACATGTCACAAAAGGTTCCCTCCCACACTGAAAAGTACCACGCAGAATTGAGAGTCAGTCTTTAAGTCTATAACACTGAAAGAATCATCAGGTGATTATTCTGGCCATTTTCATAAAAACAAATACGCTATCTGCTTCTTTGTATGAGATCCCCCCCGCCCCAAAATGAAGGCATAAGGGTAAAATGAAGCTCCAATGAGGGAGGAGAGAACTAAAATACATGGCTTACTCCCCTAGCTGACAGCAATGCTTTCCAAACATTAACTTCATTTGTTCTTCCCATTAAGTGCATATTTTGCAGCAAATTCTTCATGTACGGTGTTTCGCCCCAACCAGCAGGTCAATAACAACTTTCATCATGGGATTCCTCAGAAAGCGATTTGTTGAGACATTAACAGGCTTCTGAACAATATTCTACTGTTGTTAGACTTTTTTTTAAAAAAGAACTTGCTATTAAAAAGTGTAGCAACTGCTACACATTTATTATGTTTTCTCTCTATGTGTTGAAGGTTAATCATATAGTAACTCCGAAGGCTCTGTCTCCCTTATTCCTTTCAATTCTGGGAGTTATAGCATTGGCCTTAGAGGTTTAAATCAACCTGTATCAATCGGAATTACCACCCAAATTCCATTTAAACTTTCTGATTGTATGCGTTTTTGACTGAAATCAATGAGGAACTTGACCTCCATGTGTGATAAAAAGAGCTGTTTGGGAAACCCTGATGAAAAGACTTCTTAAAAAGAAAACATCTTAAGTTTTAAGTCCTATAAGTTAAGCACTTGTTAGGGAAACATAATTTGTATGTGTGCATGTGTGTGTGTGTGTGTGTGTGTGTTTTTAGCAAAGGGCACGATGTGTGCTTGTGGAGGCCCAAGGGTGACCAGGACTCACCTTGGGTTGCTCTATTCCATTATTGCTTTGTTCTGGGGTTTCCCAGGCCACTGCCATTTCTGTCTGATGGTTTTATATAAGATCTGTTCCTTTTGCTTGTGAGGCAAAGGCTTAACCACTGAATCATCTCACCAGCTCATAAGAAACGTATTTAACAAGAACTTAGTTATGTTCAAAAAGCTTTCTCAAATACATTATTTTCATTTATGTGAAATGCCATTTTCAGAAAAAGAAAATTATGGTGGAAACTGCCTTTCTAACACTTCATGTTGTAGAAAAAGGTTAACAATCTATGGTCCAGGGGACTTCCACCTGTTCTTATGAAGGTACGCTCGTACCTACTTGCTTATGTATTATATATGACAACTTTTCCAGTGCAATGAGAGTCAACTAGCTGAGTCAGAAACCATATAATTCATCAAGACTAAAATTTATAGCACCTAGCCCTTTCCAGAAAAGGTTTGTTGATATGCACTGTAAAGACTTGAAGTTTATTCTGGACAGTGATGAAGGAACATGGTACTACTTTGCAGCAACTTGAATTCCAGTTGAAAAGCAACGCTATATAACTCCATAACTTCAGTATTTTACTGTAATACTTCGAATTTTGAACTGTAAGAGTCTCTTTTTCTTCTAACCAAAGTCACAACCCCCCCCCACATCAACTCAGTAACATTTTGTCAATAATTTTATTTTGTTTTCTACCTCTAGAATTTGCCTTCATTGTATGAAATGCCCAAGACTACCAGGATCACCTCAGTCTGGTGCATAAATCCTAGACACAGTCTTGTGGTTGAAAGAGAGTAAGGGACAGTTTCTTAGAACATGGTGGGCTTCAATCCCAATTGAAACAATGACAGCTGAATCTTGTGGTGGTCTTGGTGCATGCAATTTGGGGACCATGAAACCTACTGACTAGTAATTGCTATGTGTTAAACTGATGGCATCTTCACTTAAGGGTTTTCACTTGTCTAATTACCCTGAATGAGGCCTTTTTTCCTTGACTTTTCCCTTATTTTCTACACGCACGTGTGTGTGTGTGTGTGTGTGTGTGTGTGTGTGTGTGTGTGTATACACATGTATTGTATGCTTGTAGAGGTCTGAGGTAGACGTTGGGATTCATTCTCAATTACTCTTCCCACATTATTGTTTCAAGACTGGGTCTCTAAAACCAGAATTCCCCTTTAGGCTGATCAGGTTTGTTAATTTCATCTTTCTTTTGCTGAATGAATACAGGACTCAGATGACTTAGAGAAAAAGGACCTTTATTCTGGTTATGATTTTTTTGGTTACACTTCATCAGCAAAGCAGGAGAGTTCATATGAAAGTCAGGCCCTCAGGGAAATGGCCACATCACATCCACAGGAAATGCTGATTGGGGCATGCTTTCTCACTTGCCAGCATCCCTGTTTGCCAAAGTATGCCAAAATGTGACCAAATACTAGTGCATGCATATATATGCCAAAGTAACGAGCTGGTCCTCTCCATCTTATTAACTTACCCAGTGCATGGTCCCACCTACCATAGGCTGGGTCTTTCCACATTAAACAGATATAATTGCTCACAGGCTTATTCAGGGTTTACTTTAACTATTAATTCTTCACAAATGTGTCCAAAGACTAAGCCCTGAATTGTTAAGTTGATATTTTATTATCTAACTGGCATACCTGGCTAGTCAACTTGCTCTGGGGAGTTCTAAGCTCTGCCTTCTGAGGTTGGGATTATAGCTGAATTGTCATGGTCTGTCCACTTTTGGAGGGGGGAATCTAAGGATCTGAACTCTGGTCCATTTACTTGTACAGCAAACACTTTACCTGCTGATCCATCTCTCCAACCCCTTTTCTTGATTCTTGATGTGTGCCAAGGACACCTGATACTGCTTGTGTTAGTTTCTAGGCTGCGTGTCACAGTCCAAGTCCTGCAGTATGGACTACATTGCTCCTCAGCAAAGGTCCATTCACTGGAGGCTTCTAGCTCTGAGGCTCTGCTCTAGCCTTCTCACAGTGAGATCTGGCATCTTTCATGATTCTTCCCTGACTGCTAATTCCTTTACGTACTCCAATTTCCTGTTTGTGAACTTAGTGGCAAAAAGGAGACTTTTCCTCCAGTATCTCCAAATTTTTGGTAAGCTCAACAGTATTCAGCTAATTTATTACAGTGTTCCCTGGTGCTCAATCATTTATTGGAAGCCATTTCTTCACTGGTCAGATACCTTGTGCTTACCAGGGATGCCAGAATTAAGCATGTTACTGATACTTTTCTGGAAGCTCTTCAAAGCTTCATCGTCACATCTGTGTATATCATTAAAGAGAGCTAAGTATAGCTAACTGGACAGCGTCTTGGATTTCCCTTTGAGTTTTTGCTTTATTTTGGCAGATATTTCTGAGATTCCTAGCCCTCTCTCACATCTCAAATACACGATCAATAGAAACCCATATTTATGCTCAAATGTGGAGCACAAAACTATTTTGAATCATAGACAATGAACACTATGTGTTGACTTTTATTCTTATTTGAAAAACATTTTCCTGTGGTTGAACTATGACTAGGTTGAAGATTTTGCATTAAGGCTCTTTAAAGAATTATGATACAGCTTCTTAACACTAGAGTAGATGCTAATAGAAAACTGATATAGTCATTTTGTTATTGTCTTCTAATCACAGAGCCTTTTATTACCAGATTCTGCATGACAACCAAAGTACATGAACTGATCTCAACAAGTGCATACTCAAGGTTCCTTCCCTCAGTTGCTATGGTCAGTGTGTGAAAAGTTCTTCAAAGGCTCTTGTGTTTGAACTTTGGGCCCTCAGCTAGTGATACTGTTTTGAGAAAGTATGGAACCTTTAGGTAGTGGGACCCAGGTGTGGGAAATGAGGCATCCCTATGGAATTTATTCTAGTTCTGATTTTGATAGAGCTGTCTACTTCCTGCTTTCCCATGATGATGTAACCAGCTGCCCCATGCCCTGGTTTCTTGGGGCCACAGGTCGCTCCTGTTTGCATTCCTTCCTCTCCATGATGGATTGTACCCTCTTCAACCATAAGCCAAAATAGATGTTTCCCCACTTCAATTTCTTCTTTCAGGTCTTTTCCATACCAATGAGAAAAGTAACCATGACACACCTTAAGCAAACAGGAAGGGCTTTTATTTTTCTCTAGAAGTCTACTGCATCTGCATTAGTTTGCTATGCATGAAAATTTCCCTTCAGTGTGCTTTTGAACCTAGTGTCTTCAAAGCTCATGGGCAGTGACTTACCTTGTCTTCTAACCACAGGCAAAAATATTACATTACTTGTTAGTTCTTGCTCTTCTCAGAAGGCACAATCAGAGAATATTCTTGACCCCTTGACATGATATTATCATGCTACCTCCCCAGCCTGGGTGGACAGCACTGGAAGAAGGAGAGGAAGATGAGCAAGTTTAAATTGGAGATGAATTAAGTAATTTCCCCAAAGACAGTTAAAACTGGGAGGGTCTCAGGTGCTGTCAGTAGAATTTGCAAAATCAGTATTTTGAACAGCGAGAGATAGAAATCATATTGGAAGGGATGAGTGAAGAATATCAAAACTTGTTTTTCATAGAATTTGTAGCAACTCCATTAAATGACAAGTTCAAAAAATGCTCAATAAGAGCTAAAGATTAGCAAGCAGTATTGAAGTCTATGGAAATCTTGTTCTCTCTTTTGGAATTCATATTCCAATTAGGTTTTGTGTTTGGCTTTTATCAGTTTCTTCAGGCAATGCAAGACAACTAGAATGACATATATCATGTCTGTATGGACTGAATCAGTGGGCTTTAAATTGATTTTTCTTGTTCTTTCTTGGCTTGGGCACACTTTGAAAGCTTACCACGTTAAGAAGGTGATGTCCTTATGATGGAGATTTTGTCATGCTGAAGTTGTGAATGACTATGACAAATCCACATTGGACATGCATCACAGGTAGAAAAAATTCCTTCATTATTTTAAGCATTTAGCATATCCTGGTCAATCCTAGTGTTATGATGCAGAAAAATAAAATCATATCCTTGAGCATCTAACTTTATGTTTGTGAATTTCTAATGAACCACACACTATTTAATTCAAAAGAATTCAACTGTAGTTGCTCAGCAAGAAAACTAACACTTTAAAAAGTGCAGATGATTATTCCCATTATCTTTTAAGACACACATGTCCCATGCTGTGATGTAGATTTGCTGCATCCCCTTGGATTTCAGGTCTCTTGGACTGTTCACAGTATAGGAATCTTGCACACCCAGGGACACAGCTATTACATACAAGATAGCACAAAGGCAGACCAATTAGTTCATCTGAGGTTTCACCCATAAAATGTCAACTCTCTGTATTGAGGAAAAATACACACTGTGTCGGCAAATCTTCATTGTCTGGTAAGGCAACATAGTCTGTGGAAAGCATATCAGGCCTCCTGACCAGCCAAATTTTAACTGGTGAAAAGAAGGTGTTTCTTGAACCTGCTTTGAATGTAGGTGAAGGAGACACTGGGTCACCCATGAGGACTGAAGACTCAATTGGGTTCAGGAGTTGGAACTCTGGACTCTATTTTGGAACTAAAGTTCTCTTTTCCTTTTACCAGTGCAAACTATAGGTTATGACAGGGAGCTTCAGGACAATGAAATACTTTCTCATAGAACTGATAGGATGACAACTGAGATCTACACTATTTAAGCACTGACCTTAGTAGGATCAATTGGTGATAATGGTGATCTCTGGGTCCGCTCATCCATTTTTGTGATGCTTATGTCCTACAAAGCTTTACTGAAGTCCATGGAATTGTCCTCTTAGACAAGATCTGTCTTCAAATTGTTCAGGCAAGGTGAAGTTCCAGGGGTCCTCACAAATTCAGTTGCAACATCCAGATATAAGATAATAAGATAGAGCTGTAGGATTCCAATACTTCCAAATAATTCATGTTTTAATATATTTCTTAATTAACACTAGAGTGAAAAAGAAGAGACTTATAAGTATCTTAGTATGTCTGCAAATCTTTAGATCTATGAAGGAAAGGAGTTAGTATATTCATTTGTCTTTATTTGTTTTCACTAATGCAGCATACATTTCTTAAATCCAAGCAGATCTGAATTCCACCTGTCCCCAGGCTTCCTGTCTTAATGGGGAAGCATATGGACAATTGAACACCAAAACGACCCTGTTATCTAGTAGTTTTTAAGGCCTCATAAATAATCCGTGGGAGAGGCTGAACGTTCACCTCTCTTATATAATGTCATTCTGTTTTCTCAGCATTCTTGGTGCTGAGGATGCACAAAATGAAAGGCCCCCAGACTAAATTTAAGGACCCCCTTGAGTGAGTTTCCAGATGTGAAGCTCAGAGAGGCAGTGCCTTGCTTTCCTCAGCTTTTCTCCGTGGTCTCAGCACACAGTTGGCAAATGAGAACATTTCCTAAAAATCTTTGCCCTAGGTAATAGTTTAAAATATTAAAATAATAGGACAGTAAGATGTCTCAGCAAGTAAAGGTGTCTTTGCACAAACCTGGCAACCCGAGTTTAGTCCCTAGAACCCACATTGTGAAAGGGAGAACCAACTTTTGAAAGCTGTTCTCTGACTTTCACACCAATGCTATAGTATCTCTCATAAATAAAATACTAAAAACTACTAACATGAGTATACATATCTTTTGCATATATCCTGTATCAGGGCATCCAACCATGAAACCAAAGCTCTGCTTTGTTTAATGTATTCTGCCTTGATAGCCAGCAAACAAATAGAGCTCAATTGATGAAAAATGTAGAATAAAAAAGGCTGTGAATAATTTTTATAAAATTATGGAATAAGAACCAAACTCAAATGGGGATAGAAAACATTCCATCTTTAAAAAGCATCATCCTTAGCTTACACAGTACCAAGGAATGCTGTAGAAGATACTGGGAGAGAGAAATAATCACAGGTCTCATCAATTCATGAAATCTGCAAGTTACAATAAAAAATCACCATGGCAACAGATGACCACAATTGTAATAGTGGCACAGGTATCAAGGAGACAAACAACATCTTTCTGATTGAATTCAAGGCCCACTCGTCAAATGGAACACACCTTGTTAACTAGAACAAGAACATAAAAAAGGGATGGAAATAGATCAATAGGGAAAAACAGCCAGTGAATCTATAAGTAAGAAGACAGAATGCCAAATTGATCTGTAAGTAGCTGCTGTTATATCCATAGATTTGAAGAATACAACACTCAGCCTAGAAGTCTTCTTCTATAATAAATGTAGAGGATCTCAACACCCAGACAAGATGTAGCCTAGGGCAGTAGAAGAGCAGTGAAGTGGGCAACAATGGCCAGCCATAATATAAAGTACCAGCAACCCAGCAGGGCTTATCCAAAATCAAGTCGCCTTAATCTCTCCCCATCCTAAGACCTTGGGAAACCTGCATAAGAGGAGGTGGTGAGATTGTAAGAATTTAAAAATTGGAAGATTCACCATTAGACAAGACATGCCATTCAAGACAGAACTGCTGCATCTAGGATCTTGCTGCATTGATACTTGTCCTTACAAGACTTGCATAATATTAACATACTAACATGCCACTATAGACAATAAAGGAACTCAAGAGAGATAAGAATATATAGTGGAAACCTTGGTGATTAAAGGAACCTTGGATGAATGAAAGGAAATGCTTCTGTCAGTGGGGTGGCTTGAAGAGAGGCAAACTGGTATTCTGCCAGAGGACTAAACCCCCACAGGAGTAGATAAGCCAGAGGGAACACTGGGATCCATAGAAGCAGATAGACAGGAGGGTGGGAGGGAGTGGGATGGATAAATGAAAGGAAGAGAAAGGAATGGGAGGGAGGGAGAATGGAAGAAAGCAGGGATAAGTACTCAATATACTTGTAAAATTAGAAAAATAAAATAAATTAAAAAAACAACAAATCAAATACACAGCAAGTGAAATATAACATTTCAAGAAAACTTTGAAGACATTGTTATATATCTGCTTATTAGGACTTTTTTCAGATTGATATGAATATGAATTGGGGTAAAATTTATTCAGAACATTAAAAAATAAAAAGCATCACCCTTTGGGTGTTGAATGTGGAGCTGGTGTTTCACCTACCCCTGTTATATGACCAGCAACTCTTTTTCTAAAATAGAGTCTATAGCAGTGCTACAGATTATGAAATCCTAAAAAAGTGTGGGAGCTGGGTTTTAAAAATTTTATCAGTAGTTTCTTTATGCTTAAGAAATTTGAGACACTTGATCTTAATTCAGGTTGTTCAATTTTTGTCAACAATAATCTCTTCTCTTTTAATCCAAGTTCTTAGTATACCCTTAGTCAAAGACAGCTTTCCACTCCTTTTCTGTCCTTGTTTATGTACTTTAGTGTACAGAATAAGTTGTTAGTCAACACTATTAATTTTTGGATGAGCACGTTGGAAGTCTTCAGTGGGTTTATTGCCTTCACTAGCTTGTTACAGATATTACATAATGTGATGCTTCCAGAGTTGGGTAGTATAGGGTTTTGGAAACCCCTTAGGAATCATGCTGGAGGGATACCTTATCCTGGGATATTCTCAGTCCCTGAAGATTGTCACTTACAAAGAAGTCATGGAGGAAATAGCCCAAAGTTAAGCAGATATGATTTGAATGTAGCAAAAGGTGGACAAAAGCCCTCAATGAAGGAGTTCACCAGGATGAATCATTGTGGTTAAAGTTCATTCATCATCTCTGAGGATTGAGCTTGCTAGATAGGAAGACAGATTATGTTGTATGGAATAGTAGTGAAGAGAAGGCAAAACATTGGGGTCACCCACAAGGAAATCGTGCGTTCTAGTCCTGTGAGGACCTGAAGTCAAGTTGAGATGAAAGGGTCGAAGCTTTCTATTTTTGTAAGGAGCTTTCTATTTTTGATAGAAGATGGTATGACTTCTATGAGGCTGGCATGGTCATCAGACCCTATGGAAATCTGCCCTTGAGGGAGAGAAGGAGAGGAAGTGAGTGGGTGCTTTTCACTTGGAATCTGGAGTCATGTCTCCCGCGTTCCTGGCTTTACCCTATGGTTGAAGCACTTAGACTTTGGGTCAGTTTTACTGTTGGTCAATTGTCCATGTTGGAAATCTGCAAAGTGCATTTCTATGAATGACAGACTAACCAAGAGGAATTGTGAGAATGAGGAAATATTGAAGCATTGGTGCCAAAGAGCCTACTGAGTCAGGACTGAGTTATGAAGGCTGAATACCCACTGATAGAGGAGGAATGGGGAGGTCCCAGGCATGGTAGAAGAGCAGAAACTTTTGGCAATTAAGATAAAGGTGGCTGCAGCCTCCCACCATCTGAGCGTGGCTAGGACTTTGGCCTCCTGAGGGATCTCTGGGAATCTGATGGATGTTTAGGCTGTGCACAATTGATTTTGATTGTGAGAAATGAGATACAATCTCCCAGTCAGGCTTTTTTCTACTGTGTCTCATAAACAGTTCCAGTTACAGACATAGTTTGATCTATGGCAGCATCATTGGAGCAACTTGTTAATTTTCTCAAAGGGACTTCTTTGAAGGGCACGTGCTCCAAAATGCTACTTATTATTATTTAATTAGTATCTTATTGTTTTTTAGGACAGTGGCTCACAATTGATTTGATCTCTCCACTTATTTACTACTTCTGATTATTTTTAGAAGGTGATTTGCAAAGCAGGAAATAGCTTCTCCCTGACCCCAGCACCTGATGCTAAATACCAGGAACTCTGAAATGACTGCAGCCTTCATTCTTCCTCAGGGAAGGACAGGGCTGATGGGCAGAGGATGTCCCTCAGTGGCTTACCTTGTTTTTTTATGCTGCTTAACTGGATAACATTTCTTCTTCTAATTAAGCTCACTCCTGTCCCCCACAGATCAAATCAGAGCAAACTTCCAAAACTACTGGGTTTGGATATAAGAAAGACATGAAAGATGTCTATACTTTGTGGATATATAATGATTATGTTGTACAATATATATACAATCTATCTATCATATATCCTAGCATTTAGAATTTTTGCTTTTCATAAAGTACCATGGAAGCTGACCTATTTCGAATATCAAAGTATAGCTTCATTTTTCTGGAGAAACGAGATGTCCTTGGTTCTCTCAATCCAAACATACCCTTGTCACATTCTGCTACAGGGTTAAATTGGAAAATGGGCATTCCTTCTATTTTATAACTTAGAACAGAAATCAAACTCTTGGCTTGCTAATGGAGCCAGGATGATAATATCACTGTAAAAAGCCAACCAATGCACAATGCAGACGATGAAGAGTGTAGCAAACCAGGTATCCTTGCCCTGTCCAAAGGACGTCAACCAAAGTCACCTCCAATTTGGGATTGCCCTGTCATCATGTTGACCCAATGCTGACAGAGCTTCCAACTTTCAGGAATAGTTGGAATCCGATGTCAATTGAGAAATTTCTATTGGACAGCTGGTGTAGTTAGGAATGTCCAGTCCTGTGGCAACCATCCTCACCACTTCTCTAGTCTTCACTACTTCACTTCCTTAGTAACCGCCAAGATTATGAAAGATCGTAGCTCCACCCATCTTCTCTCTCACCCTGCTCTCCTGCCATGTAGTCATAGTTTCCTTTCCCCCATGCCATCATAGTGTCTTTCTCCTTGTTCTTAATGACCTTAAGCTATCTCCTCTGTTTTAATAATGTTCTCCCACCTTAGGGCCATACTATGGCTTCCTCCTTGCTCCTCTTGAACCAAGCATCCCAGAGTTTCTTTCTTTTTCTCTCATTTTCCAATAAATCCTGTTTTAATCCCTCCACATGTTCTGGTTTCAATCTTTGATTCTGGAACACAAGACCCCCCAAAATATATACAATTTCAATGTGAACACACACAGAATCTTTAAGTATATAGGTGCAGGAATATGTTAGATGTAATATTCCACTTAATTCTGTAAACTAACAGCACCATGGAAATGTTTGTACATATTCAACTCTAACAAATGAGTTTTACTGGAGATGATTGGGAATGAACAACTGATATTTGAGACAAGCATCTAAATTTAATATAGAACGTTTTTCCTATAGGGAATCCTTCTGGTCTTCATAGGAAGTGAATGTATTGGTTCAAATTCTGCATCCTGTAGCAACTAGGACAACTTTCTGTCTCTTCCAACTGATAGGAAGATACTCACATGCCCTGTCAAATATCTTCAATCCAAATGAAACTGACTCCTTTGATTATGACTTAGGTGATATGGTTTTGGTTCCTCTCATCAAAACGGTCAGACTTTCTCTGGATACATTTCAGACTTTTAGTGTCTTTTAATAACTAAAGTGCAAACCCATCCTGAATATAAAAAAAAGAAGAGAAATCTTCTCAGTAATAGCCCTTTTGATAAATACTGAATCCCATTTGTGTGTTTGCCTATCTATGTACATGATGTGTGTGTGTGTGTGTGTATGTGTGTGTGTGTGTGTGTGTACCAACACCTGTGTTAACAACCAAATCCAAAGTCTTGTACATACTGGACAAGCACTCTGCCAGCCAAGTTACATTCCCCAATTCCCATTAACCCATTTTTTTAATCCATGAAGAACATGGCAGTACATAGCGTCTACTGAGACTCCATCTGTCCCAGTCTGTTCTTCCAGTGTTCTTTAATAAATACTGATATTAACCTCTTAAATGTGTGTTTCCTAGACATAAACCACTGTTGCAGTATCATTGCTGTTTATGTGATACAGTTCATGGATTTTTGAAGTGGGCAAGTTAATGGTTTTGTTGAAAAAAAAACTCATTCTCTTTCCAAACTAATAATTGTTAGGACCGTTTATTGAATTACTCCTAAGAATTAATCATGAACCAAAGTGATTTATATTCATTTTCATTTTATGTAAAATTCTACATTTGGTAAATTATACTCACTACTACTGACAGGAACTGAGGTTAAGAACAAAGAGCTGATTTCTGCAAAGTAAAACACGCTTGTGAATTCAAGGCTGACTCAAAATTCAAACCTGCTTGACTCAAAACCATTTAACATCTTTACTGTTACACTATATAACCTACAGATGAATGATAATGAACTTGCTTCCAATTAAATCATAGGTGCAGGCTTACTCCTAAACAAAGAACCTCACTCAGTCTTTGTTTTAAAGGTTGGATGGTCAGTTTGATCCAGCATATTAATCTGAATCTGCAGTTTACCAGATCTAGGATCATGGTCATGTGACTTGTTTTATTCCCCCTCCAGATCCTTTTTCTTGAGCTGACAGATGGTTGGATCAATGATTGGTCATTGTAACCAAAGTGAGAGGAGAGTGGAGTAAGAATTGTTCTTCCCTAGGACCTTCCTCTGCATGAGTATGAGTGACTCATAGAGGCCACTACTGATATCCAGCAGCCTTTCAATGCAGTTCCTTACATTAGGAGTATAACCAACTTCCTTCTATCTTCTGGATACCCCCTCATTTGTAGCCAATTCTGTTATTAAACTCATCAGTTTCTAATTTGAAAGCCCCTTCTTTTTCTTGGCCCATGGAGATATTTTTTCTTACATAAAAAATTGACAATAATGTCCTTATCATATATAGAATGAGGTAAAATGAGATCATAAAGTGGCCCAGAATGTTGTAAGAGGAAATAACCAACAGTCAGGATGATGACCATGGTAAACCCTGCCCTGTTCCCCACTTCCTGCTAATAGGAAGTCAATACATACCACTGTGTGGATCAAGCAATTGCCCAGAGTTGAATCAAAGTATGTTTGTTTTTTTGTGGCTAACACATTCTTTAAAACAGAGAAGCTACATAAGGTCCAGATCCACCTTCTCATGCAAAGTTGGATGCGCTGTCAACATAGGATTAACATGACAGGACCCTTCCCAACTGAAGCTTTGTGCAGGTGAATTCTCTAGTCTCTCAGTCTCCTCTAGTCCCTGTTAGACCTTGGTGATATTCAATGATATTGACTCCCTGGTTTTGTAAGCACAAGTGTTTGACACTTGATCTAAGTTTATAAATGCCTGGAGGGCCCATAGGGGAATGACCACTCCTCTGTGCATGACAACTCAGGCATATAGGTTAGCTGAATAAACGACTTCATGTTCACTCCTTGATCTTTAGACATCACTACTGTCAGCGCCACTCCTACTCTACTCATCTGCTGTTCTAACAACCAGTATCCATTTATCTGGATGAATGAGAGCGAGGCAGAGAGCAGAGGGTTTCTTCAAAAAGGAAGGGGACTAGGGCCCCCTTCCACATGCAGGCAAGTGATGGGAGTTGGGACTTCTCTCCCAGTACTGGAGCAGACAGTTGCTTGTCTTGAGTTCTGGATGCTGCCCATCTAATTTGCTTAGTATGCAGTGTCCTGATCCCCTGACTCTTGTTGCTAAATATTCACATGGGGATGCTCTGCAGCTAAGAAAACCTTCTGCTCTTCAGAGTTCATCCCTCTCTCTGGATCCCACACTCCACACACCAGCGTCTTATTCCTTTTCTCAGCCCCAGCGACAGCACCTGGGCCTTGCTGCAGCATCTGTTAGCTAATGCGGAGGGAATGGCTGACAGCTGCGGATTGCTCGCTCCCTGTCTTGCTTAAAAAAATCCAAACAACAACAAAAACCTCAGGCCCAGCATTCTTTATTGTTCCCTTTTAATAAGGGTCTGTAAATGTCAGCCTCGTGATTATACCTGCAGGTGCCCAGACTTCAAAGGGGGCACCTGTCACTGGAGGGATAATTGACTTTTTTCAACCAATTGTCTCCCCTTTGTAATCAAGCCTTTTCATTTAAATGTTTTTTTTTTTTTCAAATGGTTCTATTCTGATAAGTGGAGGAGTGAGCATGGTTTCTATAGAGCAGGGAAAAGCCCAGGCCCTGAGCAGAACTGTTGGTCTTTCTGAAAGCCATGACTGGCCCAGGGGAAAGTTTGTAGGTATGATGTTATAGGAAGAAATGTGACTTGGCCTCTCTCTCCATCTCATCCTCTGACTATTTAGCTTGCTGCTGGCTACTGCCAGATACTGACTTGCTCATTTTGATAAGCAGCAGGTACCCTGGTGGGGACAATGGACAGAGTACACCTCTGAGCCTAAAACATCCTTTGTCCATCCCTGGGGACTGAGGTTCAGTGGGAACTTCAGATGGGTGAGCAGAGATATGACTGGGAGGTCATTTAAGGGTCCCTGTTCTTCTTAAAGGAAGCTAAATTTCTTAGTTATAAGATGTCTAGATGGATCTGACAGATCAATTCACCCATGGCACAGAGGTTGAGGGGGTGAATTGAACAAAGAGTTTCAGGCAGCGAAGCCATCTGACGGCTTTCAGAGTCTACGCAGAATAGACAAAGTACATGCTGAGCTCTGATGGGCCCAGGAAGAGTTAGTGTTTAGTTGCTGTGCCAGATGATTGTAGAGTTTAGATTTTACAGCATAAAATCACTGAGGGCTGTTTTTATGAGACGGATTCCTGGTCACACACAGGAAATGATATGTTACATAGTCTTGCCTGTGTCTAGTTCTAGCTCAGCCACTTACCCACAGTCTTAGTTTGAGAAGGTTAGTTAGGATCTCCCATCTCCATTTTTTTTCAGAGACAAAGAGGAACAATAGTGCAGCGAATTAAACTGAAATAGTAAACCATACAGTTCAGTGAAGGATGTTTCTATGAGATGCTGAACTCCTTTCTCAAAAGGAATAGGGCAGAACAGATCCTAGGGCTGGAATATTCTGCTCACACCATCTCTGCTTTTGGATGTTGTGTGTACAGAGACTCAAGTCCCCAGGTGCCACAGATGTCTGCACTAACTCAAATGTTTCCACAGGCCTGTCCAAGGGGCACACATTAGATGGTAAGTTTTCCCTATTCTCACCAATTCCAGCAATCTCTCCCTAAGACTGTTTATATATTTCTCCTCTAGCACTTACTAATTTTTGCCTTCTGGAATTGTCATTTACATGCTAAGTATCCTATCGCCAAAGCACTCAGTTCTCCTGAAGAGACTGTATGCATGAAATGCCCAGTTGGTACTATATACATGGCAAATTAATTATATTAAAATATATGCACATATATGTTAGAATTTACAAATATATAAGCATGATTACATAGATGAACTGCAAAACCTACATTCTATGATTTATTAATGTCAATAAAGATGATAGTTAATCTTGGGTGTCAACTTGACATATCTGGCATTAACTAAGATCAGTTGAGACCATCTGAGGAGATTATCTGGCAATACAAAGACGACCCCTAGATCCAATTGGAACTTCCCTAGATCTCATTGGTAACAGACCAGATAAAAGGAACCATAGAACAGGATATGGGAAGAAGAGAGACTCTAGGAATCCTCCAGCCTTCAGCTGACACCCATTAGTCTACCGAATGTCTGCAGTGACTTAGCCTGCAACCAGCCATGTCGACCCCTCATGAAAGACTGTTTCTCCCCTCTGGAACCATAAGCTAAATAAATCTCCATTTCTTCCTTAAGTTGATTGACTTTGGGTGCTCTCTCACAGCAATAGTTAAGAGTAACTGTTACAGTAAATCTCTTTGAATTAAGTATGAATATTAACAAGTAAAAATATTGCTAAGTTTGCATTTCTGATACTTAAATGTGCTTGGGACAAAGTCTATCATTCTATCATCTATCAATCAAGTCACCAGAATAATTGACTTTTAGTGAGAAAAATATTCCATAATATAACAATTGGGGCTGACCGAGACATGGATAGAAGAACCTTGATTAATTTATCCATCTTCCATTATTTAAGCATTTGTCCTTGTTGGGTGGAATTCAAGGATCAAAAGGAGGGTTTTTCACACAAGAGAAGGAAATGGCCATAAAAAAAACTGGGATGGGAATGAATAATCTTGTACAGATTAGCTGAACCATGGGAAACAGGAAAGACAAAGGAGAGAAAGAACCTATTGGAAGAGAGTGTCATCTGCTGACTGCCAAAGCAAGCAAGGTGCAAAGTCCAAAGGCAACTTGGTCAACTCTACTCACTACATGGTCAGAGTCCAGTGATGGATTCAGATGTGAGCTTGAGTCCAAACCTTTATCACAGGTAGTCTGCGTATATCACTCCTGGTTTCATTGCTCACCTTAGGGAAATGTCATTGTGATGAGAAAAGTCCCATGCAAATGTCAGGCAAGTAGAGAGAACTTGCATCCCTTGTGGTCTGATTGGGAGCATTGTATGGGAATGTCTAGGAGAGAGTTTGAGAAAATTCTATAAAACTAGGAAAGGAATGATGTCATAAAATGGACAAAGACAATACCATGAAATGAATGACTGCTTTGTCAGTAAAAAGAAATGATCAAATATTTATAACTTCATAAGGTACAAGCAAATATGTGTGGGGTAAACTTGAGCCTCAATTCCAAAGAGTTTCTTATGCTAAATCCTCTATCATCTACCTATTTCTGTAGTGCTATGTGTGTGTGCATGTGTGTGTGTGTGCGTGTGTGTGTGTGTGCGTGCTGTATATATATGGTTTTGTGAATGTGTGCATATGTGAGTACGTGTATAGAGACCAGAGGTTAATGTCAGGTGTCTTCCCTAATTGCTTTCCACATTAACTTTTGAGATAGACTCTCTCACTAAATTTGAATCTCATTGATGTGGCTAGACTGGCTGCCAGTAAACTCTAGGAATCTGCCTGTTAACAGCTTCTGAGCACCAGGGCCATTATGTTTGACTTTTGCATGGTTAAATCTGAACTCAAGTCCCCATGCTTTCACAGCAAGCACTTTACCAACTGAGCCATCTCCTTACCCCTGGGTACTAAATTTTTAACTCTAAAAGTTATAGCATGTAAAACCTTGTAATCGTATCAAAATTCAAGTGCTACAGACATTTTGGATGTTTTATTAAATATGATAATGGGCAACAAATTGGGGGGAGTCACCTGAGGATGTGACAGGTACAGTCACGAGGGCTCAAAAGTCAGAAAGACCACACTTGAACATTGACACTGTATTGCAAGCTTAATTTTGCCATCAAATTTGTATTTAAAAGTGCAGTCCAATGGGACAGTGGAGCAAATACGAGAGACCTGGTGGCTGAGTTCAGAAGCTGCCTCCCACTGTCTCCCTGAGATGGACCACTTTCTAGGTGCCCTGAGGATGGGCTTTCAGGAGGGGTGGCTTGGGCAAGCACTCTCTGAGACGTGAAGCAAGGTCTGGGAACTTTGTGAGGATCAGTTCTCATTTCTCAAGGGTTCCTGTGCTCAACAGGGTGAAAAACTAGATAACATAAAAACTATTTTGACTGGTTGAAAGATGGCAAAAATAAGGGAAAATGAAATGTCTCTTTGGCTGCTTGAATAAAGGGCTTCATGGTTTTTCTTCGCACTGGCTCAGTGAGCTATGGAGTCAGCTCCGAGGCTCAGCTGTTGGGCACTACATACAAACTCTCAGAGCAATTCCTCTCCATGTTTCTACAACTGCGGAGGACTGTAAGCCCAGAGGCAGGCACAAAGTGGTGATCATAGTCTGCACTCAGTTTTTGCCTCTGATATTTGGACATAGTTACTATGCTTCAGTCGGTGGAGACTTGAAACTTTTCCTAGGTTGAATATTGTTGTGAATAAACAGAATGCCTAGTCACTACTTGATGGGATTCGACCAAAGATTTTGACTTGAGATTTTCTGATTTTCTTTATACCTCCAGAAACTCAAGTGACTGCTGAGATTAATTTATGGTTTGGTTTATACAAATATAGCAGCGATTATGATCCAATATTGTATGTAAAATTGGATTACAATGTTCTATTTATTTGTCTGTCTCTCCTATAAGAATAACCAGATATATATTGTTTGTGTACACACACAATATTGTGTTCCGTGTACACACACATACACACACACACACACACACACACACACACTACAGAGCATACACACTATAGCATACACGCTATAGGACTCACACACATGCACATACTACACCTGTGCTACAGAATACATATACACTTGTTATGGCATGCACTTGTGGCAAAGACACACACACACACACACACACACACACACACACACACACACACCCCAGTATGCAGAGCAAAGTGTCATGTTTGTATTTTAGAGCTGACTAAGTAACAGCTGAAGTACTCTAATCAAGAGTCCACACTCCAGGAGTAGCTGGTATTTTAATGAATTTAATCAGAAGCCCACATTCAAAGGGCTATCTTTAGAATACTTACTGCTTAGGGTAAAAACTGTTGAAAATGATTTTTTATTGGTGAAAGGAATGGTTATGTTAGACTGCCTAGAAATAATTACTTCTATTCCCTGCATGGGTAAGTGCACCTAGGAACCTCCATCTATTGGAGGGGTGCCTTACGCAAAAGGGTTCTATTTCATCCTGTGCCCAGTTCCACTAAGGACAGAAGTAAGAGAGAGAGAAAGAGAGAGAAATATGTTCCCAGTGAGTCTTAGCTTTCTTCATGTAATACCTTCTGTTCATTTTATTATTTGCTGGTTTCAGTCCACCAGGTTCATTTCATAACACTCTGGTGAGACGTAAACTCCAATTTGAAAAAAAATCACAAAACAGACAGATATTCATCAACTTTTCATTATCTCAGTACCCGAAGCTAATGTTATAAGAAGGTGGTTTATTAACTCACGGCTTTGACTCTATGGCAAGGACTGCCCCTCAGTTTATTCTCATAGCAAGATATGTGTGGAAGCATGTGGTCACATATCAAGCCAAGAAATGAAAGGGCTAGAGACACTGGGCTTGCCTCTTTCACAGAAGCTATCCAAGAAAGTCAGCAGGAGGGTGCATGAAAACTACCTCACACCTACAGTAACCCAAGGCCCACCACTAAATTCCATGTTTTATATGCTCCATCATTAACTCCCAATAAAGCCACCTTGGGAGTCAAGCCTCCAACCACACAGGACTTGGGAAGGGGTGGGCACCAAAGCCATTTCCTAAGCATAGCAAAAAAGTTATCAGAATTCTTGTCCTAGATTATGACAACATTCTGTGAAAGTATCTTTCTTGCAAGGTGTTGGTTGGAGAAGGTCCTGACAAGATAGTATGGTGTGTGTGTGTGTGTGTGTGTGTGTGTGTGTGTTGGAGATTGGAGTGACAAAACAACAGCCAATTAGCACCTGGGACCACCAGAAGGTGGGAGGGATGCTTAGATTTCTGTCTTCTGACCTCTAGAGTTGGGAAAGAACAAATGCCTGTGGATTTTAGCTGTCAAGATGGGGTGTTTTGTTATGGAAGCCCCAGGAAGTAAATACTGGCATAATAAGGACAAAGACCACAGAGCTGTCGTTGATAATCAGGCCACTCAATCCCAACCAGCATGATCTCATCCTGAACAAAGGATCGAAGAGCTATTGTGCATATTTTCTTTCTTTTTTATATTTAGAATCGGTTTTCAGGAACAAAATATCTTGTTTGATTCAAAATATTTTGAAACATCATTAACCATCTATCTCTGCTGGTGTTTAAAGCACTCAACATTTTTAATGGCAGCAGACTAAATACTACATTGGAAGAATGTTTTAAAAACTATTCAAGGGGAGACATGCTAACTACATACATAAGGATAAATGAACTTTTTCAAGAAGGAATAAACAAGTAAGTATGACCAGGGAATGACTAAAACATTTTATTTCCTTAAAGGTAACTCTGAGATATTTTGCTGAAAGATGCTTGGGGTACTAAGGAATAGGAGGGATGCCTGCTGGGCAAGGTTTAAGGTTTGAGACAGTGCCCTAAGGTAAGAAAGGCAGCATCCTGTTAAAAATAGCATGAAATGACATGTTTACTTCAGAAAATGTAATGAAATCAGAAAATGACAAACACTCCCACCGATCTTGTTAATGTTTAGAAATTAGTTTATTCACGATAACACTTACGAGTTATGTGTTTTAAAAACTATTCTTCTGAGACACTTGATAGTCTCCCAGAGTCATTATTCAGAGCAATTTCCTTGTTTCAGATTCATCCATATCATGTCACAGGTATATATTTCATAGCCAAATGATGATGGAAAAAGAGATCATTGTATTTATCTTCTGTTACAATCAGCTGTTACAATCATAGGATAATTCGATCATCTCTACTGAACCATTAAATCAGAAAGATTGCAAAATAGCATGTAAATTGCATATGCGAATTGCCTTTGATAACTCCAACACCCAATTGCCTCTGAAATCTAATAAAACAATTTTTTTTTGTTTGTTCAGCAGCACTTATTTATCAAGGCAACATGAAAATGATGTTTGGGAAGAACTTAAATGACATGAAGGAAGGCCTCAGTAATGTGATGGTCTTATGTTGATCTCGTTAACTGCTGAGGACATTTTTTGAGTTCTTTATGAAACAATTCTACTTCACTTAACCTTCCTAATGATTTCCTGTACATTTTTAAAATCTGTTTTAATGTACTAATTTATCTTTTATGCTTTGAGATGGATCTGAGTTCATAGGATTCCAGTCAGTAAGCAGTGTGGAAAAAGTAAACTTCCTCCGTCACAGAGACTTAGACAATCCTAGGACCACATTCAGTTGGGATTGGCTCTGGTCACATGATCTTCTCTGTTCCAATTACTGTGAGAACTCAGAGGTAAAGTTTTCCATTTAATAGTAGCTTTTCTCAGGAGAGCAGTATTCCAGAGGGGAAAGCAAAACACTCAGGTGGACACCAATCGCCCCCACACAATCTCCCAGATGTGAACACAGATGCACTTAGACAAATTGGAAAAAAAATACTGAAAACTCAACTATGTGTGAGTGTCTATTAGGCCATACTCCCATACTATCCATACTAACCTTGAGAGACCTGGTGCTATGCAGCTTTCAAATTTATAATATCAACATATCTTAAATTCCTGCCCACCCTCAACCATGAGCTCTTGAAAACTCAGTAAGAAGATACATAAGAAAGAGGTTTTACACATGATATCCACACATGCATGCACAGGGTGTTTCTTCCCTAGACTGAACCTCTTAGAGAATACCCAAGTTGGTAGATGCACATCTAGGAAGCACAGGGGCTAGGAACTTCAATATGTTGTACTAGGTGAGGCAGTATAAACTAATGAGAAAAATATAGCCAGTTTATAGCTGTAAGCTTGAGATAAGGTCAGTCTTGAGTCTACATAGAGTCCTACTTTCCTAGACTGGGGGATTTTCTGGGACTTTCTATGCTTTAACCAGGAAAATCCTGAGCAACCCTAGATGAATTTGCTGCCCAGGTTAAAGGGTCAATGAAGGTTCATATTAGTAGCAGTAATAGATGGCTGCCTAAGAAATATAGCTGGTCAGCATGCTTAGAATCATGCCTGAAAACTAGCAGGTGTTCTTAAAGTGTCACTTTTTCTTATTCACCTCCTATTGCAGTAGTGTAGTTTATTCTTTCTTTTAAAAGTGAGGCTGAAAGTTGCACTTCTTTGCTGTGGTAGGAAGAACATAATGTTTGTGAAATGTGTAATTTTCCTCTAACTATGTAGAACTCTCATAAATTTCAGCATTCCAACCTGTGGATGTGAGATAAGGGTTCCCTGGGTAGGGTTTTATGAGAGCACACACACCAGACTGTCCTTGGGATCCCAGAGAGCCGATGCTCTATCTGCTATATGATATATTACTGACCATCAGTTTTCAATCATTGTAAGAAAATGCCTAAGAAAAATTAACCTGAAAATAGGAAAGGTTTATTTTGGCTCACAGTTTTGGAGGTTTCAGTCCATGGTCAGTTGGCTCATTGTATGGTTGTATGTAGCCTGGAAACCAGGTGGCACACTGTAGTGACAGTGTGTTGTAGAGGAAGCTGCTCCATTCATGGAAAAGTCAGGAAGCAAAGAGAGAGAGGAAGGGGGAAGAAGGGGCTTTAGATCCAAATATCACTTTCTAGGACGTAAACCACAGTGATGTAACTTCTTCCCATTCCATTCACCACTCAGCACTTCATCAATTTCTAATAACACCATATGTCAGGGATCACACTCTTAATACACCTAAACCATAGCAATCACATTGAATAATTTTATTTTTCTCCTTAGACTGTAAACCTCTTGAAAGAAAAGGTTGTGCCTTTTTCATCTCTGTGTTTTTAGGGGTTAACCTAGTGCCTGGCATGAAAGGAGAATCGATTCAATGTATATTTATCAAAGCAATGGAACCTGGTCCAATTCTCATCTTGTAATAGGGGACCATGACTTTTTTTCTTGCAGTTACTGAGCCAGTTCATAACCCAGGTGGACTAATCTTGACATTTTGTTCTTTAAGCAGATTAAAAATCTGTCTTACAAGGATGATTATTGAGAAACTGATTCTACAAATGCTTTTCATTCACTAGCAAAAATGGCTCTTAACTATTGGTTACATTATACAGCTGAGTTCTCTTTCTGTTTCCCAAATTATCCCTGCTCTAGACATCCATTGTATTTCCTTTCCAGACTTCAGTTTTACTATGTTTTACACAAGGGAGAAACTTCGAAGACACAGCCATCAATATTTCTCGGTAAGAATCCTGACTCTTCTGTGATTAAATTGACCTCTCATGCTAATTGGTGTGCTCCTTTCCTCCAATTAAAAACATTACTGGTTGACAATCATTAAGGTTCAAAGTCAAGGAAAAGAACTAAAGAGAAAAGATCCCACTGGGAGCTTCCTGAGTTGAGGTGTTCTCTTGTTCCCATTGGTCTCAGCACATGGCCACTTTTGAAGTGCTCTGGGAAGGTATATGATGGGCAATTTTTTTTATTGGCACCTGTCACAGATGTGGCTTGAAAATGCTGGCAAAGAAACATGAATTCTGCTTTTTTCATCATGCTTATGGTCTTGAAGTTCCTGTCAGATAAGCCATTTAGCATAAAAGTAAATAATTACTCCTTACCATCTAACCTATGGGTGGTGGGGTATTAGGGGAAAAAAAGTGTGGGAGTGTGGAGTTCACTATAGTGGAATCCTGGTGGTGCAGTATGACATGTAAACTCTCAGATCTCACCTGCTTCTACAAATGCCAACATCCAACTCCAACATAAAGGAAGGAGGCTCTGCATTCCAAACTTGAAACATTGTAATGGGACATGGAAACATTTTCCAAAAGAACTTGCAATAGACAAACATCATATCCATCTCTGATGTAAGTTCTAAATGCTGGTGAATCTAGACAACTGACTCCTTAGTGCCAGAGCATATTATTCCATTGACGCGCTCCACTATTCTGTTCTCCATGTAATGAAGACAGGTCTGCTTTAGTCCTCGTTTCATCACTCTTGACCTCTTGAGTCTGATTTTGCCAGAATGGCTATGATACTGTGCAGACATTAATAGAGAAGGAAAATAACTAATTGCATGTACTATCAAAAGAGGCCAGGAAGTTCCCAGAGAAAAGACATATCCATAAATCTCAGAATCACACATCATCGCATAGAAGAACCAGACTACAGAGATACTAGCTGTGCAACAGATGCCAAGGTCCCATCCCTGCCAGAAAAAAAAATATTTCATAGGCAGTCTTCAGGCTTTCACTTGCATTGTTCCTTTCAATGCTATCAAATTGTTGTATAACATATAAATAAAAATCAATGTCCCCCTTTGTTCCTCCCACCCACCTGCCCACCCAACCAAGATGGGATTTGCTCTCGGTCCTGCAAGCCAGGTGAATTACCCAGCCCCCAGGTCGCCCTTGTCCCAGCTCCTCCCACCAGCCAACCCGGGCAACACCCAAGCTGCCTATGGTTTGCCTGGCCTATGCCCCCAGTCCCAGCCCTTTTGTTCACCCTGCCTGCCTGCGTGCCAGACCAGGACAGGACTCCTGGTACTCCATCCCTGGAGCCTGGGTGGGCCACAAAGTCAAGTCCCAGGTCCCAGGGGAAGAGTTCTCCCATCACCATCAGCTCCTCTGCCCTCCAACCCACCGGGGATCCTCGCTCATGGTCCACAGAAGACACACTGCTACTCAGAATTCGACAGAATACAAAGAAAACCGAGGCAAAGTTCTAAGGGACAAAAGCCTTTCATTGAAGTCTTCTAAAATCATCTTATCACATAGGAGAAATTCTTCACATCCAGCCCAAAGATAAGTAAACCTCTTTTTTTTTTTTTTAACATACTGCTCCTTTTTTGTATTAATCACTGTAGATTAACTGTTCCAAAAATATATACAACTCCAGGGATTATACCACTCACCCTCACATATCACCAAGATACTAAATAATAAAAGTGCACTACCATACTAATATTCACCCTCTGTCTACTTAACCTGACTTAACTGATGTACTAACAGCCTAATAGCCTCATCTAGGAAATAATACTAACAACAGACAAACGTACCCAACTACAAGGCAAGCACTAGTAATAACTGCCCAAGAGTAGTAATACCAACTAAATCAGTTCACTCAAAAACACACAGAAACTGAAAGGTCTTAAGAGACAAAACAACAACGCCCAAGTCAAAGTGCAGATCCATGAGAAACAAAACCCAAGAAGATAAATCTCCCACTGAAAGAATTAACGCCATAATGGTGGATTCCAACCAGAACAAATTCACAGATAATAGTCAAGAAAGCCAGACCCAAGATAATTACTTTCAAAGTATGATCATTAACATGATTAGTACTATGAAAGAGGAAATCCATGAGGAGTTAAACTACTGCATCAACCACTTTGAAGAGAAACACAACAGGCACTTGGAGGAGTTGAAAAAAAACAGTTCAAGAAACAAAAATAGACATAGAGAAGTTAAAATAGTTTCAGGCTGAGTTTAAAACTGAACTAAATGACAAGTTATCTTCAACCCAAAACTCAACAGAGAGTCTTATCAGCAGAACTAATGAAGCAGAAAATAGAATTTCAGATTTTGAAGACAAAGTCCGAGAATTAACCAACTCAATGGAAGAGGTTCTTAAAGCCAAAAAGATACTTGAGAGGAATATTCAAGAGATATGGGACACCCCGAAGAAGCCTAACATGCACATTCATGGAATACCAGAGCAAGAATCCCAAAATACCACACCTGAGGAAAATTTTCAAATTATCATAAATGAAAACTTCCCTCAACTAAAGAATGAGAGGCCCATCCTAATATAAGAGGCATTCTGCACTCCAAACAGATATGACCAAAATAGAAAATCGCCACGGCAAATGATAGTCAAAACAATCCAAATTCAAGACAAAGGAAAGGTGCTGAGAGCTTCAAGGGAAAAAAAAAAGTCACTTTTAAAGGTAAACCTATTAAAATAACAAATGACTTCTCGATGGAAACAATAAAAGCAAGAAGAGCTTGGAGAGACGTGATTCAAGTATTGAATGAGCAAAAATGTCAACCTAGACTGATATTCCCGGCAAAACTATCCGTCATGATCGAGGGAGAAAGAAAAGTTTTCCAGCACAAAGACAACTTGAAGGCTTACATGTCTACAAACCAGACCTTCAAAAAATGCTAGAAATGATACACAAACTTGAAGAAAAAAACAAGGAGGACAGAAGGGAAGTATAATACCACCAAAACCTAAATGTCAAACAATACACTTACAAAAGCCACTAAACATAAAAAATGTCTGGATTAAAAATAATCTCTCCATTATAACATTAAATGTCAATGGTATTAATTTACCAATCAAGAGGCCAGATTACAAACTTGGATTAAAAACCACAAACCATCAATCTGCTGCCTTCAGGAAATTCATCTCACCACAAAAGATAGGCACATCCTAAAAATAAAAGACTAGTCCAAAATTCTGCAAGTTAATGGAACCAGGAAACAGGCTGGGGTAGCCACTATGCTGTCAGACAAAGTGGACTTCAAACCAAAAAAAATCATAAGAGACACAGATGGATACTACATTTTAGTCACAGGTACAATTTAACAGGAAGACTTCACAATACTGAACCTAATATGGGCCCCTCCACATTAATTAAGCAAACCCTACAGTGTCTAAAGCGAGAAATCAACCTCCAAATAATAATTCTTGGGGATTTCAACACCGCTCTCTCAACATGGGATAGATCAACAGGTCAAAAGCTTAACAGAGACACTTTGGAACTCAACCAAACCCTTAAAGAAATGGACCTTCCAGATCTCTATCGAACTTTTCATCCACGCACCAAAGAATACACATTTTTCTCAGCAGCATATGGAACTTTCTCCAAAATAGATCACATATTGGGCCACAAAACGGATCTCCACATATAGAGGAAAGTCAAAATTCTATACTGTACCCTATCAGACCACCATGGTCTAAAGCTTGACATCCACAACACAATAAACAACAGAAAATACACTAACTCCTGGAAACTTAACACTATGATGCTGAAGGAGAATTGGATTCAGGAAGAAATTTAAAAGGAAATTCAAGATTTCCTGAAAGTGAACAATAATGAAAATACAACTTATCACAATCTTTGGGACACAATAAAAGCTGTCCTAAGAGGTAAGTTCATAGCTCTTAATGCCTACATCAAAAAAAATGGAAACATCACAAATAAATAACTTAATAATACAGCTTAAAGCTTTAGAGACACTAGAGAAATCTGATCCCAAAGCAGTAGAAGAGAGGAGATTAGAAAAATAAGGAGAGAAATATCCGAAATTGAGATTAAGAAAACGATACAGAAAATCAACCATTTAAAAAGCTGGTTCTTTGAAAAAAATCAATAAGATTGATGCACTAAATAGCTAAATTAACTGAATGCAAGAGAGAGAAAACCCAAATTAATAAAATTAGAAATGAAAATGGAGTTATCACTACCAATACCCAAGAAATTCAGAGTACTATTATGTCATATTTCAAAAACTTATACTCTGTGAAATGTGACAACACAAAAGAAATGGAATGAATTCCTAAGTAAGCACAACTTACCGAAATTGAACCAGTAAGTTGTGAATTAATTAAATAGTCCTATAACATATGAGGAAATTGAGGAAGTAATCCCGAATCTTCCCCCCAAAAATATCCTGGACAAGATGGATTCAGCACAGAGTTCTACCAGATATTTAAGGAGCTAATAACACCAATACTCCTTAAACTGTTCCATCAAATAGCAAAGGAAGGAACACTACCATGTTCTTTCTATGAAGCTAATATCGTCTTAATCCCAAAACCTAAAAAAGATACACTTAAAAAAGAAAAGTATAGGCCAGTCTCTCTGATGAACACAGATGCAAAGATTCTCAACAAAGTCTTAGCAAATCGGAATCAAAAACATATCAAATAGATCATGCATGAGGATCAAGTAGGCTTTATTATCTCAGGCACACAAGGTTCGTTCAATATATGCAAATCAATAAACGTAATCCACCATATAAACCAGTCTAAAATCCAAGTCCACATGATACTCTAGATAGATGCAGAAAAAGCTTTTGACAAGATCCAACAGCTTTTGGATCTTGTCAAAAGCTTTTTCTGATCAAAACCCTAGAGACAGTTAGAATGGAAGGAACCTTTGTCAATATAATAAAAGCTGTATACAACAAGCCAACAGCAGGGATTATACTCAATGGGGAAAAACTTGAAGCATTCCCACTTCAAACAGGAACTAGACAAGGCTGTCCACTCTCACCACTTCTATTCAATATTGTACTTGAAGTCTTAGCCAAAGCCATAAGACAAGAAAGGGACATAAGAGGGATTCAAATTGGCAAGGAAGAAGTCAAGTTATCTCTATTTGCTGATGACATGATCTTATACCTGAGTGATCCCAAAAACTCTACCAGGAAGCTCCTGGAACTAATACAGAAGTTCAGCAGGGTAGCAGGATACAAAATAAAGATACAAAAATCAGTGGTCTTCTTATATGCACAGAATGAATGAAGTGAAAAAGCCCTGAGAGAAACAATCTCATTTACTGTAGCCACTAAAAAAATGAAATACCTTCGTATAAACCTAACCAAGGAAGTAAGTGACCTTTGCAATGAAAACTTTAAAACCCTTAAGAAAGAAATTACAGAAGACACTAGAAGGTGGAAAGACCTGCCATGTTCCTAGATTAGCAGAATCAATATCATAAAAATGACCATCCTACCAAAGGCAATATACAGATTCAAAGCTATTCCAATTAAAATCCCAAAGCAATTCTTTAAGGAAGTTGTCCAAACAATCTCAACGTTCATATGGAGCACAAAAGACCCAGGATAGCAAACACAATCCTGAGTAACAAAAACACTGCTGGAGACATCACCATACCAAATCTTAGTCTATACTACAAATCCATAGTTATAAAAACAGCTAGGCACTGGCTCCAAAATAGACACACAGATCAATGGATAAGGGTTGGGGCTGGAGAGGTGGCTCAGGGGTTAAGCCTCTGCCTTGCAGCGGAAGGTCCTGAGTTCAGATCCCAGATCCCATGTATAGACGCCAGGTGGAAGCGGAGGTGGCCTGCGCTTCTGGTCCTGGTAGGGCGGAGCCTGTGAATCCCCGGGCAGAAGGGAGGTGGGAGGCGTCCATGGTGGTTCGCGAATTCGTCGTGGTTCTACACATACAACAGAACACACACCACACACACACATACACACAGACACACGCACGCTACATACACACGCATATGCACAGCAATTGAATAAAACAATAATAAGAATAAAAAAATTAAAAAAAATCCAATGGAAAAAGAACAGTATCTTCAACAAATGGTGCTGGCAAAACTGGGTCTCCACATGCAGAAGATTAAAACTGGACCTATACTTGTACATGTACAAGACTTAATTCCAAATGGATCAAGGATCTCAATATAAGGCCAGCGACTATAAAAACCTTAGTTGAAAGAGTAGGGAACTCACTGGAGCTGATTGGACTAGGCCAACAGTTCCTAATCGGAAATCTAATAGCACAGTCAATACAACCAACACTCAACAGATGGGATCTTATGAAATTAAAGAGCTTCTGTTTGGATAAAGAGATTGTAACTCAAGCACAAAGGCAACCCACAGAATGGGAGCAAATCTTCACTAACCATACATCTAGTAGAGCTTTATTGTCCAGAGTGCACAAAGAACTTAGAAAACTAAACACCAAGGAATCAAATGGCCCAATTAAAAAATGGGCCTTGGAACTTAAAAGAAACTTTATTTAAGGACAAAATTAAAATGTCTAACAAATATCTTAAAAAATGCTCCACATCCTTAGCCATCAGGGAAATGCAAACCTCCCTGAGATATCATTTCACCCCCGGTCAGGATGGCAAAAATCTACAATATAAACAACACCAAATGCTGGAGAGGATGTGGAGAGAGGGGAACTCTCCTACATTGCTGGTGAGAATGCAGGCTCATACAACCACTCTGGCGAGCCGTCTGGAGATTCTTAAAGAAGTTAAAGATTGAAATGCCATATGATCCAGTTATTCCACTTTTGGGAATAACCCCCCATACAGCAAAAATTCACCTCGATAGCACAAGCACGACCATGTTCATAGCAGCACTGTTTACAATAGCAAAGTCATGGCATCAACCCAAATGTCCAACAGTTGACAAGTGGATAAGGAAAATGTGGTTCATTTATACAATGGAATAGTACTCAGCCATCAAAAATGATGAATTAATGAAATTTGCTGGGAAATGGATGGAATTAGAAACAATTATATTGAGTGAAGTATCCCAGACACAGAAAATTAAGCACCATATGTACTCCCTAATAGGTGGATCCTACTACCAAACCCACTTAGAGACACACTCAAAGATAAATCTCTGTAATACCTACAGTAATTGCAAAGATTATAAACAGAGAAGGGGAAGGAGGGCCCCACCAGAAACAAGGAGAGAAGGGATCACGCTACAGCAGAGATAATAGGCCACCATCAAGGACTGCAAGAGGTGACATCCAGTACCCATCAGGATGGAGCCAAGGCATTGCAGGAGCAGCAAAACTGAAACAAATCAACAAACTGTTATTCTGAACATCAGAGACTCTATATCAACCACCTGGAATCAGGCTTGCCTAATCTCTCCCCATCCTGAAGCTCAGGGAAATTTGTGGAAGGGGGGCAGTAAGATTGTAAGAGCACAAGGATGGGAGGAGTCATGATATGCAAGATACTCCACACAAGGTAGGGACAAAGCAATTATAATAGGACTCTGCATGATCTGCGCAATGACCAACATATCATTGACTCCTCAAAATCTAGCATGGACTAAAGGCACTAGATCCTTAGAAGCTAGGGATTAACAGTCACAATAGTGTTCCTATACTTAAGTGGAACACAAGAAAGAGTTCTAGGAAATACCACTGAGTACCCAGAGGAAAGTTTGACACACATTAAAGGATGCTTCAGAGATGGGGGGAGGGGGCACTGGGAGAAAGGGAGAGAGGGGGGAAAGGAAGGGGAAAAAGGGTGAGGGAACAGGGAGGTTCAGGGAGGGGTGGAGGGAGGGAGGGACAGGGGTTCCTATTACGTTTGTATGAGTGGAAAAAAAATAAAATAAGAAGAGTTTTTGGAGACTATAAAAAAATCAATGTCACGAATACTACATCTCTAATAGAAGGACTTTATATTCCCTGGATCAACTAGAATATGCTTTTAATTTTTAATTCAGTTGAACTAGCATGTGCATTTTCAGTATCTGCTTTGGAGCTGGTTGGGTGTAATTATAAACCAGGGTGGTATAGTGCTGCTGTGTTTGGTTTTACTTTGAAAACTTTTCTCCACCTCACTGATGGAAAAGGAATTTCAGCTCTAGGGTTATGAAGATAGCCAAACAGAAGGTACCTACCACCAAATGGATGAGATTACTAGTAGCTTGTTAGTCACAGAGACATAGAGCGAGGGGAGGTGGTTGCAAATCACCTCCTTATACAGATTATCCACCCTGTGTACCTTTCCCACCCATTAGTCCTTTAGCAGCCCTGTCATGTATCAGGCTGACTGTTTCTGTTTCATTGCACTAATGTTCATGTGACTCTTCTTTTCATTAATGGTGGTTCCAAATGCTGGAGTGCTAATGCTATCAATCTGAATATTACCTAAGAGTAGTAGCCATGAAGTGATTCCTTTACAAAAGAGTTTTAGTTGATAATTGAAATGTATGTATTTAAAAAATGTACATCATGTGTTTCCCAGAACATTTCATTTCTAGTTCAATGGTACTTGTGGTTTCACATGTCCAGTGGAGACTAGTGGATATTCAGAGAGTTTTAGAGCTGGACTAGATAGATTGTAAAGCACATCTGCAAGGAGAAGATGGAATTGGACTGCTGTACTTTCTGCCTAACAGCCTTTTTTTTTAGATTGAACAACATGTTAACTTGAAGTCTATAAATTATAACTCTCAGTAAGATATATATATGAAGTTAAGTGACTCCATAGGAAGACAGAATCCTTCATACTTAACTTGCTTGATTTTCTTTTAAAAATTTTTGTTTGAAAACTTGAACATTTCTTTTTCCTTGATGTTTAATCCTGGCAGGCCTGGAATTCAATATGTAACCCAGCTAGTCTAGAGCTCTTAATGGTCCTCTTACCTCAATGTACTGAGTGCTGGGATTACAGGAGTGAGCTACAATGCTTGCCTCTGTGATCTAACTTACCTAATTTTTATTATCTACTTTCTATTTTCAAGGAGTAAAGCACAATTGGACAGTGATGCATTTTTTTTATTGAAGGACCATAAATGTTTATTTTGATAATTTTGACATAACACTAGATACATTTGATATGCTACATTGTTGTTGAAATTAGCACCATTTTTAATTCAACAACTTTATCCTTCAAATATTATAATTTATATATAAAAATTATAAATGTTTTAATATTTATAAATTTCCTTTTGATTAACCAAGTAGAGTATCTTGGCTTATTTAAAGAGAGTTACATATTCTTTTCATTCCAATTAATTCAAAAATATTTCTGTCCATAGATATCTTAATTTAGGACAATATTCTTTTACATTATTCTTCCTGACCATAAATTGTGTTTGCATTATCTCAAAAAGCAAATAGCTTTTACTTCAGGGTTGAATATTCTAGACTGACCAATTCACTTATAGCAATATTATGTTTCCCTTTTCAACAGGATGAATTTTGAAAGCTTTGTTATAATCATATAAATAAGGTAAGTAGATGATAGTAGATAACATTGACTTATTTCCTGTTACTTGAAGATCCTCATGCTTGACAATCTTCAGATACATGAGCAGCTAGTACTCTCTGCCTTATAGTCCCACAAAAATTGAAATAACAGTAAGAAAAATTATTTAATAAGTGTGCAATTGGCGTGGAGAGATGGCTCAGTCAATGAAGTGCTTGCCTTCATTGCGCACATGAAGATCTGAATTTTATCTTCAGAATCCACATTAAGAAAATTAAGGGGCAGATGGACCTGAGTTTGGGTTCCAGATCTCCTACAAAAATGCTGTCAGACCACGATCCTTAGAGGAAAGGGATTAACAGCCACAATAGTGTTTCTATACTAAAGGGGAACACAAGAAAGAGCTCTAGGCAATGCTACTGAGTCCTTACACCTCATCAGAGAGGAGGACCCAGAGGGAAGTTTGACATGCACACTAAAGAATGCTCCGGAATTGGGGGGGGACTGGGAGAAAGGGAGGGAAGGGGGAAAGAAAGGGGAAAAGGGGGGAGGGAGGAAGAGGGTCCAGGAAGGGGTGGAGGGAGGGAGGGGAATGGGGTACTTATCAACTTTGTATGAGTGGAAGAAATAAAAAAAAGAAAAAAAATGCTTTGCAGAAGTGGCAGTGGCCTGTAATCCAGTCCTGGAAGGCAGAGCTGAGAAGCAAAATAAAAAGGAGGCGGAACGAACCAGGATGTTTTCAAGAGTCATCCTTGTGCCACCACACGCACACATAGTGTCTTCTGATATGTACAGATGCACCACATCACACACACAATTAAAAGTCAGACGTGGTGGCATGCACTTGTAACTCCACCTCTGAGGAGACAGAGATAGGAGATCCCTGTGGCTCGCTTTTCAGACAGCTTAGTCTGCTTGCAAAGTTCTAGGCCAGTAAGACTTTCTGTTTCAATAAACAAGGAAAAAACACCCGAAGAACCACAGACAAGCTTGTTTGGCGTATGCGCGCACACGTGCACGCACGCGCACACACAAACCTACCTAAAAAAGAAGTATGTGAATGATTTAAATGTAAAAATTTTCATTGATCTAGAGGATAAGTCACGCTTTTGAGTGGCCATGGGTAGACTTTCTGCAGGACTACGTATGCTCCTGTGGTCTTCAGGTCCCCATTTTTCTTAAAATAAAACCACTATTCCAGCCTCCAAAGCTCAGCTTTAGTTCATGGGGAAAGACATGCAGGTAGAGATATTTTTCTCACCTGCTGCTGCATGTCAGTGAAAGAAAAGTGAAAACACAAAGTGAAAAAAGTGACTAATCTCTCCCTGACTTTTATCAATGTAACTGTCAATCAAGATCATTAGAAAACAATATCTGAGGCAAACACGACATTACTGAGCTGATGGCAGGAAAGGAACTGGACTGTCCTAGGGGGTCGGGTTTCCCATCTCCATTTCCCCCTCCACCTGCAGCTGTTTTTCTCTATGTGTAAAGGTCTCATTGATCCCAAAGACCCAGGTAAAACAGGCTTGTTTCCATGGCTTATAGAGTCCTGTGATTCTCCTGGTCCTGCATCCTCATGGTGACTTCTCATCCTAATCTTCTCAGTTGTTCTTCACTGAACTGTTTTTGCTTTGTTTACTTACAACTTTGCATGGAATGAAAGTCAGGCTGTGTTGTGATTTTGTAAAGAAATCACTTCTGTTTTTGACGCTAGTGACAAAAGTGGGTCTTCAAGGGGGCAGCACGCAACTCTTTTTCCAAACAGTTTCATGTTTAATATTTCATGTTCTTTCTCAAATTCTAGTGTTTGGCATTGTTCCTGGAGTCACCAGCACAGCTGTGGTGATGGGCACCACAGGGTGGTATCTTCTGCAAAGAGAGCCCTTCCCCAGAGTCTTTGTGGTGGCTCCTCATCTCATCTCCAAGATGCTTATAGCTGTCTGCTTTTCTCTCGACTCTATCTCCAGACATGGGCCCTACAAATGCCCACAGAGAGCTTATCTTTGCACTCCACTCCTACATACATCTATTGCCAGAGACACCTGTGAAGTCATGCAAGGTCGTCATAAGTCTGTGTAGGTTCATGTGGGAACATGACCCGTATCTATTTCTTTCTTAGTTTCCTAGATGGTATTAAATGTGAAAGATACCAGTGGCATAGAGGAATTTTGGGCAAGAAAAGAAAACAAAAAGTATGACCTCATTGATGGTAAATTGCAATCAGTTTCAGACACTTGCAAAAATGAAAATAAAGAATGATAATATTGAAAGATGAGGTATAATTGAGTAAAGTTTTTCCATAGACTTCATTTTAAGTACTTTAAAAAGATTTTTCTTTTTCCACTTTCCATGTCCATGTGTAGAGCATGAATGTGGGTGCAACACAGTGATGTGTATCCCCCCCCCCAAAAAAAAGACTGAGAGAGAGAAAGAGAGAGAGAGAGAGGAGAGAAAATACATTTGGTCGGGCACACATGAAGAGCAGGAGGCGTGTGCACGTAAGTGCATGTGGAGGCCTGGGGTTGGTATTGGGATTCATTCTCAGGTAGCTTTCACCTCTTTTTTTTTTTTTTTTTTTAACACAGTGTTTCTAATCCAACGCAGAGTTCACTGATAGGGTCAGTTTGTCTAGTTACTTACTCAGGTATTTAGCAATTTCTGTTTTCCAAGGGTGCAATTGCAGGTAGATCACTATACACTTCCATTATATCTTACTTGGGACCTGGGGATCCAAACTCTGGTCCTTTTGCTTGTGTAGCAAGCACATTAACCACTGAGCATCTCGCCAGTACTGCTTTTCATTGTTTAATACAAAAATACCTGCCTTGTACTTTTCTGTATACTTAATACCTTTGATGTGTTCCTACGAAACAGAATCTCAGAGGAGCAAAATGCTTCACACTAATATTTAAAAACTGGAGCCTGAGTTGGGGATGTCTTAAACGAGCAGAACCCAGTGTTCCTGGATAGATGCACTCAGTGCTCCTGCAATGGCAGCTTCACTTGGTCTGAAGGAAAGAGGTGTGTACTTTACTCATCTTATGAAAAGCTTCTTTGGAGACAGCTCTATACTTTTACTATTTCCTGAAAGAGAGGAGACTACCACATTAACTCCCTGGAAGGCAAGCTGATCTATAGCACAGTAAAAGTGTTAGAGAACATTGTTTCCTAATTTAATATGATAGCTGCAAGCAAAATAGTAGCTTAGAAACCTTGAGTCCGTCTTGTTAACCACGTGGAATCATTTGTAATAAAATAAAAACATAAACTGGTGGATGTATTTTACCTAAAGAATAAAAATAAAAATCAAAGGCCTACCAGATTTATATGAGAATTAGGAATACAGACTGATATAACTATCTGGGGTTTTAGTTTTCTCTTTCACTTTTCTGATGGACTGAAAAAGATTCAATCCCAAGAGAGCTCACTAAAAAAATGGTTATTATGAACAGGAGACTGTAATTTTGTTGGACAGAATAATATGTAAAGACTAATAACTGCTCTTTTTCTTGGTTAAAAGAGAGCAGTAGTGAGCTGTGAAAAATGCTGGGAAAAAGAACTCATTAATAACAACTTTAAGAAAGAAATAGAATGGATGTGGTACAATCGGTAACTTCACTTGACTGTAAGGAACAGAAAGCTGGGGAAGAAGTAAAGGAGGGGCAGTTGCATGGCTGTTTATTTAAAGGGGTAGTCCAGGATGACCTCAAACTTGTGATTCTTTTACCTCTGCTTTTTCTTTAATTTTTTTAATTTATTCAATTTTGTGTGTGCGTGTGTGTGTGTGTGTGTGTGTGTGTGTGTGTGTGTGTGTGTGTGTAGAACCACGGACGAATTCGGGAACCACCATGGACGCCTCCACCTCCTCCTTGTTTACTCTGGCCCAGGATTCACAGGCTCCGCCCTAACAGGACCAGAAACGCAGGCTGCCCCCGCTTCCGCCCGGCGTCTATACGTGAGGTCTAGGATCCGAACTCAGGACCTTCCCCCTGTAAGGCAGAGGCTTAACCCCTGAGCCACCTCTCCAGCCCGACCTCTGCCTTTTTAATGTATCCTGTGGGAATGCAACACAATAACCAGCAACATATGTGTGTGTGTGTGTGTGTCTGTGTGTGTCTGTGTGTGTGTGTGTCTGTGCACATATGGTTTTCAGAGCTTCTTTCACTCTTCTCTTCCATCCTGTGTTTCATATGCATTTAACATTCTGGTCCAGTATGCCAACTCTAGTCTTCCCCTTCCCATTATGTTTCTTAACTTTACTTTGGGTACAAACACTTGTATTCAAGCATCTCAAGGGACTACATCTGGAATCATAGGCAAGGTTGTGCAAATCTTAAAGTCACTATTCCTTCTGGGATGAAGACACTCCTTATCTGACTGAAGCTGCAACTTCACTCACTGACTCCCAAACCACATGCTTGATTCACAGTGGGATTCACTAACCTCAGGAAGTCATGGCTGTCACAGACACTATGCTCAGAGCCAACTTCCTGACCCTGTGACATGCATGACAGGAAATGCAGTCCTCAATGAATGTCTTCTCCCCAGATGACAGGCTTGCCTACTGTCAAAGACAAAAAGAACAATTAATGTGTATCTGTTTTTTGTTTTTGTTTTTGTTTTTTTTGTCTGCATGCCATCTATACACCAAAACTTATACCTGTGCTGCTGAAAAGTGAACCCCATTCCACAAAAAAAAAAAAGTCAGGACTGCAAGGAAATCTGGGGGAAGTCCTTTCTGGCTTTCCATTCCTGGAAATGCAAGAATATGCACTGTAAGGAGTTACAATAGACAGCCGGGCCCGCTGCATTAAAACCTGCTGGGAGAAAAAGGAGAAGGAAGCAGAAGTACATTCTTTCTCACTCTGTGAACATTCACTAATGATTTATGGTTACTCATTATCTGAGCCTAGCTGCAAGGGAGTCTGAGAGACAGGACATTTACCCAGATATGTGTGGCCTTCTGAAGTAAAACTGGAGATTTATTGGTAACAAAGAAATAGATGAAAAAGATGGTGAATAACAGACAGGTAATTAATAGCTTGGGATAAAGTCTACTCAGTTTTCCCTCAACTTCTATTACCGCTCTTCTTTCCTTACAAAAGACACCTCACCCTTTCCCTGGAAAAGATATCCCAAGGAATTTTCCAGCTAATGCACCTAATACAAGGGCTGAGATGGCTGGGTGGATAGTAGCAGTTTCTATCAGTGGTAGATGTAGCTTCCTGTGATGCAGTCACATGTAGAAATAGGAAAAGTATTTGCCTCCAGACACCATGATAGAGAAACAGTAGGAAGGCGATGACTGAGCTCTTCCTTTCAGAAAGGGATAATGAGGGCATTCATCAGTCACTGTTCCACAGCAATTATGAAGTCCTGCTGGGCAGGATTAGCAAAGCCTTCTGCTCTGTCAGAGCAGTTTGCTCATCTGAAAGTTCTGGACCCCAGGAGGTTTCTCCCCCACTGATTGCACTGTGAGCTTCTCTTTCATAGGATGCCATTAAGCAGGCACAGGCGACATGTGCCAACAGCTATGATTTCCCTGTACTTTCCCTTCAAGACAGCTCCTTGCAGTCAGCCTTACAAAGCACATCTGGTGACAGTTTGGTCACAGGTTTGTTACTGGGCTACAAGTTTCCTAGATGTACAGATGATAGCTAGTAACTTCCTACTGTCCAGAGCTCCATCTGCCTTCAAGACTGGCTATGATGCTTATGAGAATATGTATCTACATATAAAAAGTATAATGAGCTTTATCATGAAATCTAACAGATTGCTAATGTTAGAATAAAGAATGAAAATTAGTTTCCCAAAGAGAAAACAGAAAGTACTAATTTTCCTCTCAGCATAGATATAATTCAAATGTCATTCCTAATATCCAGGTATGGCTCTTTGGAACTTAAAAGCTGATCAATAGAAGCAAATGTATGAGAGTTAACAGAAGGTTATTTGAAAAAGAGAAGAGGTTAACTCACTGTATGAAAACTTTCCCCTGGATATTTACAATAGCAAATCATACTGTAAGATAGAAACAATCTAAATACCCTTTAAAAAATGGATGAACAAAATGTCACATGAACTGTCATTGATCCAAAAAAGGAATGAAATACTGACATGTATTAAAAATGTGGACGAATTTCAAAAACATTATGTCCAGTGAAGAAGTCAGGCCCAGAGAGTTGCACTGTACATGTTTCCTTTCATAGATGGCCACAGGATGTGTAAATCTGTAGAAACAGGAAATAGGTTAAGGTTACCAAGCAATGATGCAAGTGGGAAATACCTTATACTCCAGAAGGATAGGGAGTTTTGTGGGACGATAGAAATTTTCATGATGACAGTTTCATAATCTTATGAGTGAAGTAAATATCATTAAACTGCATAAATTAAAATAGCTAATTACATGGTGTGAATTTCAACTTGTAAATATTACAAAACATATTATAGAAAACAGTTTAGCAGGTTTTCAAAGCAGTGTAAAGGTGCCATATGATGCAGCACTATATATCCAGAAGAAATGACATCAATAGGTCAAAGACACACACCTATTGCAACAAAATATGGAAACTACCTATGTGTCCATGAGCTGGTGAGTGGATAAAGATAATGAGGTATATACACATAGAATACTATCCATCACAAAGGCATATCCTGCCTTTTACAACAGTAGAGGGGACCCTGGTGAACATTATATTAAGTGAAATAAGCCAGGCACACAAAGACAAAAACCCCAACATTTTAATCTTTTTCAGAGAGTTAAATAGCTGAATTTGTGGAAGTGGAAGGGGAAACAGTGGTTAGTAGAGATGGAAAAGGACAGCAAAGAGACTAGGAGAGAGATTGGTCAGTGACTTCAAAGTTAAAGTTAGTACCAATAAAGTTCTGCTGCACAGTAGTAAGGTTGTCTAATAATTAAAATGTTTTATAAATATTATATTTTGAATGCTTCCTACACTAGGAAATCTTAAATATTTGAGATGATGGCTAATTTGTTTGCCCAACTAGTCATTACACAATATACACAGGATGTATTGAAACATCATAGTGTGTGTGTCTTGCAAACACCTGTAATGAGTATGAGTCAATTAAAAGTTTTATAAAGTTGAAATGAGAACATTCATACATATGGACATGGAGACATGTCTAGAACACTTGTAAGAAAGTAAGGTGCAAAAACTAGATTCCTTGTGTGAACTGAGAGGAAAGTTAAAATATCATTTCAAATCTTCCACAAGTTCTTATACCTTTTTCTTCACTAAAATGTCATTTCCCATCTATTTTTTCATTTTATTTTAATTAATCAATTTATTACAATGTTGGGGAATGAAACACTGGGCTTGCACCTACTAGGCAAGTGTTCTAAGGAAGCACTCCATCCCAGCTCTCTCTCTCTCCATTTTGTGGTAACTTATCTCAGTGTTTACCTGATCAGGTCAGTGGCTTATTATCTACCTGTACATTAGTTACTTTGTTTATCACTGTGACCAAAAAATATGACAAGAAATAACTCACCGTTGAAAATGGCACAGTCCATCATGGTGGAGAAGTCATGGTCAGGAGAGCACGTGGTTGGGACTCCTTGCATTTCCAGAGACTGGACAGAAAGCCTGCCTGTCAATGAAAATCTCAAGTCCTGTCCCCCAGCCACTCACTTCCTCCAGAAGGTTCTACAGCTTCCTGAAGGTCCCATAGACAGCAATCACCACGTGGAATCTACAATCCTGACACAGGAACAAGGGGGACATGTTACATTCTAACTCTAACAGGTTTTTTTTGTCTTGTTCTTTTGTTTCAATGACAGAGCATCTCTTTCCTGTCCTTCAATACGTGGGCTTTCATTGAGGGGATGAAGACAAACTATGAAGTTGACACAAGATTTTTTTTCCACTTTGATAAGATTTCTCTACTTGGTTGACCATAAGATTTATTTATTTATTTTTACCCTTGAACTTAAACAATGTCAAGGGTGAAGTCTTGCCCTTATTTTTCAGGATCAATTGTTCTTGAGAAGGAGCTTGCCCTTTGACACACAAATTCAATCATATTTCATTTTTTATATTTTGTGGTTTATGAGTTTCTGGGGTTTCCCAGGCTCCATCTTGCAGGAACAGAATTTCAGGCCATCGCCATTTCCCCTAGCTTCCACCCCCCCCCCGGCTTTTTTTTTTAAATTTTATTATTATTTATTCAATTGTGGGTGTATGCATGTGTGCGTGTGTGTGTGTGTATGTGTGTGTAGAACCACGGACAAATTCGGGAACCACCATGGACCGCCTCCACTTCCTCCTTTTTTACTCTGCACCGGGATTCACACGCTCCGCCTTACCAGGACAAGAAACGCAGGCCACCCCTGCTTCTGCCTGGCGTCTATATTGGGTCTAGGATCCGAACTCAGGACCTTCCACCTGCAAGGCAGAGGCTTAACCCCTGAGCCACCTCTCCAGCTCCCCCCCCCTGGCTTTTTTATGTGTAGTTTGGGATCTAAACTCAGGTCTTTTTGCTTGTGAGACAAAAGCTTTAACCTTTGAGTCATCTTTCCAGTCAATCATTTCCTTATGAATGGACAACATAACCCAATTCTTTTATGACTGTTAGCAAAACTGCCATGAATAGCTTGAACATGCTTATTTTTTGTATTTACATTCTTCCACTTCTTTAGGGGTAAATATTCTATAGGATGGTTGGTTGAAGTATATGCTCAGCTCTATAAACAATTATGCCATTATCTTTTTGAAAACCTATCTTGAGTACAAAAACAAACCCACTGATACTTAGATGTTTTCAAAGTGTAGGTGGGTAAATTTCTCTACTTCATGGTTTTATAACATTTAAGCCAAATACACTGTTCATTGTTATCAAAAAGATGAATAAGCAGAGAAATAATTTTACCCATGCTATTCAAAGGAAAAAAGCAAATCCACATTTGGATTCAAAAATGTCACCCAGTGTTGTAAAGTGTCTCGTCAGTCAGGCTTTTATCCTGATAAAACTCAACAAGATAATGCTAAATCCAATGCAGATGTCAGAATAAGTGCTCCAAGACTTCCCTGTCAGCCATGCTGATACTTACACACCCTCTTCCCAAATCCTCTGCTGCATCCCACATGCGCATACACAGCAGGAAGCCCTTGAATCCAGCAGCTCAGGAAGATCTTCTAAGGCAAAAATAGCAAATAAGTGGCTAACCATGTTCACTAAGTCACTCCCCCCACTTCCCACTTTCTGTATTATGAGAATGAGCCTGGCTCTCATCTCAAGTATACAGTCAAAACCAGATAAAGGCTGAAAAGTTTGGGCTGGAGAAATGGCTCAGGGGTTAAGACTCTGCCTTGCAAGCATGAAGGTCCTGAGTTCAAATCCCAGGTCCTATGTAAAACACTCCAGGTAGAAACAGCCTCCTGCATTTCCAGCTGGGGCTGGGAATTCCCAAAGAAAAGCAAATAGGAGCTAGAAGCAATCCAGAAATATTCCCGAAGTCATCTTTGGTCCTCCACAGGGAGATACAGTGCCCCCCACCCTATACACACATAAACACACACATGAGCGTGTGCACAAATAAGTTTAAAAAAAACTTAAAAAGACTGAAATTTTTTTATTGATTCAACACCCTGTGAAAATTGTACATTGGATATCCAGCCTCTGCCTTTACGCAGCATTTACCCATGTCATCATGAAGGTTATCAAGTCTATTTATGTTCTTTAATACTTTTAAGACTTAATTTTTAGATTTTTTTTTCTTGAGACAGGGTTATCCTATGTAACCCAAGGCCAACCTGATATTTTAAACCAACCCTCCTGTCTCAACTTCCTGAGTGCTGAGTTACAGATCCACCATGTCCATCAGTCACTGCACCCTGTGGTTGTGCCTAGTTTATGCTCCTAGTCTCTGACAAGAAAGCAAATTGACTTGCCCTCATGAAGGTTCTGCAGCCATAGACATGGGTACTTGCTGTTTTCCTTCCAGTGTTTCACTGGGGTTCATTTGAATCACAATGTATTTAACCCTTATTTTACCTTCACAAAATCCAGTGTTGCAAGTGGTATGATTAAACCAAGAACAATTTAGAATCCTAATAAAAATGCTAAGGTAAAGATGACTAATCCTGGAAATATACTAAATTTATGGGATGGAGAGATAGCTCAACGGTTAGAGTGTTTACTGCACACAGAAGCATGAGGGCCAGAGTTCAGATTTCTGGCACCCATGATTAGGGGTGATGGTCGCTTATAATCCCAGTACTTGGAAGGCAGAGACAGGGGATCCCTAGAGAAACTAGCCAGCTAAAGTGGCTGGAATTGGTAAACTCTGGTTTCAGTGAGAGGATAAGCCTTGATAAATAAAGTGAAGACTTATCAAATAAGACATCCAGTATCAATTTCTGCCTTCCACATGAATAGATATGTGTATAGATGTGCACCTGCACCTCCTCACACACATTTGCCGAGCCAAATGTTTTTAAATATATGTTTTATTTTTATTGGAAAGAGAGAAGATGAAGCAAAGTAAATACAGAGAGAGAGAGAGAGAGAGAGAGAGAGGCAGAGAGAGCATTTACATATGCATGCCATACAAGTGGAAGCAGTCAGGGGACAGATCTTTTCGCTTTTGTAAGCTTCTGAGTATTGAACTCTGGTCACTGGGCTTGAGAACAGGTGCCTTACTTTCTGATAATAATATAATATAAAATATAATATAAAATATATAAATAATATAATATAACATAATATAATGTAATATAATAATTTTTAACCTACCAAGCAATACTGAGGGCTTCTAAGTAGGCGCCTTGGAGGAAACAATCACTTGTCATGACCTGAGAATTAGCACTGAGAACCTGGAAATGTATGAGTTGAGGAAAGAACAGAGAACAAAACATGAACAGAGGCAGCTTGGCAATCATGAAACTCCTAGAAGCCACGTGTTGAAGACTTTCTGTCTGGAGGAAATGAGAGGATACGAAAAGGCTTTATACAGAGGATCGCATGAGTGTTACAGATCCTCTCACTCTGCCTTGGAGAATGCAAAGGCCAGCAGTATTGAGGCTCTGCGGACAGCAGGCGATGGCTTTATCAATGATTGCTTCTGGAGGTGGAACGCAGTAGATGCTTTGGAGACTATGAAGAAGCAAAACTGGCAGGGCTTGTGCGATGCTGGCTGTGGAGCAAGCTGGGGAGAAAGATACCAAGTTCTGGGATGAATCCTTTTGAGCCTCTTGGAAGAAGGCACAGTCTTTGAAACCAGAACCAGATACATCCTCAGATTCAACACTTGCTAGCACAGTGTACATGCATACCGTAGTTCACTCTGGCTGTCATTTTTATCTCTTTCCTGTGCTCCCCCTCCCCATGGAACTTCCTTATTCTTTCTACTCTCTGAACTTCAATTGGGTGATTGCTGAAGAAATAGAGTGCATAGATACGACTTCTGATATTTCCCTGGATGAGACTTGGCTAATTGCTGCGTTCGAGCCGCTGTCTTCTGCTGGATGCTTCATTAAGACCCAAGGCACACAGAACCAAAGTCACTGTCAACCCTTTCAACTTCCCTCTTTAATGGATGGAGAGATATGTAAGGTCTATTTCTAGAACATCTATGCTCACTTTGAAAGAGCCCTATACACAGATTGCCAGGGACATGATGCAGAAACAAGATAACCATGTCTCCGAATTAGGAGTAGATATGGAGATGGGTGTCATCATACATGCATTGGGATGGTAGGAAGGGTTTATCACTTGTACTTTCCAGGGAGATTAGAACATGCTTCTAGAGCTGCCTTGAGAGAAACAAACCTGAGATTTGTTGTTATTGTTTGAAGCACACTCACTATATGTTCCAGAGTAACCTCAAGTTCACAATCCTTCTGTTTCAGCCACCTAATTGCTGAATTTACAGGAATATGCCCTCATGCGAGGCTGTTCTGATATGGTTCTTAAAAACTCCCACTAAAACCAACATGTGCTTTCTTATCAGCTTTCCAACATGTGGAGCACAAGAAGTAAGGGCTTAAAAAGGTGTCAGGAAACATCAAAAGTTCATTGAGTGTTAAATACAGATTTACACTACTGTGTTATATTGTCTCTTTTTAATTTTATTTTTCTTGTTTCAAAAGCATATTGAGTACTTATCTCTGCTTCCCTCCATTCTCCCTCCCCCATCCCCCTTCCTTTCCTTTCGTTGATCCATCCCACTCCCTCCCACCCTCCTGCCTGTCTGCTTCTATGGACCCCAGGGTTCCCTCTGGTTTGTCTACTCTGTTTTTAATTTTTCTACTTTTATAAACATATTGAGTACTTATCCCTGCTTCTATCCATCATATCTCCCTCCCATCCCTCCATCAATTCCACCCTCCTGCCTGTCTGCTTCTATGGATCCCAGGGTTGCTTCTGAAATGGAGACACCCTAAGAAAGGCAACTTGATATTGTCTCTTTTTAAATTATCTATCCTATACTCTCGCTTTAATAAGAAAGGGTTCCATATGGTTCAAGAAATGTTTTTTTTTTTTTTTTTTTTTTTTTTTGAAAACCAAGCTTCTCCTTTCTTCTCTAAGGAAAGGCTATTGCAATGGAAACTTCTTAGCCCCTAATTCCTAGATCTTCCCAGGATTCTAACCAAGAGCAGAAAGACCATAACCAGTCACAGACATGCAGGTAGTATATGAAATATATCCAAGGCTGAGTCTAATAGCATTTCCTGGCTGCTTCTGAGAGAGGAACAGATCTTCAGAAAACAAATGTCACTTCCCATTATTTTTTTTGCCAGAAAAAAAGAGCCATTGAATAAATTACTAGAATCTCTATGTGAAGACATACTATCATCATTAGGTGATTCATCCCTACTTTTTCCGTAACTACCATGAAAAAGTGAATGCTAGATGAGAAAGGAAAACTATTGCACAGTGATGGGCAGGAGTATTGAAAGAAGGGAGGGAGGGTCCAGGTCAAGCAAGGCAGTACCTATCTATCTATTAACAAAACAAAGGTTTCCTGACCAACTTTCCTCTCCACTGATGTACACAATATTCTAACTCTAACAAATTCTTTGGGTCAAGTGTGATCAATTTTTCCTCATTTATAAGGCAGGTGATTGAAGTTGTCTCTTTAACTTTGGGCCAGGCGCACAAAGGAAAATTCCCTCTAGGGACAGATGAAATCTTTCAAGTTCTAATTCATTGCTTGATTCCTTAAAAGTTGGACAGCAGTTTATAAGGAACTTAGGTATTTTTGAAGAGAGAATTACAGTGGTCTACTCCCAGTCTAAATCCAACAATTATGAGCTGGAGAGCAGGGTAGGAGCCTGAATAAATGAAACCTCCAGCTAGCCATGGCGCAGACCCCACCTGTTCCATGTCACAGGTCCTTGGCAAGACTCTTGACCTAACTCTGACTACAGATGTCTGAAGACAGACAGCACAGAACAAAGGGAACTGGATGGCTACTTTGCAGGTGATTCTCCCAGGGAAAGATGGATTCTTTTTAAAGGGAAAGGTTGGAAGGCGGTTACCATGGAAACTCTCCAAGTTCTGAAGTGATATAATCAGATAAAGCTCTTGAGAGAAGATGGAAGATGTTGGGTTTAACACATGTGGACTGATACATGCTCCATTGGGGTGTTTTCTTTCCTTTTTAATGTTGTCCGAGAATTTCAAAGGAAAGAAAATGGATATAAAAGAGGAGAAGAGAGATGCAGAGAGGTGAGGAGGGAGAAAAGGAGGTAAAGAGGAAGAAAGAAAAAGAAATGCATGGAAATGAGGTCACTTAGGATAGACAAAAGGGAAGAATTTATTAAGTTTCAAGCAGAATTCATCCCAAAGAAATGCCCTTGATAGTAAGGAAGAGTTGTCTGTGGAATTGAGACTGAAAGGGGAAGATTTGATTCTCCATATGATTTTGACCTTTATGCTTTATGAAGTTAGATAGAATGTTTCCTCTAGTAACTCTGGATTTCTGCTATTTATTAGCATATCTGAAATATTCATTTTTTTCTTCATATCATCCCTGTGAAGTGTAAATAAATATAAGGTGGTTACTTCAAAAATGTACTGCACCATGGACTAGATGGAAGATTTTTTTTCTTTTTACCTCTGCCTTGAAAGTGGGGGAACTGGGGAGCAGGAATTCTATCATTCCAGCCTCTTGTTAGTGATAAGAGGCAATGTATTACTTCTAGATACTTCCTGCTGGATGGAATTGGCATGTGAAAGGTTATAGTTTGGAATGATGGAGTCCCATTCCCAAGATCTCAAGGTATGGATAATAATCATTGTGGGCTGGATCCAGTTGGGTTGCCAGCCTCTGGTACGAGGTAGATGGATAGGTGGTGAAGAACATTTGGTTGAAAGAGTGTTAGGTGAGTTCTCTGATCCGGTGCTGGAGACATCTGAAAAGGTAAGGCAGGATAAGTAGCAAGAGGCAAATGGCAGATAGAGGGCCTACAAGGGGAAGAATCCGAGTTGTCAAGGGGGACCATAATTATAAGCTCTCCAGTGAGCCCCTCACAGAATAGATTTGATCTGCCAGGTTCTGAAGGTTGTTGATCCTCTTTTCCATTTTTTCCTGCCCAGTTGGTATAATAACAGTTGATTCTGGAGGATGACTGACGCCAATAAATTGAGTTGAGCCTGTAAAATGAGGTAGGCTGGGGTGATGCCAACAATAACTGAAAGTCCTAGATCCCTCCTGGAGCGGTGAAATGGCGTCAGGATGCAGTCTATTGAAAATGGAGTGTAGAGGGCAGAGTTGCACCTAGGAGAGATAAGATTGACAAGAAAGTTAAATTGAGGGTTTGATTGAACTACTGTACCCAGGAGAGTAGGCAAAGGGTTACACTGAGCTTGTTAATGATCTCGTTTAGTTTATCTAATATGATAATCATCAGAATGTTAGGTCATATACTGAGTATAGCAATGAATGGCCATTAAGGGCTTAAATGGGCTCAAGATAATCTGTCTCTGAATTTGCAGCATTTCAGATCTCTCCACTTTATTGGAGTCAATCAGCCTTAAAAGTGCAGTGGTGTCTTTCCAGGAACTTACATTCAATTTCCTGTTGGTAAATATCACAGTTTTGTGCATCAGAGGCCACATAGAACTGGCCACATATGTCCCACGTTGTTAGGAAGGCTCATTCTTAGTGTCCACTGAGTAGCAAGTGATGCAGATGCGGCTAAATAGCAGTTGGAGAGTCATCTCCAGGAGAGAGATAAAAAGCTAATTGGCAGAGCCATTAATTAAATTAATCATTTTAAATGATTCATTTTAAATTTATTAGCCATAATGATTTTAATCTGGTGTGTGTGTGTGTGTGTGTGTGTGTGTGTGTGTGTGTGTGTGTGTAAATTAAAGTAAGCAGTTACATCTGGCTCAGTGAGGTTAAAGTAGTGGTGAGGGAGAGCAATATTTACCTTCAGGTCAGTTTAGTTAAACTCCATAGCATCTTTTAATCTTATGAGACAAGCAATTAGACCCTTTAGGAATCAGGATTTTATGAGTCTTACGGGCATAACCAAATCTCTGTTTAATCAAGATAGAGACATTGAAAAACACTTGAATACATGAATCTCAGTTCCTAGAAGGTATGTTTTTAAAGCCTGATAAGGTTAAGGAGACCAAGTTGTTTGTGCTTGTCCTTTAATACCCATTTTGAAAGAAAAATTTAATATGAACTTCTAAGTAGATACCAAGACACTGTCAAATATGGAATGAACAAGCAGCATATGGTTCTTTAAAACTCCATAAGCACATTATATAAAATAGCATCACAATTAAGCACATGGCAATAGAAACATTTAGAAATCCTTATATCCTGAATAAAATGAGTTTATTTAAAAAAATAAATCATTATATCCGAATTACGCTAGCAAGGTTGTATCAGAAAACAGGAGTATACACGGGGGACATGTAATTAGAAATCAGATTGGAGCAAAGAAGTTGTTGAGTTGAGATGAGCACATCTCATCTCAGAAAGGGAATCCATATATCTTACAATAAGGAGAATGAAAAAATTTCAATGAATTTCTCAGAAAATGTTTACCATACCAAAGTTTATTGATTGCATCAAACAAAAAATTTTGTGATGAAAAAGGCAAGTTGTGTTCATAAAAGATGACATTTCTGGATGAGTGAAGAGAAATGACCCTATCAGTGAAGTGACCCAACTTGGTATGCCACAGATGCCTGAACCCCACAAAAGCAGACAAGCCAGAGGGAACCCTGGGGTCTATAGAAGTGGTCAAGCAGGAGGGTGGGATGGAGTGGAATGGATTGATGAGGGGAAGGGAGAGAGATGGGATGGAGGGAAGCAGGGATTAGTACTCAATAGGCTTTTAAAACTAATAAATATTTTTAAAAGATGGCACTCATGTTCAATTTAGAAAGGAACAAAGTAGATGTTTAAAAAAACCCACTTAAGTGAAAAATGTAATACTGCAGATCCATTTGATAAACTGAAAAGTGATTTTTGTCAACAACTGCATAGAGTCTGCACATTTATATACTGCATGTAAGGAAGAGTCATCTTTGAAGTTGAGACTGAGAGAGGACGGTTTGATTCTCCATATGAATTTGACCTTTATGCTTTATGAAGTTAAAGAGAATGTTTCATCCAGTAGCTCTGGATTTCTGCTATTTATTAGCATATCTGAAATATTCATTGTTAAAAGACATTTTTACCTTGAGATAAGTGGGCCATTATTGGTTTAGCATATATTCAAACCATTTTGTCTGCCATGGCATGTTTCTAATGACATTATAGAATATAATAATTATAAGGTTCTTGATATCGATAATGAAACACATCCAAGGCTACTGCCACTTTAGACAGCACAACTTTATCTATTCTGAACAGTAGCACATCAGCTTGGGGACAGAATTTACAAGATGCTTAAAATACTGTGGTCCTATAAAGTAGATTATGGTGTTAATTCTGGTGCCCCCTTTGTCACCTGATCTGTACAATTCCCTGCCTACTTTGGCAGGCTGAATGTGATTAACTGGACTGCTTTGGTCTATGGCCTTACTGAATTCCCATCATTACCAAGAGACCACTTTCAAATTCTATTATTCTCTCAGGTGATTTTGAACCGCCACTGTCTCTCAGACCGCCACCATCATTCCTCTGTCAATGTCACCTCTCTCAAGGGCTGAGGAAATAGAATCTATCAAAATATTACTTCTTCATTACCCAACCCTAAATTCCTACTCCATCTTGATCTATAATGGTGCTTACTCCTTTCCTATCCATCACCACAAATCATGTCCATTTGGCTGTCTGGTGACAACCTTTCTATGTGTCCTCGGACCTTCTTTTTCCCTGACATTTCACCATCCAAATTCTTTCTTTTTTCATTTTTATCAAGTATCTCCTTTCTCATTTTCAGTAACATAATGAAAAGCTGTTTTATTTTACACAGACTTCCACATATTTCTCTGGACTACTCTATTATGTGACAGAATTCTTCCTGCCTACTCTCTTCAATCAACTGCATTGTTTTTCTCTTATAGCTCCAGAGAAGCAGTTTTCATGATATCCATTAGTGACGTCCATGTTGCTAAATTCTACAGAAATACCCTAAGAGGCTAATAATGCCTTCTGAGGATCTGTTATTCAAACACTTTTTCTTCCTGATCTCTTAGACATCAATCTTCTGATTTTCCTTTGACCTTGTTCTGCTTCCCTCTCTGTATTTTTTGCTGATCCTTCCTTATCTTCAACCTCTAAATGTTGGTCTTCTTTGTATTCTGAATATGGATACATTGAAGTGGCATCCATATTTCTACCTGAATAGGACCTTTCCTTTGAGCTTAAGTTTTGTGAACTTCAGTTTTTTCACTTGAATGCTATCAAGCAAATCAATGTAGTGTCCCAGAAGTTTTATTATATGCACTAATATTTTTAATCTGGCATTTTTTGTACAGTAAGTGACACTACCATGCTCAAGTTAATGTGTAGGAAATTGTCTATGAATATTCTTATATTTCAAATCGATTCTTCTATCAAATACTTTGGTTTAAATTTCAGAATATATCCAGAATAACTCTTAATCCTTTTTCCACTGAGAAAAATCTCTTCTTATTGGGTGGAGAAGTGAGAGGCCCCATTTCTCATAGTTCTGGCTAGTTCTGTTTGGAGGAGAAGAAACAAGGAAAAGGAACCATAGAAATAGAAAAAGAGGAGTTGGAGAGATGGCTCAGGGGTTAACACCCTATAAGCAAAAGGACCTGAGTTTAGATCCCAGATCCCATATAAAAATTCCAAGTGGAAATGGTGGCAGCCTGGATGGCAGACCTTTGGAAACCTCAGAGCAAAGTAATAAGGAGGTAGAGCAGTCCAGAATGATTTTTGAAGTCATCCTTAGGTGTACCCAGGCACACAAACTCAAGTGCCCTCTTTTATACACACCTATGTACACCAAAAATAATAAAAATAAAAATAAACTTAAAAAGTAGTAGAAAGACACAGACAAAGTCTGAGGAGAGAGCTTTTCTCTACCTAGTAAGAAATCAGGATTTTCAGAAATGTATCAGAGGGACAAAACTGAGGTGGTTTTGAAGCCTCATAAAGCACTTTAAAGTATACAAATTATTTTAAAGATGGTCTTTTATTTGAAATCAGAATATCTTGTTGGGTTTATCTTACTACCAATTATTCCCATGGGCCAGTGAGTTCAAGAGATTACATCAAACATTAGAACAATGTCATTATTTAAGTTTTTTTTTCACAGCCAATGTCTCTCCCTTTTGATGGCATTTTACTGTGGAAATCGTCTGAGAAATTACTGTGCTGTCTGTCTCCCAAGGAGAAGCCTTTACCAATTGCTTCTTGAATGAACTTCCAAGAACTGAATCAACCCAGTTCTTGGTGAGGGTTGAAACTTAACCCCAAACTATTCATGTGTAATAACAGTTGGGAGTGAAATAATAGGGTCGGGTGACAGTTGTTTGGTTTCATGCCAATATATAACCTCCCTGGTAAGTACCAAGCAGAACTTCAATTTCTTTCATTTCAGGTATAAACACATCGTTGAAATAAAACAAAGATACTGAATCAGAAAGATTGAGTTAAATTATATGCTAGCCCCAATAGTATATCTTCTCATATAAGTTTCCTAGATCTTCAGAGTTCTGTGACTCATTGGCATGAATGTTAATAATGTCATCTACCTAAGGATCTTGTGGTCACAGTCTATCACATAGCTCATGGTCATACATTAGTTATATTCACCAGTGGTCATTGGCACACAGAAGCTGCCTCCAACTACCCCAAATGCAGTGGCTTACAATTTACACATGTTCTTTCATGAGTCTGCAGACTAAGTTTACTACAGTGAACTTGAATGAACTCTCCTCTACGTTGTCCAAACTGTTGGGAAGGTTCAATTCTATTTCTCTGGGCTTATTCTGGGTACAAGCAATAAAGAAGTAGCTACCTGTGACATGTTCTTCTTGCAGTGGGTCACCAGAGAATCAGGCGAGCCAAAAGATATCAGTACATTTAAGGTCTCTGTGTTACTGGCAGAATTCAAAACAAATCACATAGCAAGTCAATTCCAGTAATCATGGGCAGGGCAGATTCTATCAATAACAGAGTGTGGAAGGAAACAAATATTGGGTAGACGGTAGCTTCCTTCCTTCCTCCCTCTCCCCTTCCCTCCCTTCTTTCCTCCTTCTCTCACTTCTCTCTCTCCCTTCCTTCCTTCCTTTCCTTCCCCTTTCCCTCCTTTTCCCCCTCTCCTGTCTCTCAAGATGTTTTATGCAATAACACTACACACATACATCACACATACATACATACATACATATATATATACACTCTTCAATATATATTGATACTCTCCCGTGATTTTGTTTAGTTGCCAATCATGTGCGAAGAACTGCTGTCTGTTTCATTCTCTCAAGTGATGTGAATCTTTTTCCAGCTGCATAGTAACTTTGATAGGTGCTTTTAAAGAATGACTTCAGAGACAACAACCTGAGCTATGTAAATCCATGCTCTTAGCCCAGGAATAGAAATAGCAGAACTGAGTTCCCATTTACACCTCCTCTTTTGCTGCACTTTAACTCGCTTGATTCCCTTAACATCTTAGATATCTTTGTGCTTCAGTTTGACTACCATGAAAATAAGAAGACATTCTCTACACTCCCCTTTTTCATGAAGTGCTTTCCATAAATGAGAGACCTTTTGCTGTATAACAGTTTCATGCACAAAAGAGCAGTGATGCAGTTAAGTGATCTTCATTGAGGGGAGGCTGGGATCCAATTCCAAATTCACTTCAACCACAAGATAGCTCATAGACATTGGTGCCGACCTATAAAACAAATTTTCTTGGCTTGCAATGTGATAGACTCCTGGAAGAAGACAGTCCAGCAAAAAAGCAGGTTCCATGTCATAGACACTCCTTTCTAGAATTATAAAAGTGGAGAACATGGAGTAGAGGTGTGGCAGCACTCTGTGAGATGTGAAGGACAAAAGAAGACACTGGTTGACTGCTATTGGAAACATATCCTTCTTTCTGCCTTCTTCTTTGAAGACTCAGAGGAGCAGAGAGAGTCTTGAACTCTGCCCGGATGTCTGCCTTCAGGTCCACCAAGGCTTAGTGTCTCTGTTCTGTAACCTCATTAGCAAATAAACCTACAAAAATAAGCCAAAGCCATTACATGAAATATACAACTTGGAAGCTTGGGAGATGGCTCAGTCAGTAAAGTATGTGTCACGTAATCATGAGATCCTGAGTTTAGATCCCCAACATCCATATACAAGCTGTGCTTGGTAGCATTTACTTGTAACCCCAGGTCTGGGTATCTCTACAACTTTTTGGCCATGTAGTTTAATCAAAGAGCTCCAGGTAGAGCAAGAGACCTTGTCTCAAAAAATATTAGTAAGATATAGGGACTGGAGAGATTGCTCAGGGATTAAAGCAAAAGGGACTTGAGTTCATTTCTCCAGATCCTAGGTAAAAATGCCTGGCAGAAATGGCAGCAGTCTGCCCTTCTGGCCTTGGAAACACCAGAGCAAAGTAATAAGATAGAATAATCCAGTATTATTCCTGAAGGTATCCTTGGGCCTCAACAGGCACATATAGTTATCCTTGGGCCTCCACAGGCACATATCTTCTACACACACACACACACACTCTCTCTCTCTCTCTCTCATATATATACATGAATACAAAAATAAAATATAGAGTTATCAATAAACATACCTGATATCAACTTCTGGTCTCCACACACATGTGTGCTTATGCCCATGTACATGTATGCATATACCCACACATCTATGTTTATATACCATGTACACACACACACACACACACACACACACACACACACACAGTTGAAAATATAAGGAGATTTTTCCATTTCAAAAGCTGGTAAATATTGATAAATGTTTTATATTAGTTGATAATGTGTCCTTCCAAATCTGTTGGTGGAAGGAGTGAAGGAGGAAAATAAATGAGAGACATGTATTGTTAATCATTAATGGTATCACATTAGCATCACAGGAATCCAGTCAAATTTAGCAGCCTTCAGGGAAGAATTCACAATCATTTGGGAGAGGCACATTAATGTCCAGGGAAATGCTCTCAGTAAATGATAGATCTGGCCTCACATTTGGCCTCTCATTTTCCCCATTATGGGGAAAACCATTTTAAGACATGCACATGGATTTGGAAGGTTTGATTGGTTACAGTTAAAAGAGTAATTAGTCTACATCAATGCTCACAAAATACCCTTCAGTCCTAGACATTTGCACATTTATGCTATGCACAAAATTATTTCTTCTGCAATCTCAAACTAGAGGCTTTGCTGAACATATTTTTCCCTTGTTTGTACCTGTCAGTACTTTGATGGCCCCTCATGGCCACTTTGCAAATTTTGATTGCTAAGCATTTATTTTCTGTTTTCTTTTCAATTTGTCTGGAAGATGGAAAGCCCTTAGAAGTCTGTATTTGATATAAGGCACACGAAATATCTATAATTATAGGTTATGTCTTTTGTATCCAATAAATGGTCAAAAGGAGTCCAGTGATAGAAACTTCTAGAAGATAATTGAATGTGTCAGTTGGATCAAAAAATCATGTACTTGCTCCACTTCGACAAACTGTGATAAATAGTTCATTGTCTAGGGAGTTTGCTTGGCATTTCCTTTTGCATTGTTAAATTACGCTAACCCTTGCCATTGAATTTTTGGTTAATAGCTCAAAAAAATCCTTTGGATTAGAATTCATCTTGCAGAGGCCATATACTGTGAGTAGCAACTTGGAAAACAACAGATTTTAATAATTCAACATTTCAATTCATTTCCATCATTGCCCACAGACAAAAAAAGTGTGTGTGTGTGTGTGTGTGTACAAATATACTTGGCTAAAACCAAGGTATGCCTCATGCCTGAATAATAATTAGCATTTCTTTAGCTAAATAATGAAGTGAGAGGGAAAGGCACTTATTCTTCATCATTTTTTCTTGCACTGTGGTTTTTCATAACTGGGGCACAAGTGCCTTATTAAAATGGACAATTGATAGGAGCAATAGAATTTCCAAAAGTAACAAAACAAAATGTAAATTATAATTTTCTGTTAAACACAGTCATATATCCTGTGACCTGATCAAGAAGAATCAATCCAACTGGATTTAACAAAAAAGAAATCATAAAAATACTAAGACCAAAATGAAAGTTGTGGTAGATCCTAGACAAAGGCTTGGGATGAGAGTTTGTATATTTCTGTGTTTTTTTTTTTTTTGAACTAAAAGGAATAGAAGGAATAACAGAAACATTTTCATGTCCAAATTATAACTTTTCTCAGAATTGCTTAATAGGCAAATAAACAAGGGAAGATGTTGCTTCAAACAGAACAAAGAGTGATTTCTTTATATAAAGAGAATTCATGTCAAAAGGAAGTGGAAGTGATACTTTGCAATAATTCAAGGGAGAAGGGCAGAGGCAGTGGAAAGCACCAACACTTTTCAGCCTCATCATCAAAGGAATAGAAACTGGAATGACAATGAGGTACTATTTTTAACCTATCAGGTTAATGGAACTTCAAAAAATGGTAATATTCAATATTGGAGAGCTAGGGTTTGCATAGAGACATGTTCAGCATGATTGGAAGGAATATTATATTTCTCCAGTCTTCAGAAAAGGAATTTGGCTTATGATTCTAGAGCCTTGAAAAAATATCTGTAGCCCTTACCTTGGAAATTCTATTTCTGGGATTCTATTAATGGAAATGACCCGAAATGAAGAAAGGGCTTTCTGCCTAAAGGCATTTATTGCTTTTTGTAATATTAGTATTGGGAAGTAAATTAAGTTTTCAAAATGGAGGCTGATTTCAACAAATGAAAATAAAAAATGTAGTCATTCAAAAATCCATAACACATTTTGAATAATATTGTAAATTCCTAGGCTATAATGTTCAGAATAAAATCAGAGTGTAAAGTTTTATATAAGGAATTTTACCAATTATGTAAAATTAGCACAACATGTTTATAAACCAAATATTAGGCAGGAAGTAGACATTGTTCTAGTAAGTTCTTCCATGCTGCAGCCCTGTATGAAATATATATCAAGAGGATATTGTCTAGCAACACCACTTCCCATCCTCTGACTTTTAACATTCTTTTTTTAATTCTTTAATATTTCATATATAAATATAGTGAATTTACAATACCTTATTCCATAATTCCATTCACCTTCTTTTTTCTATACAACCCTTTTTTCTCTCCTGTCAGACCACTTCTTATTTTCAAATCTTTTCACATGTGTCTCCCACTGAGTTTCATCTGGTTTGTTTTTGACAACATGTGCCTGAGCACTTGGTAGAACATGAATGGTATATCTGTGAGCATACCACTGAGGAAAGAATCTTCCAGTTCCACCCATTAACATTAGCCTTCATCAGTCTCTCAGGAAGTCGTGAGCCTCTGCAGATCTTCCCCTTTCCATAATGAAATAGTGCTACGACAATTCCCATGCAGGTTTTGTGGAAATATGCATAGCGCAGTGAAATCATGACGATGATGGCTCTGTCATATGTGGAAGACGGAAGACGGTAGTGTCTGGCCACACTCCTGCCTCATTTAATCTCTTACATCTTACTGCTCCCTCTTCTGTATGTTTCCTGAACCTTGAGGTGGGAGTGGGGGTGTCTTAGATGTTCTGTTTAGGGCTGAGAAGTCTGCAGTCTCTTATTTCTGCCCTTCGGCCAGTTGTGCTTTTCTGTAATAAACACCTTCCATTGCTCCCCCAATCTATGGGTACAATGACAGTTGTTTAAAAAGCAGTTTGATATAGTGTCTTTATAATTAAACCTTCATAGCATGATGCACTCCCTCTAGGGTCTATGTCCTCTCCTTTCATAGGTTCTTGTTCTAGTTTATAGTAACAGGAATGTGATCCTACTGAAAAGTGAGCCTTAAATTTGATCAGAAAACTGTTGGCTGCCACCTCGATATTTAATGGTCACCTCTTGCCAGGTGGATCGTTCCTGCAGCTTTTAGCCTTCACAGATTGATGAGACCGTTGATTGTTTTTCTCCCCCAGTAGCTTGCATACTCTCTGGTACTGTGAAAGCTGTCTAACAAGGAGAAAACTTTCAGACCAGGTTCAACTGGTGTTTTTGTTCATGTCCTGTGATCCACATGTGTTGCATCTTTATTAATAGGATCTTATCATCAGTTTCTGGAGGGCAATCATCAATTCTGGAGAGCAATGGTAAAGGCCTGTACTATTATGGGAGCCTTTGAGACCTCTCTGACCAATGACTTATCAGGATGTATTACATACCTTTTAATTAGAACATTGTTTAGTTATGGCTCTTAACATTTTTACTTCCCCTTCTTCCTCAAAGATCTCAAGAGACACTATGCCTTCCTGAGAGACTATCGAATTAAAGGTTAATGACAGACAGGAGAAGGGAGTTATATACTTTATTGATTTACCTACTAATAAGTTATTCATGTCCCAGCAAGTACTCAGGTGCATGCTAGTAAAGGCATCCTAGATGAAACCCACTGGTCTACATTGAGTGTCTTCCTCGATCACTCTCCACCTGGAGTTCACTGATTCATTTCGACTGGTGTCCACTGAGCTCCAGAAATCCTCTTGTCTACACCTTCCCAACTTTTGAGTTATGTTCGCTCAGCTTTCATGTGAGTGCTAGGGATCCTAACTCAGTGCCTTATGCTTACTGTTCAGATAAACTGTCCATCATGGTAGGGAAGTCATGGTGGCAGGAGCTTGAGGCAGTTAGTTACATTACCTCTGCAGTCAGGAAGCAGAGTAATGAATACTAGTTTGCTTCCTTCTTTTTGTGCGGTCTGGAACACCAGTCCATGGAATGGTACAGTCCACTTTGAGGATGTTTTCTAATCTAGATAATCCCTCAATCAGAGACTTGCTCAGAGGGTCTAAATCCCATCAAGTTGACAATGACAACTAGTAACACTTCTTCCCAATGTGTGGTTTCCTGGAACAGTGTGGGAAGTGGGTTCATTCACATCAGGACTCTTCTATTCACCCTTTAAACGACTTGGTAAAAGTCATTTTTATCTGAAACTTGATGGAGTTTTTGGCAAATGTTGATAGGTACTACCACCTCATCAGCATCCAGTGAACATTTGTTGCATAGATGAATGAATGTTAGGACAGAATGATGTCACGTGTATGAAATGTGTTTCAGCCCTGCCATCTTTGTGGTGCTTAGTAAAACCATCCATTACTGATACCAAGAGCAAAGCCTCCTATCAAAAGGAGCTCCCAAGAAAAGATTAGATTTTGACATGTCACTTGAAATACATTAAACTAGGGTGCACTGAGCAATCTGATACCAGACATTGAAAGGAGAGTTTGGAAATGCAATCATCTAGGTGTTTCCAAGGTCTGCATGCTTGCTGCTCTATAGATGACCCAGATGACCTTCTTCCTACCTGGAAGGTTGGACCTCGTGACAGCTTTCTCACTGACCCTCTGAAGTCTCTCAAAACATTTCTCAGACCCTCATTTGCTCCAGGCTTTGTTGATCAGTACAAAAATGTCACCTTTCAAAGCTAATCTCTCCCTGAGTTTTTGACATACATTCAGCACTGGTGAATTTGCAAGAAAACCTCTGGGACAGAATGGCTTTGCTCAAGCAGAATGTAAACGCCATCCAGCTGGCAGGAGGAGCTGCGAAATCCACCTTCATCTAAGTTGGTTTGTGCCTAAATGCTCTCTGGGGCTTTAGTTATTTTTCCACTTGCTCTCGCTGTGAAAGTTCCATCTTCTAAATGTTAAATCGCTGAGCCATGAAAGGGATGGAGCGTGACCACAGCTGCAGGCAGTGGCGTGGTCATTCTCTCTCTGATGCTCTGGATGTCTGGGACCAGCTGTCGGGAATCCTGCAATGGGTTTCTAAATATTTTCTAAGGTAATGATTATCATGACAGTTGAACACATAGGATATGTGAGGTGCTGTGCTGTATCTCAGTGTTTTCCTTTCATCTTTAAAATAAATTCCATGAGGTAGGGCCTGTATCATTACTTTACAGAGAAGGAAACTGAGACCAATTTGCCCAGGGTCAAAGGACAGGGAAGTAGCAGAACTATGATTAGAACCTAATGTTTTCTGATTTCAAAGCATGTGTCCTTTCCCGTATTTTATGAGCCACAGCAAGAATGAAGATGACTGACATAGTTATAGGACATAGGATGGTTATAGGACCCAAAAGAGACACTGGAATCTGAGTCACTGAAGTGCAATGGATTATGGGAATGGCATCAATATTTACCAAAGTCCTAATGTCAACTTAGAGAATGTAGCCCCGTGACTGGAGAGAGAAGCACAGACTGATATACCTGTCCAAAAGAAAGTCAGGTGGACTGTTTAAGCCGATGTCTATCAAAAACAGGCTGCTTGAAGATGTTCTGCATAAACAGGTGGCATTCTAGATTTTTCTTCCACAACCAATATGAGGTGCAATTTGCTGGCCAATCACAAGATTCTATTTAACATAGCAATCTTGTTCTGCTAAGACACCCATTCCATATAACAAGTGCAAGCAGGCCAGTCCACCTTTATGGGTCTTCAACTGGGACTCCCAGACATTTGGATGAGAAGAAACAGCAAAGTGCTTTCTTTGAGGCAGAGGCACCTCTGCAAGTGAATGTACCCTCTGTATGCTCTTTATTCTTTTTTCTCTGTCTTTGGAGTCATTTGATATTTTAAAGTAGACCGTTTCCAAACAATAATGTATTCTCTGCTTCTTTTATCCCATTCCTCACCTTCGTTCATTCAATTTAACTTTGCTTAAAGGCCTAGAATCACTAGATCTCTTATCTTTCTGTAATTTGTTCTCCTTAAAGTGTTCAAAGTGTCCTTTCAAACATATAAATCATAATCTTTGGAGAAAAAAATGTTTGTCTCCCAAAGATAGATGCTAAAATATAACAAGCTACAAGATATTAAGATGTGTCCATTAATGATAGGATCTATGTTGCCTACCCTTAAGACCAGGGCTCTGACAATAGCCTCCATCAATAGAACACAGCTGATTTTTCAAGTTCAGGTCAGCAAAGGCAACACGAGCCATCACTGTGCTTTTGGGATTGCAGCCACCATACTGTGAGAAAATCAACCAACCACATGGAAGGGACAAGTGTTGCCCATCTGTGCTCCTAGTGGAAAGCTGCATCACCGCCCTTATAGGTGAGTGACTGAGCCTTTAGGTGACTCCTGACCCTAACCTTTAAACTACCACACCTTCACTTGTGTAGCAGAGATAAGCTAAATACCTAACTATGGCCACCTGCAGTACAGTGGGCAAAACAGATGTGACTATGTTAAGTCACCAAGTTTAAGAGATTGAAAAAAAAAACAAAACAAAACATGAGAATGCATGTAATATCTGGAGGAATGTGGGGCAGGTGAGGACTTTTAACAGAGGAAACTAGAGCATATGTTTATGCTGTTGCAATTAACTTTCTTTTGCTGCTGTGAGACATCTCGCATACACAACTTAATGGAGAAAAGGAGTTTTTTTTTTTTAATTTTTTTATTCAATTGTGCATGTGTGCGTGCGTGTGTCTGTAGAACCACGGACGAATTCAGGAACCACCATGGACGCCTCCACCTCCTTCTGCCCTGGGATTCACAGGCTCCGCCTTACCAGGACCAGAAACGCAGGCCGCCCCCGCTTCCGCCTGGCATCTATACGTGGGGTCTAGGATCCGAACTCAGGACCTTCCGCCTGCAAGGCAGAGGCTTAACCCCTGAGCCACCTCTCCAGCCCCGGAAAAGGAGTTTTATTTGGCTTTCAGTTCCAGAAGGAAGATACAGCCCATTATGGTGGAAAAGGGCGTGGCAGGTGGCAAAAGCTGGATAGTTCAGGTCACTGAAATCCTCACGGAGGCAGAGAAAACAAACTTGAGGCAAACCTCAAGAGCAGACCGCTTAGAGAAACCGTAGGGAACTACCAAGACATCAAGGTCCACCCCCTGTGACATGCCTTCCTCCAGCTAGCAAGACTCCTAATGGAGTCTTTTAAAACATCATTAGCTAAGGTTGCAAACACATGAGCCTATGGGAGACACCTCACATTCAAACCATGGCATATGCTAATGAAGAAAAGCAAGGAAAGTTGATGCAGTACAGAAAGGAAGTCACCAAAAGTGGGTGAAGAAGAAAGAAAATGAAAATTAGTTCTACAATAATAGGAAATGGTAGACGGTACACACATCCTAGGGATGGATAAATACATGACAGGAAGACAAGGTGTGTCCTAACTACTTCTACTATGTACGGTGACATGGGAATCAAGGATTGAGAAGAAGCAGTGCACCAGAAGAACAAAAAATAAATAATCAGTAATTATATGACTTACAACACTTAACACCACTTTGCTAGTGGCCAAGGGCTTAAAGCGCTTAATAGTTAAAATTTAATATTTTCTATATGTAGCTGTACCTGTGGACTAAGTGCAATGTTGGAGTTAAACAGGGTTAATGTTTTATCAGGTGATACAGAGTGAATCATGTATCCCAACCATCAGCTTAAATTAACTTTTTGAAGTTCTAACCCCCAAGTTGAATACATTTGGAGATTGGGTTTTTAGGTGGTAATTAGAGCAAAATGAGATAATCTAGAGGCTAATTAATGTTAATGATGCCATAAAATGCAGTTCCAACCCCATAGCATTGGTGGATTTGTAAGAAAACGAAGAGAAAGACATACACATTCTCTATGCCAGGGTGCAGGGAGAAGGCAGACATTAGTAAGCCTGGAAAAGATCCTGCATGGGGCAGGATCCTCTGCCACTTTGGTCTTGAACTTCTCAATCTGCAGATCTATGTGAAATACGCCTACATTCTGTCAGTGGTATTTGGTTGTGGTAGTCTGAGCTGATTGAGAAAAAATATTGAGTCTGACAAAGGGTAAGGAGACAAAGAGGGTCAAAGATGTGCTCACAATGAGAGGCAGATGTGGGACAGTGCAGCAACTCACAGCCTTAGAACCTGAGCGACAAGGAGCTAGCTGAGAATTCGGCCTTCTGGGGGCTGTTGCAGAATAGGAATTAGATATACCTGAGACCCACAGGGCACTGATGATTTTGTCCAATTCTACTCTTAAGCCCATTGTTGCACGTATCTCTGGGCCCCAAGATACTGATTTCCCTTTTGGTCATCATCTAGGATGCTTTATCCCTAGCTTCCAGTTGGCTTTGGTTAAGAGGTGGCTCAAGCAGACCACAGGGCAGCAGGAGACTGAAATCTTCATGACATTGGCTGTCTGCATCGCTGTCCCAGCTTTGTGTGCAGTCCCGGTTTAGGTCCTCTCTCATTGAAAAGGTACAGCTGAAAGCAACCAGCTCTCAAGCCCCACAGCTCATTCTGTCACAGCAAAACCTACTGTAGTTTTCATCAATTACAAATCCATCCTGTCTTGGTTCTCTAGTGCCATTTTCTGTATTCCAAAATGTCTGCCAACGGGAACATTGGGATAACCATCCCCCTGGCCACCATCTTTTGTTCCCTTCCACCTTCCCAGGGAAGTGAGAAGTGGGGTATCTGCAGAGAGACTGGCTCACTGGCCTGAGAAAGAGAGAAAGGGCAGAAAAACTTGATCTCGTTTTTATGTTCCGCCTTCCAACAGGCTAGACTGAACACAGATGAGGTGACAGAACTCACCATGCTTATGATTTACATGTTTCCATGTTTAATCATATATAACAAAGAGATACTTCCTGGGGGGCCCTGGCTTGTTAACTTCCTATCTTCTCTTATTTTAGATACAAGTAAAATCAACCTTGATAATAGCACAGGTGAACTGAGATGCTTGAATTCGTTAAACTAAGCGCCCTTGACCTTGGCTTACCTTGTCAATGGGTGTATTAATTGTATCTGCATATTAGTGTTATTATGGCTAAATGAGTTCATACAGAGAGTTAATACACATAACAAGCATTATGCAGTAATTACTGCTTCACATACACAGAGGGATTAAAGATACATGTACATAGGCATAAAAATTAACATTTAGATAATAAAGAGGCGAAAATGACACTGTTTTCTAGGGAAAGCAGAACTGGGGCTCTGATAGAATACCATTTTATAGTTCATTGTAATTTGTTGGAACAAAGGGCCATTCCTATCTAGAAAGGGTTTTCATTTCCTTGCAGAATAGGAAAGCTGTGCTTGGTTTAATTTAAGTCTCTGTAGAGCAATCTACCTTTGACCAGCCCTTGGGAAACATGAAATAGCTTCTAGCAGCCTGCATGCATTTGTAGTTTGTGTCCATGCCTATAAGACAAATGACCCAGGCTTTCATGTTTATGATCTGACAACAATCCCAGGGTTAGGGGAAGGACAGGCAGGAAGGGTTATTGTTCTGGGTACAACTACAAGGCAGACACTGTAGAGTAATCTAAACAGGGGGGCCATAATAAACGAGCTTTCAGTTTTGAATGGAGAGCAATGATAAGAAGAAAGCTCTGGAAGGCTCCTCAAAAAAGATAAACCTAGAAGGGGTCCCTTTCTCGTTAAAGAAGGTACAGCTGAAGTCCACCAATGACTGAGAATTTTGCTAGGTTTGGGGACAGAGCTGGTCTAGTGAACAAAAAGTAACAGCCCATATTCCAAAGGCAGGAGGCAGGTGGGCAGAAGAGAGTCTGAGCCCTGCATATTGAGAGAGCAGGAAAAAAATGTGGCACAAGCCAGCTGAGGTTGTATTCCTAAGTGCGGGGGAACTCGGGGACCACGGCAATCACAAGAGTAGAGCCCAGAGGAGCCAGGTTGGTAGTTCTGGGGCAAACACATTCCCTGGCCTGGTAGGTGTGCAGGGAAAGAAAAGCAATCAACCCAAGACTACTGCAGACAGGAGTTGCCAGGGACCTTGTTCTGTGGGAACCTAGTCACTTCTGTGTTCTTGCAGGTGCGGTCCTAGGAGGGTCTTTGGGCTCACTAGGAAGTCAGTACTATTGAGAGCAAGAGACAACAGTTGTTCTCTATTAGCGACCCCTATCAGAAGGACTATCTCAATTCTGGACAGCATTCCTATGTCACAATGCAATCCTGGTAGCACTGACTGAAACTTCTTTCTAGTCATTGTCTAGTGTATTATTCCAAATGTAATTACACCAGTGAAAAATTCACTAAAAATACTTCTTGCGCCTGGCACTCTGTGGGAGCTTTTCACACTTTTCTTTTTTTGGCAGCTTTTGTAACAACTACACAAGGGTTATATTTAAGTTAATGCATTGTGCTCCAGACAATAACCATGGAGATGCACTATGTAATTGGCCTTACCAATAGTTAGTATTGCGCTGTGGTCTTTTGGCATATAGGAAGCTATGCTTAGCAGGCTTATAATCATGATATTAAGGACCTGGAAATGAATTCCAAGATAACATTTCTGCAAGCATCATCCATTCTCTGTTTCATTACGAGGAGGGGTCATTCGATAATCTTCTGATGGCATTGGGTAAATCTATTTCTTGAAACTGTTCTCCAGGGATAAACAGATAAAGTCATCATTTTGTTCACCGTGGTGTCTCTAACTCTCAAAATGACTGATGGGCCATAATGGTAATCCATGGGGATGGAGTGTGTCTGCAGTGGGGATGGCTTTTGGTTTCCTTGGCAACTCTCTCCTAGGGACACCATGGCAGCCACATTTATTCCAAGCTAAGAGTCTGATAAAAATTATTTTTAAAGAAAATATAGTATTTCAATTGAGATTTTTGAATATCTAAATACCTTCAGTCAAGAGAGCTGCATCTTATTCTGTTATCATTGTTGTTTGTTTGTTTGTGAGCTGCTTTCTCATTAGCATAGCAAATTCTGCCCTGGGAGAGATGCATGCTAGCAGGGAGGGGGCGCGCCAGGGGTAGAGAGATTACAGAAGCTTAACAACCCCAGTGCCAAGAGGAAGTGGTTTTTCTCTTGACTCCATTTTCCAATATAGCCCTGAGGGAAACTCATTTAGAATCTAAGCCAGTCCCTTCGAATACATGCACTCCTTGGTGTGGTGGTATTCAATCCAAGCAGAAATTACTTAGTCTTTCCAATTGTTTTTACAGAGAAGCTGGCTTCTCTGTGACATTGATTGCCATTTCCTAAGCTGGGGTCACTCCCACTTGGCATTGAGAGTATGAAGGAAAAAGCTGCCTTATAGATTGTGAAGCATCCCCCCAATGTGAAAACTTGGTCTCTAGGAATTACCAAAGATCCCCTGGGAGGCAATATGTGAAATCTGCTAGCAATCCCGTGAGTCACTAACTGATGTTCTTATTCCCGCATCAGTCCTGGAGTCTTTAATTTTGGTTTCTTAAACTGAATAAACTGTGCTTTTGGCACTTGAGAGTCCATATCAGAACAGCTGTTGGAAAGAGCTATGTTACGTTGACATATAATTTTACAAGAGCTCTTGTACATGAGAACATACCATCAACATTTTGGGATCTGTCTTCCAGCCCTAATCAGTTCATATTTCTGTCAAAACCACCCATAATCCAGATGAGAGTATTTACATATGCCAGAGAAGACACTGACATCTCATAGTCTGAAACATGAAACATAAAGGAATAGTTAAGATACCACAGGATGAAAGCTGGGTTAGAGTCTCCTAATGAATTTCATGTTACAATGTTACAGAATACAATTAACCACACAATTAGACACATCTGTTGCAGGAACTCTAAGCTTAAGTGACACTTCTAAACCCTAGAAAATAAGGAGTAGTTTTTCAATATCTGCTATTAAAATATCAACTTGTGAAAAAAGATAAAATGGGAGGGAGGCTGGCAGGTAGGAAGGTCTGTAATGGGATGGGGCTCAAGATGGAAGTGTGAAAATACCATAAACTCCCCATATTCATGAATAAAACAATAATAGACTAAAAGTAATTAAATAAACTTAAATAGAGAAAATAACACTGCAGCCCTGTTGCAGCTACCTTGCATGGTTGCTGATAATAATCACCATCAAATGGTTTAAGGGAAAAGGGTTTATTCTTTTGTGATAGTCCGATTACAGTTGCTTGTCCAGCTTGGCAAGAGAACCCACATCAACACCAAGGGCTAAGGGAGCTGGCCATACCATATCCAGGTAACAGCTGAGAAAGGGACAATTTTACTTGCCAGATCAGATGTCTGCTAAGTATACAGATAAATGCCAGTGTTCTCAACCAGCTCTCTGTATTTTATTCACCTGTCTAGCACTTAGTTCCACTCACCTTGGGTTGGGTCTTCCCCATCAACTAGATAATCTCCTCCAGGTTCGCTCTGAGCTTAACTCAACTACTAATTATCAATAAAGGTGCCCAGAGTTTGAACCCTCAACCACTGACACTCGTATCTAACTGTGACAAGTTCCTTCTGGATATCTTAAACTGCATTTCTAGAACGAGGGTGTTGCTCTCCAAGTTCTGTTCACCAGAAAGTTCTTTCTCTGATCTAAAAATAAAAAAGTCACAAAAGGAAAGGCATCACATGTTCTCTTCCCATGTATGGAAACTGAGTAAGAAAATATCTGAAGGTAGAAGGCAATTCTGGAACTTGTCAAGGGTGCCTGGGAGAGAACAGTCAGAGACAGAAGGATTGATGGGAATGATCTATCCATGATGCAAACATATATGGAAATAACATAGTGAACTCTATTAGTTTATTCTACTAACATGTGCTAGTAATTACGATAATACTTTTCTCTTTTTCTCTATGTCCTCAGCCTTGTTTTTTGGGAGTCCTCTGGCTAAGAGTCAGGTTGACCATGGTCAACGACAGGAAAGGATACTAACCATTTACTCCTTCCAGCATCTTGTGTTCAGTGCATACCTACTTTTATTAAAACATCAAGGAATTAGAAAAGAAAAACCTCAAGAATCAAGTGATTCCAAGCTTTTTCTTAAGAGCTACCCTGTATAGAAACTGTAGTTCTGAAATCAGAATATCACCCCTCAATTGGCCAGCTGCTGACAAACCTCAAAGACCAATACTATGAAAAATGGATCTCTGATTGCCTTTGCAGACATTGCCACTTGAGAAGAAATTAAAAGCATTAATACTGCTGAGCCAAAGACTTCAAATTGTGTATGGAGTGGTGCACCTCTATTTTCCTTCCTTTCAATACCACTTAATTTTCTCATGAGGAATTCTGCCTGCCTTGAATGACTGAGAGCCATTGTGCACTTTAAGCTTTGGTAAGTATGATCTTTACTTGCAATTTTCACTTAAGAGATGAATCAGTTAAAATTTATACAAGTAGTCGATATGTCTAAACAAAGGGTGTCCAGAGGCAAAATGCTGTGTTTTACCTAGTGGCTTAGCTCCAGATTTGCCACTTTACTCCTTTTGGTTCTAGATAAATAAGATAAGCTAAGTTCACCACATTGATGATAGTCTTTTTCCCTAAGATGATGGATGAGAAGTAGAAAGAGCTACAAGGCCAGGGTCTTAAGCCACCATTAAAAAGATGACTCTGGTTAACCGTAGGACCTCTCAGCTAGATGAGATGTTGCAAGTTTTTTATTTAACCAAATGAAATGGGAAAAGCAATTACATGGCTCACAGAAGACAAAGATAAGAAAAAAAATTCACAGATGGAGAATGAAGGTCTAAACTAAGATACAGTAAATACAGCCAACTGTATCTGGATTCTGCATCTGTGGATTCAGTCAACAGTGAGTCAAAAATACTAAAAAGCAATTGCATCTGCATTGACCATCTGCAGCTCTTGTCATTATTCTCAAAACAGTATATAGTGACAACTATTTACATTATAATAGCGATGACGTATAATAGAGATGATATATGGGGGAATTGTGAAAGTGCTGCACACACAAAGCATCCTTGGATTTACATATATATGAACCTAGAATCAATTCACCCATGGATATTGAGGGAGGACTTCAGACAATTTCAGTTTAATCCTCAAAATCACATGTCAAGGTTGGAGTAGTGTGGCCATTTTCCAGGAGAGGAAAGTTAAGACATGGAGAGATGCATATCTCTCTGCTTCATGGTTTTTCGTTAATGGTGGGAGAGAAGGGGCTGGCAAGAAATCGGAGACCAGGGAAACTTTCCAAATAGAGTTTTTCCTCTTAAATCATCGAAATATTTTTCAGCCCCCATAAATTATCAATTGTTTGAAAACAAGTATCAACTCCCCACCCGACTGACTCAGCAAAGGCTTAGAAGGAGGCCACAGCAGAGCTAGGAGCCCAATAAGTAAGAGTGCTGCTAGAAGCTGTGTACCCTCGAAATCACTTGGAGCCCACCAGCCCTGTGTGTTGACCCACAGCATGCATGTCGGTATCAGCCAAACCTTTCTTCCCCGTGGGAGGGAGGATTTATAGGCTGATGGGAGGCAGGCCAGCTGTGTATTTGCACCGTTTGTAAATGAGATGCTTTTATGAACTCCACTAGTCTACGTTGTGTGAAAATAAGGTCCTGAAAGGAACGTCACTGACTTGATTGATCTAACTGATTAGAACCTTAATGGCTATGGAAAGCCTAATTATAATTGGGAGAGGGAGGCTAGAGAGATGACTCAGGGCTTAAGACTACCTCAAAACCAGAAGGTCCTGAGTTTGAATCCCAGGTCCCACGTAAAAGAAACCTCAGGCAGAAACTCAAGAGTCCTGCACTTCCTGCCCTGGTGGGCGGAGCCCGGGAAATTCCAGAGTGAAGCAAAAAAGAGGTAGAAGCAATCCAGGATGATTTCCAAAGTCACTCTTGGGAATCCACAGGAACACTCAGTGCCCTCTGACAGACACACACACACACTAAACAAACAAACAAAAAAAACAAACAAACAAGTAAATAAATAAATAAATAAATAAACAAGTAAATAAATAAACAAGTAAATAAACAAATAAACAAGTAAATAAATAAATAAACAAGTAAATAAAATTTATAATTTATCTTGTGTCATCTTTAATTTCCCTTAATAGCCATTTCGTGCTCTTCTTCTATGAGGGTCTTAACATCCTATGACTATCAGGTAAAACCTTTTGAAATGTTTTAACTCAACAAACTCTAGTATTGTATCCTGGAGAAACAGTCAGGTATCTAGTAAGTAGGTGATTTTATAAGTCCCTCTCCCATTATGCAGAAACATTTATTCTGAACTAGAATTTTCCTTCCTTGCCAGACACATTTCTGCTGGTTACTTATACATACTTACATATATAGATATACATGTACACATGTATGTGCATGTGTATGTGTGGGGGGGAGTACTTTGTATGGAATTTTCCTTCAATGAGCAACTACCATTTTTGTCTGAGACCATCAAGGTCATACCTGTTGACATTTGACATTTCCTCAGACAAGAGGAGAAGGGACATTGGATCCATCACCTAGGATTCTGGCCTCTTCTGGAACATTTCCCAGCCTAATTGTATGTGACCTTGCATGCACCGTTCAGGCTTGAAGTCTAAAGAAGAGCTGGAATACACCTGGCATCCCAGGTTCCCTCACATGAGCCTTCAGGGGCTGGACTGTATGGAAAGGATGCTAGGGTATATAGGCTAAGGAAGGTTAATTGAAGGGGGATTCCATCTACACGCCATGTAGAATCCATCAGCCATGCTGTAGATGAGACTTTCCATTGTGATTGTTTTAGGGATCATTCCTATGTATGTAATCCTCACTCCTACTCCTGTGCATAAACCCAATAAACTCATTGGATCTTGGCACAAGCTTTACTTTGGTCTTTCATTAAATTCCTATCTGGGGTAGATAGACAGTGTGAGGCTTCTCCCCAGGAAAAGTGTTTGAAAAACAGTGATTCAGTTACTGCCAATCACATATACTGCGAATAGGCATATAGAACCCCAACAATTTAGGAGAACAAGGGATTTTAGTCTGACTTACAACTAACTCTTGATTTCACTTTATCAGCATGGGAGGAGCCCATACCAACAAAAGAAACCAAGGGTAGTGACCACAGAAAGCTGAGGGAGACCTTGATGGAGGCCATCAAGGTCTGCAAGTAAGTAATGAGAAACCTGGTTAAGTTCACAGACGTTCTTTCCTGATCTCACCAGAAGGGGAGGGCATATAGTCTAGCAGATTAAAAAGTAATCATTTTGCAAATGGGCGATGGACCCCTCCCTCACTGAGGTTTCCTACTTTTATTACATCTACCCTTGAATGTGCTGTTATAACAAGACTCCAGTTTAACAGCTTTTTGTCTCTGGCCAGGGGGTGACATACAGTGCCCAGCAGGATGGAGTGAAGGACATTGCAGGAGCAGCAAAACTGCAAAAGAAAATCAACAAACCACAATCCAAAACTTCAGAGACTCTATATCAATCACATAGAACTAGGCCAGCCTAATCTCTCCCCATCCTGGAGCTCAGGGACATTTGCTGAAGAGGGGGCGGTAAGATTGTAAGAGCAAAAGGATGGGAGGAGCAATGATTTGCAAGATTCTCAACAATAGTTGGGGCCAAAGCAATCGTAATGGGACTTTGCATGCCCGGCGCAATGTCCAGCGCACTGTTGCCCTCATAAAGTCTAGCATCTGTTAAGGGCACCGAGATCCCTGGAGGCAAGGGATTGACAGCCATAGTAGTGCTCCTATGCTTAAGGGGAACAAGAGAAAGGGCTTATGGAAATGCCACTGGGTCCTTATATGTCATCGGAGAGGAGGACCCAGTGGAGAGTCAGGCGTACACAATAAAGGACTCTCTGGGAATTGGGGGGGAGGTACTGGGGGATGGGGAGGGAGAGGAGGGGGAGGAGGGGTTTTGGGGGAGGAGGGGGGAGGGAGGGAACTGGTAAAATTTTTAAATGTATAATTACATTTTTAATAAAAAAAGAAACAATTAAAAAAAAAAGAAAGCTGAGGGAGGTCTAATTTCTTGTTAGCATGCCTGTAGGTCAAAATACTGAACCAGATATCCCTCCTTTTTTAGAAATAGACCAGCCCATTGTGAAGTGGGTCTTCCAACATCAGTTGGATAATCTCTCACAGGATTACTCAGAAATTGTTTTATATATTGTGCTGAAACACCAGATCTGAATCCCAAATACCAGATTGCCTTTTCTTGAAAGGGATGCTCAATGATAGTATGATCAGACCTAATCTTTTGTATATCATTCATTGACTCTTATCTGTAACACATTACACATGCATCTAATATGGTACATTACAAAGACTAGAATGGGATACATTTTGCATAATTAAATCTAATACCTCTCTGATAATTTTTTTTTCTGTAACTACAGAGCGTATTTGCTTAGAGGTCTCAGAACCCAGTTAGATAACTGTTCCCGGACTTCAAAAAACTGCCATGCAATTGAAAACTAAAATTGCCATCTGTCCACGCAGAGCTTCTTGTGGTATTCAGTCAGCCAGTAAGAAAAGGTGCTAGGTTGTTGGCTGGGGCACTTAATTCTACAAAAGGAAATAGTGTTAACTTAAGCAGTTGGGTGAGAAATAATTATAAATGGAACACAGGCATTTCCCTGGATACCTCTTAGTTCAGCTGTGCTGAACACAACATGCCGGTGGGCAGAGCTACAAAGGGTTCACATGCTGTGGGAAGGAAGGCTTGAGTCATGCACTAGGCAGACATTTGTGATCTCCTTGGGTGCTGGCTGCAGGCCTGGAGAACAGCAAGTGTAGGGCACTGAGTTTCCGCTATAACCTTGGGACTAGTCACAGTACAAAGGTTTGGCCTCCCAGAATGGATTTTTAACATAGGCTTAAAATTGTCAAAATACTGAGGCTGGGGTGAAGGGAGACATGAGAGGCACTGACTTCAGTAGGAATGCTGGACCCAGAGAGAGATGCTTGAGCTGGGAGGTTTCTGAGGTGTCTCGAAAGGCCGAGTTGCAGGGGCCGTGGTGTGAAAGAGGTTTCGGCTCATGTGACTGAGCTACAGCTAAGTGAGCACTGGGATTTGAAAGGCAGATGAGGAAAGAAGAGCCGACAAGGATGTGGAGTTGCTAAGAGTGACTACCATGTGGAGCTTAACCAACGTTGGCCTTCCAGCATCCCAAACCCTCCCCATGGAGGACCATCCTGCAAAGAACAGATACATCCCACGTGTACTAGTTAGAGATATAGACAGCAACTTGACAATTGAAGCCTGAACTCTGGGCACATCTGGGAAGAATTAGTAGTAAAGGCAAGGCATCAAGCAAACCTGCAATCTGATTGATGTGGGAAGACCCAACCCAGGATAGGTGGGGACATAAGATTAAGTTCTTTCAGTAGGTTGACAGTCTTCAGCATACTTAGCTAATCTTGCTTTCTGAATTGGGAGGTTTGCTCTTCTTTCAGTAATTCTGTGGATATGGTGTGATCAATTCCTGTGGCTGCTTGTGGTGATATAAGCTTTGCTGAGCTGGACTGAGAACTGTAACTGAGGTTTGTAAGAAAGAATAAGATGCCCTTGCTTCCCTCGCTTTTTGGTCGTGTGTTTGTCGGCACCATGCCAGTAAACTGCAGCACCACTCCCACTGGAGAAGCTGCCATGAGATTCTCTTCCCACCTCTCTAGAAGTAGAAAGGAACACACCAGTAGGTTATGTGGGAGTGACCACCAACTATCACCCGAGAAGCCTAGTTTTTAAAGAATATGCCCAAGAAGAGACAATTAATGAACATTTGTAGCAGATGCAATGATGGAGCCGAAAGCCCCAGGATCATGGGCACCAAGGCCACCATGCCAGCTGCAGTGGCCTGTAATGTGGTCGCTAACACCATCAATCAGGCGTTTTCTCCCTCAGTTATACTGACTCTCTTGGCTCCTGTAGCTTCTTGCCCTGGCTCACTCGGTCATTCTGCACACTCACAGATCCTTCAGAGACTCTTACTTGTACTGCCTTAGGACAGATTGGATCTTTGTTGTTTACAACCAATATTCCTACTTAGAGCAAATGTTTCCAGCAAGAAAGTCTGGAGCGTAGCCCAGGAGTGGCTGGGAAAGTATAGTAAAGGCACACTTCTCTGGAGATAAGCTGGTCCAGGAAGAGTCCAGAACTTCAGGCGGCCATGCTTGGAAAGGTGTTGTCATACAGGATGGTGGGAGAGATTTGGCCCAAGAAGAATATGATAAATTGGGTACCATGATCTTCACAAAATGAGAAGGTGTGCGTTGGTTATATTAAGGAATGAGGTAATGTAATTTGTTTGCATTGTCATTGAATTCATGAGCAAAGAGCTTAGGAAAAGAGTTTTATTCTTTCTTGAGATTCTAGTTACAGTTCATAGTCCAGGTTGATGGGAGAGTTCATACCAACACCAGGGGCCAAAGGAACTGACCATACCATATCTACAGGGATTGCTGAGGGAGGGGCAAATCTCACTTGCCATATTGCAAGTCAGCCCAAGTATGCTGAAGAATGCCAAAACACAGGATCATCTCCTTCTCTTTTATCTATCAGGAACAGTCTCACCCACTGTGACTGGGTCTTTCCGCATCGATCAGGCGATCTTCTGCAGGCTCGCTCAACGCTTCCCTTAACAATCTCACAGATGTTAAGAGCTCAGTCTTTAATTGCCTAGTTGACATTTATTTATCTAATTAGCACAGAAGGGAATCATTTCACCAAATGCATTGACTCCTGGAATAGAGAGAATGTACACAGCACTGGGAGAAGCTGGAGAAGAGACCAGGCAGCAGAGAGCAAAGAACTTATAGATTGAAACTTGGTCCTGAGGCTCAGCACATGGGAGAGATGTTGGGAAGCCATGTTCTTGTGGCAACATAGGTTTCACCAAGGTTTGAGCTCATATATGAATGTGTGCAGAGAGAGAAAGGATCTAGAAGCAACTTTCAGTTATGAGACAGAAGTTTCTTAATGACGACGGCGCTCCGAGCAGACCCTAGGACGTCAACACAGCCAGGACTTACACATACGTGTTGGCTGCCGCAGGAGAACACAGGTGTGTTAACCCATGGGGGTGTGAGGCCTGGTGTGTTTGCCAAGCACAAAGATGCCTTGAGAGACAAGCCTTCAGTTGTACCTGCATGAGCAGAGCCATGGCTTCCCAAGTGTGGAGTTCTAGTTCCAATGAGTGTGTTTGCTGGGCTTTCCACTTGATGTCCATACATATCTGTATAGTGAGAATAATTAGGTCCTAGCACTTAGTAATTGTACAGATTAGAAGGTGATATCTACAGGGTACTTCTTTTTTAAAAAATTTTTTATTTATTCAATTGTGCGCGTGTATGTGTGTGTGTGTGCGTGTATGTGTGCATGTATGCATGTATGTGTGATCTACAGGGTACTTCTAGGAAAAAGATCACTTGAGAATAATTAGGTTGCAAAAGTAAAAATAGGGCAGATAATGTATACACACCCTTTGCCCAGATTCTCCTCTTGTTCATAGTTTACCCTCCTCATTTCATCATTGTAGATCTATGAATATGTAAATTTATAGCTCTTCATATTCCACTATGTCAATTCGAACTCTCATGGGTTTTCTATTTACCCAGCCTAGAGCTGGCCTTTGTAGCAAATTGTTTGTCCCCAGCTTTCCTGAATCTGGCACAGTCTCACTGCTTGCCTTTGTCTTATATACATGTCCTTTAAAGATATTTGCCTCAACAATGCAAGTTCAAGGGAAAAATAAGACAATATAGATGAATACAAAGGACACAATCAAATCTAAGCCTAGACACCAGAGCAGGTTACTCTGACCATCCTTTATTTGCTTGCTATCTTTGGTGAGCATCCAAATGTCAGTTTCATTCCTCCTTTGAAAACAGTGCACCTGTTTATCTTGTATGTATCTAGCAAGGGGAGGAGGTGTGTGTGTGTGCCAGGGGATGTAAGTGGAGGTCAGAGTACAATTTCCAGGACTCAGTTCTCTCCTTCCACCACGTGGATTCCAGGGATCAATGTCTTCAGGCTTGGTGGCAGTAGCCATTATCTCCTCAGTCATCTTGCCAGTCCTCATCTATTTTTTGTCCTGGCTCTCTCTATTTGTTGCTTCTTTGATCTTAAAAATACCCTCATATTGCTCCTTTGTACCGTGTGTATGTGTGTGTGTGTGTGTGTGTGTGTGTGTGTGTATTTGTGCGTGTGTTCATGGCCACACACAGTCACATGTGTATAAATCTGAATGTGCTTCATAAACAATATATTCTTATGCAAGTCTAAATTATGCCTAAACAATGGAGCTAAGAAATGGGAATGCATGGAGCACAGTTCCCTGCTCCCCGTTGCTCTTTTGTCTGGCTCTCTGGATTCTCCGCTCATTTCTCTTCTCTCTATCAGATCAGGACTCTCTTGGTGTCCCCAGAGCACTGTAATTGCGTCTTATTGAATCACACTGCCATTATCTGTTTATAGGTTCTAATCTCTTTCCAGCTTGAAACAGCAGGGCTATGTTTTTTATGTGTCTTGCTGTCTTTATTACCCAATATATCTCTGACACGTAGTAGGTTGTTAATAAAGAGACACAGAAAGTGTACCCAAGTGGATTAATGGAACCCTGTTTGAATATATTCCTGAGGGGTGCAGAGTTATCTTGGAAAGCCTCTATTTTTGTATGCAGGTGAATGAGGAGCCTCAGTAGCTGTCTAACTAGCAAGACCATTAGCTTATTGAAGACATTAGCCCTCCCCTGCTCTGCTACTTATAAATTATTAGATATGCTTAGGTTTCTGGTCAACATAATGGTACCTTAGTGAAAACAAAGTAAATAATGAAACAAAATCACCTATAGGTGGGAAACTCAATCTTTTTAAATTAAGACAGATGGAAAAAAATGGTATAAAATTAGAGCGCCAGATGGTATTGATACATTATGCTAATTTTCTATTCACATATTCAATTATAGTTTAAATAAAAACTAATATGTGTAATTTATCTCATGGAGTATCCACTCTCTTATTTAAAATTCTTACAGTATCCAATTGACCCACCAATCTCATGCAACAAAGCCATAAAACATGCAAGGTATTCGAAAGGGGGAGTTGGCTCCTGTGAGGGCCTAGGAGGAAGACTCACAGGGCCAAAAGTCAATATTGGTTTCTGTGTCTCAAGAGTCTGGCTGCCAAATGAAATCATGCTATCCAGTTAAATTTTAATTAAAAGTCATTTTTCTACTGCTAATATATACCAAATACTTTATACCAAACTAGAAAATGTGCATATGCATATATGTATATATACTGAAACCATTTTTATTCTAATAATAGTGTATTAAATATTTTCCTTTGTATATTTTGGGTTCTGCCCTAAGATTTCAGATTCATTGATAAAGAAGCAGATTCCTAAAACAATTGTGTGGTTATCAATTTCTCATGGAAATCAAAATTAGTTGGAATGGAAAAGTAGGGCTATATGCTTTTTTTCCCACACTGACACTGGAAATTCATCAGACCAAATATTGCTCTGAGGTCTTCTCTATTCCGTGTAGTACCAGGAATCAAAGTCAGAGCCTCAAATATGCCAGGGAAGCACTGAACCCTCTGAGCTACATAGATTCATGGATCCTGGTATCTCCGGGGATCTTTGGACAATATTACCCTGAATATCTAGAAACAACTATTATTAATAAATATTGCTAGAAACAGCCACCTCAGAGTTGGTATAAGAATTAAAAAGATGGCATAAGAGGGGTCCAAAACCTGGGGTCTCAACCTCCAGCTTTTCTTCAGTAGCACCTAGAAATGTTACATGTCCCTCGTGGCAGAATCTGAGACACTGCTTCATGAGTGATGAGGGCTCAAGGAGTTCATAGTCACTGATGCCTATTAGCTTCCAGCCTCACTGTCTGTTTATATCAAGAGAAGATAGTCCATGGGCAGAGATCGCTGCCAGAGGGCCAGAGAAAAGCCAGTGGATAAGAGGCATGAAGCTGTGAAGCTGTCTCAAGCTGGGCAAGCTTTAATTGTTATTGTGACATGTGGAAGGGGTGGTGCTTCAGAAGTAGCACAAGGACTAGAGAGAGAATTCAGTGGTTAAAAGCATTTACAATGCAACCAGGAGGACCTGAGTTCAAATGCCAGCACAAACATACCAAGCTAGGTGAAGTCTTGTGGACACCTTTAATTCTAACACTGTCAGGGGCAGAGATAGGAGGATTCCCTTGGGCTCCTGGTTATGAGTGACCAGGGATAGACTGCCACAGAGGAATGAAACAATGAGTAATGGAGAAAGACCACTCGACACCATTCCCTGGTCTTGATCGCACATAGGTGTTCCCATGCATACAACACAAACACATATACACACACATACATGCGTGCACAAAGGTCTGTGCACACACACTCACACAGTAGCACAAAAAGAAACACAAAATGCTGACAGTGATAATGTCAAAGACAATGCTATTTAGATAAAATCTCATGGGAGAAGATGTATTGCATGAATGGATGTCTGAATCCATCATCAGATCTTAAGGAAAATAAATGTTTCTTGAATCTGGCTCACTCTGTACAGAGCAGAAAATGTGAATCTGAAAATAGGAGGGCTTGATTAGTTTACATACAGTCTCAATTTTTCTTGGCCTCAAATTTTTCTCTGATTGTACTAAAATAATGAAAGCTGTGGCAGGCTTAATTCCTTAATGTTTAGCAATTGTAGCTTATTTTTAAAAAAAAAAGATAGTTGCTAAGATATTTAGCTTGTGAATATATAGCTGTTGTTTCAGTGGTGATCAAATCTTTCCTAGCTTGATCACTGTTCCCTTTTTTTTTTCTCATTATACCCTTTGATCCAGTTCCACTTCATAGCTAACACACTCTTTCTCTATTCGTCCTTGTTAGTTTTCACAACTGAACAAATTGTTTCTCTCTGTTTTGACCCACAGCATCTAGGTTTATGGTGTTCCACATTTACATTATGTGGGAATCTGTGTGTGTGTGTGTGTGTGTGTGTGTGTGTGTGTGTGTGTGTGTGTGTGTTGTGTGTGTGTGTTGTGTGTGTGTGTGTGTGCATCCATACCTTGTTGATTCCAATACTCTCAAGAGAAAGAATCACATCTCTAGTCTCCACAGTATCATACTCTGCACTTTAAATCAGATGATCAATTATTCCAAAAGAAGAAGGATGGAATTCATTTTAAAAATGACATAATGCATATTCACGAGTGAAAGAATCAGGGCTTCTTGAAGAAATGGCTCATTTCAAAGCTAGCATTAAGAAAGTCATATAAAAGAGGATCCCATTAAAAGGACACAGAGGTTAAACTGGAAGGGGATATCACTAATCAAAAACAGAACAATTTAAGCAACAAAATTTATAAATATGGTAATTCACAGAATAAAGTAAAAATCTGAGTCCTCACAGAGATAAAGCATGACAAATAAGTTAATATTTCAGAAAGAAACAATTGCTTCAGAAGAATTCTTGCTAAATGTAATAGAATATTGCCTTTACAGAGCACACTATGTTGACAATCAGTTAACTAATTATTTTATATAGGAAAATTAAAACTAATGGGCAATAAGATATCTCATAATTACAAAGAAAATATTAACTTGTACTGGAAAACCTTGGAGGTATTACTGTAAGCTATTGATAGAAAATATTTCCTAGGGTCTGGCCACTAGACACCATACACTCTATACATTAGCCTTAACAATATTAATTTATATCTTGGAGTCTAAAGGATGGGTAGCCCAAGATGGAGATGGTGGCAGATTTAGTGTCTACTTACACAGACTTCCTGTTCACAAGTGTCTGCATTCTTATTGTGTCCTCACTTATGGAGGGGTTAGTGGAGCCCTTAGGACTTGTCTATAAGGGCACTAATCCTGCTGAAGAGGGTTCCATCCTCACAACATGTAGCTTCCCCCAAACCACTACCAAAAGCCCAAGCTCCTACTACCATCACATTGAAAGCCAGCAAGTGAATTAAATAGTACAAATGTTTGGTCCCAAGAATAAGAGAAATCAACATCCCATGCCTCCTGACATAATGTGCTAAGATGAACATTTCTTGGTATTTCTGAAAAACATGCTTAGCATAATTCTAAACACAAAAAAATATCACACAAAGTCGAACTGAAGAACAATCCATAAAAATCTTATATGTAGTGTTCAAAGCTGTCAGTCATTATTTGAATCAAAAAAAAATCTTAGAAAGGACATAATGTAGACATGCAGTGAGTGTGTGGTTGTGAATAGGTTACTAGGCCAATAAGGGTTTTCTTTGTTACATAGAACATTAGTAGGATAACTGATAAAGCTGAGTATTTAATAGTAATATTTCAGTCAAGTTTCTGATTTTTAAAATTACACAGTTGCTACGTTGGATATAATTCCCATCTATAGGAAATATAAACATACTTACAGATATAGTAGTAGTATTCAACTAAGCAGAACAAAGGGACAGATAAAAATATAAATTATACATAGATATATGATTGAAATGTAGTGATATACATATATGAGGGAGATAAAAAGAGAATATGACAAAAGTTGTTTGCTTTTATAAGTAATTCTGAAAGAACTAGATTTATATATAGAAAGTTTAAGAATGATTTTTTTTACAGTTCTCTAAGTCTAAAATTATTTCAAAAATTTTAAATGGAGAAAAAGCTTTGAAAGTAAAAAAACTATAATTATTTTTAAATTAGTCAATTTTAAAAACTTATTTCAGTATTTTTATTTTTAGAGATTATTTTAAAAACACATTTATATACTGGTTAGAAAAAAGTTTATCTCAATTGCCCCCTGGTTTTTCTGTTTCTGGGAATATCTTTAACATTACCATGTGGGAGAGGTTCTTGTGTCCATTCGGAAGATGAAAACATTTACAACCAAAAAGGATATAGACTGACTGAAATCCATGGAACATGCAGAGCAGACACCTTTTCCTTCACTACATTTAGAATCTCTCTATTTCAATCATTTATTCAATTTACTTAATTGAATAATTTTTACCTTTCACAGTTAACTTAAGCAGTCCCATTGAATTAAGCACCTCTTACCAGGTGACACTTACAGCTTTCTGCTACTTCTCTGAAGATCTGAGGCTAGGGGAATAGAAAATAAAAATGTGGACACAGAAAATTATATTGAAAATGAAAATAAACATTGACCTTCTGCATTCCCACTAAACAAGTAAAAGAAGTAGCTCCTGTACACATTCAAAGCTCCTTATATTCCTGAACAAATAATCCTTTGATAAGTGCTTTTAGTTTCCTAAATAAGCTGTGATAACCTGTTATTTTTTATGGTTTTAATATCTGTAGTGCAGCAAGTACAATAATTTTTGTCCTTAGGGTTCATAGCTACTTGGAAGTGAGGAATAAGCAGATATTGATTGGCATGGTGTCACAATGCGTACAGTCTGTCATTTGATCATTGAGAAGAATCAGGAGGAAAACCCCAAGGCCTGAGAGGCACCTGGTCCTGAATTCATATTAGGGATCATGTGTGAAAACAGCTGGCTCATCCAGAAATAATGGTAATCCAGGCTGCTGCTTTCCCCCAACACCTGCTACCTGCTTGTCACTGAGTAACAGAAATAGAAACTGTGACACTGGGAAGTGTTCACTTCAGAAGCACTAACTAAAGCTGCATGGTCCAGCTTACTTTGTCCCTGTGTCCTATGACAGATGCAAAGAAAGGCAAGGACTTCTTGGCCAGGAAAGAGAAAAGACATGCACACAAAAGAAGCGTGGGAAGTTAAAAATAATAAAATACCTACTAGCTAGCAGATGATGACCTGCTTTAAGGAGAACTTGAAACCTGACATGATGGCACATGCCTATAATCCTAGCTTGCAGAACACAGAAGTAGGAGAACCTCAAGTCAGTGGTCAGGCCACTTCTACCTCAAGAAAACCGAATTAAGAAAGGGGGCACAAGGGTGAGGAAAGAGGAAGTTGTGGAAGGGGAAGAGGAGCAGGAGGAAAGCTTGTTGTAAGACCTATTAGAAACAGAACTGAAAACAAACAAACAAAAAAATACCCCATCAACACACCCAGTGAGTGGTGTTGCCTAATGTCCCTTGGTCATTAGAAAATATCTTTGTAAAATATCACACAATTCTCCAAATGACAATCTTACTTTGGGAGTGATGTTCTGTACTTTATTTGGAGTATCCTGCTTTGAAATTTAGGGAAATGAAAAAATCCTCCATGAAACAATTACAGTTGGTAACATCATCATCACATGGAGGAAACATCACTCAGCTGAGCCCTGTCCAAACTCAGATCTTGCAAAATAGTGAGATACAATAAAACCTGCTATTGTCTGTGCATCTAAATGAGAGGAAGGTTTGCTACACCTCAGTAGATCACTGGAACACTGGGCCTCAGTATTTCACCTGTTGAATAAAATGATTAACAAAACACACCTTCAAAGCTCTCTATAATCTTAAAAAATAATCACTTCATAGGTTCTTTTAGCTTCTTTTATTTGGGTGATAAATAAATTTTTGCTGACATGGTATGGCTGTTCTTGTTGAAATTCAAGTTGCAATAATAAATATACTTTTGAGCTACTGCCTTAGCCCCCAAGGACTTGCTACAGAACTGGAATGTGCAGTCAGATAGAGTCCCAGAGCACAGCATGAAAGTGGGGTCCATCCTGCCAATATGTAGAGAATCCTGTTAAGGCATTCCACAGCTCTACCAGCAACAAAAAGAAACTGTCATAGTTGGACACAGGTGTCAACTTGACAGTTAAGGGTTTGAGTTCTGGGCACATTCATAGAAAATTAGTGGTTGACTTAGACCCAGAGCAAACCTGCAGGGATTTGTCTAGCTGATGGGGAAGGCCTAGCCTATGGTGGGTGAATTAGACCCTGTAATAAAATACAGAGAGCTGGTTAAGAGAGTTGGCATCTTTGTGTACACTTGGCCAGACATACTGGTCTGGCAAGTAAGGATTGTCCTTCTCTCAGCCATTATGTGGCGATGGTATGGCCAGTTCCCTCAGCTCTGGTGTTGGTGTGTGCTCTCCCATCAAGCTGATCTATGAACTGTGACCAGAGTGTCATAAGGAAATAAATCCCTTGTTCCCTTAAGCCTTTTGATGGTCATTTATCAGCAACCAAGCAGGCAAACTGCAACAGAAACCATGAGGTTCAGAAGTCTCCTCTTACTAAAAAACTGATATGACACCAAAGGAAGTCATTCCAGAAATATTAAATAAGGAAATATGCAACTACTTGAAATTCCAGAAATAGAGATTTATTTCTTCTTTGGACCTTTTTTTCTTAATAACATCTTTAAGAACTGTCATTTGCAAATTTATCTCAGCCATCTTTGAACCTATTTATATTTTCCCATCTTTGGATGGCAGACTCCATATCATCTTTATATTTATTTGTCCTAAATTTATTCCCCAGAGGCTAGTTTTAGTAATCTACTTTTCTCTTACACTAGTTTTAGCAAATCCATAAATTTGGATTGAGAAACAAAATATACTAAAAAATAGCCCTGTCAGTTTCTCTACAAAGAAAGCTTAGCTACAAACATAGAAATTCACAGAAATTGCATATGTGGAGTTTTCCCATCAAACAGAGTCTCATAAAAGATTCTCAGGAAAAAAAAAAACTGAGCAAAGGATAAAAGAAGCAATCTTGTCAATAGCACAAAGAGCCACCTGGTTGTGGTTTCAGATTGCTCAGTAGAAAGGTCTTGGAGTCAAGTAGACCGCCATTTATTGCCTGCATATCTTTGACAAGATTCTGAGTCCTCTTAAGATGAATAATTGCATATAGAGAAGAGGGCTTGCTGGAGCATAAGCTGGATCAGGGAACCAGGCTGCCTAAGCTCATCCCACTCTCTTCTTTATAGTTGAGTGATTGTAGAGCATCTGATTAATCTCTCTCTAAGTCAGGGTTGTTATCTGTAAACGTTTGATTTAATAAAACTGGCCATACTGTGCTTTCATAAGGTTTCACAGGTTTAACTATATACAAGTCTTATAATGTGTAAGGGTCTTGGTGGGTTCCATGATAATCTGATATAACTAGAGTAAGATACTAAATAAATATGCATTTTTTTCTTGTCCTCTTTTTTTAAAATAAAAGTTTTAGGATAAAAATGAAACTGTGCTATTCTTTGTTTCCAAAATGTCTGGCATTTGTACCATGTAAATGAAAATGGGTACCCATGAACATCGGCTACTGTAATTGTTGATTAACTTAACCATAAATAGCTTTAAAGCAGGAAAGACTTTGGACAAAAGGAGGAGTTTCCAGACTAACAAGCTGTTGAATACAAGACAGATAGATATTTGAAGTGTTCTTTATGTGTATTCTCAAGGAGAGGCTATGTAAGGTGAAGTCCCCGCTGCTAAGGAGGAGGCACACCTGACATGTGTATGAGGCATTTTCTGTGCTGTCCTTCTGGCTACGGATTCTGAAAAGGTACTGACAATTCAGGGGCCAGGACTGTTCAGCAAGGGCTGTGCCCCCGTAGCAAGCAGACAGACAGTTGACTTCATCACACCATCCGCAGATGCTATTACGGTACCACATTACCCTGCTGACTCTTAGACTTACCCCTAGAGCTGGCTCAACTCCCATGTCTGCATTAGAGCGCATTCTCTGGTTGCTGAATACAGGCAGTTCACTACAGGGGAAAAGTTTTATTAATTCCAGAGGGGACTAAGTCCATCCATCATGTCAGGGAACACAGAGGAGACTTGCTGTTACCTTGCACCCATACTCAAGAAGAGGGGACAGAGAGAGAGAGAGAGAGAGAGAGAGAGACAGAGAGAGAGAGAGACAGAGAGAGAGAGAAAGCAGGAAGTATGGGTTATCCACCCTCAAGGCCTATCCCCAAGACTCCAAATCTTAAAAGTTCCATTACCTTCCAAAACAGTGCCATTAGCTGTGAACCAAGTATTCAAACATGTGAACCTATGGAGAACAATGAAGACAGATGAAAAAAAAAACTGGTATGAATTTAGAGCACTCTCCTTATGAGAGAGGAAATGGAACTGGCTCCATGCAGTAGGGGCCAAGTGTGTGTGATGGTCTCAACCAGAAACTCCAGGGCCTACAGACAAGTGACTTTTGAGTGAAATGATTGTTCAAGTCTCCACATTGGAAGGCATCTCCATTACATCTCAGGAAGGTGGTCTATGCAATCCCAGTGACGTACCTTCATGACTCTAGATGGACTGCTTTGAGCCCTGAACATAACTCTAATAAAGTCAGTGGGGTTTGTATGACAGCATATGTGTTGTACCAGCTGCTCAGCAGGGAACTGTGAAATCCTGTAACAAGTATGTTGCCCAAGAAAACAGTGCTTTTTAATCCCTATTACATGAAAAGCCTGGACTGATTTCCCTGCCAAGTATATTTTTCCAGAGCATTAATCTGCTATAAATTAATTAAGACAATCTCCAGAACCACTTTTGTTCTCATAATTTTCATTTACATAATTCATCAATTAAAAATATCGGAGGAGAAATAAATTTGTTACTGCAGAATACATTCTCTTGACTCTCCATCTGTATAATCATATGCCATAAACTTTAAGCTTAACTGGGCTTTGAATCACTTTGCTAGGCATTTACTGCAAGGAAGGGTCCTTGTTTTCCAGGGGTTCTTTTGTTATTCATGGTCTGTCATCTAAAAGACCTAGATTTTCATTTTCATTCCATATAGGTAAAGTTGAAGTTATTTAAACCCTTTAAACATTAGTTTTCTTGCCTACATGTTAATGGTATTATAATTCCTATCTATAGCTATTGTTGCAAAAATAAGAAAATGTAAACAAAATCCTTAGCAAATTGAGTCCCATGACTGGAATTCTTACTACATACTTTCAATTTTTGTTCATTTTACAAATGCGTAATGTTGCTATAACAGAATATTGGATTCTAGGTGGTTATAAAAATTGGTTTGCTCAGTTCATAGTTTTGGATACTAAGAGGCCTTGATAGACTGGGTTCACCACTTTAGCCTCCATTGAGGTCATCTTGGTTCCCTTACGAGAGAGGAAATAGAACTGGCTCCATGCAGTAGGGGCCAAGTGTGTGTGATGGTCTCAACCTGTAACATCTCACTCTTGCAGTACTTGTGTGACCTCACAAGTGCTAAACTTCCATCCAACAACATTAGCCTATTTATGAGAATGGACATTCAGGGGACCCAGGTTCCACCATATGAATTTTTACAGCCATACTCAAAACATGTCCAAACCACACCATCCATATTCCACTCCAATGCTTTCCTACAATTTGAATCATGAAGGGAAAATAAATTCTTGATTGCAATTTTCCCAGGTTCCTTCACCCCTAGGCTTGGGTACCTGACCCACACGTAGCCAATCAGATGTATTTATCGTACGCTTGACCCATCAGAGGCATCTGCTCAGATTTTAATCAAGGTGTTACTGGGAAATCCTTTTATGGGTCTAAACAACATTGAAGAATGCATGGTTTACTAGAAAACCAAAGAGCAATGTCAGCAGCAATATCTAGCATTCATCACTCAAAGTAAGCAGCCACTTTTCCACTGGAATATCTCTAAACCATTACTTGGGGGTATGACTCTGAAAATGCAACCTTTAGCCCACTTACTAAACCTGGTTCTTCACTCCTCCTGGCAAGACATAAGTAACTCAATCTCTATTATTTTTAACTGCCTATGTAGGTATGTGTGCTCTGCTTGACTGGGGTGTCCTTTCTATAGATATACATAAAAGTATTGCTTTAGCTCTGGGGTTTAATAAAGAATCAAAATGTAGGTTGAGAAGGATGAACAGCTCACCATGAAAGTATTGTGCTTCAAGCAGAAAGCTACATAGGATAAATGACAAGCAAGATCTCTTTACTAAAAGATCAATAGATTTTTCGCCATGGTGTCTAAAATGATAGGACTTCATCTGGCCCCTTTATCATTCATCATCTTTTGTTACACACTCTGCTGATCTACTTCAACATCTGTTGCTAGTCTGCAATCCCCGATCAGTTTTGTATCTGGCTAAAACTGACTTTATACTAGAGCTGACTCACTCATTGCTTCACACTTTCAGTAGCTATCTATAGTTGCTCTAAACACAGTAACTTAAATCAAGGTCCATTATACTTTTGGTATTGCAATTACTCTGCATGTTGCTGACAACATCACAACAAAAGGACTTAGGGGAACATTTTGAATTGCAGCTCTCAATCCAACTTGCCAAGACAGCCCAAACCAATACCAGTGACTGAAGGAGCTGGCCACACCATATCCACAGAACCACTGAGAAAAAGATAAGCTTCCTTGCCAGACAGTGTGTCTGTTCAAATTGGCTAGAGAAAGCCAACTTACTTAACCAGCTCCCTCTACTTTATCTGCCTGCCTAGGGAGTGGTCTTATTCACCATGGGCTGGGTCTCCCCATCAATTACACAGTCTCCTAAATGGCTTGCTTAAGGGCTTAATTCAACTACAATTTTTTTTTCAAACATGCCCAGAGCTGACCTCTTCAATTGCTAATCTGACATTAGTAGCTATCTGCCATAATGGCTATGACTCTTTGTATACCTATTCATTTTAACAGAATCCATATAATGTTGGAATGATGTCCTTTGTCTATGAAATGCTGACAATTATCAGTACAAAACTCCAGCTTAGGTGTGGCAGACAAAGTCAGCTCCCACATACCCACTGGTCCATAAAAGTAGGCAAGCCTTGCTATCAGCGAGGGTTTGAGGCAACAAATCAGAAGCCATCACATTGTCCAACTTAACTCAGATAGTGGAATTTGCCTCATTTAGTTTTTGGTCTCTTGGTTCACATCCTCAGTTTTAATTTTGTTTACAACTTACAGTGGATTCATTGACACACAACATACACATACTTTATTACATATAGAACACATATATCTCTACTTTAAAGTTTTATTGTGGGGAAGTTGAAGCAGAAAGACCTCCTCAAGCTGGAAATCAATCTGAGTTATAGAATAAAACCATATTGCAAAATAGAAACAAAGCAAAATGGAATGTAACACAATATAACAGAAAAAAGTAAAACATAGTTTATTGAGGTACTTTAGATACATAAGAGGAAATTGTTATTTTTGGGAGGTTCTGGAAACCTTGAGAGGTAAGGCTTAGTTGGAAGAAATGGCTATTAGAGGGTATGCCTTTGAGGGTTATAACCCCAGACTCATCCTCATTCTGTTTTTTTTTTTTTAATCTGTCATGATAGGATAGTTTCATCCTCTGTCTTCCATGTGCTACTGTTTCTATGATGTTCTGCCTCACCTCACACCAGAATCACTCAAGTTAGGGACTAAGATATCTGTGGAGACTGAAGAAAACTTTCTCCTTTAAGTTGTTCTCTTGGGTCACAGTGATCAGATATCACTAACCCAGCTGCAGAGAGCAATGTTCTGGCTGCTTCTTACCTCAGCCCTCCTTTGCCCTTCTCCATGTGATTATGAGTTTACCTGAAATCTTAGGCTACAAGCAAATCTGTCACTTGCTAACTTCAGATTAGCTTATACTATCATATCTAGTAAAGATTTTATAACGTACATAAGAAGATCCACTGGAACCTTTTTGCTCTCACTGAAGAGGGAGGCATAGTTGAGAAATTAGTATACAGACTTCAGTCATGAGCAAACTTGCAGATCGGTGAGCAAGGTGTGATTTCCCTTTTTTGTGCACATTAATCTATGTGGTAGTTATGTTCAGTAGTTTGTTCTTTTGTTAGTTAGTTATCTAGTTAGTTGGTTGGTTAGACAGCTTGAGACAGACTTTCTTTATGCAACCCAGGCTAGCCTGAAACTCACTGTGTTATCCCAACTGGTTTTCAACTCATGAGCCTCCTACTGCCCCCATCCCAGAGGCTGGGATTACAGGCACATTCCATTGCAACCGACTTTAGTTTATATTTTCGGGGTAACTGCTGATGGATTTAAAATGGGGCTCACAGGGCACTGGCTGATACAGATGTCCTGAACAGAGCCCTTTGAACACATGCAGAAAGATATAGGGCTGGAGGGAGATGGCTGAAAGGTAGAATTGGGGGTGAGGGTGAAGGATGGGAAAGGAGGGGAGGTGAAAGAGTATGGAGGTGGGGGTCAGGAAACATAAATCCATTCTGTTTGTGTATGAAAGCTTCAAAGTATAAAGAAGAAAAAATTCATATTTATAAGTTGAAAAAAAATGGGTCTCCATAACTTACTGACATTAAACAGACATTTGTATATAATCAGGGCACCTGGGGGCATCTTTCACCATCCTTGGAATCTGGATTTTAGTTGGAAGACTGGTGGCAAGTGCTGACTTGAAGATTGCACCTGGAGTTATTTTAAGACACTTTCACTCACATGCCTGGTGGTTGGTGCCACCTGGGGCTGCCGACCAGCACCTTTCAGAAGCCCCTCACCCCATGGCTTGGGCTCTCTCATGGCGTGGCCACTCCTGGGGGACTCCTACTGCCTACAGATGGCACAGCATTTCTGAACTCGTGATTTAGTAAACTAGCTAGAAACTGGATCCCCTGTCCTCTTCTGACCTGACCTTGGGAGTCATTATCTCTGCCATTTCTTACTTACATGTGATTCACAAGCTACGGGAAAAAGTGTCAAAGAATTCACAGCGTCTTTTTATCTGACAACTCTATTAATAAAAGTCCTCTCTGTTGCTTTCTTTGTCTTCTTACTGTTCCCAACACAGTCAAGCCATGAAAGGACACGGACAACAGCTTCTGAGGCCATTTAGTTTTTTTGTGTGAGTTCTCTTCCCCCAGTGTTAGCCTTCTGAGCTTGCCCACTACTAGCTCGCATCTGTGGCTGTTCACAGTGGTCCGTTTGGATTACTGCCCCTGAATCTAAACTCCCTCCTGGTTCTCCCTTCATTCTGTTTCTGCCTATGAGATCCAAGTGATACAGTGTCAGGTTTGTGTCTGATTTCACCAGTTTCTTTCCATTCCAAGGTGTCTTTACTTCCCCTGAAGAGAGGTGAATGCTACTAGACACAAAGTTGTGCAAAGTGAAGAAAGAAAAAAGACCCTGCAAGAAACTTATGAATGCATTATTCACAGAGATGTAACGAATGGTTATCATTAAGAGCAATGCCAAGTCTCTATATTGTATTTGACCAAATGTTCCCATTTTACCAACAGATATTAAGTATGAAATTGATGAACACCATAGAAGAAATAATTCACAGGTTATATGGGGCAAGCAAGTACTTCAAATTTGTAAATTGAAAACCCAATTATTCTTTCCAGTGGTTACTTTCTGAGTTCACTTTGAAACCAGCATCTATGGAATAACCAATCAGTTTTAAATAACAGGTTTAGAGACTTTTTGAAGTCAGGACATCGTGTTTTTCATTCATCACTGATTGTGTGCTTGTTTTCTTGGAGAAATCAGCCTAGGATTAAAAATGTCTATGCAGCTTCTTCTGACATGTTCTGAATGGAGACTAGACCTGTCCTTGTTGTTGCTCTCACCAGTGCCCCTGTTAGAGTGAGAAAGTAAATGGTGTCTTTGCTATGTTACCTATTTATTTATGTACAGTATTAGCTTTCTTTTCAGGAGCCTGACATAAATGAAGGTGCTGCCTTGGGGGTCAGAAATGAAAGTCTTGGAATGATTGCATGCTTCAGTGGGTTAGGCACCTGCCTGTTTGCTACCTGTGACCTGAGTTGAGCTCATATGGTGGAAGGAAGAGAACATCAACTTCTGAAAGTTGTCTTCTGATGGAGAATTGAAATAGCTTTCATATGGAATTACATAACATGATTACATTGTTTCAATGCTGTAACTGCGGTCAAAGGCATGTCTTAGCATATGGGTCACAATGGAGCCATTTCCTGCTGAGCTTTTGAAAGTGGAATCAGCTCAATGAGGTGTTATCCAGATGACTGAAAACCATGCACTGCTGATCTCTAGTTCCCTATATGAAAACCAGTCCCTTCCTGGACATGCACTGTTAACAAGAGAGAAAGTGCTGTACACTTACTGATTGATTAGTGTGATCTGGCCAGGCAGCCCTCATGTACTGGTGATAGAAATATTCATGATGGGCAAAAGATGCTAAGTGGCTGTGAGAGGTTGGGGCAATCTGTGACAGAGAACAGATCACTCAGAATACTGAGAGTTAATGCTTATTGGAGGAACAGACCCACTTGCTCTAGCAATGTAGCCACTGATATCGCTAATGTTGCAGAAAGTGCCAGGCACATGCTGATGCAGAAAACCCTTATTAGTCAGCAGCATGCACACACACACACACACACACACACACACACACACACACACACTCACACACACACACACAAACATACACTCACATATATGCATACACACATATAAAAGGGAAACCTTGAGAAGATTCTCAGTGGAGGAAGGAGTGAGGATGAGGTATTTTGGGGGGAAAAATTCATAGTATACATATGCATTGCTGTCAAAGAGTAGAAAGGAATATTACCAATAACAAAAGAACACCATTTACTCCATAGTGAGTCAGGCAGAGCACTTACTACATGTAGCGCCCTTTCAAAAAAGTGCCTTTCAGTTGAAAGAATAATGCTCTGACTTTTAAAAGTACTTGCTGATCATTTTCTAGGGGGCATAGCTCTCTTCTTTTGTTTGCATTAAAAATTATATGTAATCGTAAAAATTGAGAACATTTGTATAAAAGAAAAATTCATTTTAATTTTTGTTCTTCAATTTGTCCATGTGAATAAGTATTGACCTAAAAAGTTACTAACAGAACGGATGCAATGATTCTTTCTTGACTTAATAATATACTACAAATATTTACTCTTTTTTTAAATAAGAATTCTTTGCTGAGGAGACGATCAGTCAGGGAAGCTCTTGATTTCCAAGCAACCTCAGTTTGGACTCCCAGAATCCATGTTAAAAGGTGAGTGAGGTAGCACATGCTTGGTCTCAGCAATGGCCAGATGGGAGGCAGAGATAAGATCCCTGGAGCTCACTGGTACTCGATGAAGAGGAAGGTACTTGAATAACATAACCAAGGCTGTGTCTATAACATCACTAAGTTGATCCCTAAGCTTGAAGTTTCAGTAGCATCAACAAAGAGCTCTTATAGTATTAATTGATGGGCACAGGAATCAGATCGTGTTGCAGCATGATTTCAGTCATGGAAGGGAAACATTACAAGAAATGAAACTAATATAATGTGAAAGTGTTGAGTGTGAGTCACTCTGGATATGAGATATTTTATTTCTTCTTATTCTCTGAAGGTTTCCTAACTGCATCTAGAATCAATGATGTGTATGGGAGGAGCAAATATTAAGGAGTGGACTGAATCTCCTTCAAATTCCTTTTATTTCCTGGAATCTAAACCTTGACACCTCAGATTATGTGTGTATTGGCGATGGGTCTTCCAAAAGGAGAATAAGGTAAAACAGGTCATTAAGGTCCAACATAAACTAGTGTCATAATATGAAAAGGAAATCTGTGGGCAGAAACTTCCAGAGGGAGGATAATGTACAGACCCCTGCCCAGCATGACCACACCCAAGGAGAGAGGCCAGGATCTGACGCTTCTTTTGTCACCTTAGAAGGAACCAGGACTGCTTGTGCCATAATCTATTTCCAACTGTCTCCAGAACTGTGGGACAATAAATTTGTTATGCTAAATTGCATACTGCAGTACTTTATTAAGTCAACCTCGGCAAATGAGTAGTCTTTCTTCCTTCTATGATGCCTTCCTTCCTCCCTTCTTTCCTCTCTCCTTCCTTCCTCTCTTTCCTCTCTCCTTCCTTCCTCTCTTTCCTCTCTCCTTCCTTCCTCTCTTTCCTCTGTCCTTCCTTTCTTCCTTTCTTCTTTCCTCCTTCCTTCCTTCCTTCCTTCCTTCCTTCCTTCCTTCCTTCCTTCCTTCCTTCCTTCCTTCCTTCCTTCCTTCCTTCCTTCCTTCCTTCCTTTTTCTTCTCGATTATCTCATTGGGTATAATTAAGACATTGGAAAAACTTAAAAGCATGCACTACTTAACCTGTGGGTTTTCATTATACTACTGGTCGATCACTTGATTGATTGGTTGGTGGGGTGTTCTGAATTCCTGACAGCTTATTGGCTAATGTGGTAATCAGTGCTTGGAACCAGCTGCTCAGGCTAAGGGAAAGTCACTGGGTAGCTGTAAGTCATTTCTGTTTAAATGGCTTGGAGCTTGGTTCATTGGGTCATAAAGATGGGAAGAATGAAAGCGAACCTGCATCAATAACCTTTTCAATGAAAACAGGAGAGGTCATTTCTCCATACCTAAGCTCCATCAGATCAAAGCACCAATTGCTTGTGATGTCCTGTATTTATAGCTGTTCTGCTACAGCTACAAAAATACATTTACTATTGATTGTGAAGGAAAAAATAATGTGGCCTTGCCAGGCTGAAACATTGAAGCACAAAGAGGCTTTTCCCCCATTGACTGAGTTACTTTTAGAATTCAGGTCTTGGCAACAAAAATATGAGACACTCTAGTGGAGAGAAGCTTTGGTTTATACACATAAGGAAGATCCTGCAAGGATCAAGGAGGCTGTCCATATCTTGCATGTGTTTAAACCCATCAGAACACTAGGTAAGTGACTTTCACACCCAATACAGTGGTATAAATGGCTCTTCTGGCTTTTGTTTTATCTGTGTGTGGGTATCAAAGGGTATTATGCATGCCTATGAAGACACAAAGGTGACTTCAGTGTCATCTTGGATTGCTTCTACCTCCTTTTTGCTTTGTTCTGGTATCTCCCAAGCTCTGCCTTCCAGAGCTAGAAGTGCAGACCATGGCCCTTTCTCCCTGGTGTTTTTGTGTGGGATCTGTGGAGGTCTTTGTACTTTGGGGCAGAATCTTATCCCTTGAGCCATCTCTCCAGCCCTAAAAGCCTCCTCCTTCCAGTTGTACCTTTTTCTTTCTCCGCTTTTCATAAGGAGATATTTGCAAGGAAATCTCCCTTCAAATTGCAACAGTATTGTGAGCACCTAGTAGATGACCTTCAGTGAGTAGCAGGTAGCTGGGACCACAGAGTCATTCGGATAGTTGCTCCATCCCAAGGAGTGTGTTTCTCCAGTGGGGCCTAGCTGTGGAATGTCCACCAATGTGGAAAAAGGAAAAGCACCTTTTGGAAGACTTTGGAAATTCTCCAAAAACTTTAATACTGACTCAAAAATATTTAAAATCACTCTAATTCACCAAATAAATGACTTCTGTATGGAGGATGCAGCCAGTGCTGGTGAAATAAAAATAATTCTCCTGAGAAATCAGAAAAACCCTGACTCTGCCCATCACTGCTATGTGAACTCTGTTCTGCATGACCAGGCTTCTGAGATCCCAGCTTTGACACTTGGAAAATGTACATGTTTTTTAGTACACATTGAGTTTTCAGCAGATCACATAGCACAATGTACATTTTGCTACATGTCAGGTGACTGCAAATACTCACAGGAAGATCTTTTATTGTAATGTGATTATCAATTAGAAAATACAGAGAAAGCTGCAGACAGATTTGTACCCATTCCAAACAAAGAGCTGAAAATAGGTACACAAACTCCTCCAAAATAGAGTTACTATTTATGCTGAAAGTAATATTAAACTTAACATAATTCATTATTTATATTTTGTGAGATAAAAGTATAATTTACTACATAAGCATTTTTAAATCTACAGTTTAATGTCATTAAGTACATTCACATTGCTATGTTACAATTATTAGCATCCGTTCTTAGAACTTTTTATTTCTTTTTCAAATTAAAACTGTGCCACTGAACACCAAAAACAATCACTAACCCACTCCTTCTTGTTAGAAAAAAGCCAAAGATATGTGAGACTCGAGATACAGAGTATATACATGAAAAATCTACAATAATGTTCTAAAATTGTAAGGAACTGTTGAAATGGTCAGACACAAAAGAATGCTCAGAACTCAACAGAACTAACAGGCATGAATGACATTCAACTATGGTCATCCACAAAGTCAAAAACCACAAAATGTTTAGAAGAAAACTTACAGAATACAAACTGGTGCATTCTAAAAATAACAGACCTTCTTGGAGAAGGCTAATAATTTCCAGAAGTGAAGCTCTATCTTTTTGAGAAGACAAGAGCATATTAATTCATTGACACAGTTAAAAAATTCCTATCAAAATATCAATGATGTTCACAAGTCAGTTTTTCACCACTGTGACCGATGCCCAAGAAAAGCATCTTAAAAGAGGCATGGTTTATTTGGGCTCAGAGTTTCAGAGATATTGATCCATGGCTGGCTGGTTCTGTTGCATTGAACCTGAAGTGAGGCATTATGGCAATGGGAGTGGACATCAGGAAATATTGCTTACCTCATAGACATAAGGAAACAGATAAGACATGGAGAAGAAAGGAGCTGGAACAAGATACCCCTAAAGCCTTGCCTTCAGTGACCTACTTCCTCTAGCCTAGCCTCACCAACTGAAGTTATGAGCATTTGCCAAAATTATGCTCCCTGTTGTGAACCAAGTCTTAAATATATGAGGTTGAGATGGGACACTTCATAGTCAAACCATCACAGCAATACAACTTACTTTAATTTGGTGGGATAGGGAATCTTAGTTACCAGTAAGCTCAAATGTTACCACCTGAAAAATAAGGGAGCGGTCACAAAATGTGACCCTATATTACAAAACCAAAACTCTAGCTTTGAAACGTACATGTTAGGAAATGACCTCTTCAACATGAGTGTGAACACGCTAGTAAATGAAAGACACCATTTTAGGCACCTAAAATGTAAGAGATTCACTTATGTAGCATAATATAATAATGAAAATAAATTATAAATTTAAAAGTATATGATATGAAACATTTACAGTAAATTCAATAAGACAAAGGACTGATATTTGCAATACATGAAAAACCAGGAAGCCAGCGCAGAGAAGGGAACAGATGAAAATAGATAGTATTTGTTTCTTGCTTTCCTTGAGCCAAGCACTCACTCATGTCATGGGATAGGCAGAACTCTGAGAAACAAAGGTATTAATAGCTCCAATGAGATGGTGATTGCCCCACCTGTTCTCACTCATGTGGAGAGAATCGTTGAAGAGATGATAATTTTGCCATTGAGGCCTGCACTTTAACTTCTAATCTTGCTTTCTTTTCCTTTGGATATTCTAAAACATTAATGTTGAATAGAATAAATGATCAAAAATTCTTTATGGTCCATTGAAAATATTCATGATCATCTTTGTTCTCCCTGCCCTAAGGTGGGCACCTGGAGGCAAAGACAGAGAATCCCCAGGGCAAACTAGCTAGTTAACAACCCTGACTTCACAATAAAAGTGGATGTGATGTCAACATTGGGCTCCCACGTGTGTGCGCGTGCGTGCGTGCGTGCGTGCGTGTGTGTGTGTGTGTGTGTGTGTGTGTGTGTGTGTGTGTGTACATGCAAACAGATACATGAAAAGAATGTTCAATAATGGAGAATTAGTTATATATTATTGGCATCGACTTTCAGAAATACAACAAAAAACCTTTAAGGTATATTCCAACATAAAGTCATTTGCATGAGGCAATGCTAACTTAAAAATATTTAATTGTATGCTAAGCTTTGCTGCTATATAATATATTCTTATTAGTAAAGGCTAAGGTTGGGAAAGTGGATGTAAAAATAAAAAAAAGTATTACTTTTTTGCTTAAGTATACAAGCTCAATAGGTGACTTCCTTCTTTTCCTTTCCCCTTCCCTTTCCCTCTGTTGTCCCCCATTGCACTCTCCCCACTTCCCACTTTCCCTCCCCCTCCCTCTCACCCCTTTTCCTTCCCTCCTCCTCTCTTGGTACTCCCTGCTTTATCTTCCCCTATTCTCCAGAGCATCTGTTTATGTGCGCGCTGAATTTCCCTCTGAGTCTTCTACACTAGTGAGGGTTCAGGATTCAGTGGCATAACTTGGGGCTCCTTCTTGGGCTGCCCACTAGTTTGAGAACACTATTATGACCATTTAACCACTTGCCTCTAAAGATCCTATTACCTGAAGCCTTCTTCCCTGTGATCTGTACTAGACTTTGGGAGGTTGGTGACATGTCAGCCATTGTGCAGGTCAGGCAAAGTCCAATCACATTGTGGCTATATCCTGACTGCTGCAGCCCTGACTTGTGTAGAGTATCTTGCATATCGTTGGTCCTCCCCATCTTTAGGCTCTTAAAATCTTGCCTCCCCCTCTTCTGCAAGGTTCCCTGAGCTTTAGGATGGGGAGATATTTGGCTGGTCTGGTTTCAAATAAATATTCTAGGGTCTTTGGTTTTGCTATTATATTTTGCTATTGTTTGCAGTTTTGCTTTCTTGCACTGTCCTTGGCTGCATCCTGATTGGTTGTTGAGGTCATCTCCTAACCAAAGAAAAAAGACTGTTTAAACAAAGATCGTAATATAAGAAGAGACTCACAGGTAGATGGAAGAATAGGGGTAGAACACAGCAGTGAGAAGGGTCAGTCTCCTGTTTGCTGGTTGGTTACCTGCCATCTAAAAAAGGAAAATATTGTATTAGTATTTAGAGATTATGGATGACTCTTCTTTTCCAAAATTAATATTGATGTTTTACTGCTTTGCTGATGAGACTCAAAAAGAACCCGTATGAGCAAAGAGTGATCCTAGAAGAGATTAATAATTGACTCGAGGGGGCTTTCAAGCATGAAGGTCTGGGTGGCAGCTCAGAGCTACAGAACAGAACTTGTGAGACTGAAGAGTCCTTTTACTCCTGCTTCTTGCCCACAGACTGTGCCTGTCTTCCTAGCACACAGCAGACATTAAAAAGCAGAATAAGGGGCCCACTGACATCTTGTTCTCTACAGCACTGTAATTTCTCTGAAATTATTGGCTTCTAAAGTCCTATTCACACTTGCTGAGTATTATCAAGTACAATTTTATTCAGGATTTTCTCAGTCAAATAAGTGTCCAGAATGAGAATGTATTTTAGCATACTTATAACAGTGATAAAATTCTTTAGTGATTCTTGTCCTACTATCCTATTATGTAGTCCAATTATATCCTCTTAAATCAACTGATCTACCTACCACCTAGAAAACAGGAACCATAACTCCTCTAACTTTTTTTCCTTGGATTATGTATCATCGAAACTAACAAAAAATACTCCCCACTGTAAGATTCATAAGGACTCCCTTGTAAAACACAAAACAAACTCTCCTTGTGATAAGGATAATATTAAAATATATACATTCTTCCATTCTACCTTCACACACACACACACACACACACACACACACAGTAGTAAACAGACTCAACAAATAAAACCCAACAGCCTTGTCACATTCTCAGCGTCATAGACAATGAAGTTTTCATGTCTCTGGGTACTCAAAAGTGACTTCAGTGGGTCTTGGAGTCAGCCATGTCTCTCCCCAGAGGAGTCATGGCATCTAGCATTTGATTCCTGAAGGACATGCCCTGGAGACTGGCCACCTGCCACATCTAGATGGGAACCTGTGGAGCCCTAGTAGAACATGAGCCACAGTGCCTGACTTTTCAGTTCACTGACTCCCTCGGCTTTATCCTCCATCCAAGTGAAAGTCTGTAGCCAAAGACTTTCATTAATGCTTGATACTTTATTGGATATTTTCCTCAATACCATTGAGTTTATTCTCCAGTTAACCTTCTTAACATTTAGCTAAAAAGATTTGAGAAAATTGCCACTCCCCAAACAATTAATCAAAGGCTACAAGGCTACCATGTGATCACACTAAGGGCTTCCTGATGTAAACTGCAATAGAACTTGTTTGTAGGTCACAAGACAATTAAACAAAGGTATTTCCAAAATATTCCCAAAGATTTCTTCCTCCATTACTTGCTTATTTAAAAGATTCACAGATGATCCACTGACATAAAAGCTTCCAAAATGCTTTTGATGATACACTTAAACATTGGGCAAGCTTTATGTTACACTCAAGGCTGAAATAGATATGCAAGAGCTCCTGTTTGCTGGTTGGTTACAAAATTGTAACCATCCAAAGGTGTGACATATCCCACCATGGCCACTTTCAAGCTGCTATTATGCTTGTCACATTCTATAAATTTTAACAATTAAGACTTCCAAGCTTCAAATTCTTAAATCAAGCTCCAATGTAGTTCTGATCCTGTCTACCCTTCTTTCTGAATTAACCCTTCAAAGTATGTTTTTGATGATCCTAGACTTACATGTAAGCCATTGTTTTGCTTTATGATTTTCTCCCCAGTCCTATTGATATGCAAAGTGCTAAGTGAAGACTTTTTTAGCTGATGTATGGGAATAGATTCTTCCATATGAACAAAGACAGCGTGGTGGCAATACCCTTTCATTTATCTTTCTGGCATGTGGCAGCTCATAAACAAAGGCTGAGAAATACGCTAATATTCTGACTCACAAGTGTTTATAAAAATCCTTTTATGTCAGACTAGAACCAGTAGGATATCCTAAAATTCTTCCAGCCAAGAAGGTACGGCATTGTTCCAGAATGCAGAAGCTGCTCAGAATGCTGTGACGAGTGGCCTAATGAAGGAAGGAGTGAGGGAATCCCAAGCGACCACAACAATAAGGACGAAACTACACAGCACATAGTTTTATGGCCCTGCTGTTCATGAAGCATTTGTGCACACCTGCTCACAGTTCTGGACCTTGTGTTTTAAGAGGACATTGATAAATGGGAGAGCATCCAGATGAGACTAGTAATAAGAGAGACTTTGACATCTGGATGGAACACAGTGAGACACACACTCTGCCAGTGGACATAATTCTTTCATCTTCCCTAGTGATCTTATAGATGATGAAAAATCATTATGGGGGTTTTGATGAATAACTTTTCTCCTGTCATGTTTGGTAAATGGTAAAGGGGAGATTTAAAATTAGGCAGTCTGAAGCCAGAAATCATGCCCTTAACCACTAGCTGGTGTTCCACTCATGTTCTGTCAGCAGTGTAAACTAGACAGCAGCATTAAATGTTTTAGGTGCTCAAAATCTCTCATCTAAATTGAAGAATTATATCTAAGTCTATGCAGGTTAGGGATGGGGGCGATGCTGGGAAGCACTACCACTAGAAGGTCCAAAGTGCAAAAATGCTTCTTTGGAGACAATACTAGGTTCTTCTTACTCTTATCAGGAAACCAAAACAGAGGGGGCTGTAGAATGTCACTACCTTTTCATCATAAACAAGAGATACTCAGGCACATACCCTGGATTAGTTCCCCGAGAGACTGTGGACTAACATGTAGTTTGGATTAGAGCTTTTCCCTGCACTATCCAATGCAGCCACTGCATACAGATGTTTTAAATTTAGATTCCATTCAAAATTCAGCTCTTAGCTATATTCCATGTGATCAATAGCCATATGAGACTGTGGTTACCAGTTTGGATGTACAAACATACAATACTGTTGAAAGTTTATTTGGTAGTGTTCCTCTAAACCATAAGAGCTGTCCTTTTTTTTTTGGAAAATTGAGGATGAGTAATCATGTTGATTCCATAGATGGGAATTGGGGATGGAAGGTTTTCTTTTCCCAGCCAGCTTGCCAACACTTTGTTATCTTCTGATGTCCTTTTGTACCTCCTCAAAACTACCAGATGCCACTGCTGTGTTTCTGGGGCTGTTGGGTGTGCCTTGGGCTTTCTCCGTCTTTTCCAGAGCATGATTCTTTGTGGCCAGAGGAGAATTGGCAATCTACTGTTTGGCATATAATCATCAGTTATTTCTGCCTTCCCTTTAATTTGCCCACAGAGCATTTCCTGAGATCTTTGAAAGAAATTGGGCCACAACACTCTGTGGGTAAGGAAGGAATTACAGTGGTTGAGAGAGAGAGAGAGATAGATTGTGATGTCAGTTTGATTACAGTGCTGGATACAGTTTAGCCCAAACTTTGGGATAAAGAGCTTTTCTACAGGAAATCATTTTGTATCCATCTAGCACATTAACACCCCTTGACAACCATGGGCACAATGAAGGAAGATGGTGAGGAAAACTCATGGTTAGCTTGGTCCCTAAATGAAATGTTAACCCTGTGGAACTTCCTTAGTTCAGGACACCTGAACTTTATTCATTTCTACAAGTAACTGATTTGAGAGGAAAGGCATTAACCTGAATAGGTGATATGGTTTCTGCCTACTCAGTCAATCTTTACTGATCTATGACTGCCATTATTATTTCTAGTGGGTTTTGACATCCATTTACTTGTGTCTCAAAAAGAAATAAGTCAGCAGCAATAACTACTGTGGGTTTGAGTGTGCTTTACTTTGAGATAACTTGTAAGAAAATTTCTTGAAACTTCTCTGTGCCGAGCACTGAACTGGGTAGCTCCACCTCTTATCCCACTTTATTGGCAAAGCAACAGAACAAATTAAATAGTATCCCCACCGAATCTTAGAAATGAAGGGGCTATGGCAGAACAGACAGTGAGACTAAAGTAAAATTTAAGTCTCCAGATCCTGACTCCAGGGCTTTCTTCTCTAATTAATAGCTCTCTTAGCAAACAGGTAGCAAAACATTTAAATTTGAAAGTATTATTCCTTGATCCTCAGGGCATCTCAGTGCACCTCATCAATAGCTCATCAACCTCTTTCTTCCTTATGTTCTCAAATAAGGTCTGTTGAAAGGCTCCCAGTGTATAAGCCCACAGTGTTGCCCACGGAAAATGTGTTCTCCCTTCCCTTCTAAGTCCAAGTGATTGACTACCTCCAAGAGAATTGCAATAATTCTGTCACCTCAAGTCAGGAGTTATGAGGGAGTGCTGAAAGGTCCCATTCCCCCCCCCCGGATTCATTCACTATGCTGTTGCTGTATTACTGGTTAGTTTCCATGGCCCAGCTCTTAAACTGCGTGCATCTGACTACCTTCTTACATGTTTCTTCTGAGGAGCAAATTCATCTTCATCTTTAGTGCTTCTTCCTTACAGTAGGCTCACTTTTTTTATCAAAAGAATCTTTTGGGTTCATTTACAAGATTAAGGATGAAATCGTTTGAAGAGTGACTCTTGGAGTTGGGGAGATGGCTCAATGATTAAACAGACTGCCATAAAAAAGACTTGGGTTCAGATCTGCAAATCCCATTTAAAATGCTTGACAAGTATGGAAGTCTATCTGTAATTCCATCCCTGGAAGAAAGAGTCTGGGAATATTCAGAGCAAGCAGGTTAGCCAGACTAGCCCTATAGGTGAGTTCTGAGCTTAATTAGATACCCGGTCTAAGAAGAATAACATGGAAGAGCAATAAAGAATGATTCCAGAATATTACTTCTGGCTTCTGTGTACAGGTTTACATGCATACTCTTATACCTGCACATACTTACATATGTACACACATATATACATAAAAATGAAGAAAAATGATTAACTCTTTTAAAATGTGAATATTAAGGCTTTTCACTTATGTTTTTACAAACTGACTTTATATGTTAGAGCCTAGACATAGTTATAAATTCATATTTATTTATTTCATCACTATCCTTTTTATAATATGTTATACAGTTTGATGACTGTAACTATTCTAACCTCATATCACATTTATCTTGTGTGTGTATGTGTGTGTGTGTGTGTGTGTGCGCGCGCGCCCGTGCACACGCACGTATGTGTGTGCATGTGTGTGTGTGTATGATCATAGGGTACTGTTTGTGCCTGTGGAAGCCTAAACGTGACTTCAAGAATCACACTGGATTATGCTACTCCCTCTTTGCTTTCCTCTGAAATTTCCCAAGCTCCACATTCCAGGGCCAGGAGTAGAGGCTGCTGCCATTTCCATCTGGCATTTGTGTGAAGTCATGACCTTCTACTTACAAGGCAGAGACTTAACCCCCCGAGCCATCTCTCCAGCCCCACATTTACCTTTTCAAGGAACTGATGTACTTTGTAGTGTTTACTGAACACCTAAAATTTATTGATACAATGTACATGGAGGTCATGAAGTCTTCAAAAAACACCTACATGATCAATACCAAATGAGTATCCTAAAGTGTGAATAAGAATCCATCTTGAATGGGCAAAGCAAAAAATAAACATTAGCCTTTCAAGTTATGGCTTTTTCCCCTTTTAAAATCCATTTAAAAACACCTGACATATTTATTTGCCTATGAAATTAAAATACCTTAGAAGTAAGTGCACCCATCTTGATTTACAGTGATTGTTGTGAGCAGCAAGCAATGACTGCACCACAATGATGTACGTACTTTCAAGAGACCAAACTTTGGAGCCAGATGAACATGGGTTTATATTCTACTTTGTCATTTAGTATGATTTAGTGGTTTCCATTTCATGCAAAATGTTCCATGCAAGTGTCTTATGCAGAAAAAGACCATAATTTCATATCTGAATGTTGGGAGAATTTCAGATTCCCAGCACCCTTGTCAAAATGGGACACATTGTTACATGTCTGTAATCTCAATGCCAGGGATCAAAGACAGGTGGACACCAGGGGTGTGACAGCAGCAGTAAACTCCAGGTTTTGTGATAGACTCTTAGTTTCATTATGGCTAATGCAATAGAAGATCTGATACAAGCAATTTGGGGAGAAAGTGTTTTATTTAGTGGCTTACAATTTCAGGCTACAGTTCCTCTTGGCTGGAGAATTGCTAGCAGAAACTGAGTGAATTGATCACATCATATTCACAGCAAGAGAAGGAGGCAAAAAACATTGAATGCCTGCTTATTTGCCTACTTTCTCCATCTTTGTAAGTCTTGTACCTCCTGCCTATGGAATGGTCCTGCCCACGTGGGCTGGGCCTTCCCACATCAATGATGCAATCATGACAAACCATTACAGACAGGTCTGGAGGCCAACCTCAAGGAATCCCTCTCAGGTAAACCTGAGAGTTTCTTGGGTATCAAGCTGAAAATACTGACCATCAGAGAGAGCAACTTAAAATAAATAAGAAGATGGAGCCTGATACAAGATTCTGAATATCTACTTCTGGCCTCCGTGTGTATGCATGGGTGTGCACAAACATATCATACGCCACAAACACTTGTATGCATATTATGCTCACACACACAATTTTGAAAAAAATGGAGAAAAGTAGTTTCTAAGTCACTTTTTCACTTTAGAAAATCAGCATGAAATCACACTGTTTCTGATTTTACTTTGGCTACCTTAAATGCTTTGAATTTGTCCTTAGATGATAAACTGAACATCAGAGAAGTTGTATGTATTACAGCAAAGTCACAGTGGCATCCAGCTAAAAAGACAGATCATCTGTATTTTTTTATCTTTTTGAAAGGATCAATCTTTCCAGAGACTTAAAACAAGCCTGTTTCTTGTGTCTCCTTTAGAATTAAGTCACACTTTGAGATGGAAACCCATTACCTGTTGAAAGGGTGAGCAAAACTGTAGTGCTGTAAGGAAAAGGTAAAGTTATAGATTAGCAGTGAACTGCAACCAGTTTTGAAATATTGAATGTGTTCCTTGGTGTCTTTAAGTCTTGGTTTCTAATTAGAAAGCCATGGAATAATGTTTTCACCTTACAAAGTGTGAAAATGAAAAAGTGTGACCTTTCTCAGTGCCTAGTGCACTGGGATCCTAGTGGTTTATCTTGTCTGGGAACTAGAACCCAGAGACCCAGATGGGTATGTTTCCCCCAACCAATACTGATGGTTTTCTGTCACTCATCTTCCTCTTCTCTCTGTCTCATTCTTTTTTTTTTCCTTAATCAAATCCATTTTTATAGAGCCTTCTTACCTCAAACATTATTGGGTCTGTATGTTTATAGGTCTATATGCTTAAGATATCTTCATGGCTCATAAGGGAGAGTTCTCCTACTTAGAAAATGCCTTTAGGCAATGTCTTTATTTGAAGCTAATCAGAAACATTTTGTCTCTAGATGCCTGTGTAATTATGTATTTAATATGACATTTAAAATCAGAGTTGTTTGAGTGGGGCAAGTAGAGATAAGTAGAAAAAACACTTCGCAAATCTTTCATGTTCAAGTTACTGTGCAAGTTGTCAGTGGAAGCCAAGAGAAAATGGAAAAAGCAAAAGAAACATTGAGGAATGACGAAGATGCAAAAAGAAATAGCTAGCAACCAGAAAAATACAGAGCAAGAACATTTTAGCAGAAGTTGGTGTGCTATGCTAAAAAGTCGAGAGCATATTTTCATCATAGGACAAGAAACAAAGTGTGATCATTAAATATTTTCATTAAAGATGAAACATTAAAAACGACATGATATAGAAGCTGATTTGGCAGTAGCAGTGACATATGATTGGAGAGAGCATGGAAAAACCCAATGAAGCCAGTTAGGACATGTTGGTCAGATAAGGTTATGTTATGTTCAAAAGACAAACAGCCCCTGTAGTCTCATGACTTGAAGTAAGAAAACATGTTTATCTCTCACTCATATGACTTGTTTGGAACCAGTGAATTCTTGACTTCATGTTTGACCAGATTTGACCTGATATTGGTGCTGCTGATCTTAAACTCTCACAATTACTTAAATTTGGGATGCAGGTAGAACAAGCTCTGCAGGCCTGCTCCAGGACCTGGATGCTTTGGCACCAAAGTGGCTCACATAGCCGTGTGTTAGAGATAGCGTATGCTAGTTTCCAAGAGGGAAATGTATGCAATTCCACATTTGGGGAATGTCAGGTTCATAGTTTGAAATCAGCCTGGTAGGAATAGTTACACTGTAGATATTGCCAAGTACCTACAAAACCAGGGACTTCTCTTCCTCCTACACCACCAAAATACCTATATGTTAAACATTTTCAGGACATCTCTGAATCACTCCACTTTAATTCACAATTCATTGGTTACACACACACACACACACACACACACACACACACACACATGCTACACACATGCACACATACACTCACACATATGCATGTGTGCACAAGTGCACTGATCAAGAAATTCAGTGGGGGGAACCGGTGTACCTATTAAGTTTGTATGAGCGGAAATAATAATAAAAAATGTTAAAAAAAAAAAAAAGAAATTCAGTGGGGCTGTGGCTTCACAGCTAGAGATCTCAAAATATTTGATGATAATGTAAGGGTCTAAAATCAAATTCATTCATGCCTTCAGCAAGCAGCCAGGTTCATGAGTTTAAGCTAGGAGTAATCCACATAAGAGGAATAGGCATTTTGAACATGGGTGGTAAGGCAGCTATCAATTTACTACTGTTCTGCTCCTAGATAAACTGTCCTCCATTGCCCAGCAAGAGACATTGGAGATGGAAATACTCAAGAAGGAAAGACGGTTTCTTGGTTTTGATGTGATTGCTCTCTTTCTAGACCCTACAGTACACATCCGGTAGAGGAGATTTTCTATGACTCTCACAGTCAGTTTCAGAGGTCCTCCTCCAGAATGACTAATGTTGGTTAGCTCCCTGGACGCTTTAGCACATGCCCTTCCTCATGCAGCAGTAGTCCCTACAGGTCCCTTCCTGACGGCATTCCAGTGAGTCCTTTTGATGCTCCAGCCACTTTCAATTGAGTTCAGCAGCCTCTCCCATGGGAAACCTGCCTGTAAGGTTTTCCTACACACTAATGGTTTCCTGCTTTCCAGTTTCAATCAAACAGTACTCCACTAATTGATTCCCAGTCTGCCAGCCTCAGCCCATATTCTCTGCCTGCCAGCCTCTACCTATCAACTGTAGACCCATGGTCAAGGCCACTCTGTGATCATGAAGTACATGGTCTGTAAGAGAATAAGCATCCAACAAAGAGATGAACAGTGGGCACAGAAATGACACGTTCAGGCATGAATCAGTTTTCTGTGCACCAGAGGGTGAAGGGCACATCTGGAGAAAACAAAAACAAAGTTAGGATCCTGAGAATGGTGCTCAAATACTGCTGAGTATTTGATGGGACTAGGATCCTAGTGAGCTGCAAGGCCGGGATATGTTGGCATAACTTTAAATGAAGTGTTCATGTTGAATTGCTTTTCGTCAGTTTTTATTTTGTAAAAATTGAACATCAGGTTGATATTTGCCCAGATAACTATAACTATGGTGCCTCCTTAAATTTGGCATACCTCCCTCATTTTTGTTTCAGCTCTGGCAGTGCCTTTAGAGTCCAGAAGAACTGGGGAAGAGAAGGGTATGCAGAATATATTGCTATTTCACCTGCAAGAAAATGCAGAACCTCAGAAAGATGGGCAAGAAGTTAAACTAGCGGGTCTGAACTCAAATACTGATGCAGAGGATGCTTTGAGAAATGAGTGCCAAGGACATAGCAAACAGAAAACTGACTAAAGGTGGTGACTTTTATATGTGGTGAGACTGCTTATTGAATGAATCAAGATGGCCATCCATGTGGGGAGACATGGTAATACATGTATTGTAAGGAAAGAAGATTCAAAATGAACTAGCAGAACCTGTTCAAATGAGGGACAGAAGAAAGGTGATGGTATAAAGCAAGTGACAGGGGAGATCCTAAAATGAGCTGTGTGGACTCAATCCACATGGACGGGCCTGCATAGAGATAACCTGGATGAGTCCCAGGAGCATAATGCTAAGTGAAAACAGACAGACACAGAAAGACAGATACTAGGATACTATATGGTTAGTCACATATATGTGGCATCTACAAGAGTTGAACGCATAGGAGAGAATTGTCAAACAGAATTTACCAGGGGCTGGGAGAAACAGGAAGATAACAGCTAAAAATATAAGGATTCCAGCAAAGTGTTGGCTTCACAAGCACAGGGACCTGAATTTGATACCCTGAACCCATGTAAAGAGTGCCAGGCATGGAGATTCATGCTTATGGTCCTGTGTTGGGCAGGTAGAGGGTCCCTGGGTCACTGGTTAGCCACACTATCCCACATTATGAACTTCAAGTCAGTATCTTGTATCAAAAGACAAGTAAGTTCTAGAGATATATTGTAGATATGACATATCTATTAATACTGTATTGTCAATAGATTTTTCAAAAAAATAGTAATAGTGGGTAGCAGTAAAGAAAATAGGAAGAAAACTTGGGATGTGGTAGGTGTATGTGTGGGCCTGCTGGTGGTAAGGCTCTCCCGGGTGTTATCCTTCTGTGACGTGTTAAATACGTACAGCCTTTTATTTGTCAATAATTTCTCAACAAATGACTTTTAGATAAATAAACATTTTTTCACAGATCTTTAAATGAATGGAATTATGGGCTGAGATGTTAGAGGATACATTGAGAAAGAGAAAAATCAGTCATCGTAAGTTTGAGGACCATGAAGTTTGCAGGGGCAGTTTTTGCAGTTCAGGCTGACACACACCAGGATTGAGTCTAGATTTTGATTGCATCCATGCATCTGATGCATGGCAGAGGAACTAGCAGAATCTTCGCATGCATGAGTCTCCAAAGGCCAAGGCAGAGCCATCAAAGGAACAGTCAGTACTCCCTCCTGAGTACCTCACTTTTGGATTGTCAGCTCCCCAGGAAGGTGGAAGGTGCACTTCCACTGCACCTGGACTTCTTGCATGTATACCTGGTACAAAAACTCCTCTTTCTTCCTTTTGCTCGCCAAAGAATTTAGGAATATAGGAAATTAACAGTGATAACAAAAAGTCCAAAAACCTAACAGTTAAAATGTTCAGAGAATAATCTGCTCTTAGAAATGGAAATATAGCTCAGTGTGTATGTAAATTAGATCGCCTGCAACCCTGGCCCATCAGGCAAAGATTCTTCCTTGACATATGTACACCTACTACTCTAGCCTATTTGTTTCTTCTAAATCATGTTCATTAACAGATTGGCAAGGCTGTTTCCACGAGTGGGTGAAGTGACGATTCCTCTCCAATTGTTCTAAAATAGCATTTTAAGGTCTCAGTGGGGGCACAGGCAGAAGCATACTGTGAGAAGGAAATTGACGATCCTCTAGCAATGTGCTAAAAACCTTGGTCAAAGTATTTCAGAAATGCAAAAAAGGAAATGATCCTGCAGACATTTTTTTCTTCCTTGGTACATATTTCTGTACATTTTCTGTAATGAGCATGCATTCCTTTTTAATAAGTAGAAACAAAATGCATATAAAGGAAAGAAAAAAAAACAGTGCTTAAAGATTCATCCAACATAAAATGAGATAGTCAGGTCATCAAGTGAAGAACATAATCTTCCCAGCTCTGCAGAGGAGCCCTGATTTTCTTTGTCTAAGTAGTCCAAGATACATTTCAGAGAAGTCTGTTATCTATGGAATTATTTGGTGCATGTACCATTAGAAACATGAAAGTGGCTTGACTAATTAAATATTTACCAGTAAGAGTTGATAACAGCCCCACTGCATGGTAAGCATTCAAGTAAGTGGTGAAAGTGTTTGAGAGGAAAAGAACCAGGGGGGATTGTGAGACAACATTTCTAGTGACGCCTTCAACTCCTTTGTTATGACCACTACAATTTTAGATGAATAGCAATCTCACAATGTATTTCATACCTTTATCTTTCAAAGATTCTGTGTGGGAAATCTTCCACATTCATTGGCGCAGAACAACTCATTTCCTGTTTGAGAAGCCAAGGTAAAGAGTAAGTTGTCCAAAAATATAAAGTAAAAAAAAAATCAAATAATCAGAAGCTCTAGAAAGTCACCAAAAATATTCTTGGCATACACAGATATCCTGCATTCCTCTACTCAGCATAAATACACCAAATACTTACTGCTAGTTAAAAAAAATAGGAATATGAGGATTCTGGAAGTTGAGAAGTAACCCCTACAATATGTGGGAATCACATGAATATAGAGAAATCGACATGAGGGAGAAACTTAAGAAATAGGAGTTTTATTAGGGTTAAGAAGCTGGTGGGAAAGCATTGAAGCAAAAATGGTAGCTTAAAATCACAGAGGTTAAGATCATAGTTCGGATTCATTTAAGTATCTTTGTACTGAAGTCTTTTTAATAGCTGTGCAATAAACTCTTTTAAACTGAAAAAAAAAAACCAGAAACCATGGACACCATGGCCCAAAAGAGACTCTCAGATCACAGAGAACCCAGGAAAGAGAGCAAGTGGGGAGCCAGAGAAAGGTGAGCAGGCAGAGAAAATGAGAGAGATAGAAGGGGGGGGCTTTAGGTGGAGTTTTTATTGTCTCAAGTGTTGTCAAGGGGCTGCCTTTGTGATAGTGGTCACATAGCAGGGCAGTGGAGGTGGAAAGGTTTTCCAGGAGTTGCTAGGGAAGGAGGTGAGAGGGGATGGAGAAAAGAATTCTTCTTAGGGCCATAAAGATAAGCTCACAGTTCTCACTCTCTTCATATACCCCTAGTCAGCAATATCCTCACCACCATGAAGATGATGACTCACATTTGTGCGATGGCGAGGAAAGCAATAAAGGGGGATCCTAGCTCCTCATGGCACTTAGCGTGCCATGAGTTCTTTTCCAACTGCCTGCTTCTTATGGATTCCATGCCTAGGATGTCCTAGCCCCTCTTGGCACTCCACATCTAGAGTCCATGAGTTCCAGCCTTTCTCTCCTCTAATAAACTCTACCTTAATCCTCTAAAAAAGAAAAAGAAAAGAAAAGCAATTAACAACTACAATAACACAAGGGAACCTATGCCAAGTATTAGGACTTGGATATGAAGTGCCCCCTACAAGTTCCTTATTTGAGTGCTTGTTCGCCAATTGGCGGTACAAATTTGGGAAGTGTGAGGCCTAGGGATGGGGGCCTAGCTGGTGAGATCTCTAGGGACAGACCTTTGAAGGTTACAACCTGGCCCTTGGTTCTTGCACGCTCTGCAACCTGGTCCCTGTCATATGACCAGATTCTCCCTCCTGCCCCCGCAGGTGGCAGGGACTACTGTACCACATCTTTCCCTCTATGATGAGCTAAAATCCCCTGAAACTGCAACCCAAAAGAAATCTTTCCTCTCTTACATTCTGTCAGGTGTTTTAGTCACAGCTGTGCAAAAGTAATGAATACAGCAGGTATCCCAGGAGACCTTCCAAGAAGGTACCGTGAATGAGGGAGTCATCATGTTTTACTAGGAAGCCAGAGAAAGAGCCAATTCAAAACCAGCTGAAGCATGTGAATTAGGGGAAAAACGCTTTCCTAAGAGAGGCGATAGTAATACCAAGTAAAAGAGGACCTCTGGGTGTAAGGAAGAGGGCAAGCAGAATTAATGCAGGATCTATGGGATCTGAAGTTTACACGGTTTATCACAGCACTGTGAGAAAAAGACTACTAACCGTTCTTCCTATAATAAAGGGAAGCATCGGTGGCCCTGCAGGTCACCCCTTCCTCCACCTTCCAGATTCTCATTCTTGAGTTAGGCTACAGACACCAGCAGACTGAGTGCCATGCCCCCTCTTTCACTTACTGACTGTATTTCTCTGAACATTTTTAAAAATGATATCTACTTAAAATTTTGCCCACTTGCAAAAACACTCATGGTAGAATTGAGAATGTCTTAGTCAATCTGAATCCATGTAGCTCCACATGGTTTAGATCTGTGAGATAGCTCTTGCAATAACTGTATCTCAGTTGGGCACATGACCCAAGTCAGGTCAATCTGGGTCAACCTCCCAAGAACTTATCAAGAATTCTTTCTACTCAGGTGCCAAATCTGGCAGAAATGAATGGAGTGAATGGATAAGACCTGGAGTTGCAAGTGAGACGTGAAGCATGTGACATGAAGGGCCGCCATCATCTTCACAGAAACTCTCCATTGCTGAAACGTCGAGGTGTCCGAACTTGTCACACTGATTGGACCCATCCAGGGTCCCATGCTAGGACTCCAGCTTGCTGCCTGTTTTCAACTATTCTGCTACTTCTCTCCTTCTGCATGGTTGTCAATTGCAGGTGCAAAACAGAACCACCTGGTATCTTGTAGACTCACAATGCTGAGGTTGCTCCCTGGGTTGACTTAATAAAAAAATGCTAAATGCTGAGAGAGACCGTTGTTACATCAAAAGGCAGTATATACCTTACAGATGAGGAAGCTGGCCTCAATAAGCTTCATAGTTTTTATTTTGCCTGTGTGTGTGTCTGCATATGTGTGGGCACACATGTGCGTGCGTGTGTGTGTGTGTGTGTGTGTGTGTGTGTGTGTGTGTGTGTAGAGCCTTGCTGTTGTGTGAACACTTTTCCTGAGGCAGATGGCACACAACTATCTAGTCACTCCAGAGAGGACTTGACAACAGACCAACATGGTAACTATGTCAAGGTCCAACTTGATAAACTAAGTTTATTGGACTTACAAGAGTAGGGTGAAGGTTACAAACAGGAGCAAAACTATCTCAAAGGCAGCCCCATCCCCAGAAAGCACCCGACTGCTCCCAGACTGAGGGAGACTCACAGAAGCTAGAGCTCTCTGCTGTATTACTTGCTAGGAGAGTCTCTTCCTGATTTCTGGACTGCTTTTGGGGTCTCTGCAACTGCTGAACTGCTCACCAGTCTGTCTCGCGCGCTCTACCCAAGTTCTCGAGGGGCTGCTCAGCAGTCTCTTCTACACTTGACTGCTTTGGAGTCTTCAAAGTGACTGCTCCGTAAGCTTCTTCAAGTGACACTCCAGAGTCCTTTTCAAACTAATGGCTGCTCTGGAGTCTTTTCCTAACTGGCTGCTGCAGAGGTCCGGAGTCTTCTTGACTGTTCGATGGCCTCTGACAGCTGCTTGACTGTTCAGCAGTCTCTTCCAGGCTTCTTTGCTGCTTGGAGGCTTCCTTCTGACTTCCTGGCAGGGGACTCTTCTTCCTCTCCACGTACTGGAGGAAGCACCTGACCCCAACTTGTTAGCTTCAGGGACTTTCTGAGCATAAACAACTGTTTAAATGCTGTCACTGGGTAAAGTTCAACATGGATACCCAGAGGAAAAAATGGCACATAGTACCAACTTGTTCTGGGGTATCCTGTCTTAGCTTCTGGAGTGCTGGGATTGTTGGCAGCTGCTGTACCTGCCTAGCTTTACATGGGTCTAGGAATCTGAACTCTAGTCCTCATACTTGTAGGGCAAGCATCTTATCCACTCAGCTGTCTTCCAGCCGACTCCGTGTTTATCTAAAAGCAACTGAAATAGAGTGTTAAATTAAATTTTCCTTGTCTCCTACCTCAGCACCCTTGCAATTTCTTGCTATTTATCTGAATATATCCTGTCTCTACTGTTGCATAAAGACTAAAGTCAAAAGCAGGCCCTTCTATCTTGCTTCATGCCATTTCTATAATGACTATTACAAGGTCATGAATGCAGTGGGCATTTCATAAAACATATCGGACTTAGTAGTTGTATGCTCAGACACAAAGAAAGATAACAAACTCCGTGATATTTTATGGGAAAACTGAAAATACAATTTCTTCTGCACAGTGGTATGTACTGAGATATTTCTGGGAAGAAAAGAGCTGGCTCAAAGTTGGTATTGATAAAATCGCTTTTCAAAATGTCATTTACTATGCTTGTCCAAAAAATATTCTGAAAATGAAAATTTTATCTCTGAATGCCCATATGAAAATCTTTTGATGTTTGTACAGATGATATTCATGTAGATAAAACTAACTATATGTGTTATCTTGAGGATTTCCTTGTTAGAATTTTAAGCAATTCCTCAAGTCTCTCAGCATAAAATGTTCAAGAAATAATGAATAAATCAGATGAGTAAAGAGTAGAAGTGTTTATAGTCAAGCCTCTGTGTCCTACATTCTCTGCTGAACTTCATTTTCTTAAGGCATGGATAGAAGGAGTTGCGAAAGGGTCTCAATCTAAATTTTGGTTTCTCCAGGGGAAATTTTCATTGTATTTGTGCAGCAGCCACTTCTTAGTCAGCCTGAATTTTTTTTCCTGCATACTCTGTTTTCCATATAGCAGTCTGACTAGTCTTTGCAAAACGTAAGCCACCACCTTTATTTTTGGTAATGATGGAGGAACCGATGCCAGATTGGTTCTTTCAGTATTAAAAACATCTGTTAAACATAATAAAAATAACCATTTTCAGGTGTGAAACAATAATAGAAGTAAATGAGTTATAATCCCACACAATCACCCTGGATTTCTGCCTGCAGGTATTTTCCAAACACAGTCTTTGGAAAGAGAAGCCCCACACAGAATTCAGAGATGCTGGAGCAGCAGGAATTTGGAAGACAGGGTGCCAAAGAGAATGGAGTTTACAAAGCAAAAATTCTAAAACTCTCCCTGAATCTTCACCCACATACTAAAACTGTGTATGTTTGGAAACTCTGTAGGACAAGACAAAGACGAGAAAGGGATACTTTGTGGGAAGCCATGATCTGAAGTTTTACTAGAATGAGTGGCCCAAGTTCAAAAGAGCCAGAACAAAGAGTTTGATGAACATTTCCACAGTCAATAAAAATCTCAATGAGATGAACATTTAGGGGTAGGATAAATTCAGCTCAGCATGAAGTCTACACAGACTCACCTCAATAAAACTGAGATGTAAACTGAGAGGAAAACATACAGTAGAGGCAGAATAGCCTCCGTGAGAACGCAACTCAATAACACTGTTGGCACAACTGTATCCAGACACTCGGCAGTGTTGATTCACAATGTCTGGCAGAAAAATAGAATATTCATCAGTTGTTGAGACAGCAAGAACATGCACATCACCACCAAGAGAAATATCAGTCTGTAGATGTGAACTTAAGGAACCGTGGAAAGGAACTAAGTGTCAAGGATGTTAAAGCAGCAACACACTGAAAGATGGGAGACAGCGTATGGGCTTGATGAGCAGTGTAACGTCATACCTTCGATGTGAATGTGAACCTCAGATGAAGTTAAACATCTCAGAACAGAACTGGGCGGCACAAGACACTTCCAAATAGAAACACTGAGAGATAAAAGGCAGAAAGAGAGAAAAAATAAGCACATTCTCAATAACCTGTGGGACAATATCAATTTCTCTAAGTTCTGTGTGCTTGCGCATAGACAAGAAAGATAATTGGTAGAAAATATATGAAGGACTGCTAGCTGACATTTTTTTCTGTATTTGATAAAAGAATTCACAGATCCAAGAAGTTCAATGAACTTCAAGAAGTAAGCAGAAATGAAACCACACCAAAGCAGTTTATCGCCAGAATGCTATAAACTGATGGTAACAAGAAAATTAGAAGCAGCCAGGGTAGGGTAAGGGGAAGAATGGCACATTATGTAAAAAAGAACAAAGAGGAAAATTATAGACTTTTGTTTTAAACTGTACAAACAAGGAGACATTGAATGACATCTTCAAAGCACTACAGAAAAATGTCAATCAAAAATTCTATACCCTCCCAAAAAAACCTATCCTTCAAAAATAGGAATGAAACAATTTTTTTAAACAGAATTGTTTTCAGACATGAAAGTATAAAAGACTTCCTTAGAAGCAGAATGGTACCGTAAGGAATGCTGAAGGAAGTTCTGTTGGCTGAAAATTGATGATTCACATGGAAATACTGACTTAAATGGAATAACTCTGTGTGAAAATGTACATTTTTTCATCTCTTAACTTAGAATTATCTATTTAATGAGATATGGCCTTTCTAATGTAAGTAAAAGTCGAATATATGATGCTAATGACCAAGGGAAGGGGAGAAATGGAAGCATGTTTTGACTGTCACATGTAAGGTAATGTTTTCTTCTAGAAAGGTAGTTGTGGTTACTAATCAGGCTATTATAGCCTGATGTCCATTCTGAGGTAGACATTCAAATAATAAAAATGTAAAGTCAACTGTGAAACAAAACTCTATGAACTCTATGGACCACAGTTAGTGTAGGAGAATCAGAAAAGGGGGAAAGTGTTCTCTGGTGGGATTCGAAGCCTGCTAAGTAGTGTTAATTTTCTTGCTTAACATTTATTTATCGTTTCTAAATAGTTCCATCACTGGGCTGTCCTCATGCTATGGAGATAAGGAGGAAATGAGTCTTCACCCTCATCAAGGTGTTTTAAACTAGGTAGAAAGAATGGAACATAGTAAAAAAGAAATTAATGTAGCACGTGCAGAGGAGACCTGGGGAAGTGTAGATTGAGGTGGTCAGGTGTGGAATGCCACTGTGATATGACCTTGTTCAGCAGTGATGCCGATGCTAAATGATATGCAGTGTCTGACTTCTTGAATCATCTCACTAACCCTCACCACAGTCCTAATTATGCTACAACTGAAAGCACGATCAGAAGAAACAATATTGAAGGAGTGAGCTGTTCTAAGGCTAACAGATCGAAAAGAGGAGCTAGAGAGACGATTCATGGGCTGACTCTGCCTCACAAGTAGAAGGTCCTGAGATTTGATCACAGGTCCCACATAAAAATGCCAGGCAGAAATGGTGGAGGAGGCCTGCACTTCTGGCCCTGGTGGGCAGAGCTTGGGAAATCCCAGAGTGAAGCAAAAAGGAGGTAGAAGTAATCCAGGATGATTCCCAAAGTCGCCCTTGGTCCTCCACAGGAACACACAGTGCCCTCTAACACACACACACACACACACACACACACACACACACACACACACACTGAATAAAAATAAATAAATATGAAAAGATAAGCCACATATTTGAGGAAAATATTTGCAAAGGAAGCATTTCATGATAGATAGATAGACGGACAGACAGAGGCTATACAAAGAACTAAGAGATTTAATAATAAGTGAAAATTGGGCTAACTCAATCATCAAGAGAACAAATAATGAACTTTGGATGGCTCGGTTGGTGAAGTGTTCAATATGCATCTATGGGGGTCTGAGTTCAGATCCCCAGGACTTACATAAAAAGATTTTAGGAGGAAGGAGTGACAAGAAAGCTGGGCATGGTGGTATCAGCCTGTAACAACAGTTCTGGGGATAGAGCAGAGAGGATTCTGGGAGTTTGGTGGGCAGTCAGGCAAGCTTCGGTTTCCATGACAGACACTATCTCCAAAAACAGGGTGAAGAATGAAACAGAATTATATTTGAAATTGACCTCTGGCCTCTATATGTACATAGAAAGTGCACCTACATATATACATGTACACACATGTATAACACACACACACACACACACACATATATAAGCTTAAAAATAAAAAAAGCACAGTAACACATGCTATAAGGATTCGAACAGAAGGGAACCCTACAGACTGCTAGGAGGAATATAAACTGGTCCAAAAAGAAAAAAAAATGTGAAAAACTAGATCTACCATATGACCCAGCTGTACTACTTCTGAGTACTTACCCAAAAGACTTTAGCATGTCATGAAAATATTTGTGAATCAATGCTTATTGCAGCACTGTTTACAATAGCTGTTACAGAACCATCCTGGGTGTCCATCCACAGAGGAATGTATAAAGAAAATGCAGTTATTTTCCACAGTGGAATTTTTTTCAGCCGTAAAGAAGAATTAAGTCATGCCATTTGCAGGAAATGGATGCATCTGGAGATAATCATACTGAGAAAATTAAGCCTGTCTCAAAAATGTTTCATTTCATTGTGAATCTTAGATTTGATAAATTCATAAAATAATATATTTATAGATGACATGAAAGTAGAAGTTAAAATGAGGAACAAATGTGACTAAGGGGGATATAGAGGAAGACAGTGGAATGCAAAGAGGAACATGTGCAAAGTACTGTACATACTCGTGTGGAAACGGCCTTATGTAACCCCATGTAATAAAATTTTTAAAAATCTAGGCCAAAAACTAGAACAGGCTCCTCACTAAAGATGTACAGATGGCAAATAAGTCTCGGAAAAGATGTGCTTCTTCGTATGTCATCCGGCAAATGCAAATTAAAACAACCACATGCCACTACATGCCTATCAGGGTGGCCAAAATCCAAAGAACTGGCAACACCAGAAGCCGACAGGCATGAGTAGAAGCAGAAACTTTTCATTTCTTACAAAGAGGAATGAGACGTGGTCTGGCCAATTTGGAAGGCTGTTTGGCAGTCTCTTATGAAATTAATCATGCTCTTAGCACACAATCTAGCAATCACAGTCCTTGGAATTTACCAAAAGGAATTGCAAAACATATCCACACATAAAAACCTGCACATGGATATTTATTGCAGTTTTACTCATAATTGCCAAAACTTGGAAGCAACTAAGATGCCCTTCAGTGAATGAAGAAGTAAACCGTATTAGATCCAGATAATGGCAGCACAGTATTTTGTGCTAAAATGATCAAATCATGGAAAGATATGGAGAAAACGTAAGTGTATATCGCCAAGTGAAAGACTCCAATCCAATAAGACTGCCTGCTATATGATTCCTACTGTAAGACATTCTAGAAAAAGCAAAGCAAATGCCTTTGATTCCTGGGAATGAGGAAACTGGATTTTTCAAGGCAGTAAACTGCATTGTCCAGTACTGGCATGGCAGATACTGTAAATATGTCAAAATGTGGATTGTGCAGCACCAAGTGTAAGCCCTAATAAAGTTGTGGACTTTGAATATTCATCAATTATAATAAGTATACCATTCTAATTGGGAGTGTTAATAATAGGGAGGTTGTGTGTCTGCACACATGTGCATGGAGTGGGGGGCTTGGGTTAGAAAGAGAAGGGAAATCTCCATACCTTCCATTCAATGTTGTGAATCAAGAACTGTGCTAAAGAAATAGTCTGTTTTAAAACATAGTGTTAAGTCTAGGGCTATTCCATCCTGACCACTCCTGATCTACTAAAGTAGGGGCCTCCTTAGTAATTCGATGGGAGACTGAATGGGAATATGGAGTGCTGTAGATTTTTTTTAAGGTAGCTTAGATAGCTCAGGCTGATGTCTTGGTATCTCACTCTACCCAAAGTGAGTGTCCATTAAAACAAACCTTGTGACTGACTATATGTATTTTTCTGCTACTCAGAGACACCAATCAGTCTCTGATTATTTACTTACTCTTTTCTCTGGTTTTAGGCTATTTGAAGCTCTTGCCTGCCCCTTTGAGTTGAATCTGATTCCCTGCCACCAGCTCGGTTTCTGGAAAGTTCCCCATATCTCCCACTATGACTCAGGTAACCCCTTCTCTTCCTCTGACCAACGTTGGTGTCAGGATAATTATAACCTCTCCAGTGTTCATAGGACACCTGCCAGGCTGGTGTGAACCCCTTGAAATACTTGTCTGACTGTCTCCCTTTCCCACTCTCTCAACCTCAGGTCACATTTAGTCCACTAGATAGCTGTGTGTGTAGCTATTCTATGAACTGCATCTGTGTCGTTTATTTATTCGTTCATTCTATTCTTTGATTAAAAATAGATAAATATACTAGGCAAATGGAGATTCATTCACTGTTCACTTAGCCCAGCAGTGATTTGTGAACACCTTTCAGGGTTCTCTTTGAAGTTCCCCTTTGAACTAATCTCACATTTATGTTTTTATTTCAATGATCTGTGTCTCGTGGCTAATATTACTGAGATCTTAAAATTTGCTGGACAGTATGCCAGGGCTTACAACTTAAGATCTTAATCGTTCACATAACAATCATCTGAAGAAAATAATAATTTTATCTCCACTTTGTAGATGATGAAACTGAGGCTTAGAGATTCCCTAGTTGTAGAACTGTGTACGATCCACAAAAATCCAGGGGTGCTTGTGTATTATCATCTGTTAGTATTCCCCTATCTAGAAGACAGGAACCATGGACTTTCTCTCTCTCTCCTTCAGCTTGATAGTGCTGAGCTTGGAGGAGTAGTAGCATACTCCTTGTATAGCAATGTATTTATGGAATGTTAGGCATTTCATGACAAGCCAACAAAATCGACATCTTGTATTTTCAAACAAATAAAAACAAGGAAGAGAGAGCTTGAGGACTTACTGCAGGTCATGTTGGTGTTAAATGGCAGACCAGGATTCAAACCTAGAGCTTCTCAAAGTTGCTGGACAGACTCAGGAAACACAAATCCAGAGAACTCTGCTCTGGCCACTGTTCTCTCTGTAACAGCCCGAGAGTCTACATTTCTAGTACCTTGTCTGGGTCTCATGCTTAGAAAGAAGGTCTAGAACAAAGACCTGTGCTCTTTATCAATAAAATAGGCTGCTTATCCAGAAGATTAATACTCTTTAAGGATTGAGAGATAGTAAAGCAGCAATCAGGATAACTCAGGTCATTGATCATCTTAATTGGGAATCTACGTTTCTGCCTTAGGGCTCAGTTAGGTCATTTAAAAGCAGCGTTTGCTGGAGAAAACCGCACGTATCAGTGGAGGCTGGAAAGCTTGGGAAGGGATCCTAGTGCAAGGCCTCAGAGGTGGGACCAAGTCCACCTGAACCCTGTCTTCAAATGGTGGGTTTCCCATTGAGTTGAAATAAAGCCCAGTTCTGTCCCAAAGCCCAGGAGACCCAGACGGCCTAGCTCCCTCCCCATCCACGCTCTATGTTCAACTACTAAAGTCTTCTTATCCAAACAGTTCATCAATTCCTAGCACAAGACTTTCATCCAGACTCAGGCCTCTGTTTCCACTGTTTTCCCTGACCTTCTTTCTTGTTTCTTACAACCTAAAGCTTATGTTGTCCGTGTCATATATTTCATATTTCATTTACCTCAATGTAATCTGCAAAAGAGAAAATTACAGTAAGTCTGCTTTTGCAAATGTTACATGACTTTAATTACAATTCTGGAATTGAACAGCAGTACAGACCACAACTAGGTTCAGCATGTTCGACCCTACCCAAGAGAGAAGGACCTTTCTCTCTGGCTACACCCATAGCCAGAGAGAAGAAAGTGAGATGTAGACAATTTGATTGGCTACAGCTCTTGTACATTTTGTTCAAGCACAGTTTGAAAGTTGGCCAATCTGCTGTTTGCTCATCAAGTTAGGTTATGTTTATTGAATGTGGAAAAACCTGAGGTCAGACTTAGAAAATGTACAGAAGCAGCTTAGACCAAACATATCAATGAATAAGTCTTTCCTGTTTTGATTTCTGTTTCTCTCTTGCTGTATAAACATTTTCTTTTCAAGACACCAAAAGTTGGCCACGCCCCTGCAGCTTTTGTTTTCCTCATGGACCAAGAAGCAGGGCTGGAGATCATCACCCACTGCGGCTTCCGTGGCTTACAGTCTTCAGGGCAGATGAGAGATGCTTGCACAGAGGCGAGCCCGAGGTATGACTGAGGGGCTGTTTTCAGTCTTGCTGTTCCTGCACCGCCCTCGAGTCCATCCTGATTGGTATTGGAGATCACCTCCTAACCACAGATAAAAGGCTGTTTAAATGAAGATCTTACTATAAGAGGAGATTCAGAGGAGATGGAATAGGAGTAGGAGACCACAGTGGGGGGGGCTGTCAGTGTCCCACTTACAAGATGGTTACCAACAACAATAAACCACAATTCAGAACACCATAGACCCTACATTAATCACCTGGAACCAGATCAGCCAAATCTCTCCCCATCCTAAAGCTCACAGAAACTTGTAGAAGAGGAGGTGGCAAGATTGTAAGAACCCAAAGATGGGATGGGCCAACAATATGTAAGATACTCCACACAAGTTAGGGTTGCAGTAGGTTGCATGCAGACTTTGCATGACCTACACAGTAACTGACATGTCAACGACCCCCCAAAGTCTACCATGGATCACAGGCACTAGGATCCTTAGAGGCAAAGGATTAACAGTCATAATAGAGTTCCCATACTAAAGGGGAGCCCAAGAAAGGGCTCTGGGCTATGCCACTGGGTCTTCTCACCCCACTAGAGCGGAGGACTCAGAGGGAAGTTTGGCATTCACACAAAAGGATGCTTCAGGGGATGTGAGGAGGGAAAGGGGAGGCACTGGGAGAAGGGGAGGGGGTGAAAGGAATGAGAAAAGGGGAGAGAGTGCAAGGGGGACTGGGGAGGAGTGGAGGGAGAGGAAGGGGTACCTATTGAGCTTGAATGATTGGGAAAAATACACATATTTTAAAAAAAGACTGAGGAGCTGTAAAGACTAGGAGATTTGAACCAAGTGTGTAGTAGCTCAGTAGTATAGCACCCATTTGGTGTGCTCAAGATCCTCAATATTGTGTGTGCACACCCCCCACACACATACACACACACACACACACACACACACACACACACACACACACACTGGGCTGAAGTTTGTGCTCAACCAACAGTACAGTATTTGCAAAGTCTTGGGTTCACAAACAAAGAAAGAAAGAAAAAGAAAAAAAAGAGAGAGAGAAAGAAAGAAAGAAAGAAAGAAAGAAAGAAAGAAAGAAGAAAAAGAAGAAAAGAAAGAAAGAAAAAAGAAAGAGAAAGAAAGAAAAAAGAAAGAAAGAAAGAAGAAAGAAGAAGGAAAAGAAAGAAATAAGAAAGAAAGAAATAAGAAGGAAGGAAGGAAGGAGGAAGAGAAGGAAGGAAGAAGGAAGAAGGAAGGAAGGAAGGAAGGAAGAGGAGAAAGAAGAAAGGAAGAAGAAAAGGAAGGAAGGAAAGGAAGGAAGAAAGGAAGGAAGGAAGAAAAGGAAGAAAGAAAGAAAAAGAAAGAAAGAAAGAAAGAAAGAAAGAAAGAAAGAAAGAAAAGAAAGGAAGAAAGAAACAAAAGAGGAAGAAAGAAAGAAAGTTAATCAGCAAAGACCTAAAGGATCATATAGTAGTTCTAATTTAGAGATTGGAGTTAGGTTTTATGTTGAAAAATTAGGTAGATGTAAACAGCAGAAAAAGAAGATCATGTTAGGCTTTTGACTTGTCCAAAGACAGTGATCAATAAATTGAGATTAAAAATCTAATTGAAGTATATTAGGAACTCTGAAATGAACAATACCCCATCTATAAACACTAGGAAAGTCTGAGCAAGATAGACCAGTCATTACTATAAGGTAACTTAAGCAGAAACTAGAAAGCAGTATAACAGGGAAGGGAGCTGGCTAGCATCAGGTTACTCTGAGTTACTTTCCTGGTGAGAAATAAAAGAAACTAATTATGCTCCCTGATTTGACTGCTCTCTCCATCCTGGTTTCTCAGACCAGAAAAACAATTGTATTTGGGTTTGTTTACAACTTTGGCAGAAATAACTCTATTTTAAATTGGTCCATGACTTGAACAGAATATAGGCACTAAAAAAAAAGAGTTTTCCCCCCTCTTTTGTTGTTTGAGTTTTTTTGTTTAAAGGAAATGATTTATCAAAGTGAAAGACACAAACAAGATAATACATAGATAGCAAACATCTTTGAAAACAGCTCACTCTTTCCACCACAATCCAAACCAAGAAAGAGCATGTTTCAACTCATAAACATTCCTTCATATACATTCCTAGTCATTGCTTCTGAAAATAAACTCTGTTCAAGCTTCTGGGGCCAAAATCAGTTTTAAAAATTTGTAAGTTCCCCACCATTGAACTGTGTCGTATTCATTTACTCTATTATGTCTGGCTTCCTGTGTTGAATATCTTTGGCTGATCAGGGTCATCTGTTGTCACCATCACATGGTAGTTATCATGTGATAATTTCACATTTATCCATATTATTATTGATGGACATTTAAGTTGTCTATAGGTTTTAAGCCTGCCACAATGATGCTGCTATACAATTGTTTCACATGATTATCGTTAAATATCTGAGAATAGAAATGGTTGTCATTCTGCCCAAACCCCTGCGTGCCTCTGCTTCAGTTTCTGGGTGTCTTTACTTTTGAGACCACCATCTGTAAATATCAAGCCCTATGACCATTTTGATACTGGGAGAAAGGAAAAGTAATATTCAGAAGCAGAAGTCCTTTTCCTGACACAGAGCAGGTGCAGATGAAATTCCAAATGTGTGACTCCAGTGAACATGAATTCTAAGGCACCAATGAGACAGAAGAGGAATGACACAGGATATGGAGGCTCCCCAATTCCTTCAGCCCACTATGAATGCTCCTTAGCATAGAAACTAAGAACTGGAAGTAGGAAGGTCAAGAAGTCCATCCGATTAAGCACAACAGGTAGAGTTCTGTACAAGTTGGGGATATTAGTAATGCAATTTGCATCTTTCCATATTGTTCTCTAGTCCTTAAATGCATTTGCTATGCAATGTACTGACATCTGGGCTTCCTGAATCTTGGAGCGGAAAACAATTTTCAAGAGTTGTCTGCGTCAAGTTTATATTTAGCACCTAGTAGGAGATCATAAGTAATAGCTCCTCTTGGTGAAAAATGTCTGGGGCCTATTCATTTAGCCCACTTCTGCAGAAGAGATTTCAGCTAACTATTTTGTCCCTGTAGAGATCACAGCTTTAAGCACTATTCTCTGACTTGATACCTTGGCCAAGAAAGCAGTTTTGAATGCTGTAAACTGATTTGTTTTCTCTTTTTTTTGCTTAATAAAATGTCTTCTTAATGGAAAGCCAGAGCCCAAAGAATTCCAAACCATCTCCTTGGCATTGCTATTTGTCACAGCCCCATCCAGAAAGGTGAAACTCTGCCATAAATAAGAATGTCACCAAAGACTAGTCGGACTTAGTTTCACTGACCTGAGGATTGCAAGCTCAGGGAGAGCCAGGCTACATAGTGAGACCTTCTCTTAAAAGTCCCAACATGAGTCAAGGGAGATGATTCAGGAGTTATGACTAAAGGGTCAAAGCTTTTGGCCTCTCAAGCAGAAGGACCTGATTTCATGTCCCGAGATCTCATGTAAAAGTGCCAGGCGGAAATGATGGTGGTCTGTAATTCCAGTAATGGAAGGCAGAGCCTGGGAAACCCCAAATCAACGCAATAAGGAGATAGAGCAATCTAAGATGATTCCTGATGACCCTTGGGACTCCACAGGCACATCCATTTAAGTGCGCTTAACACACACACACGCACACGCACACGCGCACGCGCACACGCACACGCACACGTACGCAAAAGTCGTGGCAAGAAAATTCGTAAGAGAATCTCATCTGCTCTTCTCCCATTCCTGCTGCTAAGGCCTGCCCCCAATGCTACAGGACCAGGATAGTAGAAGAGAACTTTGGGTGCAATCAGTTCCAAAGCACATGCTCCTTTTTCAGGCAGCTTCCCCATCTTGAGCTGATGCCTCTGTTCCTTGATGCTCCTTCTCCAAGTGTGCGCCTGATGGCAGCACAAACCCCTCCAAAACTCACCCCTACTGGGGTGGCATTTGTGATTGTGTTCAGCAGTGCTCAGTTCTAAATGGCCTAATTGTCAGTGCACAGCAAAAGACCCTAATGCAGAAGAACAGCAGTGCATCTTACAATGAAATTGCTTGGGGTAGCTCCCTGAAATCCTGTTTCCTAATGCTTGGGGTACCACCCTGAATCCTGTCTTGATGCTTGGGTGCCTCCTGAATCCTGTCTCCTAAGGCTTGAGGTGCCTCTCACAACCTTGTCTCTTAATGCTCGAGGTACCGCACTGTATCCTGTCTCCTAATGCTTAGGGTGCCTCATCATTTCTGTCCCCAGTTGCAGGTGTCATTTGATGTCCCTGGCAAGGCATTCTATGAATGGATACATATGCTGAATCGCCCTGTTTAAAACTACACACCCTCCTCCAAATTCAAGCATGCACACAACCCACGCCTCGCGTTATTTTTTTTGCATAGTACTTATCACCATCTGGTATACTACATCTTTACTGGTTCAAGATTTTACTGTATCTCGTCTTCCATTTGTGGTTTGCAGGAGTATCCTTTTTGCCTGTTTGATTCATTGTCACGTCTCCCCTATTTGAGAAACTACCTGGAAAGTAGGCAATGCTCAAGAATGCATGATTGCCTGATGGGTCTTGACCAATGACATATCCTTTACCACTTCTCTGTTAGTGTTTCTCCAAAAGGAATATTAAGTTATACACTGTGGTGATGGTTCACTTCATGTCAATAAAGACAAGTTGCATATTAATTCTGGTGAGAACACATGCTCTCCACATAAGTCTTACATGTGTCAGACGCGTGCCAAATGCTTTGTATACTAACATATTTAAGCTTCAGGACAACTCCAGCAGCTTTAGCCCCATTTTATCAGTGAGATCATAAAAGTCCAGAGATAACACACCCATGATGCTGAAGCTCATTAATGGCAGAGATGAGATTTGAATTTGAAGCTTTCTGGCTTAGAAATAACATTTTGACTAAATGCATGTGCTGTTTAGATGTTTAAATCCCTTTAATTTTTTGTGTAGGTATGTTGGCATGTGCGTGCTCCTGTATGTGCAGGTGTGAAGTGTGTGTGTGTTGTGAGAGGGCAGAGGTCAACTTCAAGCACTGATTCTCATGCACTATCCACCTTGCTTTTGTGACACGTGACCTCTTATTAGTCTGGCACTTCATTATCAGGCAATTCTAGCTGACCAGCAAGTCTCAGAGTTGCCTGTCTCTACTTACCCAGCACTAAAATTACAAGCACATTCTAATATGCCTGGATTTTTAGTTTAGTTTCTTTTTTAACATGTGTGTGCATGTGTAAATTGTGTGTTCTGGCATGTGCACAAGAGGACACTTGAATATGTGTGCTTGTGGAGGACGACACTGAGAGTCATACTTGATTGCTCCAGCTCCTTATTGCTTTGTTCTGGGGCTCCCCCGGGCTCTACTTTCCAGAGTCACAATTATAGGAAGCCACCATATTTACCCTAGCATTTTTATGTGTGATTTGGGGATCTGAATTCAGGTCCTTTTCCTTGCAAGCCAAAGGCATTAACTCGCTGTTAACCTCCTCAGTCCCATGACTGCGTTTTTAAATGGGGAGTCTGGGATTCAAACGTGCTTCTACTGCAAATACTGTCCCAAATGAGCTACTTCATCAGTTGTGCATCTCTTATAACAGAAGTTAGGGTGAGTAAGATAGCTCAGCAAAAAAGGCATCTGCTCACAAACATGGTGACCTGTGTTTGATCCCCAGAAACCCACATGGTGGAAAAAAAGAATTCAGTTCTGAAAGCTGTCCTCTGGCCTCCACCCTGGTACTATGGTATGCATGTTTACTAGTTCTGTCCCTCTCTCTCTCTCTCTCTCTCTTTCAAAAGAGTAAATAAAATATTTTCTATCTATAAACTATCTTCCCTGTTCTAGAGCTCTCCCACCTTAAGGCCCTACATGGTCTCTATAGCCACAAGACCCTCTGTTATAATAAAGCTCAATTTATTAAGATAAATAAATAAAAACATAAAATATCTTAAAATATAAATAGAGATTTATTTATTTATTCATTTATTGCATGTGTATCTGTGCATGCATGTCTGTGTGTGTATGTGTCTCTCTGTGTGTTTCAGAAGATACTATGTGTGTCTGTGGAGGCCTGGAATGACTTCTGAATCACCTTGGATTGCTCTATCTCTAATTTGCTTTGTTCTGGAGTTCCCCAGGACTTTCCTTCCAGAATCAGAGGTACAGGCTGATGCCATTTCCTCCTGACATTTTTATGTGGGATCTAGGATCTGAACTCAGAACCTTCTGCTTGCAAGGCAGAGACTTAATCCCTAAGCCATCCATCTCTCTGCCGAAAATACAAATAAGTAAGAAAAAATTAAAGCATCCATATAGAATGCTTACTTAGGTAAAGTATGTTTTTACTAAATAAATATCCAGGGAGTTTTAGAGATGTATTTCCTAAAAACAGGTTCATTACAATTATTGAGCATGTCCAAAAATGAGCAATAACAGTGACAAATATTGGAAGTACTTACCACGCATTTGGGATTTAAAACATACAACAGGTTTGTAAACAGACAGAGGGGAAAATTCATGTCTTACCTTATTTGCTTCAAGGAAATGGCCATCATGCACTAGTGTTATCACCAATGCCTCACACACATGCACTGTTTCCTCTGTGCCATGTGCTTCAAAGACATCAGCTGGTACACAGGACTTCAATGGCCCATTGTTGCTTTATGACTAAGCTTTGTCTACTATGGTTCTCTTCTCTTCCAGCTTCTTGGCAATGGGAATGCCTACTTGCCCTCCTGGACCCTCCTCAGATGTTTGATGATGCCTCTTAGAAGTCCTCATGCATCCCGTTGCCTTGCTATGAGTTCCTCCAGTGTGCACAAGATTCCCTGAATTTGCCTGTGTCGTATGCAATGTATGATCATTAGAAGGGGAGTGTATTTCATTCATCTCTTCCTGAACCCCTTAGGATGGCAAGTCAAGTGTGAATGTCACAGGGCTAAGGAGAAATCAGAGGAACTAAAATTAAGTAATCCTAGCTTGACTAGCCACAAAGTTAAAGAGACATAATAATATGCCAAGTGTTTTCCACATACAGATCCCCCTCATACTTTGGGTTCTCTCAAGCATCATTTCTGAGACCATAATTCTGTCATTTCTGAGACATTCTGTTATAACCAGTGTGTGCATAGGATCAGAGCAAAAGGATGGTGCAAGATGTGATCCTTGAAATATTCTTCAAAAAAAAATAACAGAAAAAACAAGTCTCATCCAGAGCACTCTTGAATCTCTATGAGGTGATGCTTGTTTAATACCACATATGAAGGAATCCCTTTGTCTCTCTACCAGGTAGCACTAAATACGGATACTTAATTACTTTAGGTCTAGGCTAAAGAACTTCTCTTCTGAAATTCAGAGATGTCACATTGGACTCACTTAAGCCAAAAGGCAGGCTGATTGACAGTGTAACTGATTTCCTTGCAGAGTATTTCTGAAGAACCTATATAGAATGTATTCAACCAACCAGAGGATGCAAAAGTTCTGGTGTAGCTCAGATTTCAAAAGTTTTCCATACTGTGGCTTCAGAATTGTCTCTGGGAAGATGATGACAGAAATACTATATAAGTATTCAGAGCTCCGCAGGCCCCGTGTTACCAGAGAAATGCTTAATTTAGAGGTACAGGAAGCTAGTCAATGAGCCACATTCCTTGCAAGTCTAGCCTTCTTGGGAAAATTTATGGCAATAAAATGACCTCTTGCTTGGCAAATGAATTCATACTACTTTCCAAATTTCCACCTCTACTGTGTGCTATGGATCCTCTGCTTGGTCATGTTTCTGTCCTGAAAAAGGGGTGGGGCTCTTCATCCTTGGCTTCAGCCCAGACATGCCAGGGAAATGCTAAACTTAACAAGGCTGAGTGGTCTTTGTCTTCCTCTTCAGTGTAGTATTTCTTGACTACCAGGCCACAAGCACACTTTGGGAAAATGAGAAATTAGATTTCATGCTTCCAAAGAGAAGCTTCAATCTTCATACAGCTTACACAAAATATATGTGGCTAAAGAGATAAATAGCTTAGGGGTTTAGCCTTTGTCTTACAAGGACCTTAGCCTGGATCCCAGATCCCACATAAAAATGACAGGCATAAACGACCGTGACCTGCACTTTCATTCCTGGAAGTGGAATCTGGGATATCCCAGAGTGAAACAATAAAGAGGGAGATCAATCCAAGATGATTTCCAAAGTCACCTTTTGGCTTCCATGGGCACATACATTGTCCTCTCCTATACACACAGTGTACTTTCTGGGGGAAAGTTTTCTTTTTCTTCAGAAGTGTTAGTGCCTTTCCCCTTTATTCCTTTTTCAACACCTGTGAGATTTGAGGGCAGTAAGAAATAAGAACATCCAATGCTTCATTAGTTAGCTAGAGTGCCCAGAGCAAAACTAAAGCCACAAAAATGGCTTGTTTTACAGATCAGAGGCTGGAAGTCCAAAATCAAGATGTCAGCAGGTTTGTTCTTTCTTGGAACTCTGAGTGATGGATCTATGTCAGCTCTCTTTCCTTGATTGTTTTTTCTCTGAATCTTCTTACATAATTTTCCCTTCATGCATGTCTGTCTCTGTGACAAAAATCTTCATTGGACAAGGATCCACATTAAGGAATTCATTTAACTAATGACATATGCCATGACCTTCCACCAGATGAGGAGGTACAATAATTGGGACATCAGAGGACATAGTTCAACCTAAGGCAGATGTCTATCTCTTTATTGTGGAGAGAGAGACAGAGAGACAGAGAGAAAGAGAGAGAACAAGTAGATACTAAGTTTTATTGGGAAAGACTGCACAGAAGATTCATTGGGGGAAAAAGTAAATGTTCTGTCTTTAACACAATGTAGGCAATGGTGGTACTAGTTATTAGTAAATGGGCAGGATTGTCTGGCAAAGGCTGTTGTCTGTAGAATATGGTGCTATCTTTCAGAGACCTTACTCTCCTCAGTTACTGATATTCACCCAACTAAATCTTTTATTTACTTTCGTATTCATTAATTTGGCTCACATAGGACCATGGTCAGTTGCTTTCCTCTCTCGAATGTGCTACAAAACTAGTGATCTGGAGAAAAACTGAACACTGTCTGGATACACTGTGGCAAAGCCATTGCCAGAGTAGTCCAGGCAGTGAAGATAGATGTCCGAAGTAGAGATGCTCCGTGGATGCCCTGGAGCGACTGGTCTGAAAAGAGCCTGTTTCCGCCACTGTTTGGGTGAACAACCACACTGAAACCCAAGAAGTGTGCTCATCTGGGCTCAGTCAGCAGCTGGTGTAAGTATTCTTGGAGGGGGGAAGAAAAGAAAAAAATAAAAACATCCTAAAATCTGTGTCTTCAGAAAAAAAAATTTAAATTCCTAGAATCTAATGAGAAAGGGTTCAACATTCCAGAACCTCTACGATAAAGCTAAGGCAGTTCTTAGGGAGAAATTACACCTAGAAGTTAACACATTATGAAATTCAGAAAATATTAATTCATTCAAAAAAATGGACAGGACAAGAAGTCAATATATTAAGTGAAATAAGACCAACTCAGGGAGACAAATTCTGCATGTTTCTGCCTATGCGGCATGTAAACTCGTGTGTGTGTGTGTGTGTGTGTGTGTGTGTGTGTGTGTGTGTGAGAGAGAGAGAGAGAGAGAGAGAGAGAGAGAGAGAGAGAGAAAGGGAGAGAGACAGAGACAGAGACAGAGAGATGAAATTGAATGAGGGGAAAAAGAAATATTAATGGAGGGATAACATTAAAAACAAAGACTAGGACTGGTAAGATAGTTCAGCAGGCAAAAGTGCCTATATACAAACCTGAGAATCTAAATTCAGTTCCCAATTCCTGGAGCCCACATGGTAGAAGAAGAGGTCAATTAATTCTATAACCTCTATGTTCATATATTTTAAAAAGAAAAAATAGTAATAGTATCTAAACATAATAGTAGTGTGTGTACATACATGTATATGATGTGAAAGTCAAGAAAGGAATTGATGAGAGACAAAGAGACCAGAAAGTGCCAGCAAGAGGGGGGCAGGGGGATGGGGTAGTAGAGTGGTAGAAGGCAATGGATTAAAACAAGTGTGCATGCAGATGCTATAATGCACCCTATTATTCTGTGTGCTAACTTAAAATGTAATTAAAATTACATTCTTTTATTGAAAGTAAAAAATTGAGTTTTATAAGACTTAAATTTTTTTCCATGTGTGTGTTTGTGCATGCGCAAGTACGTGTCTCTGTGTATCAGAGGCAATGTGTGTGTGCCTGTGGAGGCCCAAAGGTGGCTCAGGAATCACCCTGGATTGTTGTACTTCCTCTTTGTTTTACTCTGGAGTTTCCCAGGCTTTGCTCACCATGGGCAGAAGTACAGGCTGCCACCACTTCTGCCTGGCATTTTAATGGAATCCAGGATCTGGACACAGGACTTTGCTTGTGAAGCAGAGGCATCCCCCAGAGCCATCTTTCTGGCCCTTTATAAGATACTCTGTAATGTTACATTTCTACTTATAGTTTAGGAATTTTGTTTTATACACAAATTTTATTTTAAATCTTTTGAAATAATGAAGTTTTGTTTTTGAAAACAAGAAAGGTAAAAATTTGCCTTGTATTTACTAAATACACCATGATATTTTAAAATATGTCCATATTATAGCCCTGAATTAAGCTATTTAATATGCCTAACCTCATATACTTAGTTTTTAATGAGTAAAAATTATGCTTTACTCATATACTTAAAATCTTTCAGTGATTCCTGAGAAGCCAGTACACTGTTATTAACTATGGGTTTCCATGACAACAGATCTCTTGAGCTTTTCTCCTATCTAACTGAAATTTTGCCACAACCAAACTTCCTCAAGTCCCCCATGGTCCAACTACCTCTTTAAAAAGCAATTGCCAGCAAAACTATGCCACACTGAAGCAAGCACAGGGAGAGGTTGGCAAGTTTTCCTCATCAGCCTCCAGCGATGCTGTTTTCGCTTAGGGGAGATCAATGGTGACCAGTCAAGAAAATGAAACAGAATGCTGAAGTAAAGTAGACTGCTTCTTTTTGGGGGGAAGGGGTGAAGAGTGGTATCCTTGTTTTTTTGTTTTTGCTTTTGTTTATTTTCCCCAAATACCACCGGGAGCATATTACTTAGACAGTACTTTTTTGGACCTGGTCTTACAGAAGGACTGTATTTCTAGTTCTCATAAACCACTCACTGGGTACACACTGCCAGTACTTAAGTACAGCTGGTCAGATGGATTAAAGGCTCTGGACAATGAAATGTTGAATTAGTATATCTAAGTAGGGGCCTTTAATCTGGGCTTTGTAATGATATCCAGAATGCTTATTGAGAGACTACATAAGCCACTGTGAGATTAAGTCTATGTTATTATATGTGTGGCATCCCTCTGGAAACTACCCACAGATGTCATTGTCAGCCAATATATAACCTATATGACACATGACCCATACTTAGGCATGAGCAAGCACTTATTCAGGAAATAACACTAAATGCTTTGGGATCCCATTGCTATGCTTCACCACCTACCTGCCAGCTGTCTTCAGACATCAGCAGTCCTTGAAATTCCATGCAGCAGATGATTGGCCATAGTTATCTTGGAGTCAGTCTCTTGTGGCACTTAAAAAGGATGCTCTTCCACTGTTGTCTTGAGGAAATATTCATGAAAACAAAGTTTCACCAGAATGTTTCCTTCATGGGTAATTATTTATGTCTCACAATATTACAAATCTTCTTGAAGATTCCTTATCTGTCTTCTGGCAATTGCAAATGGATGCCTTTTTATCAATGTCCATGCCTTTTAGATGATGTCCTTATCTCTAGATAACCACGTGTCTTTGTCTTGCACTCGTAGATTCCAGTGTCATGAAGGATCTGTATTTGTATGTTTTTTTTTATATTTTGTGTGTGTGCATGTGCATGTGTGTGTGTGTGTATGTGTGTGTGTCTGTGTGTGTGTGTACTTATGGATGCCAAGAAGGGTGTCAGGTGTGCTTTCCCATCAATCTTAGGCTCAGTTCTCTGAGTCAGTAGCTCTTTCTCCAAACCCTGGGCTCATGTGTCTAGTAGACTGGGAGTCAGCAAGCCCAAGCAATCCTCCTGCCTCTGTCTACACCTAAAGTTGGATTACAGGCATTTTGCCTAGATACCTAGCTTGTTATGTAGGAGCTAGGATGTGAATTCTAGTTCTCATAATTTCAGAAAAAGCACTCTTAAGCACTGAGCCATCTCTCTATCCTTACTCACCTGAATTCTCTTTTAGTAATTTTTTAATTTATATATTATTAGTGTAAGGAGGGCACCCATCCACCATTATTCAGGTTCTGGGAGTGGATTCATGTTTCCGGGATCACATGGCAAGCACATTTACCCGCTGAGTCATATTGCCAGTCCCACATCTGTATATTCCTAAAGTTTTTGCTTAGATGAGGAGATTTAGTCATCATGTTCCTACATACCCAAGGAAAGTAATGAACTTTTCTTGTCAATGTAAAACATGCATTTAAGAAAAAAAATTCTGCTTATTTCTCCAGTCTTCTTTCCTACATTTCCCCCTATATCTTACTTAACTAATATTCAGGTTTGCAATAAAAATAATTACCACACTGGAGAAATGATTCAGTGGGTAAGTACTGGCCACACTATAGTGTGATGAGAGATGAAGACAAGAGAGTCCCCAGAAAAATGCTCAAAATCTAGCCTAAAATATGTAGCAATGATGAAACCCAGTCTCAAACTAAGTGGAGAAGGAGGACCTACATTCAAGGTTGTCCTCTGATTTCCACATGTGCACCATGGTATGTGTATCCCCACCACACAATTATCTCTGAATACTATATGCAACCAGGAATAAAAAGAAATAGCTCTACTCACTTTAAAGTAATAATATGGGTGGTTAAGAGAATATTGTGAACTATGTGCCAACAAATTTAAAAACAGTTGATGTAGACAAATTCCTAGAAAGATGCAAAGTACTGTAACTTACTCCAAAAGCAATAGAAAAATTGGAATAGACCTGAAAAAAAAGGAGAGCTGAATTAGTAACAAAAAACCACCCACAAAGAAAACTCAAAGCACAGATGGCTTCACAGTGAATTTTACCAAACCTTTACAGAGAAATGTATAGCACTTCTTAGTTTTCTTAAAAGAAGAAAGAAAAAATACTTCCCAGTTCATTTCCTGAGGCCATTATTGCATTGATACCATAACTAGGAAATGATATAGTGAGAACATGAAATGACAGTCTCATATCTTCTAGGAACATAGATGCAGAAATCTTCTCCATCAGACTCCACAGACTCCATCAGCATATAGAAGGTGTTATGCACTGTGACTAAGGAGCATGCCATTGTTTGAGTGTGAGTTGTCCCCCATAGGCTCATGTGATGTCACTGCTAGAAAGATTGTGACACCTTTATAAGGTGGTGCCTTGCTGGAGGAGGGTATATGCGGTTGTTGGGGATAGGCCTTGGGTTTTGGTGACTTGGTCCTGATTCCTCTTCATGGTGGCTGTGATGAGCTGAACCTGCCTCCTGCTTCTGCCTCCAGTCATATATCTCTTATGAGATTCCTGAATGCCAAATAAAATCTCCCTTTCTCCCTTAAGTTGCATACTGTCTCACAGCAATGAAAGGAAAGTAACTATAACAGAACGCTCATCGCAAAAGTGCAAGTTTGCATTAAAATGAAAACTTTAAATAGGAGATAGGAGGGAAAGAGGGACTTACAGAAAACCCCAAAATTGTGGGAACTAACTCCAAAAGAATCTCTTATGCTAGTAATATGTCAAAAAATATGTCTTTTAAAGAAAGACACAAGAATGGGCAGTCCCTATGCAGAGGAGCATAGAGTGAAGAAAAGGGGGGGGGAGCCCTGAGCTGATCCACTTAGAACACAGTGACAAAATTATACTAGAAGTGACAGGAATGTGACACTTCCTCAAAGGCCCCCAAACATTATAAACTTTGCCATTTCTCTTGATTGTTCCCCCCCCCAAAAAAAAACCCATCAGTAAGACCTATTTCTGAAAACATTACACAGATGGATCATGGGCAAAATACATCAACTGGAACTTGTCTGAGAAATTCTTCCTTGCTGCGTAGATTATACAGTACCAATCAATACTGTAGAAGCTACTGGGGGAGAGAAATAATCACAGGTCTCATCAACTCATGAGATCTGCAAGTTGCAATAAAATAATAACCATGGCAACAAGTGACCACCAGTGTAATAGTGGCATGAGTGTCAAGGAGACAGCAAACAGCTTTCTTCTTGGCTTCACAACCCACTTGTCAGAATGGAACCCATTCCTGTTACTGTTAGCTAGAACAAGAACTTAAAAAGGGGAAGGAAATAGATAATAGGGAAAAGCAGCCAATGAACTTATAAGTAGGAAGACGGTATACCAAACTGCTCTGTAAATAGCTGCTATTACATCCATAGATTTGAAGAACACTTATCAGCCTAGAAGTCTTCTTCTGCAACAGATAGATGACGTTAACACCCTGACAGGATGCAGCCTAGGGAAGTAGTAGAACAATGATGTAGACAGCAACAGCCAGCCTAATGCATAGTAGTGCCAATCCAGCAGGCCTCACCCAGAAACAGGCCAACCTCCCCCATTCTAAGGCTTTGGGAACCTAGTGGAAGAGGGAGCAGTGAGATTGTAATAATCTAAAGATGGAAAGGTTCACCCTTTAGTGAGACATTCCATCCAAAGCAGGATAGCTGCATCTAAGAGCTCACTGAATTGAGACTCGTCTTTACTAGACCTGCATAATGAGTGACATACCAACATGCCCCCAAAGACTACCAAGGAACTCAAGAGACATGAGAACATAGTGTAGAGATCTTGGGGACTAAAGCTTGATGAGTAAACGGAAATGCCCCTATCAGTGGCCCGAAGAGAGGCAAGTTAGTATGCCACAAAAGGCCTGAAACCCCACAAGAGTAGACAAACCAAAGGAAACATTGGTATCCATAGAAACAGACAAGCAGGAGAGTGGGAGGGAGTGGGATGGACTGATGAAGAGAAGGGGGGAGGATAGAAGGAAGGTGGGATGGAGGGAAGCAGGAATGAGGACCCAGTATGTTTGTAAAACTAGTAAAATAAAATGATAATTAAAAGTAAAACTTGAAATAATATTTTATGTCAATATTATTTTTAAAAAGTCCACAAGATTATATGAAGATGAGGAAAAAAATTTGGCCAAAATTCTACTTCCTTCTATTATACCCAAATTCAACAAACTGGAAATCTAAGAGAACTTCCTCAGCTTAATTGTAGTTACCTACAACATTGCTTTCCAACTCCACATTTACTGTTGAAAGATGTGAAAATGCTCCCCTCACCATCACCACGATCACAGTCAAGAAAAACAAGTCTGTCCTCAGTCAGCATTTCCATCCAATTACACTACATGTCAAAGTCATATTGACTGAAGAAGCAGCAAAACTTTTGCTATTTGCATATTATATGGAAAATTCAAAGGAATATATTTTAAATATCTGTTGGAAATGATAGATGTATGTGCAGAAATCAATTTTGTTTCTATATTCTGATAAAAATTAAATTAGGAAAGTAATTCTCTTTATATGGCATCAAAAGGAATCAAATCAAAGGTTGGTATGGTTGCATAAAAAATCTCATCTATTAGCATGTGGGGCTGGGAGAATGGAAGATAGAGATTTCAAGATTAGACTGAGTTGTATGATACTCTTTCACAAAAGGTACAATCTTTAGAAAGAACTTTTTAATGGAAGTGTGCATACAAACATAGGTGACAGCAATTTTAAAAGGCCTAAAAACTAAGCACAATGATGATCATGTTCATGGGTAAGAAGACTTAGGATAGGTGGCTATCTTGATCAAGTTGATCTTTAGATTGAAAAGAAATCCATCAAAGTCCTGCCTGGAGACCTGCAGAGATTGATAAGATTATGATAAAATCTCTTAGAAATCCAAAAGACCTAAAATATCCAGAGTAGTGATTGAGGGGAAAAAATTGAAGGAAAAACACTTCTCGATTTCAAAGCTTACTACATGGCTAAAGTAGTGACAACAGGCCAGATCTAGCAGAGAGACATGTAGGTAAACGCAATAGTGTGTTCAGAAATAGACTCTTGGATTTATTCTTAATTGTTATTGGACAAGAAAGACAAAAAAGGGGCTGGAGAGGTGGCTCAGGGGTTAATCCTCTGCCTTACAGGGGGAAGGTACTGAGTTCGGATCCTAGACCCCATGTATAGACCCCGGGCGGAAGCAGGGGCAGCCTGTGTTTCTGGTCCTGGTAGGGCGGAGCCTGTGAATCCCAGGGGCAGAGTAAACAAGGAGGAGGTGGAGGCGTCCATGGTGGTTCCCGCATTTGTCAGTGGTTCTACACACACACACACACACACACACACACACACACACACGCATGCACCTATGCATACACGCACAATTGAATAAATACTAAATAATAAAAAAAAGAAGAAAGACAAAAAAAAAAGAGGGAAATGTTTTACCATCAAAGATAAGTGGACACACACACACACACACACACACATTAAATAAGAACCCTGTTTCGCTAAGCTTAAAAGTATTTACATAGCTCATAAGCCTACATACAAATATTGAAGAGACTAAAACTCCTATAGAAATGCACAGGCATAAATAAATATCCATGAAGTTAAGTTAAGCAGTACTTATTTACACATGACAGAAAAAGTACAAACAATAGAGAAAAGTAAATTAATAAGTTGCACTTCATCAAAATTCAAGCTTTTTGCCCTTCAAATGTAACATTCAGAAAGTTAAAATATAGTACACGATTCACAGAGTGAGGAAAATAATGCAAAACATATATATAATAAAAACTTTGATTTTATGTATAGATAATCTTATAAAAATAAAAACTTAAGTGATCAATGTTAAAAATATACGAAGGATTTGAATAGACCAATAGAGCTACAAAAGTCAGGTAACTTTATGTAAAGAACCAAAACTTACATACTGTGGTGGAAAACTAATACAAATATATTTGTTTTACAAAATAGTGTGGCAGTTTCTTAAAATGTTCAACATTTACCTTTTTACCTAGCCATTCCTTTGTGTCTCTTTTAATCTTACAGCAACATCCCACTTCTCAGTACCAAATTCTGTTACAATTGGTCTTCTGTTGCTGGGATAAAATTCTCTAATTTAAGGGCAGAAGGGTTTTTAATATTGCGTCCATCATGGTGGGCAAGACAGCTGAAAGGCATGGCACAAGAAACAGGAGGTTGATTCACACTACAGCAGTCATCAGAAGCCAGAGAGAGAGAGAGAGAGAGAGAGAGAGAGAGAGAGAGAGAGAGAGAGAATGCAAATGGGACTTTGGCATCAAACCTCAGGACATATTCCTTCCAGCAAGCTTCCATCTTCTGAAACAGCACTAACAGCTAGGGACCAAGTATTCAAACACATGAGCCTATGGGGAAATTTCACATTCAAACCATGACAGTTTCTAGCCATGAGAAACATAGTACATACAAATAAAAAATGTTCCATGAATATTCATAGCATCATTATTCATAATACAAAAAATGAAATGACTCTAAAAGCCCATCACTGAGAAATGGATAAAGAAAAATGATATAGCTATCTGATTGAAGGCAATTTTACATAACAAAAAAGAATAAAATGTTCAATATAATACAACCTGGGTCAATCTTGAAAACATTATGCTAAGTGAAAGAAGTCAGTCTCAAAAGACCACATGTTGTTTAATTCCAATTATATGAAATGTCCAGAGAAGACATATCTATAGAGACAGAAAGAAAATTAGTGACTGCCAAGGAATGGAGTGACAGGAGGGGGTAATGAGGAGTGACAGCTAATGGGTAAGAGGTTTCTTTCAAAGTGATAAAAATGTTCTAAAATTAGATTATGGTCATGATTGCACAATTTTATAAGTATGCTTAAAAACCCACGCAGTTCCACACTTTAAAGCCGTATGAGATTTTATAGTATGTAAATTATATGTCAACAAAGCTGTTAACAATTTTTTTAAAGATCCTATAAAGATCATTCCCTTCCTGCTAATTAAGGAACTTCTTTGTGTTTCTCTGTTTCCTTCTCATCTCATTTCATATTTGCCACCTTCCTATGGTTCCTGTACCAGTTCCCTCTCTCCCCTTCAATTATTTTCTAAACTAATTTTTATGAAAAGAAGAATACATGTGTACTTAAAAAATTAAAATGAGTACTGTAAAGTGTCAAATGACACATATCTTTGAATTACTGTCCTACTTTCTGGCTGGAACTACCATCAATAGTTGCATAGAGACCTCTTTAGAAATGTTTTACACATCATAGCCCGTGACCTTGTGGGAATGGGACCATGTACTATTCCACATCCTGTTCATCTTACTCAGCGCTGCACTTGAAATTATTCCCATGTGTACAGGTACGGGTCAATCACATCTATTTAATAGCAACAGTGGCTTTGTTGGATCTTTCATCATATTTATATTCATATATATTTATAATTTTGGTTGTCTTCAGGTATGAGCAATATGGTTTTACTGCTACAAATTATACTAAAATAAACATCTTCATGTACCGATTACCATTAATAGGAAATCAGGAGCTAAAAGCCATGTCCGTTCTGTGTTGATAAATGTGGCCAGGCAGCCCTGTGAATTAAGGCCCCACATCCAAGTCAGCCCCCTATGTGAGAGCACCAGCATATGGTTCTGAATCCCCTTTGGTCTGAGTAACGGTAGCCCTGACCATGCCCAAGTAAAGGCTCCATTGAAGAGATGGGCCTGACACTTTTAACTACACACTCTTCACAGAAAAAGCCTGCTGGATTTTGTTCTCTGCAGTTTACCTTCCTGCCAAGGAGGCCTCTGACTTATGGCCAGAGATACCATCAAGGTGCAAATAGCCCATACTACTCTGTCATAGTTCGGCCATGTCAGCTTCCCACTCTGACTTCATGACTTTCTGACCTCTGGCCTGGTGCTCCCTTTGCCTTCCTGTTCAACCTTGACGGTGTCGCTTCACTTCTGACAGCTCCAGTTACTGCACTGATGTAGCAGCGGGTGAGGATGATGGTGGCAGAAGGTGGTGCTGGTCACTAAGGAAGCTTGAAGTATTTGTGCCACAGGGAAAGGTGGGAAGTGGTGTGGAGGTGGGGGAAGTACTAAATGGCTATTCTGGAGTTGGTAGCAAGCAAAAAATGATATTACTGGCATCTTCGATTCTCTCACAAAAACTCTGGGGTAAATGAAAGGGATGTCAATTCAGTTATGATACAGAGGTGCAGCCCTTTTGACACACTAATGATTTTGGAATAAAGAGAAAGTATATTTCTAAAATGGTGTGTGAAGGTTCAAATTATTGTTGGTGAAAGTGATGTGTAAGCCCTGAAATCACTGATCAAAGATGAAGCACTGTTAATTTCCTGACATTCGTTTTCTTTTGCTGATTTACTTTTTTAAGAGAAAAACAGAGAGAGAGAGAGAGAGAGAGAGAGAGAGAGAGAGAGAGAGAGAGAGAGAGAGAGAGAGAGAGAGAAGGAGGGAGAGAGAGAGAGAGACAGAGAGACAGAAAGAGAGGAAGAGAGATAGAAATAGAGACAAAGAGAGACACAGAAAGAGGTATGTGTGGAGGTCCAAGGACAGATTTAGAAGTTCATCTTCTCTTTCTGGAATGGAACTCAGGTCTCCAAGTTTGCAGTTTTATCTTTGCCTTTCTTTACTCACTGAGCCATCTTGCCAGCCCCTGATATTCATTTTCTGCTTAACAAATGACAAGTCTAAGGGTTAATGAACATTTTGAGAAAAAAATACCATTTTTTTAAGAAGCTAATTTTGGGTTGGACTAATATGAGATTTAACCGAATCTGTATATGTTTGCTATAGTATGTTTGAAATTCTTTTTCTTTAGGCTAAATCATATTTTGCTGTAAAAAATAAGATAAGAAAGCATTTTAAGAATCATTACTTTGATCTCAGTCTTAGTGTCTCACTATTTCTGCTGCTGCTACAAATTAAAATAGTATTTGGGGGAAATGATTAAATTGTATCCAATGGGATATTTACTCCCTGATGGGAGAGAAGATGGAATTGGGGGATTTGAAGCAGCCCTAAGAATGTAATTCTGTGCTACTGTGCTACAAAAATCCTGCCTGATTTGTAAATTTGCGTTTCCATGGTAACACGAGAGTGTAGTTAAATAATCCTCACTTGTCTAGGACTGAATTCCAGCAACTCTTCCTAAACCTACATCCTATTCTAATCCCACAGCTGTTGCCATGGAAATGATCAGATAAGATTCAATCCTGGAAGCAGATGGGCCTGTGGCGGGAGCTAAATCCTGGCCTACATAGAGCCACTGGAATATTGGTTTGGGTTTGTTTTCTCCCAATCTTTGCATTGCAGAAAGTGTTCTGCACACAGGAGAGGTTAATTTGACAGGAAGTCATGAAAATCTGACTCTGTACTGGCGCATCGGGTGCAAATGAGGAAACGTCCATTCCGAAGCACCGCTGAGGAATGGGAAAATCAGCAGCGCTGCCTTTTGGCATCTCTGGCAACTCGCTGTAAGCAACTGACAAGGGCTTTCTCAGGAATCTGGCTCCTCCACACACTTCCCCTCCTCTCCAGGAAGGGCTGCAGCAGGACATTCTACCCTGCATCATGATATGCCACCCTTCCCCAGGATATGCCACCCTTCCCCAGGATATGCCACCCTTCCCCAGGATATGCCACCCTTCCCAAGGATATGCCATCCTGCATCATGATATGCCACCCTTCCCCAGGATATGCCACCCTGCATCATGATATGACACCCTACATCATGATATGCCACCCTTTCTCAGGATATGCCACCCTTCCCCAGGATATGCCACCCTTTCTCAGGATATGCCACCCTTCCCCAGGATATGCCACCCTTCCCCAGGATATGCCACCCTTCCCCAGGATATGCCACCCTTCCCCAGGATATGCCACCCTTCTCCAAGATATGCCACTCTGCACCTCCTCGCCACCCACAGAGGTTCTAGCACTCCTCATAGTGAATGAGAAGCTGTTGTTCTTTTCAATTGATGGGTGTTCATTCACAGGGTGCCTCCTGGGCTCTAGAGGGCTGGGTCAGCAATGGCCTTAGAGGGAGTGACAGGATTTTTCCAGGCCTGTCAGCATCCCTTTATTGTGAGCATTCCTGCAAGCAGGTTGTTTGGAAGATCTCAACTTCTGAAGGTTATTTGGAACCAATAACACTAGGAAGTTACGCTAGGATCACAATCACAGGGGCTGTGTTTTATCTCTTTCCTCTAAAAGATGTGTTTTCATCTGTTGCGAACTCTTTGCTGGAAACCTTGTTGAGACTCAGGAGCCTAAGCAAACGTTAGTAATGGTCAGAAGAGATAAGGGTATCTTCTAATCTATTTTTTTTTCCTGGAAATATCCAGCTGAGTTCCTGTAGTTCTAATTAGTTATTTTCTTTTGGAAGTTCTGCACGCATAGGCAATATACTTGTCCATTTTTACATAGGTACAGTTCATTAAAAAAAAAAACTTTCCTTGAATTGATACATGGGTTACTTTATTCAAGACATTGTGGAATGTCCTACATAAGAAGCGCCTATCTGTGCATGTTTGTTCTGTATAGAAGTGGCCATGGTAACTTTAGAACCTGCTTATAACTCTTTGGTGGGAACCTGCCTATAGCTCTTCTTTTACATGTTAGGATGTTGGAGGTTACCATTTCAATGTCATTATGTAGAATTTCATTCTATTCTCACCTTTCATAGTTTTGACATTGAACAGAGACAAGTTCTGAGTCATATGTTACAATTTCTTGGCCCAAATTGGGGAATTACTATGTCCCCCTTCAAACTCTTCCTCTATGATCCAGTCAGATTCAAAATCTCCTCTGATTGCTCTATACTTCATTCTTTTCCAAGTAGCCATCATCTCTCTCTTAAGATATCTTCAGTAGGCTGAGAAAAGCCTTTGCCTTGTAAGTAAAAGGACTTGAGTTCAGATCCCCAGATTCCATATAAAAATGCTAGGCAGATAAAGTGGCAGCCTGTAATTCCAGCCCTGAAAGTGAAGCTTGGGAAACCCCAAAGCAAAGCAAAAAGATGGAAGGTCAATCCAGGACAATTCCTGATGTTAGCCTTGGGCTTCCACAGGCACACACGCTCAAGTGCACTCATCATGCACCTGTACATACATGTACACCCACCCGTAAGCAAACACACACACGCGCACTCACACCATACATACATACTTGAAAAGAAAAAGAACATAAAAAAGATAACTACAAAGGCCTGATAATTAGTTTCCCAGACCTTTTCTTAGCTCTGCCCAATGCAAGAAGCTAATGCAACACTTGACAAATTTCTATCTATTGTCTTTTAAAACTTGACAGTGATTTGCCTCCATCCTTAGAATAAAATCCCAAAGTCTCGCAAGGTTTCCAATATGTTAGTGTACCCCCTGCATGACCCCGGACCTGGACACACACCTTGGTTCCCAGAGTGCACACTTGCCTGGGGTGCTTCTCCCTCTTCCTCCTGTTCCAGTCTGCTGCTTCTCACTCTTCAGCCTCAATTAGAACAAGACAAGACTTTGCTGAGCTCCCACACTCATCTGACTCTCCCTTTGGTGATCATCTGCATGCACAACATCTGTGCATTTAGAGAAATTGTCACACCTGTCGCCACATAACAACATGCATCCTGTTTATCTGTGACCTTTTCTGAAATCCAAGCTCTGCAAGGTCAAAGACTGTGCTTCTCCCATGCATGGCACAGAATGAATGCCTGAAACGTAGCTATAAAAATAACAAGGGTCTAAATGGCTGCTGGAAAGATACTGATGTTCCTGATCTGATATATCATAAGGAACTCCTTTGGCTTCCAGTTTAAATATTGAGCCTCCTATGAGCCAGACCTGGAGACCAGACATGGGATGCCAAGATAAATTCATCGCTTAAAGGTGACACGCTACCTAAGTGGAAGATAAGTTGCACTGGATTTCACAGCATACTCATTTCTGAGCTATATGAATTCAAGTACATATCACATTTTATACTGTATGTGAAAATTATTTAGAAGATTTAAGTGTTCTGTTTTAGATAGGCTGAGTTTTTACAGACATCTTTCTCCTGTGAATTTGATTCTTCTGCTGAGCCTATCTACATTCTGGGATCATGGACCCTTGCCTAAGCCAGCAGCTTTACTGGCTGCTCAACTGAAGCAAAGATGGTTGGACCCAGAAAGATGGAAGCAGCATAGGGCAGAGGTGAGCTGGGAACAGGCTAATCAAGGTCTCAGTTAATCTCCGGGGAGCTCTAGAGCTGAGACAGCCCTGCAGAATTTCCCTGAATAGAAAGGATAGGGCTAGTCACTGAAGCCCCACACTGCTCACCTATTGCATGAAGGCTTTCCCAACAAGGGGCCCTTGGATCAGGCTGTTCTAATGCGAGAACAAGTCCAAGAAATGGTTGTGTAAGAGCAATGAGCAGGAAACAGTCTATGTAACTGTGGGGCTGAACGCAGCTTAGGGAAGCATGGTAATGGAGGTGGGTAGGAAATTTCTTGTCTTTCCTCTTTCTCATTGTCTTCTTCCATCAGTTTTCTTCTTAGTTGAGGAGCTACTCCACACCTAAGCCTGGGTGATGGCAATGACTTTGCCCACCTCCTACCTCATCATGTTTCCAATGCAACCCTGCAAACAGAGCACACTGGGATTGGGAAGGGAAGTCGAAATGTCAGACTTGTTTTCTAGAACTCTATCTTCTCTACCTTCAGCAGGTGCTGAGTAGCAAACCCAGACTGTCAGTTGCTCCAAAAGTCAAGTGCCTCTCTTACAACTGGGAAAAGAAGGATCGTTTTGCATTTGAAAATAGAGTGATAAATCTTAGTGATTGTCAGGGAGCTTTGAGGCCTGGGTAGTGCTGTGAGCTACCGCCCTGCTCCCTCTGCATCCTTGCAGACTTGGAAGAAACCATTTGTCTCCAGCTGAAGTTACAGAACAGCTAACAGGAACATTCCAGAGCTTTAAGCAGATTCTGAGACTCCACCTTAAAACAAGCTGGAGGTTGCTGCAGGAAGGCCACATCTCACAGACAAGCCTGCTACACCCTCTGTCCTTCCAGAGTCCAGGTGCTCCCTAAATTAGCTGCAGACCACTCATTTGAGGGGCATTGTTTCCAGCCATGACAGGCCCTCTATCTTTGTCCACCAATTATATGTGTTGGACAAAGGGCAGTTATTTATAAACGCTTCCTTGTAAATAAACTGTCAGCACAGCCATGCGACTCTCTGTTTTTCAGAGTTCTGAGCCTCTCCACCATGTCTCTGCCCTTCTAGTTCTAGCGCCATGGAGTTACCCAGTGGGAATGTCGCTTTGCACACCTGGCATGAAAAGGTGGAACAAGTGTTTTTGTCACCTACCAAAGCTTGAAGCAATTAGATGCTCAAGTCCCTCCTGCTCCCCAAACCTGTTAAACTCAGTATTTCTTCCCCTTTGCACAAACTTACCACTGAAATCTCTCCTCTCTGTGTATGTGTCTCTGTCTCTGTCTCTCTCTGTCTCTGTCTGTGTCTCTCTCCTCTCTCTCTCTCTGTCAAGTCTGACAGTGTCATATGGGGTCTGGATGGAATCCAGAATCACAAAGATACTTGAAATTTGGGCAGAGTTTCTGAGAATTAAAGCTAACTAAAGGATTTGTACTCTTTTCTGCTCTCATAATGAAACCTCCTGTCATTCAGAAGGCGAATCTGGGACTTTTTGGGTCTCGCATGCCTTCATTGACAGTTGGCGCTGGAAGGCCCAACTCCAATTCATTTCTTTTGCCTTCTCTCATACTACTCTACTGAACACCTGCCAAATGAACACCAGGCTCGGTGCTGGATGCCGGAAGTCTGGAGGTGAAAGTTACTTTCTATTCCCACACTGCATCAACACAGAACCCAGGGGGAGGGAGCCGTGGGCACAGGAACAAGAAGGTCCACTTGTTCTCAAGGTCCAGCTCCCTCCTGGACCTGTTCTGTCCTCAAAGACAGCCCTGCTCTAGCTGCTATGACTCCATTAGCATTAAAGGAACCCCACTTGTAAGTTTATTTCATTTTAATTCATATTAATTAAAAGCACTAATATTCAATGCTATTCTTGGGGAATTTTACATTTGCTTGGATTAATAGAAATGTGAGTCTCCCTTTGGAACTTTAAGTATCACAAAATCCAAGGAAGGGTGAAATATGTAGATATAGTATCCTATTTGAGAGGTGCCATATATACAAAATACATACTGTAATTCTAAGACAAATTTTGCAAACTGTTTTAATAATTTATGTTTTTATTTCATGTTGAAATGATAATGCTTTGATTAGATGAGGTTCAATAAAATATATTATTAACATTAATCATTTAATGTTTAAAATTTAAAAATTTTAATGTTGCTACTAGAATATTTAAAACAACACTCACAGCAAATGTTATATTGGATAGAAGTACTCTGGGGATTGTAAGAGCCTAAAGATGGGGAGAACCAATGATATTCATGATACTCCACACAAGTCAGATGCAGCAGTCAGGATATAACCATAATGTGATTGGACTTTGTCTGACCCGCACAATGGCCGACATGTCAACAACCCCTTAAAGTCTAAATGGTTCACAGGGGAGAAGGCTTCAAGCAGTAGGATCCTTAGAGGCGAGGGGTAAAACAGTCATAATAGAGTTCCCATACTAGTGGAAAGCCCAAGAAGGGGCCCCAAGTTATGCCACTAAGTCCTGAACCCTCACTAGAGTAGAGGACTCACAGGGAGGTTCAGAGCCCACATAAATGGAGGCTCTAATGCTCTCGGAAGGATGAGAGGGAGGAATTGATAGGTACCAGTAGAGAGAGAGGGAGGGAAGGGAGTGAGAGGGAGGGGGAAAGGGGAGAGTGCAATGGGGGAATGATGGGGGAGGGGAAGGGGATTCCTATTGAGCTTGTATTATTAGGCAAAAATAAAATGTATAATATAAAAGGATGCTCCAGGGGATGGGAGGGAGGAAAGGGGAAGCACTGGGAGAGAAGGAGGAAGGAGGGGAAGGAAGGAGGGAAGGAGGGAGGGGGGGAGGGAGGGAGGGAAGGGAATGAAAGGAAGAGGGAAATGGCAGAGGGTGCAATGAGAGACTACCGGGAAGAAGAGGAGGGAGGGTACCTATTGAGCTTGTATGATTAGGAAAAAAAATAAAATGTGGGAGAAAAATAAAAATAAAATCTGTAATAAAAAAGAAGTACTCTGAGGAAAGAAGAAGGTAAGGAAATAGAACTTTTAAATTCAGGGTGCTAAATGTGCAATAAAGCAATAAAGGACAAACACTCTGTTATGGGTTATTTAGGAGTTCTGGGCCATGAAAGTAGATAGGAATCCAAGAGGTGCGTCAGTTAGACAGTGTGACATCTATAAACATTTGGAAGCAAAAAAATAAAGGTTTCTATCTCAAGGTTTGAGGGAATTAAAATCTTAATGCCAGGATTGTTGAAAACACAGAGTCAGAAGGGGCCTTGAGCACCCAAAGAAGGGGCTTCAAGTTTACGGTGAAGACAATGAGAAGACAATGAGGATACTGTAACCACAACGCCTAAAAAACATGAGTTTGCGAAAAACCCAGTCAATTTAATTTAGCCACTGTGGGGTTAAAAACCCAATGACCAGAAGAGGAAAAAATCAGCTACATGCTGAGGATGGACTTTTCTAGAGTGGCGTCCAGCCTTGGCCTCCCTCTGATCCTGTTTATTTGAGTCTTCCGCATGGCCAGGGCTCTCACTTGTGTTCTTGGCCTGAGATCCTCTGAGCAAACGCCTTTGAATACAAACTTTTCAGTTCTGCCTTGGGTCTCTCTCATTCTGATCTGACTTCATTAGAGTTTCTGACCTCATTTCAATTCCAATTCACATTTACTTTCCTGCTAGGAGGGTCACACGCTCCTTTTATATATATATATATAGGGAAATGTAAATTTTTGTATTTCATTAAGCACCAACCACTTGGGAATTGTGTGTCAGTCTATGTCTCCCCCTAAAAGAATTGAATGACTCAGAATTGAAAATGTGTAAAATGCCCCAGGCTTCTTAGAATAATATTCTGGAAGAAAAGAAAACAGATTTATAAGTATTGCATGAAATGCTCGATGTTTAAATGGCACAATAGCAACTGCTCTGTTATTGGGCAGTGATGGGGACCTGCTGGAATCAGGAGACAGGAGGCAAGACTTCTAGTCCCACCGTACATGTGATCCCTGTGCTCAATAGATCTTCAGCTTTCACTTCCTCATGTGTGAAATTAAAATGCTAATAACTACACTCTGTTCCCACAGGGTTGTTGTGGGGGTGGGATAAAAGCTTGTCTGCAAAAATCAGTGCAAAGTAGACACTTTTGGCTGTGCATCACTTGACAAGACCAATCACTGGGGACCATTATCATAAAGCCGACGCCACTGCTGATTGATTCCTTCAATTCCAGTGCTGCCCTCAACATCCGACGTATGGCAAATTGTAGGCACTTTGTAAATACTGTTGAATGGAGCCATAGTTTTTCATGATTTTTTCCCCCAGCTATCCTTCACTTTCCTATACACTGCTTTGTACTTTGTTCATTTCCAAACTACCCAAGCCTTGGAATTCAGAGCTGACATTATCTGCTAATTTTTCTCCTTACCCTTCACTTATACGCCTCCTCCTGTCTCTAAAGCAACCTGGAATTTGATCTCATCTTTGTGTCTCCCTGTTTTACCCTGAACTTGGTTTCTTGTTCCTCCTAGTTTGAGGTCTAAGAAATCTGTAGACTCCTTCTTTTACAGAGCCATCAATGATTTGGGGACATTTAGTTCTCTTCTGAGCACTTTTTGCCATTTCCTCTTGCTTTTCAGCACCCAGTCTGCCATATCATCAAATCCTTTGCCTCACTGTAAGTGAATCTCTGAGTCTCTCTCTCTCTTTCTCTCTCTCTCTCTCTCTCTCTCTCCTTTCTTCTTCCATCCCTCCCTCATTTTTTTTTCTGCAACCCCTGCAGAACTATAGCCTTTCCCATCTGTGGCTTCCCTTTTGTCTGGATCCAGTATTTGACATAGTTTAAAAACTTTTCCCCCTTACTTTCAGTCACACAGCTCAGATTTAACACCAGGCTTCGCACTGATTGTTTCCTTCTGGATTAGGGCCATTGCAGGTGCCATAATATTTTGTGGTCATAGAAAATTTGGTCCTTAGAATGTCTCCAAGTGCAATGCATCTTGAGGAGGACAGGACAGATAAGACTAGGAACCATTTAGAAAATACAATCACTGCTAGGAAAGAAAGTCGAATGGCTTCAAAGCCCATTCACTGGACTTAATTAGCCCTTTGTCTCACTAGGCAGATTGTATTTCAGCATTACTGGTGGTATTCTTCCTTGCCTTTACTCCTGTCTCTCCCTGCTTCACTGTGTTATTCCATTGTTCCCAGCCAGTGCTGTCAACTAACAGGGTAAACCAGAAGACAAAATGGAGGCAGGTCTGGGAACAGTTACATTAGTGACTGTTAATACTTCTAGAACCATCACAGGACAAGCTAGTCTCTCTTCTAGACATATTTCGTGTATTGATCCAAGCTGTCCTTCCAACAAACCCCCAGGACCTGAGCACAGTTGTGATCCCGACATCACAATATAGGGTGAGACACTGATTTGAAACCACCTGTCCAAGTCTACTTCCGAAAAGAGGAGAAATATAAGAGAAGACACTAAAAGTCAAATTAAATAAGCAAATCATAGGCATGTTAGTCTTCTTGTGTCAATGTGCCCAGTCGATGCATGTGTTGAAGTCTACATCTAATGACATCATGATAGGCTTCTAGGTATGATTCCCTCAATGCTTCCCACCTCCATTTTAAAACTTCCTTTAAATACTGCATCGTTTTTGTGAATTCTCTTTGGATTTCACATAAACAAAAATGGAAGTGACAGCAAGTGTTTTTGAGCCTAGATCTTGAGAGTCTATACCTGCTCTACTAACTTCTGTTTTCTCTTTTGCCATCCTCCAGTCTGCTGGTTCTAGGAGCAGTGCCCAAGTCACTCAGACCAGATCCACCCAGCCCCACTACTGACGCCTGAGTCATCACAATTCCTAGCTATTCTTGGCTCTTTTTGCTTGCGAGTTGTTTGTTACACCACAAGAGCTAATTAAAACAACTCAAAACAGGGGCTAGTTGGTGGCCTGGGTCTGAGGAGTCAAAGCTTGGCATTTGTAGCTGTATCTGTGACAGCCTTGTGGCTCTCCACTTATCAGCAGTTCTTCTGTCTGCTGTGTTTGTTCAATGAGCCATATCGAGTAGGAAGTGTGGCTCTTGGAGGAAAGATGGAGAGTGAGTCACGAGTCAACCATGACATGAGAGGCAGACACAGTTATCATTAGCCAGTATTGGCAAAGCCTATGAGATTATCTAGGTACATATTCAATAGTATATATTCAATAGCACCAAGATCAGCAGACAATAGAGGTATCATAAGCATATCCATGTTTATGACACTATTTACCACACTCAAGTCATGAGCTCACTCGAGTTGCCTATCAGTGGATGAATGGATAGCAACAATGTGGTACATAAACACAAAAGAGTATTATTCAACTAAAAGAAGACAAGGTTATTTGCAAGAAAATCAATGGAACTGGAGATCATTGTGATAAGTGAAATAAACTAGCTCCATGAAGACAAGTATAAAATGTTTCTTGTCGTATGTAGAATCTTGGAGGAGAGACATGAAAGGTGAAAGGCGGAGAAGAGTTGTAGAGAGAAAATATGATCAAAGCATATTATAAACATGTATGGAATGCCTTAATGAAACCTCTTTGTACAATTAGCATATTATGGCAGTGAGTGTGAATTGTCAATCAGACCTCCAGGAGGCGGGACTCTGGGCACATCTAGGAGGAATTCTCTAGATTGAGGAAGGTCTTGGATAAACCTGGAGGAGATTGCCCTCCCATTGAAGACAGCACTGTTGCCCGTATTAGAAGGCAATTGAGCCCTGACAGGCAGGCAAGCAAGCATGCATGCTTAGATCCTGCCCGCTGTTCTTGCTGAGGATGCGACAGGACCAGTTCCTTTGGCCCTTGATGCTCTGACTCTCCTGACCTGTTGGAACATAATCCGGAACCATAAGCCGAAGAAAATCCCCCTCTTCCTTAGGTTGATCGGGTCAGGTGTTTATTGCAGGAACATGTTATAAAACTGAAATGCGTGTGTGAATAATACGAACGAGGCAGGGGAAAGAGGAAGGTGAAGTTAAAATGTGAGGAAGTGTGAGCTTCGCAGGACTCAGACTTTCTCTGAAGCAATTTAGCGTACAGGCGTGACATGGCAGACACTTAGCTGAGATCTGCTGCATACATAGTATCTTCCCTTGGTTTCCTTTTACCTTCACAGAACACTACAAGAGACTTGGCTTCCTCTTGCCTCCCACAGTCTCTGTAGCTCTTTCCTAGTACTCCTCTCCACAGTGAAGTTGTCTTTGCATAGAACATTTTCCCTGCTACCTGACAAACTTTTACTTGCTCTTCGCAGGCTGCCATGCGTGTACCACTCATTTTCTTTCTGCAAATTTTTCCATTCTTAATTTTTTCCTGCCTCCTCATCAACTCCTCCACAGACTCAATGCTCCTGCAGGTGCTATTTTGGTTATATTGCTTTCTCTTTTTATTAAATTAAGACTTCTGTAGGCTGGGCCCATGCCTCTCTCTGCCCTATGCCCTGTCATTTTTAATGCAGGGGCCTGGCCCTCCCTTCAGGAGGTTTGTAGTGGATTGTAGCTGTTGAAATTCAGTTGCTAGGATACTTTCCAAGAGAATGCATACATATTTTTTTTGACCAAAGAAGGTATTGTTGCTAGAAAGGGTGACCTCCTGAGTATTTGTTGATACCCAACAGAGGCCAAGGCAGGGAAGAGAATTTTCTGTTTTATTCTTTTCAGAAAGGAGGTCAGGTGGAAATTAGAGAAGACTCTGAAATGTGAAATAGACCTTTAAATCCAGAATACCTAAGCTAACTAAACTCCCTCCAATGCAAAATAGCTTAACAAAAGTTTAGTCATGCAGTTTAGGTCCATGTGCTTGTGGAGACCTCTGCTTTGGCTCGGCTTCCTCAGGAAGTTACAGGGCGCTGTTTCTTCAGAAGTCTGTCACTATCTCTCCCCATCCTGAAGCTCAGGGAAATTTGTAGAAGAGGGGGCGGTAAGATTGTAAGAGTACAAGGATGGGAGGAGTCATGATATGCAAGATACTCCACACAAGTTAGGGCCGAAGCAATTATAATAGGACTCTGCATGATCTGTGCAATGGCCAACACATTATTGACTCCTCAAATTCTAGCATGGACTAAAGGCACTAGGATCCTTAGAAGCAAGGGATTAACAGTCACAATACTGTTTCTATACTTAAGGCGAACACATGAAAGAGTTCTAGGAATTGCCACTGAGTCCTTACACCTCATCAGAGAGGAGGACCCAGAGGAAAATTTGATATACACATTAAAGGATGCTTCAGAGATGGGGGAAGGGGCACTGGGAGAAAGAGAGGGAGGGGGGAAAGGAAGGAAAAAAGGGGGGAGGAAACAGAGAGGTCCAGGGAAGAGTGGAGGGAGGGAGGGGACAGGGGTTCCAATTATGTTTGTATGAGCAGAAAAATAAATAAATAAATAAAATGGAAAGAAGAAACAAATAGGAATCACCACTCTAATATGATTTTAAACTAAAGCAAACCATAAGAGATTAGATAGTATAGAAGATGTAATTTCAATTTTCTTGTATTTATGGAGGTTTGCTTTGAGTCCTTAGTATGTAGTCTGTTTTTGAGAAGGTTCCATGGGCTGCTAAGAATAGTGTGTGTTCTTTAGTGTTTAGGTGAAATGTCTTGTAGATATCTGTCAGGTCCATTTGTTTCAAAGTTAGAATACATCTGTTTTGTTTTTGCCTGGTTGATCTGTCTGATGGTGAGAGTCGTGTGTGACCATGTTTGACCATAAAAAAAAAAAAAAGAAGTCTGTCACTTCCCAAACACCACTCCTTAAACATTCGGCCCTTGGAAAAGATAAAGAACCAGATTTGCTTCCCCCGCGCTCCCCTCCCAACAGGTGGAGGAGCTGGACTAGTGTGTGCGGCCACTTCTTCCTTCACGCTCAGAGCGGCAGAAAGAAGGGCACTGGCTCACATGTGGCCCCAGCCTTCTTCCACTTCTCAGGGCAGCCTTGCTCCATTTCAGGGATTCTGGTTCTCTAAGCTTTCGGCAAAGCACACCTCCACTAGGGGGCCTGATGCCCATGGGGCCAGAGGCCGATGGTGACGCGCAGGTGGGAGAACTTTCTCTTGGGGTTCTCTGTTTTCCAGACTCTGCACAGTCTCTGTCCTGGTTGCTCTGCACTTAGGCAATGGCAGTGACTTTCTGTGGCAACAGCTGAATTAAGCTTTTCTAGTAGTTGAAAAATGCTCCAGTTCCTCTCTCCTGTCCCCTTAATCCCACCTAAAAGGTGTGGGTGTCGATTTCACAGGACTACTCCACTGTTTCCAATTAAGAGAAAATAATCCTTCAATTGCTTCCCTTTTTTTCTCCAACCCTGAAACAAGTTGCTGCTTCTACACTTGTGACACTGTAGAGTTTAGGATTGTCTTTTTTGCTCAGTTAACTATATAGCAACTTGGTTGAGATACCGATCCTTGATATTAAATCATTTCTCCTTGAATAACTGGTGTGATTTCTGGCTCTTGATTGAACCCTGCTGGTACAGACTGAGCCTGAAAATGTTTCAGCTGTCTCTTCCCTCTCTTCCGGTGCTGTCTAAGGTGTTCATGTCCTTGTTGAGTTGTCAACAAGTCCCACAACCAAATGGCTTAAGGGGAACAAGGGGCTTTATTCTGACCTGCAAGAGTCCAGTTACAGTCCCTTGTTCCATTTGGCAGGAGAAAACATACCAACACCAAGGACCTAGGGAACTGACCACACCGCATCCATAAATCCACAGGACTGCAAAGAGAAGGATGGTCCCTGCTGCCCAGACTGGCGTGTATGGCCAAGTATACCAAAGGATGCCAATTTCCTTACCTGATTCCCTGCCTCTTGTCCACCTGCCTAGGGACTAGTAATACCTACTATGGGCTGAACCTTCCCATCAATCAGACAACTTCTTACAGGTTTACCCAGGGTTCAACTCTTCTACCAAATTTTCACAACTGTGTCCACATCTCCAGGCCTCAACTGTCAAGTTGACAAATTTATCTAACTATGACACGTGACGACCCCTAGGCTGCACTGTATACCCCGGTCACTCTGCCTGTCAAGTCCTCATGTTCCACACCCGGAGTCTTAGCCCAAATAGTTATAATGAAGTGGGTGGCCAAAGCTGTGCATATTTAATATCCTACAGTTCTAGAAGCTGAAAATTTCAAGATCAAGGTCCTTCAGGGACTTTAAAGAAAGCAGATGAGTCTTTATCATTGCTGTGTCAAGATACTTGAGACAGGATAAGATTATAAACAAAAGAGGTTTATGTGATACGACCAGTTACCTTGGTTCCTAAGGCTATGACACTCCTGACATGTTGGAAAATAACTCAGAACTGTGAGTTGAAGTTTCACAGCTTCAGATGCTAAAGGCAGCTTACTGATCCAGAGAGCAGCTGAGCAGTTACAGTAGACTGGACGGCCTGCCAAGCTTGCCTGGGTTCTCTGTGGTCCTCCCTCCTTTCCTCTTTCCCTCCATCCCTTTCTTCTTTTTTGAGACAGTGTCTCTCAGTGGGACCTGAGATTATCCGGTTCGGCAATTCTGGCTGGCCAGAGGACCCAAGAAAGATTCCTGTCTTCATCTCCCCACTACTGGGATTGCAAGTGAGCATTACCATAAGTGGTTCTTTTACATAGGTATTTGGATCAAACTCAGGTCTTTATGATTGTGTGGCTAGCACTTTACCAATTGAACTATCCTCCCAACCTTTTATTTCCATTTTAAATGGTTCTGCTTAACAATGGGCTCACAGATTTATTAAAATAACAATTGTCCCTCACTAGTCAGTAAAAATCATTCCCATGTTAGTTGATCAGAGCTAACCCCACAAAGTATCCCCACCAACCTGTGCATGCTAAGTCCTGTGTCCTTGCACAGGAAACATAGTTTAGAAAATTCTTTTTCATCTCAGGACCCCAGCTTGGCACTGGAGAAGCAGTTACATCCAGGAATAGCCCAGGAAGCACACATATTTCAGATAACCCTTAACTTCAGAGAGATTATTAAAAGGAGATCCTGGGGCACCTCTTCCAGTTTGGGCATAGAGGGACCACAAAGTGTCTTTGTGAAGCCATCAGCCTAATGGAACAAGAAGACAGAAGACAGAGGAAGGCAGAGGTAGGCACTAGAATTTTCTGTACTTTGTTTGCTCTTGATCCTAGAACTAGATCCCCATTGAATTCTTGCCTTCTTATCTTAAAGTTGTTAGTTCTGTAAGTGTCTTGGAAGTTAGCTAGTTGTTTTTTTGTTTTTTTAAAGCAAAGCCTGATCTCTAAAATTTCCTTAAAGTGTTGGCCCTCGCAGGAGCTCACAAGCAGGGAGCAGAGTTCAGGTCCAAGAGCACCGCTTTCTTGGCTGCTGCATGCTCACAAGTCACTGCCATACTGTCCACTTCTCGGTAGCTTAGAATCACCTCCATCGTTCTTACTGTTGTCTCATTTAACGCAATGTTGTCTCATTTAACGCAATGATCTTGAATGCTTGTGTTTTTCCCCAAATGACATGATGAGTTACCTACTTACCATTTATCTGTCATAAGGTCTCAACATGAGATAGTAAGTACCATTCTTTGTCACATCACCCTAGTTGACTCTCCCAACTACAGCATGATACAGGTTTTATTACCACCGCATTACCATTGAGAAACAGAGGCTCAGGAAGTTTAAGCATCATGGTCAGCACATAGCTAACATCAGAGAGCTGAGACTAAAAGAAGCCTGGGTCCCACCAGGGCTCTGACAAGCTCTTCCCTAACCATACTGCACATTGGTGGGATGATAGAGCGAGTCCCCAGGCGCATATTCCTAGAATTACACTTAACTACTGCAGAGCCTTATTGTGCATTTCCATCTTCTTAGTGCTGCTAATTAAAAAGGAGGGGAACAGTGACTCCTGGCTCGCTAACTTCTGCTTCTTCTGAGGGGAAAGCCGAGGGCTGCCAGCGAAGCCTTTGCAGAATGGAGCCTATTTGGTTGCCATAGGCTCTTTAAGTGCAGAGTTCTCCCTGCTCCCTTTTTATTGGGGAAAGTTAATTAGCATCACAGCCACTAATCACTTACTCATGCTTAGTCTTGATTACAAAGAATATGTGAATGCACTTAGACACTTAAATATCTAAAAGTCCTTATAATTGCAGGCTTTAATTAATGGGAAAAATAGTAGTGATATTAACACTAATGTCAATCTAGTGCATTCTAAGGTTGGAGTACTCTGCAGAGGGTTTTTTATTTAATCCTTGTTAAAGACTTTAGTCCAAACTTAGTTTTCTCTATTGGAACAGAAAACTTCAGAGTTGAAGTTCAGAGTGAAATGGAAAGATGGACGTGAGCCCTCAGCCATACACACCCCCACGACCCATGCACGCTCGCTGGGTGCTTGGCGGCCCCCGCACTAGGCAACAAGGACCATAAATCACTTCTTGCTCTGTGGTCTCAGGATGCTCCTCTACTCAAGCACAGCTCCAAGTCATGAAGTCTTAGAAATTGAAAAATGCCATTTGCAGCCATAAACTGAAGTTACAGACCATTTGACTGTAACTAGGAGACCTGCTCAAGACCCTTGAGTGTGAGGAAATGACAGCTAATCCCACAGCAAGCATTAATCTTCCCAGCTGGCACTCCTTTAACTGAGGCTTAGAAGAGGTGGGTATTGAAGGTTCCCAGAGGCCAAGTGCAAAGCTGGCTGAGTGGAATAAGTCAATGCCTCCTCTAAACACTGCGACGGCTTCTTCAATGCAGAGTTTCTTCAGGGTCAGTGCTCTCATGCAGTAGGAGGTAGGAATTAAACAAGGAACATGCGAAACCAAAGCCTCAAGAGGAGGGCAGATGATTATGGGCCAACAGAGCCTGGTTCTCTGCCTCTGCTCATTCCTGTTTCTTTTCATCCTTTTGTGTCTTCAGTTTCCTCTCTCCAGTGTATTCACTTCTGCCATCAAATCTCTCTCCCCAGCTCCCAAGACCCTCAAAATCTCAGGTTCTATTCTTATGGAAATCTTTCCTGATGCACAGATGAGGTCATGACCTCCAGTTCCCCAAATCAAGGAATCTTCTTTTTCCTTGCCATGTGTACCACAGCCAGAAATATTAATTTGTGCAATTGCTGATTACTTCTCTTTCATGGGTGCTTGATTGGAAATTCCCCATCTTAGTCTATCTCTAGTGTGGCATAGTGCCTGAAGTCTGAAGTGCATACATAAATAATGGCTGTTGGGTACTAGCCTATGAACAGGGGGAAATGACATGATCTCTGAATGTCAGTTGCCTTGGTAAAGAGTAGAGATGAATCCTACTCCCTAAAGCCATTGAGAAAATTCAAGGAGTGCTGTGGGTTTTGGGGGCACATGAAGTTCACTGAGCACAGTAAACAGTGGCTGTTAGTTGGCACCATTGCACATGAGAAGCAGGATCCAGTGCAGAGAGAGATGCAACTGCACCCCAAACATTGGTTCCAAAAGTCTTACTCAGGGCTTACTTGTCAGATAATCATTTGTCCCACTTGGTATAAATATTGATGCAAATATTAATATTTGTAATAGTTAGATAGTGGTGTTAAATTGGCAATTGAAGGCTCTGAACTCTAGGCATAGTTGTGAGAAATTAATAGTTGAGTTAAACCATGAGCATGTCTGCAGGACATTGTCTGATGGATAGAGAGGTCCAGTCCATGGTCTATGGTACTAGTGTCTGGGCTGGTAAATAAGTTGGAGGGAGTTGGTTGAAGAATTTACTTCCTTTGTTATACTTGGCCAGACATTCTGGCATGGTAAGAAAGGATTGTTCTTCTCAGCATAGGGAGTGACCAGTTCCTTCAACCCTTGGTGTTGGTGTGCACTTTCCTGCTAAGCTTGACATGATACTGTGAACAGATGATCATAAGTCAAGAAAACCCTTCTTTCCAATGAGCTATTTGATGGTGAATTTATTAACAATCTGCAGAATAACTACAACAGTATTTATGTTTGTCTCATTGTGTATAAGCATTTCATTATTGTACTTGTTATTTTTCTTATCAAAGTGATCACATATCTGACCTAAAGCATCTTCAAAAGGTTTTATTTTGACTTATGGCTTGAGGTGATACAGTCCATTGTGACAGGGAAGGCATGGTAGCAGGAGCAGAAGGTGACTGGCCACGTTGTATTATAGTGTTCAGCTTGCTTCTTCCTTTTATATTCAGTGGGAGCTCAAGCACATGGGATGGAACCCCTGCCACATTCATAGTAGGTCTTCTGTTTGCAATAAAATACTCTGGAAATAACCTCAAAAAACATGCCTAGAGGTTCATTTTCTAGGCAATTTTAAGCCCAGTTAATGTAACAATGAAGATTAACCATCACAATTTATGGAGGACTGTCTTAGATTTCCCTAGGGAAATTATGTGTGATATGTAAATTTCTGACCTTCCTAACATTTTAGATCTTCTGGTTTATGACATTCATAAGGGCTCAAGGGTCTTAGATAGCAAACTCCAGGTTTATATAGACCTTATGGTAAAGTAGAACAGTGGAATGCTTTGTACAGAATGGTGCTCTACCGTACTTGGAAAAGGTATGTAGGTGCTGGGCAGGACAGCAGGCCAGATTCAGCACTGAATGATGATTCCCATCTCATGGCCTTGGTGCATGATTTTGACTGATATATATAACATCTTTCAGCTTCCCCAGTGCACAAAGAGAACATTGTCTCACTGTTACAAAAAATAAGTCAGCAAAAGTATGAAAAGCATTTGGTAAATTGCCTGGTACATAATAAATACAAGCCATGAGCTTTTACTATAATTATTGAATTTTATGCATAAGTGAATATTCCTATTTTACAAGGGGCATGGCATTGTAGCAACACTCAGAAAACAAGGCAGGCCAATTGTATTTGTATTAAAAATATCTCACAGGGAATATAAAAAGTTGCTTAGCCTATGAATCTAATAAGCTGAACTTTTGTGCCTTTTTTAATCAGATTAGAATACTTTTCATTAGTTTTGTTTTCACTTAATGCTACTGATGGATAGTTTTGCCCCTAACTTAAAAGCTCAAATAAACATAAACAGAAAATTGTGATTTTCTGCTAGTAGCTACACAAGATATTTCAAATGTTTGGGGAAGAGACGATTGAAGAACATCCAATAAGGATACTTTGCTAGGTTGAAATCAACAACAGTTGTGTGCTTTTTCATCCTCTGCCATCCCTTGCTGGGTAATCATGGCGGTAGTCATAGAGAGTCTTTCTGATCTTTACTAAAGTCAAGTGTAAGAAGTGTGCTTGGTGGACAGCTCCAGCTGACACTCCCTTTCACCTGCCACATTCGTTCTCAGACTACCATGGACAGTTACCAAGCACAACCCAGGAAGAATCATCTAAGGAACAACGATCAGATTGCACTTCCCATCAGTCCAACCAAGATGTTGACAGAACTGTGCTACAGTCTGTCTCACTGTGCTAGCTAAATATAGGTCTCAACTTGACAGTTGCCGACTGAGATTTGGATACACCTATGAAGAATCGATAGTTAGGAAAGCCTTAACAAACCTGAAGGAGATTGTCTGATTGATATGGGAGGACCTGGCCCACAGTGGGTGTGTCCACTGTGGATAAGATGGATAAGATGGGAGCTGGATAAGATGGGAGAAGCTGGCTCAGTAAGATGACATTCTTTGACATACTTGGACAAACATGCTGTCTTGCAAATAAGTTTACCCTTCTTTTAGCAATCCTTTGGTTATGGTGTGGTCAGTCCCTCTTGAATCCTGGTGTTGGTGTGGGCTCTCCTGTCACACTGGATTAAAATGTGCAGTCAGACACTCCTAAATCAGAATAAAGCCATAAACTATTCCTGTAGACTGTTGTCAGAAACATGCAGAGTTACTGCAGCACCCATCAATTCCTTCCTTCCTATGCTGCCCACACAGGTGCCCAGTCTGCACTGGAGTGTGACAGCTCTTCTGCCTTGCCGTATTTTCTCTCCTCTTATCTTTCAGAAATTACCCTCCTGAAGCACATCCTGATCCTCCAATCCCACGTTGGTGTTTGATCCTAGAAAAAAAACTTTAATTGACAAACCCTGCGTTTATTTCCCAAATTCTTTTGCTTTGAAGGTTCTGGGGATCTTTTAAGTTCTGTGTCTGAGATGTTCATGTGACAGATCAGGAAAAGAGAAGAAGGGAGATATCATCCCCTGGGTATTGGCAGAAGCCAGCAATTGGTCTCCGGCAGATGGGGTTTTTTCGTAACTGCAGGGATCCACAGTCTAGCATCCAATTACCAACTTCATAGATGTAAGCTGCTATGGAGCTGGCAGCATTTTCCTCAACTCTGGGCAGCAGCAACAGGGACTTATGGAACAGAGCTGTTTTTGAAGGAGTTTGAAGCCCTGTTTGGTCCCTGTCTGGGGCAACAAGCCTTCACAATGACTACCTGAAAGATTTCCTTCATTCAAACCCAGCACTTCCATGTTTCTCAACCTCTTCTTGTTTATTTGAGCATTTACTACAGTTGTTTTATTTCTTCTTGCTTCACTACTGCATATTGGAAGTATTTGAGGTGTGTATGTAGACAAGCTGACTTTCCATAGGTTCCAGAAGAGACGGTTCAACTTTTCCTTTGGCACTTAGTTCAGAAGTAGCATGGTTTTGTTGGTTAATCTACTTGAGGTAAGGGAGCTGTACTGTAAGTGTGGAAATGTAATACACATGGCCTTTTGGTGTTCTGGTGTTCGGGAAGGTTGTGTCAGAGGTGAATCATTACATAGAAAAATCCATTTGTGCTGCTGGGAAGATGGCTCAGTCAATAAAGTGCTTGTCCCACAAGCATAGGGTCTGAGTGTGATCCCAGCACTCTTGTAATAAGTTGGATGTGGCGGTGTGTGTTTTCTTTTTTTGGGGGGGGAAGAAATGAAAGAGTCCCTTGGGCTTTCTGGCTAAATCCTAGTCACACCAGTGAACCAAAGGCTCTAATGAGAGACCTTATCTCAAAATATAAGGTGAACAGCTTCTAAGAAATAATAATCGAGGTTGACCTCTTGCCTACACACACACACACACACACACACACACACACACACACACACACATACACACACACACACAGAGGATATACATAAACACACACACAATAATACTAAAAATTCATTTTCTGACTGTGTTTCCAACAGAATGTAATTAGCAAAATATAAAACACATTTCAAAGTGAGGGATTAGTTTCATGGGGATGAGCTAGTTGAGCAGGGCAGGTAATCCAGAAACTAGCAACCACAGACAAATGTCATCATCAATGGAGTAAAAGGGATAAAAGGAGGCAAAAAAAAGTTTTTTTAATTAAAAAAAAAGGAGGCAATGTTTCCACAGGCCAGAAAACAAGACTCATCGTTGTTGAGGCTTAGGCAAGCTGTTACCATGGATTAAAGACCAGTTGTCTGGAAAGAGGCAGAAGAAGAAAGGAGGAAAACTTCACCTACTTCATTCTTGCTCCTGGTTGCCAATTTTCCAGCCCTCTTTCCATTGGCTGAGTCTAACCAGATCCAAGGAGCAAGGAAGCCTGGGAAATGGAGTTTCCTAGGGCAATGCTCAGGTGAGAAGTCACACATTCTGGATGTCAGATTAGACCACCTTTTCCAAACTTCCTTGCAGCTATCTGCATTGCATGCCTCCTTTGGGGAATGAGCAGAGATGCCGTGTAATGTGTGAACCCAGATCTTATGTCAGGAGGCATGCCTTCTTCAAGGTCTTTCTCCCCCTCCACAGACTGCCACAGAAGAAAGTCAGCATTTACTAACAAGGCAGTCATGATATCCTTGAGAATGCGGAGCAATACATGGGAAAACTGTGTTCCCTGCATGCCACGAGAAGTAATAGTGCCCCAGTAAGAGAAGCAGCTTATCTGGAAACAGGGAAAAAATAAAGAGAAATAATGCTCTCTAAACTGAGATGTTCTTGTATTTCTTAGCTAGCAGAACTTGGCTCTTTATTTTAAAAAGAATTTTTTATTTGTTTATTTAGGTGCAAGTTTTCAAATAATAGATCTATACATTTAGGTACTGAGGATAAAATGTAATTAAGTCCCTGTGGTAGGTAACTATTGGTGTCAATTTGGTAATTGAAAGCTTTACCTCTAAGCATATTTGTAAAGAATTAATAGTTCAGTTAAACCCTAAGCAACCCTTCAGGAGATTTTCTGATTGGTGTGGAGGGCCAAGTACATGGTGAGTGGAACTAGATCCGGGGCAAATGAACAACTGTGAAGGGAACTGGTTAAGGAAGCTGGTATCCTTTGGTATACTTGGTCAGACATGCTAATCTGGCAAGTAAGAATCGTTCCTCTCTCAATAGTTCTGTGGATATATGGGTATAGTTATGGCCAGTTCCCTTGGCTTCTGGTAGATTTTCCAACCAAGCTAGATTAAGAACTGTCTAACTCCCAGAAAATTAAGTGCCATATGTACTCCCTCATAGGTGGCTCCTAGTACCAAACCCACCCAGCCCACCTTGAGACACTCAAAGATAAATCTATGTAATACCTACAGTAATTCCAAGGATTATGAACAGGAGGGATGGGGTTGGAGGGCCACACCAGACACAAGGAGAGAGGGGACCATGTTACAGCAGAGAAAATAGGCCTCCATCAAGGACTGCAAGTAAGTAATGAGACACCTGGTTAAGTTCACAGACGTTCATTTTTGATCATTTACAACTGAGGAGGTATGATCTCACCAGAAGGGGAGGGCATATAGTCTGGCAGATAAAAAGTAACCATTTTGCAAATGGGTGATTGACCCCTCCCTCGCTGTGGTTTCCTACTTTTATTACATCTACCCTTGAATGTCCTCTTACAAGACTCCAGTTTAACAGCTTTTTGTCTCTGGCCAGGGGGTAACATCCAATATCCATCAGGATGGAGTGAAGGGCATTGCAGGAGCAGCAAACTGCAAAAGAAAATCAACAAACCACAATCCAGAACTTCAGAGACTCTATATCAGCCACTTAGAACTAGCCCAGACTAATCTCTCCCCATCCTGAAGCTCAGGGAAATTTGCAGAAGAGGGGGCGGTAAGATTGTAAGAGCAAAAGGATGGGAAGAGCAATGATTTGCAAGATACTACACACAAGTTAGGGCCAAAGCAATCATAATTGGACTTTGCATGCCCTGCGCAATGTCCAACACACTATTGACCTGACAAAGTCTAGCATCTGCTAAAGGCACCAAGATCCTTGGAAACAAGGGATTGACAGCCATAGTAGTGTTCCTATGCTTAAGGGGAACACAGGAAAGGGTTCAGGGAAATGCCACTGGGTCCTTGTACGTCATCAGAGAGGAGGGCCCAGAGGAGAGTCAGGCATGCACTCTCTGGGGATTAGGGGGAGGCACTGGGGGATGGGGAGGGAGGGTGAGGGGAGGGGGAACAGGGGATTCGGGGGGAGGAGAAGGGAGGGAGGGAAGTGGTATACCTGTTAAGTTTGTATGAGCAGAAATAATAATAAAAAATGTTAAAAAACTGTCTAACTGTACAGTCATAAGCAAGAATAAAACTACTCCTTCTTCCTTAAGCATTTTTATCTTGAATTTATCAGCAGCATGCACAGTACCTGAAGCAGTCCCCATACTAAAGGAGATCACTACTTACTGAAAGATACTAAAATATATATATAGGAATTCATAATATTGCATGCTCAATGCTACATCAATGAAACAGAAAGGCTGAAGAATGAGTACACCTTAGAGGTTGCTCTTGTAAGTCATAATGGACAGACTGGGTTTGCAGCTGACTGTAGCAGTCACTGCCAGTGAATGAAGCCTGCCGTGTGACAAGCCCTCTGGACACATATCCAGTCTTACTTAATGCTCCTGAGGCTTCTAGGACGGAAATTAGAATTTCCATTCTTACAGATGGAGCCACAAAGATTCAGAGTTTAAATGATTGATCCGGGGCTCTGTAGTGAACTTCCAAGATCCAAATTCAGGCTGGTCTCACTCAAAGACTGATGTCTTCAACTGTAGTAAGTCATCTCTCCATCTAGTGGGTTTCAACTTTGTGACACGGTCTTGCACCTTTCAAGTAGGGAGAGGTCTGTCTGTCTAACCTGCCATAAGCATTTTCAGAACTCATTGCTCAGAAGCACAAGGAGAAGATGGAAGCAAGCCAGGAGACCAGAAGCCACTCTTATTACTTGATTTATTTGCTTTTATTTCTGACCAGAATAAGGTATTCACTACCAGCATGACTGCCCTCCTTATTTCACACCAGATTTGTTCTAAATGACTTCAGGCTGTTTTTCCCAAAAAAGTCAGACCTAAAGGGCAAAGATTTACTACCGTGAAAGACTTTAGACTCCGGCTACATTTAGCATCCCTCTCTCTAACAACTTCTGGTCAGCAGAAAGAGAAAAAGAACCACTATCTAATAGGTCAAAGGACTCCACTTTTCAATCATATGAAAAAGAGACATTTAGACTGGCATCAAGTCCAGGGGGCATCTTTGAATGAAATGGAATATCAGTAACAATGCCAAGGCAAATAGCCCCAACACTAGACTCATAACCCAAGGAAAGCACAGCTCTCCATGTGGCTCCCCTTCTAGATTTGAAATGATAGAATGAGACAGATTGACTTTCAGATGAAAATTATGTATGTCTCTCCTTCACGTTATACAGAGGAATGAGAGCTGTCACTCATTCTAAGGAGAGAACCAAGCCTTTACAAAGGTCCAGCCCCATAGATTCTCTGTGCTCATCTCTGACACTTTGTGAATGCTAAGATTTTTAATTAAAATCCTAAGAGAATTGAAGTTTCAAAGCAAAATAAAGGTAATACAGTCTCAGAGGAAGAGGGCCATAGATTCTGTCATGTAAACCTTGCCTGACAGTAAAGGAGAGATGTACCATAAGCCATTTTTTCTAAAGTTCATAGTGCTTGATTCATGCATTACTTCACAAAGAATTTACAAAGATAAGTTACTTTTCTTTTTGCTGTGATCAAACAGCTGACAAGAAGCAACGTAAGGGAGGACAGGTTTCTTTTGGTTCAAGATTTAAGAAGGGATGCAGTCCCTCCTGACTGTGAAAGCATGGTGCTATGGGCCTGAGGGTCACATTGTATCCATAGTGACAAAGCAATGAACAGACAAGATATGGAACCTCAAGGTCTGCACCACTTCCTCCAGTCTGCCAAATAATCTTGCTATGGTTTGATTATAAGCACATAGCATGGCATTTTTCCCCCTCTGAGCAGCCATTTTGAACTTTGTCTCAGTCTCAACAAGTACATAGGGCTCAGAGGATTCCTGAAACTTGAAAGGGATTCCTAAGGATATAAACAACAGCTGAGGGAGGAGCCTCCCCTGCCAGTCAAATAGATAAATGGGGACTTGCTGCAAGGTTCCAGTCAGTTTGAAAGAGATACCTGAGCAGGAAAGAAGTGAAGAAGAGACTGCTGAATAGCCAAGCATTCTGGAAGGGGCCAGTGAGCAGCAAGAAGACGCTTGAGCCTCCCAAGTGGTCAGATGGAAAGATTCCACAGCAGTTGTTAGTTTGAAGAGGACTCTAGAGCAGTCAGTTTGAAGAAGACCCCTGAGCAGTCGATCCTGGAAAAGACCACTGAGCAGACCGGTGGAGAATTTGAGAAGAGAAGGGTCAGCTAATAGTTCAGCCAATGGAGAAAGACCCCAGAGCAGTTCAGAAGCTGGAGGAAACTCTCCAGCAAGTCATACAACAGAGAGCCCAGGGATAAGGCTTCCGTGAGTCTCACCCAAGCTGGTGAGGAGACTTTTTGGTGATGTCTCTGCTTTGATTATCCCTTACAGGGATACTTAAGGGGTGTACTCCCAATAAATTCATTGGTTTGGCAAGTGGAACCTTGGCATAATCATTACTTGCATCTGTGGTTCAACTCTTAGGTAGAGTGGCATCTCTCCAGGAATAGTATTCACAAAAGTGTCCTTCCAAAAGGCTCGCATATAGAAGACTTGGTCACCAATTGCTCAATCCAATCATTGAGCGGTGATTGGATTATGAGAGCTCCAAACTCTGCAATGTATTAGTATATCACTTGCTGGGATTATGGAGCAAGGAGAGAGATTGTGGAAGTGGAGTGTGCTACAAGTGCTTCACAGGCGACATGTCCTTGAAGGGTGTTTTGAGAGTCTCCTCTGCACCTCTGACTCCTAGCTGCTGTGAGGTAAGCCACCCCTGCCAAACGCTTCTATCACCATGATGCTCCTTCACCTCTAAACCAGCCAGTCAACCACTGGCCAAAGCTCTGACATCCTCAATGAGCCAAAATAAATCTTTTCTTTTTAAGTGGTTTTCCTTAGGTATGCATAGTGGCAATGAAAGGCTATCTAACAGTTATTACCTGTATTTTTTTTCTTATTTTTGCGAACACTTTGTTTCCTTCTCTTCTAATTCTTGCTCAATATTTTTTGCGTATCTTACTGCATTAGATGATACCTTCACTATAATGTTGAATAAAAATAGCAAGTGAGCCAGATACAGTGGCTCATATCTGTAATAGCAGTATTTGAGAGGCTGAAGCAGGAGGGTTGTGAATTGAAAACTAGTCTGGGTACACAGCAAGTCCTGCCCTCCACCAAGTGATGATTGCAAGAACCCATGCCTTTTCCCTGACATCAAGGGAGAAATGCCAACATTTCATCATTTGTATGAGAGTTACAGTTGGGTTTTTACTGTTGACCTTCATGGAACTAAGTAAACGTCATTGTATTTCAATTCTACTAAGAGTGTCAGTCATGAAAGCGAGGACTATTCGACATATTTTGACGTACTTATTGAAGTGATCACGTGATTTTCTACCATTTTCCAATTTAATCAGTTGTGTCATTTGGTCTTCAAATTTTAAGCCAACTTTGCATTCCTAGATTAATCCAGTCTTAGTCTTAATGTATTATTCTTTTTGTATTTCACTCTTTTGGTTAGTAATAGCCCAAAATTATCTTATTATTAATTATCTTATTAAAGTTATTTAATGTTGTAAATTTGGTTGGGAATAGGTTGGGAAATGTTCCTTAAGTATTCTGCTTTTTATTCATGCTGAGAGCTGGGCTCACTCCTCTCCATCACTTTCCTCATCCTCTGGGTTTTGGCTTTTCAAATAATGACTGACTTAATACCTTCAAGCTCCTGTGCTACATTTACACCATCTGTAAGTCTTTGATCCCCTGCTATGGGACACACATCATCAAATGACCTGAGGGGATGTGGTGGCAAATATAGAGCTCATATTCATACGTCAATTTCTTTTAGGATCCCAGTTGCCTCATTTGCCTGGGTAATACCTACAATGCTGCTTTTTCATATGTTTATGTGCATGTTGTATGTGTGCATATGTATATGAGCACATACATGTGCAGGTATACACACATGTGTGTACATGCTTGCAGAGGCTGGAGGTTCATGTCAGGAGTCATCCTCAATTATTCTTCCATGTTGCTTATTGAGGTAGCATCTGTCAATCAAACCCAGTATCCACTGATATAACTAGTCTCACCATCTAGCTCGCTTAGGGAATCCCTTTTCTCTACTTTCCAAGACTGAAATTATAGGAGGCAGGTATGCTGCCATAGCTCAGCGTTTACTTGGGTTTTGAGGATCTGAATTCTGGTCTTCTTACTTGTATAGCAAGCAATTGTTAAACAGTCTCCCCAGCAGCTAGAAACCACTTTTAAAATCCAGTTTTTGTAGTAGTTCCCAAGAGACACAAGCTACCGCTCATAGCCAAGAGGAAACCAGATCCTCAGTTTTAAAGTTGATATCAGGTTGGGCCATTTCTTTTGTTCTTTTTTTTTGGTAGCAAGTAGAATGCTGAGTGTGCCTGAATGAGGGGTGTGCCTGCGTAAAGAACCTCACAGCACGTGGTAGAGATGGGCACCCCTAGTTGCAGAAACAGCATCTGCAATCAGATGAGGGGCTGGAACCTGAAACTCTGCCTTAGCTAACGAAGTTGCTCTGTGGAAGTCCTCTGTAGATCCACAGACTCACTTTAATATGGAGAAAAAATGGTATCTGTTTTACTAAGCTTATTGGGAAGACTGGATAGTGAAATTATGTATGTAAAGTGGTTAGCCATCCACTTAAACAAAAGAGCAATAATGTAAAGTATTGGTTAGTACTGAATTAACCTTTTCTCTTGTTTACACTGACTTTGTGTCCTTTTGAAGTTTCTTCTTCTTAATCACTCTTTTGTAAACTATTTTGCACAAATAGGAAAAGACTAGGAATTTAAGCTTTTTCTTGTGTCTGGTATATAGTAGGTGCTCACTTGCTCAGTTAATTGAAGAGATTTAATTTACTGCATTGCCATACCATTTATTCAGTGATTTCTGTGAGCAGTGTAAAGTTATGGATTCATCTTCACTTTTCCTTTAAGCTGAGTGCAAGCTGAGCAAAGTTATTTTGGGATTCTATCAACCATTCTAACCTCCATCTCATACAAAGCCAGAAAGAATCTTGAGACAGCTGGAACACGATGCTATCTCCCTGTCTCTAAGAGCAGATCCACAGTCTTATGAAAAAGAAAAATCACTGTTCATGATTTTCTGTTTCATACTCTTTAAGAAAAATAAATGGGCAATGAGTTTTATAGCTAGGCTTGTGATGGGAGACACAGACTATGACTATCAAAGAGCCTCAAACAGCACCTCTGTCGCCTGAGTTTTTCTTCATGCTCAGCACCTAGGAAGCATTATTGCTCACTTTGATGGAGCCCAAGACAGGCCTGGGGAGAGAGGTCAGAGCGAAAATCTCCAAATCTATGATAGAATCATCAGGTTTTAAGGACTTATTCTTGTGTGCAAATGTGCTGAGAGTGGAAGAGAGGACCAGATTAAAGGGGAATCTCCAGATATATGTCATTTTGAGATTTGACAGGCTTGAAATGCACAATTTAAAAGTCCCTAATAGAACATGAGTATATTAACCAGTAATATAAAAGTAAGTTCAGTGCCGCATGGCCCAGCTATTCAAGTCTATGTGAATATCATTAAAAGCTAAAACAAAGTCAGCATACAAGAGAAACAACAATAGAATCATGCTTCTCACAGGACACTTATCCCGGTCCTGTTATGCAGCCTGGTACCCACTATCAGATGAGTAGATAAAAAATGTGCTGTCCCTAGGAATCCTTCCCAATGATGCTGGGTGGCTACTTATATGTGGTGGTGACAGCAGCCACACAAATATTTCACATTGTGACTGAGTGCATTATCATCATACCTATCCATGTCATGGATGCCTTTAGCCATGCCAGTGCTCAAACATTCAGAGAAGGTAACTAATAAATGAGAATACTAAATAGCAAAGAACTGAATAGTAGAGAATAATTCTTGTGATTAAAATGCCACTACCAAACTTCCCCCATCCTAAGGCTCAGGGAATGTTGCCGAAGAGAGTTGGTAAGATTTTAAGAGCTAAAGGTAGGAGGTCCATGGCCAGCCAGGACATTCCACTGAAGGTAGGGATGCTGCATCCAGAAACTTACTACAATGAGTCATTCTCATCAGACCTGAACTATGACTGATGTATCAATATTACCCCCATAGACTAGCGAGGAATTCAGAAGAAATCATTACATGCAGGTAGAACTGAGGGGCTAGGGCAGGGTCCTAGGATCATGGTTCAAAGCCATGGGAAGGATTCCTAGGGACAGCACATTTTTAAATCTACTCATCTGATGGTGGGTACCTAGACTGCATAACATGACTGGTGTAAATGTCCTGTGAGAAACGTGATTCTACTGTTATATCTTTTGTATGCTGACTTTGTTTCACTTTTAAATGATATTTACCTAGAATTGAGTAGCCGTACCCATATCAGTGGGTCTATTCAAGGAAGAGCAACTTTATTTGCCATAGAGACCTGAACACATACCAATACATACAACTCGAAGGGAACCCTAGAGTCTACACAAGCAGACAAGCAGGAGGGAGGGTGGGTAAGAGAAGAAAGGGGGAGGAAAGAAAGGTGGCAGGGACAACCACCCATTATGTTTGTAATCAAGAATATTAAATATTAATAATAATATAATGCTTAATATTATAAATCATGGTAAAATCTATAGGCACTCAGGTCCATCACTGTATCTCCTCCCAGTCAGTTATTCTGATGTGGATGCCTTATTCATCAGTCTCTTTTAAGACATTCCTAGCCAGGACATCATCAACTGTAACCATATTCAGTGTGTTCTCCCTATGTAAGATAAAGAAATCCTATATTAACTGGGATGTCCTCTGTTGATTTTTCTTACCCCAGACTTCCTTTTTGAAAGGCCTCCCCCCTTGTTCATCAAGGCTCTTGCTATGTGGGTCCATGTCTTGGCCTTGAGGATGGGAGCATATGAAGGAGGAAGAGGATGGATACTTCCCTGTTCCAAGAACCCTCAATCTCAAGGGAGAGCTGCCTTGTTCCATCAGGAGAACTGAACCACCGTTCACTAAGAGGGACAATCTGGAGTCACACTAGGTCCTGCCAGGTCCTAGAGTGGTGGCAAGTGTATCTCAACAGTTCCTCTCACAAAACGGGGACGTCATTACATGGTGGATTTGAGAGATAAGTGAGGTTGTATGGCTAATAATGTTAACTTGATAAGGTCTAGTCTTACCAAAAGGACAAGACTCTGGGCGTATCTTTAAGGGAGTTTTTAGATTAGGTTAACTGAGGTGGAAAGATCCACTCTATATGCGGTCTGGGGGCACCCGATTTCATAGAGAGAGAAAAGTAGCTGAGCACCAGCATTTGTCTTTCTCTACTTTCTGAGTGTGCCTGCAAAATATGACTAGTTACTTTTGGTCAGGTATTTGATTATGACGAGAAAGTTACTAATATACAGGTGACCCCCCCTTTCCACTGCACCCCATACTATGGCACTGATCGTCCCCTTGACTCTCACAATATAGCCAAAACAAGAAACTTGGAGTCCTGAATCAGTTGGCAAAAAGAAGAAAAGAAAGGAATCTTGTCAATGTCTGTATGAATCCTATAATTTTCATTTGTTTGGGTTATTTCATTATTGTTGTTGCTGCTGTTGTTTTGGAGACAAAGTCTTACTATGTGTCCTTAGAAGACCTGGACCTGACTAAACAGGCAAGATTAGACTCCAGCTTGCATGCAGTGATGCTTCTGGCTGGATCTCCTGAACACTAAAATTACACACAAATGCCACCACACCCAATGCCTTTAGTTCACTTTTATGGTTAAAACACAAATTGAATAATGCCTCCTCAAAACAGTTTCTGGTGGGTGATCCTTGGGCAGCTCAGTCCTGAATACAATTGCATCAGTTACTAAACAGCAAAGAGAGCAGTACAGAGAGAAGCAGCTACTGACTTGACCTCAAATTGCCCAGAATGCGGAGATTGACTGTCGTCCCTGTGACACTGATAGGGATCAAGCAGACATGGGAACTGAGGAGTTAAGATAACTCTGGCACAAGAGTGAGTGGAACAATACGCCCCTGTTCCTGATGTGTGGCAGAGGAATTTCCCATTGCTGCGTTGGACAGAGACCAGGTCCTTTCCCTGGCTACAAAGGCCCATTCTCACTGGGACAAAAGGTGCATCCATGGGCTGCATTGGAATTCTATGCAAATACATGCCATACAGTTGAAAAGATTTCTGGTGACCTTATGCAGGGTCATGGCTCCTAAGATGTGTCTGCTTGACTCCAAAATACACAGCTGTTCTCCATCACAGCTGGCTGTCATATTAAAAGATTTCCTAGACTGAGGGAAAATAATGATCTGCAAGACCACTGAGCTCTGCAGACTATGGGATGACTTGAACAAAATTTATCATCATCAGAATGGCTAATAATCACTGAATGCTTATTGACACAGTGATAGATGGAAGTAGAGTAGGAAGAGATCTTTCTATGAATCATGGATTCAACTAATAATCACCAAGGATCTATTAGGCATTATTCCAAGTACATGAAAGTACAGAATGAACAAGACAGAAAGGTTATCCTCCCTTATGGAGTCTATGCTTTAGTAAGGGAGACAGACAGTAAACACATAAGCAAGATAAACTCTGGTAACTGTGGATGACATGGTGGAGAAATAAATGAGGTTCACGGTAGAGAGTCACTGGGAAGGGTGGGAGAGCTTCTTTAACAGGGAGATCAGAAGTTTCTTAGCTGATTACTCTCTTTGCTCCTACTTGCCCACTCTCCATGCTTCTCTGCCAGCTCTGTGCCCCAGAAGACAGATCCTCTCAGAGTTTACCGAACCTAGAGATACAGAAAATGTGTATGGCCAGACAAAGGGGCATCTAGAAATTCCTGGTGAATCCCAGCAAAAGAATCACTGTGAAGACCCTTCGGGTTTTGAAGTGAGATCATCTACATGATTCCCTTCCCTGAGAAGCCATAACCTCATGAGACCACCAGCTACAGACAATCAGGAAGATAAGACTGTGTGTTTTGCAAATTTCAGCCAATATTTTTTTTTCCTTTCTGTATTAGTATTTTCTTAGATTTCGTGAACACACCTCACTGATGGTAACAAATGAAAAAAACACATGGCCTCAAATCCTAGTCTTCTCACCCAGCCTCATCTGCTGAGACCTCCTTATATTCCAATAGTAAAGTCCAGTACATTTCCCTTACATGGCACCATTCTCTCAAGGGGCTTGCCTGCCAAGTATTAGTAAAATGAACTTATTTGGCTCTTTACATAATTGAGAAATTAATAAGTTTCCATAGTAATAAATACATATTCCACAGATTTGCTAGCCCTTTTTGCAATAATTTTTCCAGCACTGCCATTGAAGGTTTTAGAGTTTCTTTTCTCTCTTCTTAGTATGCTTTATGTAGTATCTATATGCAAAGAAAAGTTTGCAATGAGAACTTAAGCCCAAAAGCTTGTAGTTGATCCTTTGTACAGATTTATCCACATCACACAGAGACCATTGTTTTCTACTTCTTGTGTATGGATAAAATGTGGAGCATTTTGGAACCTAAGCAACTTACTTCAAATGATCAGCTGGTTTGTAGCCTAGCTTGTACTAAAATCCAAGCCTGCTGGCCAAAAAGTATGTGCTAAAAAATATTGTACTACCTTGGAGAATTGGCTGATTCCAGGGTTGTGGGAGGAAAAGAGATGACCTAAAAACATCTTGTAGTCTTGGAAAGTGAATAAGGGAGGAAATAAAGCACAGAGAAAATGGCACAGGGAGGGACAGAGGAAAAAAAGAAGGAAGATTTTGTCAAAATGTCACAGGTGCCCTCTAAAGAACAGAAGAATGTTTTAACAATTGGAGCAATAGGATAAAAAAAGTTGGATTATAGCTCAAAGGATAAAACAAAATACCTATGAGCCCATAATTGTGTAAATAATTAATTGAACTGATAAGTGCAAGGAGAAGGGATTCATCTTTCTTTTTTTGTAACATTCTGGGTTTTATTATTCTTTTTTACTTTTACAAGCATATTGGGTATTCATCCGAGCTTCCCTCTCTCTCCCTTCCTCCTATTCCCTCCCTTCCTTTCACTATTCCTTCCCACTCTTCTACCTGTATGCTTCTGTGGACTTCAGGGCTCACTCTGATATCTCTATTCCTGTATGGGTTCAGGCCTCTATAGTATAACAAGTTACCTTCGCTTCAGGCCACCCCACTGAAGGGTAATGATACCCTTCACTTATCCAGCTTTAGACCCAAAGGTTTCTGCTGTGGGTTCCCATTCTATGGATATAATAACAGCTAGCTACAGAGCACTTTGATGTACTGTCTTCCTATCTATAGGTTTATTGGCTGTCTTCCCTATTGATCTATTTCCTTCCCTTTTTTATGTTCTTGTTCTAGTTTACAATAACTGGGATGGGTACCATTCTGACAAGCAGGTCTTGAATCTAATCAGAAAGCTGTTAGATGTTTCCTTGGTACTCATGCCACTGTTACACTGGTGGTCACCTGTTGCCATGGTGATTTATATTGCAACTTACAGCTCTCTTGCCATTGATGGGGCTTGTGATTATTTCTCTCCCCTAGCGGTTTCTACAGTATTCCTTAGTACTGTGTAAACTATCTAGCAGGGAGAAAGTCCTCAGACCAGTTCCAGTTGACATATTTTGCCTAGGCACTGTGATCCATTTGTGTTGCATCTGCAGTAATCGGGTCTTACTGACAGTTTTTAGAGAGCAATCAAGAGCAATGCCAAAAACCTATGATGGGATTAATTTTTCAAACAAAAGAACTCAAAATAATATTAGAATATATTTTACATTTCCCAAGATGTGGAAGTGATTTCCATTCCTATGAGTCAAGACTAGTCATCATTTACTGTATCCTAAAACTAGCTTACAGAAAAGGGAAGGAAGTAACTATACAGTGAGCAATATGACAGATATGACATTACGTGATTAAAGTCACATGGTGGTGTCATGTCTGTGAATGTTTCCCACTGTCAAATGATGAGGAAGGAACTTCACATTGGTGGTATCTTTCCCAAAGTCTTAACCCCTATCTGTTCCTAAGAAAACTTCAAGCAAACCCAAACTGAAACACATTCTACAAAATATCTGATGATAGTTTTCAGAAATGTGTCAAGGTCATGAGACACATGGGAAAAAAATCAAGATACTGACACAGATCAGAGGAGAATAAAGGTGTGCAATGTGGGTTCCTGAAAAGAAAAAAAAATGAAGAGGCATTAGAAGGAAAACTGAAAGAATAGAGTCTATAGTTCAGTAAATAGTACATAATTACTGTGGCTTTCTTTATTTTCACATTAAGTATTATATTAGTGTCCAGGAAAGTTGAGCGAATTCTCTGTTACATGATTTTTTTTGTAAATCGGATCATCTTGCAGAGTAAACTCTTTAAAATGAACAAGGGGGTCTAGGAGGGATGGAGGGAATACCTATTAAATTTGTATGAGCGGAAATAAATAAATAATTATAAAAAAAAGAAAATACAGACAGCAGATTATGGTAGTAGATCACTTCTGAGTCATAGTATTTGACAGTTTCTTCTAGTGTACTTTCCATTTGGGAACAGTCAATCACAGGCCAAAGAGATTTTGCCTTGCTGTATAATTGTGGAGAAAGCAGAGGTGGGGTTGGGAACAAAACTGAGGGCTGTTTACTTCTCCAGTTCATAAGAATTGCTCCTAAGAGACTGTAGTGGTAACGAACTTGCATGACTTAATGGATTCCATGACCCCTACCATTAGCTAAAAGCTAAGTTGCTGAATTCTCCCTGCACTTGTGTGCATCCATAAAACTAAAGGTCTTAGTCTCCACTAAAACCTCCAATTTCATGAAAAAAAAAGGTATTTATGCAAGTCTTGATGAATAGCCACTGGCAAAAATCATTTGGAAATGTCAGAAATTTCATTATGCAATTGCTTGAAAAAAATAGCCACTTTAGTGAATATTTGTCATACAATTCTCAGTGCTATCTCTACCATGACACATCCTGCAGAAGAATCAATAGAGACAGCACATGGATTCAGCAAACAAAGGAGATGAATGGTCATCACTGAGGAGCTGCATCCATTGAACTGCCTTCTGCAGAGCAGTTGGCATTCCCTGGTCACCTCTGGCTGGCAGAAACTCACCTCTTCCACACAGTTGGCATTTAATAGCTGCCTATTTATTGAATATTCACAGAAGAAACCACCCCCACCATATACCACAACCAATTCCTAAGTCACTCTGTCACCTGAGTGTCTACCCCAGATTTTCTTGATTTCCAGCTTTAAGAGTTTTTCAGCTAGAATTAGGCTGGCTAATTCACAGGGAGTAGAGGTGTGTATGTGGGCAAGTCAACACTGAGCCTGACAATGCTGACAAAGCAAATGATAGCCCAGAAACCATTACACACACACACACACACACGCATACACACACACACGCATACACACACACACATACCCACACACACACACACACACACACATACACACACACATACACACACACACATACACACACACACATACACATACAATCCATTAAACAACATGTGTTGACATTTGTTTGATATTTAACTCAAATTGCATCTATTTTTCCCTCCAAAAGTATGTTTCAATGCCACATAAAGTGAGTTTTCTGCACCTGTTCAAGGTATAATCCAAGGAAATATTTTTTCCAGTTTATTCTACCTTCAAGTCACAAGAAACTGTGACTTTTTATTTTCTTTAAAAAAAAAGCAGTGAAAGTGTGTGTGCGATATGAGAAAACAGTCTCTGAGCAAAAGCACAAATATCAGCTTCAGTGAAAACTTGCATCTGCTTTCTCAACAATAAACACTGAGCAGGGTCAGGGAGCTGCAGAGAGATACTGGGAACATTGCTGTCAGCTCTTCAGAAGGTGTCAAAGTCACACACACAGCAATGGTGCAGAAAATCAAAGATTCAGAGCACATAGATGACTGAGCTTCAATTCTGATTATATATATATATATATATATCAACAGCTCTGATACATACACACATATATATCAGCAGCTCTGATACATACACACACACACGCACATGCACACGCACACACACACACACGCGCACACACACACAAACACTCAGACCTTCTGAGCAATTTCTGTCCACATGACATCCCAAATAGAATATTCCACACTTTACCTCTCACATGACAGGTTTAAGTGACACCAAGCTTCTGTATACACAAGGTTTTTTCATGCACAAAGTTATTTAAAATATTGTATGATGTCACCCTTAGATTATGTTTATAAAACAGTGGTTAATTTTACGCATAGATCTGTATGTCCTTAGATGTATGTATGTGTATAATCTGAAATATTTCTAGTCCCGAGAATTTCCATTAATTTCAACTATGTGCATATATATACACATAAACATATACATATCTACCATATACATCTATACATGTGGAGATATATCATTTGTATATTAGTATACACACAAAAACTTTTTTAATTTTATATTTATAGATTTTTATATCATACATCTGCATATACAGTGCACAATTATATTTGTATAACAAAATATAGAGATATATAGCTTTCAAGTATATTGTGTTGAATAATAACTTTTATTTTGATTCTGTGCCTTCCGATCACCAAGCTTACCTATTAATTTTTTCTAGGAGGCCATGGGGATATCCCTAGTCCAGCAAAAAAATATCATAGAACAGTGGTGTATATTGAGGGTGGGTGTCTGAATCATTTCGAATCTAACAAAGCCAGAGAATATTTAGTATCAAAATAAGTGTGAACTCATTCATAGCTTTCTTTCAATAAGGTTCATGGATCCCTGGTGATGATCCTGGAACCTCCCATTATGTTCATTTCTCCAACAGAGAAAGTGATTGACAAACCATCAGAATTTTAAAAGAATAGTCTACAAATCCTGTGTTAAAGGAGCTTTGGCTTTTGTGTACTTGTATGTATGAATTGGTTTCTGTGCCTTCCGATTTCTAGATAATGTTCTATAGATACACACCTCCAAAGAGTTGAAATCGGACAAAAAGCAGAACTGGAGACCAAGCTGACAAAAGCTGTGGAGCATTCTGAAAAGCATCTAGCCCCTTGTCCTAGTCCTCAAGGTGTTATGAACAACACTCATGCCTGGAAAACCAAAGACTGACCCATGGAAGTGAGGGTCAGCCAGGAGGGTCAGCTTGCTGCCTTAGCCTGCCTTGCTAGGTGTCAGCTGGAGCAGGGTGGAAAATATGAGGCCTGGAATAGTGGAAATAATGGGCCAAATACATGGTCTAACTGTGAAAGGCAGAATGGAGTTGTGTTCTCACTCTCATTAATTTTACTACACAACCCAGAAATTTAAAAAGAAGAAAGGTAAACAAGGGTAATATAAGGACTAATTCCAATAGTACAAGTTAGGAAGTCTCATTCTACCCAATTCACACATCCCAAATGGCCCTGCGCACAAAAGTGTCTGTAAAGCCTAAGGACAGAGCAAAAATATGATTATTGAAAAAATGTAACTCTCACTTCAAAGGGAGTAAGAAATAGTGTATTTCAGGCCCAAAATAAGTGACCATGACCCAGGAGCAAGGATTCAGTCTGCCCTAAAATGACACGTGGCACTATGGAAATAATTATGAACTTTTTATAGTCTCAGGAGAAAAGAAAGTCATTAATCAGTTACATCGGGGGAATGTCAGGTAGGTGGTTGGATCCCCGGAAGCCTGCATAGTAAAGAAACAGAACCAACTTCTAAAAATTGTTCTCTGACCTCCACTTTGCATGATGGCATGCATATACTCTTGCTCACGTTCTTCCCCTCTCCCTGTTTCCCTCTCTCTCTCACTTCCTTCTTTTCTTCCTTCTTCCCTCTGTCTCTTTCAAATAAACAAATATTTCTTTAAGAGTTAAAAGTGACCAATGAAAATGTCCTGTTCAGAGCTACAAAATAAGAGAAACAATTGTCATTATCAGTCTATTTTCTTGAAGCCAGAGACTCGCAAAGATCTGAATAAAAAGAAACTAGGCTCTCAGTCTCCTGGACTCTCACCAGTAACTAGGATGATACCATATCCACCTTTGGAGGTTTCTTAGGCTCTCTGTCCTCTCCTACACCCTCCTGAGTAACTCAGAGATAACTTTATCAACATCTCATAGCCTTCCTTTTAGCCAGTGGATCTATATGTTTTGTTACATCTGGTATTATATCTGGTGATATTATTAAATGTTGTTGATATTATTGAAGCTTCAGGTTGTTGTGCTGTGATTTCTATTTCTGTCCCCCTGCCTGTTCATTATAAGGTCTCTCCATTCTAACTACAAGGGGAGGAGGCATTTGCCACACTCTGGCAGGCTATATGACCACTGCCATTTCTGTGAGTGTGTGTTCACCTGCAGTCTTTGCTCTCAAATTTTTCTCATTATGGGAAGCCTAAAGTGGCAGAACAGCATTTATTGTGCTTGCAGCATGGACAATCTTTTATTTATCTAAGTGTAATTGCAATGATGTCTCTAGAACTCAACATTATATTCAAACCCCAACTCTCTCATGAAGACAGCAGACACTGAAAGCAGAATAGGAGGAATGATTTCAAATTCCCAGGAGAAAGAAGAACTTAGTTTATAAAAGCAGCTTCAAGAAAGCCGTAATTCGACTCAGGATGGTTTTTGCAGACATACCTCTCAAGGCAGCCCACTTCCTTCCAAACACAACCTAAACCCAGTTTGAGTTCCTGAACCACACAAACTAACACACTTCTACCCATGTACACATCATGCTATCAGGGTAAACTTTAAATGTGGTCCTCTTCCACATAGTGAGATATTATGAAGACATGCAAATTATGTTTTCAAATTATTTTTAATATCATGAAAAACATGTAAACAGAAGGTTCAACCATTTACATTCAATAATCTGATGTATCAGATGTGAAATAAAATATAGAGCTAAAAAGGACATAAGATGTCTGTAAGTTCTCTGAGTTACTAACGATGGATGATTGGATGATTTTTTTGTGTGTCCTCTTTCTTTACTTTTTCCAATCTGCTGTTGGATTTATTGTTCGGATCATTACCACAGTTTTGCAAGAGGAAGCAAATAAGTTTTAAGGAAATTATTCTCTTTTCTCCTAAACAGAAACCATCCAAGCAAAACCAATTTAATTCTGGCAGCCAAAGAGTAAGTAACATTTACTGACCAGAAAAAGCAAAAGCTGGAAAAGAAGAGTTGTTCGAAGTCTACCTGCAGCATACATACAGATACCTTGCCCTCAGGACCATCCCCCTAGACAGCAAGGGTACACCCCTAGAAGACAATCTATGTTAGGAGAATATTGCTCCCATCCCCAATATCTGAGAATATTTTGATTCAAAGCTTAAATTTTAAATACAGAGGGAGGAAAAAGAAAGTCAGACAAGTATATACATACATGTATGTAGTCACACTTACATGTACACACATCTTCACTCACACACACATAAGCGCGCACACACACACACACACACACACACACACACACACACACACATACACACACACCATTTGACCATAATCTTCTTGTTTAATTGTTCAGAGGAGTTTCTCATCCTTCTATGAAATGTCAATGAAAAATGCTGAAAAATATTTTCTTCTTGTAACTATGAACTTAATAAATGTGGAAATTCCTTAGTAAACAGATCAAAAACTGTCCTCTAGGTTCTACCACTATTGCTGTGAAAACCAGAAAGACCAAAAACTTAAGACACTTGAGAGTTGCTTTTGGGAGTCTGAGGAAATGGCTCAGTGATTAAAGTCTTTGCTTCAAAAGTGAAAGGCCATGAATTCACGTATCTAGATCCCACATAAAAATGCCAGGCAGATATGGCAGCGGTCTATAATTCTGATCCTGAAATTGGAGCCTGGGAAACTCAAAGCGAAGCAATAAAGTGGAAAAGTAATCCAGGATATTTAATCCCTGATGTCAGCCTCGGGTCTCCACAGACATGAACATTCATGTAAACATGCCCCCACATACATGTACACCCACCCAAAGGCAAAAAAGACAAAGAATTACTCTTTGGAATGTGAATCTCAGTCCTGAAGAAATCAGAAAATAAGAGGAGAGAATGTTAGGAGCTAATTCATGAACAGCTAGGCCATTCGAAAGAGGATAAGGACAGGGCAGTCAGAAAGTCAGCCGTCCCCACCTCTCAAGGCTGGTCTTAACAAAGATTCAAGCAGTTTAGTCCCAGGCTCAGGTGAACATGTCAGTGTGTATTCACTGCTTTGCTTTCCATATTTTTACCATTTATTTCTGTCTGTTCTTGTTTTAGGACAGGATCTCGCTATGCAGCTTTGGCCGATTTGGAACTCCTGACCTTCCAGTCTCCACCAGCTGTTAAATCTTGGAATTGTCACCATGCACCAGGACACCTGACTGTATTCTACTTCAGAGTGTCAGGGTGCTTGGGTGGTTGCGACGACTTTACAAGTGGAGTCTTGGAGGCATGGACAGGTCTCAGGCCTGGAGTTTTGATGGCTTCCTATCAGTTTGCTGTACTTCTCCTGTTCTCCTGATGTCTGCAGTAACCTCCTGCTTCCGCCTCCAGCCATGCCTTCTGCTGTGATTCCTACCATAATAGACCCTCTAGAACCGTATGTCCATTACATCTCTCTTTCTTCCATAAATTGTTTGTGAGGATGGTCTTGCAGCAACAAAAAGAAAAGTGTCTGTCATGGGGTTCTACTGGGTTTGTGAATGAAGTTCATTCCAGGCTCAGACAGTCACCTCTGTCCAGTGGGAATTGGCATCTAGGGCATCTTCTGTAGACAAAGATTCTTTATGGCTGGTAGGGGTAGGATGATGCATGGTGGGTGATGATGAGATTTCCAGAATCTTCTGGAGTCTTCTCTACAACTGTCTTCCCAAATCTCTCCCCCTCTGGGCTAGGGTGATTCACAAGAGTGGCATCTACTCAGTTTGAAACTATAGGTAACATTTTTCTGGTTCTTGGTTCTCTCTCTCTCTCTCTCTCTCTCTCTCTCTCTCTCTCTCTCTCTCTCTCTCTCTCTCTCTCCCCTCTCTTCTCTCTCTTCAGTTTCCCTTTCCTCTCACTCTGAACTTGACTCAAACCCATTGAGAGATGGTAGTAGGTTTCTGGAGCACAAATTTGCCCGATCTTGGAAAAGGACTCTGACAGAAGCCTCAGCCACCCCTTGCTGTCCTTACCATCGCTAGAACCGTGCAACTAGAGTTGGCGTATACCTCATCCAAAAACGCTTAGGACCAGAAGTCAGATTCCAGACTCATTTCTTTGTTTTGGATATTTGCATATACATAATTAAGTATCTTGGGATTGGATCCAATTTCTAAAGAGGAAATTGATTTATGTTGTTGGTTGTATCTTTTGTGCACAGCCTGAGAGTAATTTTATGCAAGGTTTTAAATAATTTTGTACATGAAATTTCGACTCAAGTTTTAGAATTTTCTACCTGTAACATGGTGACACTTAAAAAGTTTCAGATTTGGGAGCTTTTCAGCCCCATACTTTGGATGAGGAATGTTCAATCTTTAGAATGTCTTACTTTGGAGTGGGTACTATTTCTTCTGAAAATCATTTCTGCTGTTGTTTACAAAAATATTTATTCAGGTTATTCTACTCTCTCACCCAGGCTGGACACTCAAAGTTTCCTCCAGAGCTTGGCTGCCTCCTCCTCTTGGTGACCCAAAGTCTCCCGTGTCAAAGCCTATGGCACTCCCCCACTCCCCTCCATCTCTGCAGTGGAGTCATCCACTTCAAGGAGTGACATGAACAGAAGGAAGGAGAGGACCTACACCAGCTGTCTTCTGGTGCTGCTTTCTGCTTCTTTGTCCATAGCAAATTTTAGGTTTCTTCCGGAACTTATTCTTCCAATTCACTACATTTAAGATGTCTCTCCTTACTTTTTTGTGACATTCAATGTCAAGATAGAAGAGCTTGGAGTGAAACTCAGTAGTAGAGTGCTTGCCAGTAGGCCCAAATCCTAGATTTATTTCCATCCCTGAAAATATACATCCAACCATCCCACTAAAGTAGAATGTGTCTGTTTTCCATTAATCTCGTAACGAGGAACTTGGGGACTTGTAATTTGTCACGAGCCAGACCATACTTTCTGAACGTACTGAGGAAATATCTCTCCTCCTAATTGTCCCATGATTTTAGCTGCTTCCTACTACATTCTCTCTCACATATGTAACAAACACTGATACAATGTCATTTTTGAAGAGAACATTACTTATTTGGACCCCCACAGTTCACTGTATACTGGGCAAACAATTATGAAGGACTAGGATGAGTCTGCTTCTTTTTACTGCTGTGAAATAGATCCAAGCCAGGCTTCTGTTCCTGAGCCAATAAGCCACATGGATCAAGGGATTTTCCCATCAGAGTCCATCTGGACACCGCCAAGTAATGGAGAAGGAAGACTTTCTTGTGGAAAAGAATTCTTTGGCAACCCACATGATTTTTTAAAATTATTATAGATTTGCTTATTTAAAAAGAAATGTTTTCTTCTGCAAGTCCTTCCCCTATTATAGCAAGAACGCGTCAGTGGCTTTCCTATGGCTACTTGCCTCCCAGTTCTGCTCACTGTGCTCGGNTTGCCAGTATGAGAGGCCTTTTGGTGTCCCTATTCACTGTAATTAGGGTACTAGTTTTCGGGCATGAAAGATACAAGATTGAAGTGTGCACGTACAACACCCAAAGCCCAACACTGGGGGAGAATCAGAGTCCCTCCAAAGGAACATGAAGTCTAGCTCCAATGATGGCCCCAGGATGCTGAAGACAACAAGTCCACTAAGCATGACCAAAGAAGGCTGCAGGTATGAAAGGAACCAACCACTTTAGCAGAAAAGGTGTATGTGCTGCAGGAAGGAAGGCTGGAGGCTTGGTGTAGTACACACTTCTGGAGATCAATTTGATTTCATTAGAAGGCAGAAATGCTGGAAACTGAACTCTACTGGACTTGAGTCTACCTTTGAATCTTGTTAGTCCTTCTTATGCCCTCATTCTTCTATTGTGAAATAAGAAAATTTACTCTCAATTATTACAGATTCAAAGCATGTAAGATGTTTGATTTAAAGACTGTGGTCTTTGAAGGTGACTACTGGAATCATTCTGGATAGCTTCTACCTCCTTTTTGCTTTCATCTGGGAATACTAAGGCTCTTAATTCAAGAGCCTAAAGTATGAGACATCATAGATCCCTGCATTTTTTTTAAATCTTGGATGTGGGATCTGAACTCAAGTCATTCTTCTAGCAATGCAGTCTTTAACCTCTAAATCATCTGTCCAAACCATGATTGCAGAAACTTTTGAAACTGGAACTTTTTAACATGGGCTGTGGAAACTTCTATAATGATGTGACCGAATGCCTTGTATATTAATAGATGAATGTGGGATGGAATGATGGTTCAGGGGTTACTCCTCAGAAACAGAAGGAGCCCACATAAAAACGTGGGGCAGAAAAAATGCCAGGGCAAGTGAGGGGGTAGGGGAAGAGAATGGCAGTTGTCTGCACTTCTGCTCTGGAAGGCTGAACCTGACAAATCCCTGAGCAATTCAGGATGATTCCTGAAGTTGTCCTTGGGCCTCCACAGGCAAAGACGATGCTCCGTGATACACACAAACATCTCCCCCCCCACACACACACATGCATGCACGCATGCACACATACACATGCATGCACACACAATAAGACAAACATGAAAAGTTGGCAAATGTCATGGTTAGATACAGGCACCAACTTGATGGCTCAGGATTTGAGTTCTGGGCACATTTGTGGAGAATTTGTAGTTGGATTAAGCCCAGAGGGAGCCTGAAAGGACATTATATAATTGATGGGAAAGGCCCAGCCCATGGCGAGTGAGACTAGTCCCTGGGCAGGTGAATAAGATGGAGGGAGCTGGTTGAGAAAGTTGGCATGCTTCTGTCATGCTTTTGCCAAACATGCTGGTCTGGCAAGTAAGGATTATCCCTCTCTCAACATTATGTGGATATGGTACAGCCAGTTCCCTCCGCTTTGATGTTGGTAGTGAGCTCTCCTGCCAAGCTGGAAAAGGAATTGCAACTGGACAACATTAAGCCAGAACAAACCCTTTTGTTCCCTTAATCCTTTTGACTGTGCATTTATCAGCAGCAATGCAGGCTAATGCAATAGCAGATATGGCTGAATGATGTTATGCTTTGATGTCAGGTTGACAAGAGATGCAGTCCTAATGGCTAATATCAACCATTAAACTGACACCTGGGAAGCAGGCCTCCAGGTGCACCTGAGAGGAATTTTCTGCTCTAAGGTTGACCTATGGGCATGCCTATGAGGACTGTCTTGATTGTGTTAATTCATGTGGAAGTTCCAGCCCACTGTGAGTGGGGACGATTTCAGTTCCTAGGAAAGGGATCCGTGCCTGTTTAAGAACTAGGATAACTAACCACGAGTTGCCATGTATGCACTGATTCTACACTTGTTGTAAGGTGACCAGCTGCATCAAGCTCCTGCCGATGTAGCTTCCTCACAGTGAGGGACTGTGACCAGGAATATTGAGTCAATAGGCCCTTTCTCCCTTAAGTTTCTTGGATCAGGTGTTTTGTTGCAGCAACGGGTAATGAAAATAAGACACCAGATGTAACAGGAAAAAAAGTCAAGAAGTTATATAAAAAAACTGTGGGGGGTGGGGGAAAGAGGGACATTACAGTGTGATATCTGAGAAGCCCAGATACACAGGGCAAGGAATATCAGAAAAAATGCAATGGGTTTCTGTTCTTCTACCATATCTATCACTTATTTCTGCTTTACTCCCCTATGTAATGTCATATGCTGTATGTAACCAAAATAGACTTCCCTCTTTACCTGACTCAGCTCTGGGACCACTGCATAGCAGGGCCTGAATGTTCCTCCACACACTGTGTGGTAGGAGCACGAGGACATCACCTGCCACCGATGAGGGACAAGCATTGGGGTCATTTGTTCACATGGGGCACCTTCGTTCTTGCTGGATATGCAAAGGGATGATGCGTGCATCTTTTCTATCATCAGAGAAAGGACACCGGGGTCCCAACATCTGAGGTCTCAGAAAAGGAGGGAACTGCAGTGATTGGATGCCCATGGCATCAAGCATGAGTCACTAAGGACAGAAACCGGGAAGGCAGGGAGGAGGGCAGTAGCAGCATGGGAAAGAGGACCTGTGCAGGCACATCTGGTTGAGCTGGCTGTCTGCCCTGCGGGGGGAGGGATCTCTCCTTAGACAGAGCACCAAAGGGGGTGTACAGGGGAGGACAAACTGACGGATTAGCACGTAGGGCTACAGTACGTGTGTGGCAAGAAAAAGGGGTTGTGTGCTTTTGGAAAAGTCTCACGAGTGATGACTGCCCCCTGAGGTTTAAACCTAGCACTGCACGCTTGGAAAGAAGTGCACAGTTATCTAACTTAGGGACTAGCGAAGAGAAGGCAACCTTTGGTTTATTCCATTTTAACCAACAGTGGACACCTCGGAGCCTAAAAACAATAGGTTATTATCTGTTCGTGCATGCACACACACAAACCTAGACACAAAGTGAAAAACTCTCATGTTTCCTCGTGCAGTTGAAAACACAGGAGTGCCCAGGCATGTGTGCGATCAAAAAGGAACGAAAACGCTGGCATGCAGACATGCTCAGAACTCTGCCCACGGACTGTTCATAGTCAACTGCACAATGCTGTTCTCAGAAAATATACAGAAAGCCATCAGTCTACACAGAAATGAGGGGCAGAGATACAAGAACAAACCATGTGAGCCAAGGAATTGACCAGCATCAGAAAGCACGCTGTGAAAGTTTATTAAAACACTTGAGGGTTATAAATAAAACACATTAAATGTTTCTAGACGTAAACCGTATGCAGTTCAGCAAACAGGCAGCGCCGCAGCAAGGCTTCCTCCCCAGGGCCCTCAGGCTGAAGAAGCACATGACCTTCAGATGTCCGATACCAAGAGAGATGGTTCTGGCTGACTCGGATGACAAGGAGAGGCTGGGAGGCTTCACTGGGGCAACTCAAACAAGGCCTGCAGGCAGAAAGAAAGGGGTGAGAACCATCTAATGGGCATCCCCCTTTTCTGTACCCTCAAATCGAAGATCTGTCACTACAACTAGTGAACAGACCTATTCCTCTCTGAGTTCCCCGTCTTCAGTGTTGCCTCCTTCCAATGCCTCTGTCAGTGCCACCAACCTTATTGGCAGTGGTGTTTGGATCTGGTCAAACCCAGCCTTTTAAAAATTCTCCTTCTTTCCTTCCTTCCTTCCTTCCTTCCTTCCTTCCTTCCTTCCTTCCTTCCTTCCTTCCTTCCTATCCACTTCCTTCCTTCCTACTTCCTTTCCACTAACATCCTTCCTTTCCACTAACATCCATCCTTTCCCCTTCCTTCCTTCCTTCCTTCCTTCCTTCCTTCCTTCCTTCCTTCCTTCCTTCCTTCCTTACTTCCTTCCTCCTTCCTTCCTTCCTTCCGTTCCCCTTCCTTCGTTCCTTGCTTCCTTACTCCTTCCTTCCTGCCCTTCCTTCCTTCCTTCCCTCCTTCCTTCCTTTCCACTTCCTTCCGTTCCCCTTCCTTCCTTCCTTCCTTCCTTCCTTACTCCTTCCTTCCTTACTCCTTCCTTCCTTACTCCTTCCTTCCTTACTCCTTCCTTCCTTCCTTCCCTTCCTTCCTTCCCTTCCTTCCTTCCTTCCCTTCCTTCCTTCCCTTCCTTCCTTACTCCTTCCTTCCTTCCTTCCCTTCCTTCCTTCCCTTCCTTCCTTCTTTCCTTCCTTCCTTACTCCTTCCTTCCTTCTTACCTTCCTTCCTTCCTTACTACTTCCTTCCTTCCCTTCCTTCCTTCCTTACTCCTTCCTTCCTTCCTTCTTCCCTTCCTTTCTTCCCTTCCTTACTCCTTCCTTACTCCTTCCTTCCTTCCTTCCTTTCCTTCCTTCTTTCATTCCTTCCTTACTCCTTCCTTCCTTCCCTTCCTTCCTTCCTCCTTCCTTCCTTCCTTCCTCACTACTTCCTTCCTTCCTTCCTTCCTTCCTTCCTTCCTTCCCCCTTCCTTCCTTCCTTCCTTCCTTTCCCCTTCCTTTCTTCCTTCCTTTCCCCTTCCTTCCTTCCTTCCTTCCTTCCTTCCTCCTTCCTTCCTACCTTCCTTCCTTCCTTCCTTCCTTCCTCACTACTTCCTTCCTTCCCTTCCTTCCTTCCTTATTCCTTCCTTCCTTCCCTTCCTTCCTTCTTTCATTCCTTCCTTACTCCTTCCTTCCTTCCCTTCCTTCCTTTCCACTTCCTTCCTTCCTTTCCACTTCCTTCCTTCCTTCCTTTCCCCTTCCTTCCTTCCTTCCTTCCTTCCTTTCCCCTTCCTTTCTTCCTTCCTTTCCCCTTCCTTCCTTCCTTCCTTCCTTCCTTCCTTCCTTCCTTCCTTCCTTCCTTCCTTCTTCCTTCCTACCTTCCTTCCTTCCTTCCTTCCTTCCTCACTACTTCCTTCCTTCCCTTCCTTCCTTCCTTACTCCTTCCTTCCTTCCCTTCCTTCCTTCTTTCATTCCTTCCTTACTGCTTCCTTCCTTCCCTTCCTTCCTTTCCCCTTCCTTCCTTCCTTTCCACTTCCTTCCTTCCTTCCTTTCCCCTTCCTTCCTTCCTTCCTTCCTTTCCCCTTCCTTCCTTCCTTCCTTCCTTCCTTTCTTACTCCTTCCTTCCTTCCTTCCTCCTTCCTTCCTTCCTTCCCTTCCTTCCTTCCTTTCCACTTCCTTCCTTCCTTCCCCCTTCCTTCCTTCCTTCCCCCTTCCTTCCTTTCCACTTCCTTTCTTTCTTCCTTCCTTTCCCCTTCCTTTCTTCCTTCCTTTCCCCTTCCTTCCTTCCTTCCTTCCTTCCTTCCTTCCTTCCTTCCTTCCTTCCTTCCTCCTTCCTTCCCTTCCTTCCTTCCCTTCCTTCCTTCCTTCCTTACTCCTTCCTTCCTTCCCATCCTTTTTCCTTCTTTACTCCTTCCTTCCTTCCTTCCTTCCTTCCTGCCTTCCCTTCCTTCCTTCCTTCCTTCCTTTTCTTTCTTTCTGTCTTTCCTTCCTTTTTTTCTTTCTTTCATTTCTTCCTTCCTTTTTCTTTCATTCTTTCTTCCTCTTTCTTTTCCTTTCTTTCTCTCTCTCTCTCTTTCTCTCTCTCTCTCTTCTTTCCTTTTTGTCTGTGTGTATGATGTATGCATGAGAGTGTACAAGAGGGCACTTGAGTGTGTGTGTCTGTGGAGGCCCAGGGGTGACATCGGGTATCATCCTGAATTTCTCTTCCACCTTGCTGTTTGCTCTGGCACTTCCCAGGCTGTGTCTTCTCAGGCCCAAATTACAGGCGGCTGCTATTTCTGCCCAGCATTTTTACATAGGACCTGGGGATCTGTACTCAGGTCTTTTTGCTTTCAAGGCAAAGGCTTTAACCAGTGAACTTTCTCCTCAGCCCAAGCTCAGGCTTTGTAGACATGCCTCTCCTGGTATCCAGAAGGTTCCCTGGCTTACTGCTACTACCCATGCCTGCTGGTCTAGCTCACAGTGTTTTAAACTGTGTGTCCCCATCCCATGAGGAGCCCTGTTACCTTCCTGAATGGGAGGGTAGTAAAATAGTTGGCAACGGTAAAAGGTTTCTGAGCATTCAACGACCAAAACTTAATTCACGACCAAATGCTTAAAGGACCCGAGGTGTTTCTGGCAGCAGTTTCCCGCCCACATTGCACTATGAGACATCACAGCAGCTTGACATCAGTGGCACGCGCTGACATACCACACAGTGCCAGTGAATGCCGCCTGAAACACCTTGGTCCTGTTTCAAGATTACCGCGTGTTCCAAAGTGCAGTGCACACACTGTAGTATATGCGTGCGCTTTCTGCTCTTACAGAAAGGTGTCGGTTGTACTACAACAATATCGGACCAACACTAACAGATTTTAATATTTTCCTACTGTCATTCCTCAGCACGTACTGTTTTAGAATATTTGACTTTAAAAATTGCTGTTTGAGTTGCTGACTTGAGGTTGATGAAAAACTGTGGGATGAATTGTGGCCTGGGATGAGGGCAGCAGTGTATGTGTGGGTGTGTGTGCAGGTGGGTGTCTGTGTAAAAGAGGTCACCGTCTGGACCTGCGGAGGCCCAAGGATGACTTCTGCAATCATCCTGTACCTCCTTCTTGCTTTGGTCTGGGGTTTCCCAGATTCTGACTCCCAGGGCCAAAAGTGCCACTTCAGCCAAGGGATTTTACATGGTATCTGGGATCCAAACTCGGGTCCTCTTGCTGGCGACACAAAGCCTTGACCCTTTAGCCATTTCTCCACCCTTTGGGCAGCATTTTTAAAATGACCCTTTAACGTACGTCTGCGCTATGTGAGGCATTATTCTCAACAGTGGTAACAATTACAAAATAAAAACTCCGATGACTCAGAAAGCAGAGTCGCTTATCTAGCCAAGATGTCATTCTTTGCGCAAATGAGCGTGAATAAGCAAATGAGCACACCTATCTCCTGCATGTGCAAGTTTGGCTCTTACCAAGTGGTAAGAAAACCTCACGTGTATACCAAAGATTGGAGCTACAGTTAATTTCTTTATGATTTATTGTCAGTGTTTGATTAGGCTTGCGAGTAGGGAAATTCTCAGAAGCCCTGGCCTAGTCCAGGTCACCCATGCTGCTGGACCTCCATGATGAGCAACCTCTCCAGCTTAGCCCTGCCCCTTCTGTTCTAGTAGTTCTGCCCGGGTGGCTTCCTCATGTACTCACCAGGTCCCAACCAGGTTTGTGCTCAGCAATGCCGGGCCTTGCTTCCCAGACACCCTAGAGGTTTAAGTTTCCTCTAAGTCCGGGAAGACCCCATCCGGCGGGTAGGTCACTGGCATTTGGTGGCAAAATACACTTTGAGAAACAATCCAGACCCAACATCCAAACTGAAATCTTCCTGAAGTCAGCGACTAAACGAACCTCCTTCCATGTGAGGCCCCTGTGAGTCGAGTAAGCCCTCCCCACACTACCACGGTCTGCAGCGGACCAGGGACACAGCCCTGGGCAGGGAGTGAGGAGACCCGGTTCTAACTCTTCCACTTGATGTGCCGCCTGCCCTAAGGCAACTCCCTGCCACCCACGGCGGTGTTAGTCTACTTCCTTGTTGGCATCAGGGCACGGGCCATTTGCTGCCGAGCACGAAAGTGGACACCGTGAACATTCACTGAAGGAGCCTCAAGCATCCTCCCGAAGTCAGCCCCAGAGGCTTGGGTTACCTGGTCCCAACTGTCCTTCACACTGCCTGCCTAAGTACCCCGCCACAGCCAGCCTAGCACAAGGATGGAAACATCTCCCAACTCTCCCCACCCCAGGCTCCTTCTCCCAGGGGCTGGCTACCTGCTCAGTGGCGGGTCTGCTGCCAGTTCCAAGAGGAGTTCTTCAGAGTCATCAGGGCCTCGGCAGCCTCCTGTATAGCCTGCTGCTCTAAGGCGTCAGATACTGAGTCCTGTTCAGGGGCAGCTAAAGCGTCAGGTACTGAGTCCTGTTCAGGGGCAGCTGGGCCCTGCAAAAACGAACGGAAGGGTGCAAGAGAATAGCGGGTGGGAAACCACACCTCCTCGTAGCAGCAGGAGTGCCTTTTGGTGCTCAGTTCCCTCTGCTTCCCACCCCACGACCCCCAGACCATCTCTGCTACACATCCATTTAGCTCCTCCTCTCCCGTGTTTCGGGGGTTCCCTTCTTTGCAAAAACCTGCGGCTCCACTGGCTGGCGCACGGGGAGGGCATGAGGCAGGAACATCACGTTGGAGCATCTGGAAACAAGAGGAGAGGTCAGGAACTTAGACAGGGGGTCCTTATCTCCCACTGGGTAGACGGAGAATGGCAGGGGTTTGCGATACCAGAATGCAGGGGTCTGCAGGGCTGGGGACACTTCCATCCATGTGGTTTGGTCACGTGGGGACTCTTCTCCTTTCCGTGCCCCTTTTCCTAAGACATTAACTTATACGAGGATTTGCCCCCGCCCCAGAGTGAAGAAAGCACCTGGGTGGTGCAGTGGGAATCAGAGGTGCCCACACTTCAGAACCTGCCACACCCCCAGAGAGATAGGATTGGCATCTCTCTTCAGGGACTGCTTATTGCCGGTGTTTTGTCCAGCCTCTGCACTTGAAGGGGCGAGCTTACAACGCTTGCAAGGAAACTTGCTCTGCTGGCCTCTGGACTTTGCCCTGGGCTGCCACGGGCCTCCCAGTCACGGCCACGGGTACCATCAGGACCTTCTGTCTCATCCAGCTGCTGCGATGTCGATGGGCAGTGCTGAAGGCCTACTGGGTGGCAGGTCTTGGGCTGATATCTTTCCAACGAAATACACGGAGACTAGATTTTTGCCCAAATGACCACTGGGAAACGGATGCTTGGAAAAATCGGGCCGGCGGTACAGAGAAACTGCCAAATCCGAGAGAACCCTGTCTTTTGCCCCTTAGCTGGACATGTGAACTTCTCCTTCCCCCACTCTTCTCCTCCTCCTTCCCACCGTCTTCCTCCTCCTGACCCTCCGCCCCAAGGTTGGACTCACGTTAACACAAGGCGTGGCTGGCTCCAAGAACCCTGTTCTACTCACATGCTGGGCATGACCAAAGACCCGCCGCGCTGCTCCAGGGAGGTAAGAGCAACCAGTTGCTGCCCATAGCCGGAGTTCACTGTTGCACAGGGCATGGCTGAGAATACTGGGGCCCAGTAGAGCAGCAGAGGCCCTTGGGGGCCCTTCTGCAGGGGCAGAGATCACATAGGAGGGGGGATCAGATTTCCGGTCAAGGAGAAAGAGAAGAGGGGTGTGGTGAATTTTAGGATGAAGGCAGGAACCCAGAATGTCAGGGCTCTGAAGACAGCCCCAGCCTTAGCTTTCCTTTTGCAACTGAAACACTGGGGCCCATGGCGAAGCGATTTTCCCCAAGGTCACAGGGCATTGTGTCCCCATTGACGGGCTGGAGAGGGAACCCTGACTTCAGGAAGGGTCTCCGAGGGGCCTGGTGGCAGCCTCCCTGTCTGGCAAGGGCTATTCCTTACCTCCTGGGGAGTTGGACGAGACCAGACTTCCTGCTGCTGCACAGTGTTCTGCAGCCTGTCTGTGGAAGGAGACCATGGAGAGTCTGGCTGGGTTCCTGTATAACCCTCCCACCCCCCAAATCCCATCCCCCACCTCTTGTGAGGGCTCCTGTCACCAGGGACCCACCCCCACCATCTCTGCTTCCTACAAACACATGGCTCTGTCCTGACTCTGATATGGTGGGCCAGGTACAGAGAGTGCTTGTCCAAGCTCACACGGCAATTCCTTGACAGCGCTGCTGACAGAAATGCTCAAGCTCCCTCCTCCCAAACTCCCTGGCTCCTTCCTTGGCCCAAGGCACTTACTGGAACCGGATGCGCTGGTGGACAACTTCTTGCCTTGCACAGGTGACTTTCGGGGAGCAGCCGCAGTGCCTTTCGGCCCTCGAGCCTGGCGACGCTTTCCCAGAATAACCGGCTCCCTCTTTTCAGAACTCACCACAGGCGAGGCCTCACTGGGTTTCCTAAAGTTGGGATCGGAAGGACTCATGTCAGTCACCCGTAGAGGAGGCCTGGACCCTCCCCTGCCAGGACACTACACTCACGGCTCGGTGACATAAGTGGGTTGCTCGCGGGCCTGTAGGCAGCAGAAACGCATCTCTCCCCTGGCCTGGGTGGTGTTGACAAGATTGTAGCCTCTGTCCGAGAGACCTGAAGGTCCGCTGGGGCCAGGTTCAGTTCCAGGTGGGGCTCTGTTGTCACCGCCAGTGTGGCCCTGGGTATCCGAGGGCCAGCAGGCAGCCGCAGACATGTCTTGTTGTTCCATGGTTCTAGGTTAAGAGGAAGAGAACAGAGAGGCCACTGGGTCGGATGCCCCCTACCGCAAGAGCTCTCTTTCTTGCCTTGGACAGCCCCACCCCGCCCCTCACAAGCCTCTGTGATCACTAGAATCTTACCCAACAGGCTTGCTGCTCCTATCAGTTCACCCTCGCTTTTTTGCCCATGGCTTTCTTTGGCCTTCACCCCACCTCTGTATACATATGCAGTCCCCCTTACCAGGATGTCCCAACTCACTTCTCACCAACTTCTTGTCCTGTCCACTACACTGCCAATCTGACTGTGATCCACTCCACGGTATCTCCTTTCCAGGAGCACTCAGGCAGTCCCACCCTCCCTCAACAGCTCCCCTCCACTCTGCCAAAGCCAACTCCTCTTGCTGAAGTGTGGTTCACCTCCCCTAGGCTCCCCACTACCCTCACTGCATTCATTCACTCTCACAGGATTTCATCCGTTCCCTTTCACCCTCCGTTCACACAACACCTCAGGCTTAACTCTTCCCTCGGTCCCACTTTCAACCGATTAAGTTTTCGACACCCTCCCCCACCCCCCCCCAACCACGAAATCACATTATTATTCTTCTGAGCCAGGTGAGAAGTATGAGTCTGGCTTGAAGCCCCAACACGCAGAGTTTGAGGCAAGTGGACCCGCTTTCCGAGACCAACCTGGACTAACTAAAAGAGAACAACAAACAAAGAAACAAACTAACAATGTGGCAAATAGATGCGGAAAGATATAAATGGTTTTTTCTCACGAATCTCAGACTTCTTTTAGTTTTCCGTGTTTCATCGACTTCTCTCTCCACACAACAGATTCTCTACGCAACAGGGTCTCCGTGCAACGGGATTCTCTATGCAATGGATTCTCTAGAACCCGTATGGAACGTCAGCTCCAGACCTAACCAATAGACTACCAGTCCGGGATGAATTTTTCTGTGGGCCCAACCTTCGTGTTCTTGCGTGGAACCCACACGTTTCCTCCTTAACCTTCCACTCTCCCTCAGATGCCATCTCAACACTTTGGGACAGTTGTGTCTAAGGAGAACTTTAGGCAGAGCAGCAGTGTGGAGGGGGGAGAGATGGGGGACAGAGTGGCAGTGTAGGGGGCATGGGGGCAGGACACAGGTTGGGTGGAGCAGAGCAGAGGCAGGCAGTGGGTAGAGGCAGGACACACGGTGGGGTGCAGGCGGCACAGAACAGTGGTGTGGATGGGGTGGGCAGGGCACATGTTGGGGTGGGGGTCGGGCGGGGAAAGGGGGACAGGACGCTAGAAAGGGGCGGGGACCCAGGTTGGGTAGGGGATGGGGTAGGGCAGGCAGAGACAAAGAGAGGGTAGATGTGAGTGAGGGTGGGGTTGGGGATGGGGTTGGGGGCTGGCTGTACATTGGGTGGGTGTGGGGTGGTGCGTGGGATGGGGGCCGGGCAGATGTTGGGGAGGGGAGCGGCACAGAACAGAGGCTTGGAGGAGGTTGGAAATTGGCGAGGCCCACATTAGCAAGGGGATGGGGTTCAGGGCAGGGAGAGGGTGAGGGTGTGGGAAGGGCACATGTTGGGGCTAGGGTGGGTGTGTGGTGGATGTTGGTGTGGGGGCAGAGCAGAGGGGCGTGGGGATGGAGGCAGGACAGAGACAAAGAGAGGGCAAGGGTAGGGGTAGGGGATGGGCACGCATCGGGTGGGTGTGGGGCAGAAATTGGTATGGCACGGGGCAGATGTTGAGGTGGGGCAGAGCAGAATCACGGAGGGGTAGGGGTGGAGACAGAATGTGTGGCTGGGGTGGAAGTTGGTGCAGGGAAGAGATGTGGAGGGGATCAGAGAGTGGCAGAGTAGTGAGGCCCAATTTCCCAAGGGGATGGAGGCAGGCAGAGGTAAGGAGAGTGAGGGTGAGCTGCGAAAAAGGACACACGCTGGGGCTGGTGGAAGGGTCAGGGATTCAGGGTTTGGGGTTCACGTGGGGTGGTTGTTGGGCAGGGGCATGGCAGAGGTGGTGTGGTGCAGGACCACAACAGGGAGGGGTGAGATGGAGGCACATAGTTGGTTAGTGCAGGACTGGGCAGAGGAGAAGCGAGCAGTATGTGGGGAAGTGGCTGGGCCCATGGTGGGGAGGGTATGGGGACAGGGTAACTTAGAGGCAAGAGTCAGGTGGGGGCCGGGCCCACCTTGGAGTGAGAGTGGGGGTGGGACAGGGCTGGGGTGGAGGTTGGGGTGGAATGGAGGTTCAGGTGGGGGGTGGTTGAGGTGTGAGGGATGTTGGGGTGGGGGCAGCGGTGGGACTGAACTTCTGGCAGGGGCAGGTGGAATGTTAGGGTGGAGGTGGGGTAGGGAGGAGTGGATTTTCTGGGTTTCTTTTTTCACAAGGCAGAAAGCTGAAAGGAATCGGTTGCCTGCCCAGGAAGGGGAAGGAGGCATGACAGCTGAATGTGAGACTCCGGCTGGTCAGAATCTAGGGACTCGCAGTCCACAGAGTCCACAGACACTGGGACTGGGCCTCACTTCCTACCTCTCCACAGAGGCCAAAGAGCCATCAGCACTTCCCGTTCTGCTCCCTCTGGTTTCAGTGACCAATGGAGTTTCAAGTATGCCAGTCCCACCCCCACCCCCACCCAGCCTCCCATGTCGCCACTTGGTGGCTGCCCTGAGATCAACTCTTACCTGCATTCTGCAGTGGCAACCAGAGGACTCTGGTGCTCATTTGCCTGGAGTTGTAGAGAAAAAATCCAGCAATGTGCTTACTCACTAGAGGTTAGTCCCAGAATTGTTTCCCTTTTGATTTGAAATGTTGTGTGCATGCATTTTCAGCCCTACTGCCTGTCCAGCCGCACTCTACCTTACCAGAATTCAGGACATGACTTGAACATGGACCCACATTACCATGGCAGGGTTTTGCAAGCAGCCAAGTGGCCACCCTGAACTCCCAGGGAAAGATTGCCAATGTCTGCAGACATTGTGCTCCAGACCTGTGGGCGTCTGTGTCTGAGCTTCCTACTCTATCCCATGAGAAAATGCTCCTAGTCCTGGGCCAGCCCTAGGCCACTCTGCAACAAGACATGAGGCCTTCCAGGGAAAAGTCCTCTGTCTGTTCCTCATATCCAAACATACCTTCGCCATAAGCTGTCTCATGCTCTTCCGTGCAAGCGTCTGCATGTCCAGAAACTGTGCTGCAGAACGGTTGGGGTGCATTTTCATCGAATCTGAGGGTGAACTGAGAGGGAGGGAGTTCTGTTGGATGCCCAGCCTTCCTGGTTGTCAGCTTGGAGTGGCTCTCTACTGCTGTGTGTTCCAGCTTCGCTCTTGACTTTCATATCTGACACCACACGCTTCTTGTTGTGTTTTCTTTTTTTAAATTAATTAATTAATTAACTTTTCCCACAATCATAAAAACTAGTACCCTAGTACCCTAGTCCTCTCCCTCCCTCCACCCTTCCCAGTCCCCCTTTCACCCTCCCTCCCTTTTCCCCTTCCTTTCACCTCCCTCCCTCCTCTTCTCCCAGTGCCTTCCCCTCCCCCCTCCCATTCCCTGGAGCTTCCCCCTGTGTGGACGCCAAACTTCTCTCTGAGTCCTCCACTTCAGTTAGGTGTAAGGACTCAGTGGCATAGTCCAGACCACCCTCCCCCGTACTCCCCTTAGTATGGGAACACCATTATGACTGTTAATCCCTTGCCTCTAAGGATCCCACTGCCTGTGATCCATGCTAGACCCTGGGGGGTTGTCGACATGTCAGTCATCGTGCAGGTCATGCAAAGTCCCACTATGGCTACTGTGGCCCTAACTTGTGCAGAGCATCTTGCATATCGTTGGTCCTCCCCATCTTTAGGCTTGCCGCCCCCTCTTCCGCAAGGTTCCCTGAGCTTTAGGATGGGGAGAGATTTGGCTGGTCTGGTTCCAAGCGATTACTGTCTTTGGTGTTCTGAACTATGGTTTCTTGCTATTTTCGGTCTTGCTTTTCCTGCACTGACCTTGGCTCCTTCCTGATTGGTATCGAAAGGCACCTCCTAACCAAAGATAAAAGGCTGTTTAAATGAAAATCCTACTATAAGAGGAGGTTCAAAAGTAGATGGAATAGGAACAGGAGCCCTCAGTGAGGGGTGGTGGCCAGTGTCCCATTTGCTGGATGGTTACCGTCTATCTGCCAGACTCTATACCCTCCCTGATTGGTGAGATCAAACCTCCTCAGTCGCAAGTGCTCAGGAAGGGAAGTGAGAGTGAGCTTCACCAGGTGTCTCGTTGCTTACTTGCAATAGTTTATGGTGACCTACTTTCTCTACTGAAGCATGATCCCCTCTCTCCTTATTTCTGGAGGGGGGCCTACATCCTCTTTCCTCTTGTTTATAATCTTTGCGATTACTGTAGGTATTACAGAGATTTATCTTTGAATATGTCATTAAGTGGGTTTGGTACTAGGATCCACCTATTAGGGAGTACATATGGCGCTTAATTTTCTGTGTCTGAGATACTTCACTCAATGTAACCACATATCTGACAGAGTTCTATTATGCAGAGTGCACAAAGAACTTAGAAAACTAAAGGGCAAGGAGATCAATGGCCCAATTAATAAATGGGCCTGGGAACTCAAAAGAAACTTTTCCAGGGACGAAATTGGAATGTCTAACAAATATCTTAAAAAGTGCTCCACATCCTTAGCCACCACGAAATGCAAATCAAAACTTCCCTGAGATATCATCTCACCCCAGTCAGGATGACAAAACTCCACAATACAAACAACCCCAAATGCTGGAGGATGTGGAGAGAAGGGAACTCTCCTACGTTGCTGGTGGGAATGCAGGCTCATACAATAACTCTGGTGATCAGTCTGGTGATTTTTTTAAAAAGTTAAAGATTGAAATGCCATATGACCCTGCTATCCCACTTCTGAGAATAATGCCCATAAAGCAAAAATTCATTACAATGACACTAGCACCACTATTTACAAAGTCATGGAATCAACCTGAATGCCTAACATTTGATGAGTGGATAAGGAAAATGTGGTACATTTATACAATGGAATACTACTCAGCCATCAAAAAAGATGAGTTAATGAAATTTGCCAGGAAATGGATGGAATTAGAAAAAAAATTATGTTGAATGAAGTGTTTTCTTTTTTAATCTCAAAATATTCCATACTTTTTATTTATTATTTATTCAATTGTGCGTGTATGCCTATGTGAATGTATGTGTGTGTATGTATGTGTGTGTGTGGAACCACTGACGAATTCGGGAACCACCATGGACCGCCCACATCCTCCCTGTTTATTCTGCCTCAGGATTCACAGGCTCCGCCCTACCAGGACCAGAAACACAGGCTGCCCAGCTTCCGCCCGGCGTCTATACATGGGGTGTAGGATCTGAACTCAGGAACTTCCGCCTGCAAGGCAGAGGCTTAACCCCTGAGCCACCTCTCCAGCCCCCAATCTCAGAGTACTCTAGAGTGTTGCTCTTCTCCCTGCTGGTCATCTGCTTAGAATGAATATTTTCAATTGACTCTAAGAAACCAACACAAATGTCCCTTTTTAACTGATATACTGATCTTAACAGTCAAGCCCTGTATTAAACTGCATTATATCAGAAGATATGTACAAATGTCCTGAGGTCACCATTCCATCTGTGCCCTTAAATACATTTGAGTGATCCTTTCAATACTGGCCTGGCTTTACCCAAAAGAGGTGACAGAGGTGCAGAATTTGGGCTTGCTCAGTCTTTTATTGATTGCCAATATGTCCAGTTGTTATGTCCCCTGTGAGAGTCTTCCTCCCTCCCTCCCTTCCTCCCTCCCTCCTTCTCTGCCTCCCTCCTTCCCTCCCTCCCTCCCTCCCTCCCTCCTTTCCTTTCTTTCTTCCTTCCTTCCTTCCTTTCTTCCTTCCTTCCTTCCTTCATCAGTTCACACTCCCATTCTACCAGCTTCCTTTCAACATTCCAACACTCCCTCCATCCCTCCCCACCTCATTTCTTCCCTTACTACTTCCCTTTCTTTCTCACCTCCTACTTTCATTCTTTTTTCCTTTCTTGTTAATTTCTTCCCCTTATCCCTTCAAAGATTAAGAAATGACCCTTTTTCTCACAAAATTATCTCGTTCAAATGTCACACATAGATTGTGCCTATATGGAAGGACTCCTGCCCTACATGAGCTTGACATATATAAAATTCCCCGAATATCTCTCATTTTTAAAATTGCTTTCTAGTAAAGAAGCATAATCAAAACCTTTGCCTATGCTTTGATCTTTTCCAAAATTAAGCACAGCACAGATAAAGCAATATAGAAATCGAATGTTTTATACCACAGATTTCTCTCTCTATCTTTCTCTCTCTAGTTTTCTCGCTTTCTCTCTCTCTCATTCCCTTCCATACCCAGATAGGTTGTGTTAAACGGGCGTGGGACGTGTTTCTAAGAGATAAATACAACTTAGCTGTTGTATATTCTTTTCTGTATGATGGAAGCTTCGATTTGCTGTTTAAATTTTTTCCTGTCATACTTTTAGTCTTTTGTGAGGGAGATTGATTGGCATGATGTTCCTTTCTCACCAAGAACTTTTACCTAATTTCAGAGTGACAGCTGTCATCTCATAGACAAACATGGGGCAGAAGAGAGTATTAACTGTCGAGAACATTTTTGTACATATCTTGTGCTTATGTGTCTTAAACCTTTATGAAACATTGGTCACATTGCTGGAGTGCCTACTTCACTCACTGGGAATTCTGTTTTATAAAAGCTCAGGCAGAAGCAAATAGAGTTTGCACAAGAGAAAGCCTTACAAAGGTTTCTTTGCTTTAGAAAGAAAATGTGGCTTTCTTCAGGCTCATTCACGGGGCTTCTTGGCTTTTTGCAGTTCTTTACTGTCTTTGCATTGGGGATAAGTGTATGTCTTCAAGTGTGTGAGCAGGAGCACCTGAGCAAATGTCGGTCCTCCCCTCCCCACCCCTTCTCTCCCCTCCCATGACCTCCCTTCCCCTCCCCTCCCCTCCCCTCTCCTCCTTTCCTCTCCCTTCCTTTCCTTCCCCTACCCTCCTCTCCCTTCCCTTCATCTGCCTTCCCCCCTCCCTTCCCCTCCTCTTCCCTTCCTTTCCCTTCCCTTCCCCTCTTTCCTCCTTTTTTTGAGGCAAGTCTCTCTAAACACGGAGATGAGTGGTTTTGGCAGGCCAACTGACTAGGGATGTGCTGGGATTACAGGCACATGCTACCACGCCCATGTTGATGTGTACTGGGGAATCTGAACTCAACTCCTCATGATTGCACAGCAAGTGTTTTACCAGTGGATTCATCATCCAGCCCTAGTTGGTTTTATTTTGTTTGTTTATGTGGCTTGTTAGTTAGTTCATTGGGTGGGCAAATGATCTACTTTTTTGGTTTGTTTGGTTTAGGTTCCCCCCATTTCAAATTTTCTTTGGAGACAAGGTTTAGCTGTGTATTTGGACTGCCTAACAACTCCCAAAGTGACCCAGGCTAGTCTGGCATTTGTAGAGATTGCCCTTGCCTCACTGTTCCACCCCAGTCTCTGGAGTGATTTGGCCACCACACTCAGCTCATGCCATTGTGTAAAACACAGATTGAAAACAGACCGTTGGTAAAACTCTGGCCACAAAAGTATGGCATTTTTAGCCTACATCCAGACACATGCCCCCCCCCCGTAGTCAGGCATGTCTGGCCTCTGTGTGTAATATTAGCACTTAAGAGACACATGCAGCAGAGCCCCTTGGGGGTAGATGGCTAGCTATTCTTGGCAAATCAGGCCATTGCACATTTGAATGAGGATGAAGGAAAGAGGAAAAAGGAAAATCAAATTTAAAAAGAAGAAAGGCTTAGGCAGGGGCATCATGAGTTGGAGGATAGCCTTTATCACAGCACATCCCTAGTCAGCTGGCCTGCCAAAATCACTCAACTCCGTGTTTAGAGAGACTTAGTACATGAGCACTTCATTCCTAAATTAGTAAGAAAAGTATTAATAATTTTCAAAGCGCCAAAATGTACTGCTTTTAACTGAAAAATATTCCATGGCCCATTACTGTAACTCAGTAGAAAGAACTTGAAATTTATGTATCGAGTCAATACATATCTAGTGAATACAGGTTTCACCTTGTAGAAATTCTGTGCGCACAGTGTGTGATATTCAGTTAAACTCTCTAAACCTTCTGTTGGTTATGTGCTGAAGTGAAACATAAAATTTATCTTGACTCAAAAAATGCAGGGGAGAATGATAGTGGCTTCCATGTACATTGACACTAGAATACACAGATACATCACATGCACACACACATACCACCACTCCTGCACTCGCCACCCCCCACAGTAAAACACATTTGGTTGAACTCCATGTTTGTAGTCTCTGATAGAAGATATAGGGTAGGAAACAGAGTTTCATCTTTCAATGCCTCTGTTCCTCCTGCTGCTGCTGCTGCTGCTGCTGCTGCTGCTGCTGCTGCTGCTGCTGCTGCTGCTGCTGCTGCTGCTGCTGCTGCTTACAGGTGGGGACAGTCTTAAGAAACAGTGCAGGAGGAAGGGCAGCAATTATCCATCTTCCAACTTGCACCCTTAATAATCTCAGTGTCGATGCTCATATACATATTCTCTGTTCTTTTTTGGTTCCACATGATCTCAAGAAAATTCTATTAAGCATATCCATGTGCAACTCTACAGTACAAGGGCCAATCCCTGTCTTTCAAATGGTACTTTAAAATCATACCGTCAAAAGTGAAATAAGATAGACGGAGAGAATGAAGAAAAGAAGGAGAGGGAAAGGATAAGTACTCAATATGCTTTTAAAGGTAGGAAAAACAACCTTAAAAGTGAAAGGAACTAAATGTTCTGCGACCTAGACTTGTGTGATCATGCTGCTTTATCTCAACTTTTTGTGTGGTTAAATTTTCAGTGAATCGGGCTGGAGAGGTGGCTTAGGGGTTAAGCCTCCGCCTTGCAGGCGGAAGGTCCTGAGTTCGGATCCCAGATCCCACGTATAGACGCCAGGCGGAAGCGGGGGCGGCCTGTGCTTCTGGTCTTGGTAGGGCGGAGCCTGTGAATCCCAGGGCAGGAGGAGGTGGAGGCGTCCATGGTGGTTCGTGAATTCGTCCGTGGTTCTACACACACACACACACACACACACACACACACACACACACACACAGTGCATATTCAGGGAGCTTGAGTTTCAACAGAGGAGATGAGGTGGCTGAGATTCTGAGATGGGGGAAAATAGCAAAATCAGTCAGGAATAGGACCAGCCACTCGTGTCAGTGGCAAGTATGCCACAGCTGTGCGAGAAGGGATCAGCAAGGAACTGAGGAAAGCCATGATCCAGATCTGCCTTCACGTTTTGCATGTGTGGAACAATGAAGCCTCCCATCCCTGCGCTGTAGTCCACACCCCTCCCATCTCCGTCGCACTTCTATTAGGCATCAGGTCCTGAGCTATGGATCCAGAGGAGAAGGCCTCCCTATGTGCCTGTGACTCTGATTGTGGACATGCATCACCCAGTTCATGGCCAAGTGCTTTTTATCTTTTGAATCTATGGGTGGTTATGAACTTTAAGATGCTGGCACATCTTGGTTTCACAGCTGAGTCCAATACAAAAAGGGTTGCATACTTTGGTTAAATGATATGGCAAGAGAAACAATTAGGTGGAAGGAGACATAAAGAGATGGGCTTTGCAGAAAGGAGAGAGACCTTGTCCCACACCCTCATCAATTTTCTGAAGCCCACTGCCCTTTGTGTGTAGGGCTTTTCACACCTAATCCCTATACCACAACCACACAAAGACAAATTACCAAAAATTGTCCTTCTGATATATTTGAGGTGTATCATAGGATACCATGGTAAATGTTTGATATTAAACCATTGTATGCCTCCATTTGTCATGTACTGTTCAAGCTCACAGATGAAACACCTCAACTTTGCATGTTTCATCTGTACTCTTATGGCATACATACATACACACATACATACATATATATGTATATATATGCATATATATATATATTTGCATTGGTTAGAGCTAAAAACATCCAGTATGTGAGAGAATATGCAGAGTGGACCGATGTCTGTCTGTGGTGTGCAGGGAAGGGGTTAAACACGGGAATGCTGGAGGATGGAGATGTCTAGGGACATGCCTATGTTTCCTCATCTGCTGATTTGGAAAGTAACCTCACAAACTCCACCTGCATTTGGTTCTGTCTGTCTGTCTAACTATCTGTCTGCCTGCCTGCCTGCCTGCCTGCCTGCTTGCCTGCCTGCCAGTCTCTCTGTCTCCCTGCCTGTTTCTCTCTGTCTATCCATCCAGTTATCTCTCTCTCTATTTCGCTAGTTAGGTAAGTAGTTAGTTAGTCAGGCAGGCAGGCAGGCAGTTAATTCCGGATGTTTGTAAGTGTGGGTGTGTATGTTTGTGTGGCTGTGTGTAAAACAGGTTACTGTGTGTGCTTGTGGAGACCCAGAGATTGCTTTGGGAGTCATACTGTATTGCTGTACCTCCTTATTGCTTTGCTCTTGGTTTTCCCAGATGCCACTTTCCAGTGCCAGAAGTATAGGTCATGGCCATTTCTGCCCAGACGTTTTATGTGGGATCTGGGAACCGAACTCAGGTTCTTTTGCTTGGAAGGCAAAGGTTTAACCCCTGAGCCATTTCTCCAGCCTGTGTTGGGTTTCAAAAGACAATTTTTGCTTGACAAATTTTGACTTCAAGCTCCCTTTGCTTCTACTGGAGTGGACGGCATTGTCAGTTTATGCAGTGGAGCTTTGAATAATGGCTATACTTACAGTTCACAAAAGACTGAAAATTTTGCAGTGGGAAAGTTACACTCTGGAAATATACACTTCCAGTTGTGCACTGATTTCCACTCTTTTCCATGGAGACTACTACTCTCAAGTAGGTCCCATGCAGCTAAAGCCCGGAGAGACAAAATGGACAGCACCTGCTGGTCCCTCCTCCAAGCAACTGCAGACCTTCTTGACAGGTATTGTTTCAGGTGCAAAAATGAAATATTTGGGAGAAAATATTAGGTGGAATGAAGAGTCAAACATGACTATGTTGAAAGGTGCATTAATGGAATAGGCCAATGTAGGCATACATGAGTGGAAGGGGACACCAGAGTCAGGCAAGCCCACCCAAGGCTGCACTGGCCAGTTCTGAAAAGAGAAGGGAGTGGAGGCAAGGGTGACAGATGGCCATCGAAGCTTGTCTCCCACTAGAGACAAAGATGGTTCTAGCTCTCTGTCTTCCTGCTTAGATAAGCGTTCTATAATGCAAATTTTTGTAATGTGTCTTATACTAAACACAATATGGAAATGTTTTGATTTGGGCCTGGAATGTTCTCTTAGGAAAATATTCGTGGATGTCTAGATGAATGGACTGTTGGGAGGTGAATAGGTTTCTCTCCGTGTCCCTTTCTCTTTCTCTGTCTCTCTCTCTTTCTCTGTCCTTTACACACTCTTCCCGCTGGATATGTTGAGATGAGCAGCTGTGCTCCACCCAATGTGTTCCCCACCATCATATTCTGCCTCACCACAGGCCCCAGACAATGGGGCCGAGTGACTGAAACCTCAACCGTGTGAGTCAGAATTAACCACTCCTACTTTAAGACAATTTCCTCAGGGAGTTTCTCACAATAATAGCCTAATAGCACAACAATACTAGTTTTAATACTGAGGCTATATTCATAAGTAAATCCCTAATAGATTCAGTGGAGAGAGAAAGAGACAAAGGACACGACATACTATATTGAAAAATGGCAGGCACAAATGCTCCCTTGCCAGTTATTATACCAAATAGAAATACACCAAACCGTGTGACATGTTATCAATTTTATTACACATAAAATACAAAGCAAAAAGAAAACAGAGGCGTGAACAATAACTAATCCACAACTGTCAAAAACACCACTAGGCTGAGTGTTCAAGGACTGGGTAATACAGACATAGAATGGGTTTGTGTATATTTTATATCATACTACTATGCAGATATTATGTATACTGGGGAATGTGAAAAAGCCAAAGATATAGGAAGAAAATGCAGAACAGTGAAAGCCAAGGACAGAGGCTGGGAAATGTGAGCTGCGTTGCTCTGAAGTTGCAAACTTTGTGACCTGAAGCGAATACATCCTGTTTATATCATGTGCCATATGGTTGAAATGCTTTCCATCACATACATAGTTATGTTAGTATTTTATATTTGCAAATGCTGTATATAATATGTTTTATAACATGTAACAATGCTGTGCATCATACATCGAGGTCTAAAAGATATGTTGGTTTAGTGTACAGCCCAACCCTCCTTTATCCATTTTGGAGTACCCATAATATATATTTTTTAATTTCTACTCATACAACTTTAACAGGTACACCGGTCCCCTCTCTCCCTCCAACCTCCCACCGCCCTGTGCTCCCCTCCCCTCCCTCTCCCTCCCCATCCCCCAGTGCCTCCCCCTCCCATCCCCAGAGCATCCTTTAATGTGCATGCCAGACTCTCCTCTGGGTCCTCCTCTCCGATGAGGTGCAAGGACTCAGTGGCATTGCCCAGAACCCTTTCCTGTGTTCCCCTTAAGCATAGGAACACTACTGTGGCTGTCAATCCCTTGCCTCCAAGGATCTTGGTGCCTTTAGCAAATGCTAGAATTTGAGGGGTCAATAGTGTGTTGGACATTGCTCAGGGCATGCAAAGTCCAATTATGATTGCTTCGGCCCTAACTTGTGTGGAGTATCTTGCATATCATTGCTCCTCCCATCCTTGTGCTCTTACAACCTTACTGCCCCCTCTTCCGCAAATTTCCCTGAGCTTCAGGATGGGGAGAGATTAGGCTGGCCTAGTTCCAGGTTGTTGATATAGAGTCTCTGATGTTCTGGATTATGGTTTGTTGATATTTTTTTTCCTGTTTTGCTGCTCCTGCAATGCCCTTCACTCCATCCTGATGGGCATTGGATGTCACCCCCTGGCCAGAGATAAAAAGCTGTTAAACTAAAGTCTTGTTATAAGAGTATATTCAAACGTAGATGTAATAAAACTAGGAAACCGCAGTGAGGGTGGGGTCAATGACCCATTTGCAAAATGGTTACTTTTTATCTGCCAGACTATATGCCCTCCCCTTCTGGTGAGATCATACCCCATCAGTTGTAAATGATCAGGAACGAAAGTCTGTGAACTTAACCAGATGTCTCATTACTCATTTGCAGTCCTTGATGGTGGCCTATTTTCTCTGCTGTAACATGGTCCCCTCTCTCCTTGTTTTTGGTGTGGCCCTCCTACCACATCCCTCCTGTTCATATTCCTTGCAATTACTGTAGGTATTACAGAGATTTATCCTTGAGTGTCTCAAGGTGGGTTTGGTGCTAGGAGCCACCTATTAGGGAGTACATATGGCGCTTAATTTTCTGGGTCTGGGATACTTCACTTAATATGATTGTTTCTAATAACATCTATTTCCCGACAAATTCCATTAATTCACCATTTTTGATGGTTGAGTAGTACTTCATTGTATAGATGTACCACATTTTCCTTATCCACTCGTCAACTGTTGGACATTTGGGTTGATTCCATGACTTTGCTATTGTAAACAGTGCTGCTGTGAACATGGTCGTGCTTGTGCTATCAAGGTGAGTTTTTGCTGTATGGGGGGTTATTCCCAAAAGTGGAATAGCAGGGTCATATGGCATTTCAATTTTTAATTTCTTTAAGAATCTCCAGACGGCTCGCCAGAGTGGCTGTATGAACCTGCATTCCCACCAGCAATGTAGGAGAGTTCCCTTCTCTCCACATCCTCTCCAGCATTTGGTGTTGTTTGTATTGTGGATTTTTGCCATCCTGACCGGGGTGAGATGATATCTCAGGGAAGTTTTGATTTGCATTTCCCTGATGGCTAAGGATGTGGAGCATTTTTAAAGATATTTGTTAGACATTTTAATTTCATCTCTAGTAAAGTTTCTTTTAAGTTCCAGGGCCCATTTTTTAATTGGGCCATTTGTTTCCTTGGTGTTTAGTGTTCTAAGTTCTTTCTGCATTCTGGATAATAGAGCTCTATCAGATATGTGGTTAATGAAGATTTTTCTCCCATTCTGTGGGTGGCCTTTGTGCTCGTGTTACAATCTCTTTATCTGAACAGAAGCTCTTTAATTTCACAAGATCCCATCTGTTGAGAGTTGGTTGCAGTGACTGTGCTATTGGATGTCTGTTTAGGAACTGTTGGCCTAGCCCAATCAGCTCCAGAGAGTTCCCTACCCTTTCAAATATGGTTTTTATAGTCTCTGGCCTTATATTGAGGTCCTGGATCCATTTGAAATTAATTCTTGTACATGGTGACAAGTAGGGGTCCAGTTTTTATCTTCTGCATGTGGATATCCAGTTTTGCCAGCACCATTTGTTGAAGATGCTGTTCTTTTTCCATTGGATTTTTTGGGCCCCTTTGTCAAAGATCAAATGGCTGTAGTTGTGTGGGCTTATATCTGGGTCTTCAACCCCTATCCATTGATCTGTGTGTCTATTTTGGAGCCAGTGCCAGGCTGTCTTTATAACTATGGATTTGTAGTATAGACTAAGGTTTGGTTGGGTGATACCTCCAGCCGTGTTTTTGTTATTCAGGATTGTCTTTGCTATCCTGGGTCTTTTGTGCCTCCATATGAACTTTGAGATTGTTTGGTCAACTTCTTTGAAGAATTGCTTTGGGATTTTAATTGGTATAGCATTGAATTTGTATATTGCCTTTGATAGGATGGTCATTTTTACGATGTTGATCCTGCCAATCCAGGAACATGGGAGGTCTTTCCACCTTCTGGTGTCTTCTGCAATTTCTTTCTTTAGGGTTTTAAAGTTTTCATCGTAAAGGTCTCTTACTTCCTTGATTAGGTTTATATCAAGGTATTTCTTATTTTTAGGGGCTATAGTAAATGGAATTGTTTCTCTCAGGGCTTTTTCACTTCTTTCGTTCTGGGCATATAGGAAGGCCACTGATTTTTGTACATTTATTTTGTATCCTGCCACCCTGCTGAACTTCTGTATTAGTTCCAAGAGCTTCCTGGTGGAGTTTTTGAGATCACTCAGGTATAAGATCATGTCATCTGCAAATAGGGATAGCTTGACTTCTTCCTTGCCGATTTGAAACCCTTTTATGACCCTTTCTTGTCTTATGGCTTCAGCTAAGACTTCGAGTACAATATTGAATAGGAGTGGTGAGAGTGGACAGCCTTGTCTAGTTCCTGATCAAAGTGGGAATGCTTCAAGTTTTTCCCCATTGAGTACAATCCTTGCTGAAGGCTTGTCGTATACAGCTTTTATTATATTAATAAAGGTTCCTTCCATTCCAACCGTCTCTAGGGTTTTGATCATAAAAGGCTGTTGGATCTTGTCAAACGCTTTTTCTGCATCTATCGAGAGTATCATGTGGTCTTGGACTTTGGACTGGTTTATATGATGAATTACATTTATTGGTTTGCGTATTTTGAACCAACCTTGTGTAAAGCCTACTTGATCCCCGTGGATGTTCTTTTCGATATGTTTTTGAATCTGATTTGCTAAGACTTTGTTGAGAATCTTTGCATTTGTGTTCATCACAGAGATTGGCCTATACTTTTCTTTTTTAAGTGTATCTTTATTAGGTTTTGGGATTAAGATGATATTAGCTTCATAGAAGGAATTTGGTAGTGTTCCTTCCTTTGCTATTTGATGGAACAGTTTAAGGAGTATTGGTGTTATTAGCTCCTTAAATGTCTGGTAGAACTCTGCACTGAATCCATCTGGTCCAGGACATTTTTTGGTGGGAAGATTCGAGATTACTTCCTCGATTTCCCCATATGTTATAGGACTATTTAAATAATTCCTGATTCAATTTAGGTAAGTTGTGTTTATTTAGGAATTCATGCATCTCATTTGTGTTGTCATATTTCACAGAGTATAAGTTTTTGAAGTATGATGTTATAATTCTCTGGATTTCTGGGGTATCAGTAGTGATAACTCCATTTTCATTTCTAATTTTGTTAATTTGGGTTTTCTCTCTCTTGCTTTTGGTTAATTTAGCTAGGGGTGTATCAATCTTATTGACTTTTTCAAAGAACCAATTTTTTGACTGGTTGATTTTTCTCCATCGTTTTCCTAATCTCGATGTCGGATATTTCTCCCCTTATTTTGCTAACCTCCTCTCTTCTGCTGCTTTTGGGATCAGATTGCTCTAGTTTCTCTAAAGCTTTAAGCTGCATTGTTAAGTTATTTATTTCTGACGTTTCCATTTTTTTGATGTAGGCATTAAGAGCCATGAACTTACCTCTTAGGACAGCTTTCATTGTGTCCCAGAGATTTTGGTAAGTTGTATTTTGATTATCGTTTTCTTTCAGGAAATCTTGAATTTCCTTTCTAATTTCTTCCTGAATCCAGTTCTCATTCACCATCATAGTGTTAAGTTTCCAGGATTTAGTGTATTTTCTGTTGTTTGTTGTGTTGTGGGTGTCCAGCTTTAGACCATGGTGGTCTGATAGGGCACAGGCTATAATTTCAACTTTCTTGTATATGTGGAGATTCGTTTTGTGGCCCAATATGTGATCTATTTTGGAGAAAGTTCCGTGTGCTGCTGAGAAAAGTGTGTATTCTTTGGTGCGTGGATGAAAAGTTCAATAGAGATCTGTAAGGTCCATTTCTTTAAGGGTTTGATTAAGTTCCAAAGTGTCTCTGTTAAGCTTTTGACCTGTTGATCTATCCCATGTTGAGAGGGTGGTGTTGAAATCCCCAAGAATTATCATTTGGGGGTTGATTTCTCACTTTAGATGCTGTAGGGTTTTCTTAATGAATGTGGAGGGGCCTTTATTGGCTGCATATATGTTCAGTATTGTGAAGCCTTCCTGGTGAATTGTACCCGTGACTAAAATGTAGTATCCATCTGTGTCTCTTATGATTTTTTTTGGTTTGAAGTCCACTTTGTCCGAAAGCATAATGGTTACCCCTGCCTGTTTCCTGGTTCCATTAGCTTGCGAAATTTTGGACCAGCCTTTCATTTTTAGAATGTCCCTATCTTTTGTGGTGAGATGAGTTTCCTGAAGGCAGCAGATTGATGGGCTGTGGTTTTTAATCCAACTTTGTAATCTGTGTCTCCTGATCGGTGAGTGAATACCATTGACATTCAATGTTATAATGGAGAAATTATTTTTAATTCTGGACATTTTTTATGTTTAGTGGATTTTGTAAGCGTATTGTTTGACATTTACCTTTTGGTGGTGTTATACTTCCCTTCTGTCCTCCTGGACATGCTTGTTTTTTTTCTTCAAGTGTGAGTATCATTTCTAGCATTTTTTGAAGGCCTGGTTTGGTAGACATGTATCCCTTCAAGTTGTCTTTGTAGTGGAAAACTTTTCTTTCTCCCTCGATCATGACAGATAGTTTTGCCGGGTATATCAGTCTGGGTTGGCATTTTTGCTCGTTTAATACTTGAAGTACGTCTCTCCAAGCTCTTCGTGCTTTTACTGTTTCCATTGAGTAGTCATTTGTTATTTTAATAGGTTTACCTTTAAAAGTGACTTGCTTTTTTTCTCTTGAAGCTCTCAGCACCTTTTCTTTGTCTTGAATGTGGATTGTTTTGACTATTATTTGCCGTGGCAATTTTCTATTTTGATCATATCTGTTTGAAGTGCGAAATGCCTCTTGTATTTGGATGGGCCTCTCATTCTTTAGTTGAGGGGACTTTTCATTTATGATTATTCGAAAAATTTCCTCAGGTGTAGTATTTTGGGATTCTTGCTCTGGTGTTCCATGACTGTGCATGTTAGGCTTCTGCAGGGTGCCCCATATCTCTTGAATGTTCCTCTCAAGTATCTTTCTGGCTTTAACAATCTCTTCCATTGAGCTGGTTAATTCTCCCACTTTGTCTTCAAGATCCAAAATTCTATTTTCAGCTTCGTTAGTTCTGCTGATAAGACTCTCTGTTGAGTTTTGGGTTGAAGATAACTTGTCTTTTAGTTCAATTTTAAACTCTGCCTGAGACTGTTTTAACTGCTCTATGCCTATTTTTGCTTCTTGAACTGTTGTCCTCAACTCCTCCAAGTGCCTGTTGTGTTCCTAATCAAAGTGGTTGATGCGGTTGTTTAACTCCTCTCGGATTTCCTCTTTCATAGTATTAATCATGGTAATGATCATACTTTGAAAGTCGTTATCTTGGGTCTGGCTTTCTTGGCTATTTTCGGTGAATTTGTACTGGTTGGAATCCATCATTGTGGGGTTAATTCTTTCGGTGGGACATTGGTCTTCTTGGGTTTTGTTTCTCATGGATCTGTACTTTGACTTGGGCATTGTTGTTTTGTTTCTTAGGACCGTTCAGTTACTGTGTGTTTTTGACTGAACTGATTTAGTTGGTGTTATTACACTTAGGCAGTTATTACTAGTGCTTGCCTTGGATTGGGTATGTTTGTCTTTTGTTACTGTTATTTTCTAGATGAGGCTATTAGGCTGTTAGTACATCAGTTAAGTCAGGTTAAGTAGACAGGGGGTGAATATTAGTATGGTAGTACACTTTTGCGATTTAGTATCTTGGTGATATGTGAGAGTGAGTGGTGTACTCCCTGGAGTTGTATGTTTTTGGGGTGGCTGTATGGAAAAGTTGATCTACGGCCATTTATACTAGAAAGGAACAGTAAGGTGGAAAAAAGGAGGTTTACTTATCTTTGGGCTGGATGTGAAGAATCTCTCCCATGTGATAGGATGATTATAGAGGTTTTCAGATGAATGGCCTTTGACCCTTAGAACTTTGCTTGAGTTTCCTTTGTACTCTATTGAATTCTGAGTAGCAGTGTGTCTTCCGTGGACCACGTGCTTGGGTCCCCGGTGGGCCGGAGAGGCAGAGGGGCTGATGTTGATGGCAGAATTCTTCACCTGGGACCTGGGACTTGGCTTAGTGGCCCACCCAAGCTCCAGGAATGGAGGAATGTGAGCAAGTCCTGTCTGGTTGGGCAGACAGGGGGGTGGGAGAAAGAAAGGGGCTAGGGCCCAGGGCGTGGCCCAGGCAAAAACCTGAGGCAGCCTGGGAGCCGCTGGGACCCAGGGCCACCTGGGGGGGCTGGGCAAACTCACCTGGGATGGAGGAGTGGGAGCAGCGGTGGGGCGGAGAGCCCATAAAACTTTAATTAACATCAAATATTGGGTTAATCAGTTAAGCATATGACTCAAGTTGAAATTCTCTTCCCGTTTCATTTACAAAGGTCCTTTAACACAATGCTGTCTTTCAGGAGGAATTCTCCACATTTTAAGTTTGCACGTCAGCTGAGTTTGTTTCAATTAAGAGGAGTCGCTAAGATGTCTTAAACACTATTTTCGTTAATATCAGTTATTGCAAAAATGATTTCTGTTTCATGTGCTACAAGTCAACTTTCTTACAAAGACAGGAGTAAGATGTGGGTGTTTCTCATGCATATCTAAAATGGCCTGCATTCGAATGGAAACAAAATCTTTATCTTTGGAAATTGCATGGCATTTCCTGTAATAGATTGCCTACGACTGGACTGTATCCTTGTCTGTTTCCTGCTGGGAGATCTGGTAGTTACTGTAGGCATTTGTCTCTGGAATAGCCTTTCTTCATTTCTCCGGTTTGGAAACAATATTGTGTCAATTTCAGAGAACGGCTTCTGCTGAAGAACACACAAATTCACTAAGAGATGTCTCCTCAAATTTAGCCAATCCCACTTGATCAGCTCCCTTAGGACCCCATGTCAGTCTCAACCCCTTCCCTGTGATCCTGAGGTGTGGCTTCAGCCAGTTGTCTTACATCTTTGGCATATGCCAGAGCAAGAGGGGCCAAAGGATTGCTGTGGTTCTGGAACAGGTTATACTTTCAAAACTCCTCACTGTGCCGGTGAGGAGGACAGCCACCGTGTCCAGTGGGGACCCTTGGCTGAGACTCTGGAGCCTTCAGAACAGCTCAGACACCCGAGACCATGGCTCTCATGTGCCGCTCTTGTTGTGTTAAGGCTCTGCCTGGTTTCCTGAGTAGATTTTGAGCTTTTGGAGCAGTGCAGGGAGGTGCCCTCTCCATCTGACTAGGACACACAGCTGCAGCAGGGGACACTGTCCTGAGAAGTCACAGCAGGAGCTGTATTAGAGATCAGTGGAGCATCTAGGGTCCCTGGGCTCCTGTGCAGCAGTGCCAGCACAAGTAGCTGTGGAGAGTGATGGGAGGGGTTCTAGGAGGAGCATGCCAGAAACAGGGAAACAGGGAGGGAGGACCGAACCAGGAAGAGTAATGAGGAGGGTAAGGGAGGAGCTTTCTAGCAGGGCGAGTGGACATGTTCAAGAGAAGGCAAGGGGAGAGCTCCAAAGCGCTCTACTACGTTGAGGGTGAGGCTCCGACATTCTGATTAATCAAACATGACCCCCATTTCATCTGAAGGAGGAAAAGGGAACAGTGAGGCCCAGTGGCTTGCAAGTCACACCCTCTCAGTGGCACACATCAAGACTGATATTCCCAAAGCCATGCTGTGCTGAGATTCCCCCCCCCCCAAGAACGGGTGTCACCAGACTGTCTCCTCGCTGAAATGTCACAGAGAACTAACCTGGTGCATACCTGTCATTTAATTGTGCCCATTCAGCCAACTGCTAGTGTCTAATAGTAGTAGCATCAGCGACACCAGTTACCTGAGAATAGCAATGGTGACAGGCATCACGGGGACAGTGTGTGCACTGTGACAAAGACAAGCAGTTGATACCATCCTCATCTCTGGATTCTGCTCTTGGATTCACTCCTTTGGGCCAGTGTCCCTGCCTATAATTTTCTTCTGCTGCTACTCTCTGTAAAGCTGATGTGCTTTGTTTTCTAGGTGAGTATAACAAGGATGCCAGTGTTTGAAAGGAGACCATGTTGCCTTTTGCATGGCTTTTCCCAGCACAAAGAGCCCATGTCAGTCTGCTTGTGGTGCTGATTCTCTTTTGATGACTCAAAGGTCCGTCGTCCTGTTTATGTTTACTTCTTCATGGGATTCTGAGCTTCGGCTCTGCCTGATGTCCTTGGCCTACCAGCTGAGCATATATACCTCTCCCATCGCAGCAGGGATGGGCACGCATCATCTTGGCCCAGCCGACTACCTCTTAGTGAATTCCAGAGCTACCAGACCTGAAAGTATTAGGTCCCCTGACTGGGAACAAACAAATTCATGCAGAGGTGACCTCAAAGTTGTGAATGCAGCCTGTGTGAGTGGTAGCAGGCTTGAAGACTGCTTTCTGTGTCTTCTAGCTACGCTCTTCTCCTGCCAATCATGCCATTCCTCCATATACACTGGAGTATGCCCTAACCCCCTGCCTACACATATGTCATAGTTAGACACAGGTGTCAACTTACATTTGAGCGTTTGAGATCTGGGCACATTTGTAGAGAATTAGTGGTTGAGTTGAGCCCAGAGCGAACCTGAAGGAGATTGTCTAGCTGATAAAAAAAAAAAAAAAAAAAAAAACCAGCCATGGTGGGTGAGACTAGGCCCTGGAATAAATCACAGAGAGCTGGGTGAGAGAGTTGGCATCCTTCTGTATACTTGGCCAGACGTGCTGATATGGCAAGTAAGGATTGTCCGTCTCTCAGCCGTTATGTGGTGATGGTGTGGCCAGTTCCTTCGGTCCTGGTGTTGGTGCGTGCTCGCCCATCAAGCTGGATTAAGAAATGTAACGAGTAATCATAAAAGAAAAGAAACCCCTTATTCCGTTGTGCCATTTGATGGTCATTTATCAGCAACCATGATGACGAACTGCAACAGAATTTGGTACCCAGGAAGTGGGGTGTTGCTGATAAATCTGACTGTGTGGATTTTGTGGCTTTTGAATGGTTTTGCTGGACAAAGTTGGAAATGTTTGAAGATTTTCACTTTGTGGATTACAAATACTGGTCTGCAGAGTTTAGGGGCCAATTGGATAATGTCAGTGCTGAGAGAGTTATGGATTGTTTGGGCCCAATTTGTGATGAGGGGAACAAGGACTTTGGCGAAGTTTAATTTAAAGACGATAGACTGGTTTGCTTGACAGAGGAGAGCTGTGTTGGTAGCCGTGAAGCTCTGGATGTAGAAAGGGCAGGCAGCAGAATATCTACTTCTGTGGAGAAATGAATATCAGTGAAGGAGAACCTAGTGACTTGCACGGGGACAGTGGAAGATGTGAAAACCACCGTATGGCAAGTTCGTGGTTTGAAAACCCAAATTCCTTCAGGGTCCAATAGCCCAGCTTAAAGCTGTTTCTCGCCCTTTAGAAGTTTGCTGCCTAGAAGAAGCTTCTCCAGCATCAGCACAGAAGATTTGGTGCAGCTGTGGCTGGAGTGGACCAAACCAGAGTTTCTCAACTTTGAGCTGCAAACAGGGACTGTGAATGCCTAGAATCTTTGAGCCAACTTGACTACCTGATGAGCAACAGAAGATGGACATTGAAGTACAAGATGCGGTAATTTACTGGGCTTTGATCTTAATTTAAACGTTTTCTTATTACATCAAGATACTTCTGTTTTAATGTTTTACCTGTTTAAAGTATTTAACTTATTTGATTTAATACATTCTTAAGGTTAAGAAGCTTTGAACTTTTAAAATGTTGGAACTGAAATTTTAATGAGAGAACATTTTAAATTTACGAAATGTACTTATATTTTTAAGATAACTTTTAACACCTATGGGGACAAGGATTGAATGTTACAGTTTGAAAGTGCTATTGTTGTTTGTGTCAAGTTGAAAAGGGGTTGAGAATCATAGTAAGGCACAGGTGTCAACTTGACATTTGAGGGTTTGAACTCTGAGCACATTTGCAGAGAATTAGTGGTTGAGTTAGGCCCAGAGCAAACCTGCAGGAGATTGTCTAGCCAATGGGGGAGGCCCAGCCTATGGTGGGTGGGATTAGGCCCTGGAATAAATCACAGAGAGCTAGTTGAGAGAGTTGGCATCCTTCTGTATACTTGGCCAGGCATGCTGGTCTGGCAAGTAAGGATTGTCCACCTCTCAGCCATTACGTGGTGAGAGTATGGCCAGTTTCCTTGGTCCTGGTGTTGGTGCGTGCTCTCCCATCAAGCTGGACTAAGAACTGTAACCAGTAATCTTATGAGAAAATACACCCCTTGTTCCCTTATGCCGTTGGATGGTCATTTATCAGCAACCATGCAGGCGAACTGCAACGACATAAGTGGTGCCCTTTTCTGAAGGTGAGGCTCAGCTGTCACACACTGCACTCTCTTACCCCATCGCTTCACTTTCTCTTCCATGCAAACTGCACTAAGTTGAGTTTTCCCTAACATGATGCCAGAGTGCTGCTAGAAAGGGTAAAAGGACTACAGTTTCTTCAGCTGGGTCTCCTGAAATCATTAGCTCTTTTGAGTTCATGATAACAGAGTGGCTTTCGCTTCACTAAGGCAGCTACAAATCTTAGGCTTCTGCTTCTTTGGCGTTTATGTGGGATCTGTTACACTTTCAGCCTGGCTCCTTCTACGTGTTTCATCGCGTCTTTCCTGCAAGACCACACCTAGTTGGTTATGGACTTTAGTATCTACTTTGCCTCTTGGGGGGAGGTTACTTGCTTTATCAAAGGAGCATGCAATTACTGTGGTTGGGGTGGGGGTCTTGGTATTTTGGAGCCAATGTGTATTAAGGAGCTCAGAGATGCTGCTTCCAGGAATAGGAAGAAGGGAGGAGAGGTGTTCACTTTCAACACACCAAGTGAGTCATATATATTTATCACATACAACGTGTTTGTGCCAGTGATCCCTGTGGTGCCTAAATTGGGCATCACACTTTAGCTCAATTAGCAGCAAAGTTTCATGGTTAATCAACATTTTGCTAGTGAGAACCACCATGGGAGTCTTTCTGGGTGATTTGAACGAATACACAGATGGGACTGGAGGTTTACACTCAGTGAAACAATGGATTCCTAGCATGTGTAAAGTCATTCAATGAAGCAGAAGGAATGCTCCTTTAGTGTGGGTAGCTTCTCTGGTCGCTGTGACAAAATACCTGGCTAAAGCTCCTCAAGAGAGGTAAGATCTGTTAGGCTCTCAGTCCTTAGAGAAGACACGGCAGGGGGCAGCTCCCTGGCAGAGGGAGCCCAGCCCTTTGTTGGCGCTGAAGCAGAAAGTGGGAGAGAAGCAGAACCAGGCTGTGAACCTCTAAGGCCAGCAGCCTGCAGTTAGTCCAGACTTCTTAATGGTACTAAACTTCCAAATCAGTGCTGCCTACTGTGGTCCAAGTGTTGCAACACATGGGCCTGTAGGGGACATTTTGCTCTGAACCATTAACAGTGCTGCTATTTTGTGGTGGACACAATGTTGTACAACAGAACCGTTCAGGTCCTTCCTCTTATCTGAAATTCTGTATCATTTAATCAAACCCTCCCTAGCTCCAGGTAGGACCATCTACATTCTACTCCTATGTGTTCACTGTTGTAGAGTCTATGTACAAGGGTACTCTTGCACCTCTAAAAAAAAAAAAAAAAAAAAAAAAAAAAAAAAAAAGAGCCAGGCATGTCTATCCAGAACTTTAAAGGTGGAAACAGGAGGATTTGGAATTCAAAGCCATCTCAAGCTATTTGAGAACCTGTGTCAAAGAAAAATAAAGTGTTTATGAGGGGCTTATCAGGTAAGGGGCCTGAATGCAAGCCTGGAGATCCGACTTGGAACTTCAGAATCCCAGAAGTTCAAAGATGAGAATTGACTATGGAAAGGTGTCCTTTGATCTCCACCTTTGGGGCAGGCATGCATGTATCCACTCTCTCCGTCTCTCAAATAAGAGACTTCAAAAATAAGTTAAAAAAAACCCATCAACTCCTGGGCTGTTTAGTGCACTGGCATTTTACTCCTATACATTAAAAAAATTCTTTTAGTGTTTCTCACACAAACATCATGATTTTAAGTGTTTTTACGCCTTGATCCCCAATCCCATGCCCCCTCCTCCTTACAACGATTCTTCTACCCAGCCAGACTCCCTTCAACCTTCAAGTTTTTTCACAGGTGTGACCCACCCCGTTATCTCTTGTCTACACCTGATGGCATGTACCCAAGCACCTTCTGGAGTCTGAATCCCCATCTGTGGGTACACCCTTGAGAGATGCTTCTTCCATTTCCTCTCTACCCACATAAGCCCTCCTCAGTCTCTCATTGAAAAGTCTCAGACCTTTCATTGTTCCTGGTGGAACTGAAGCAGAAAAACGGTTAAGACTGTTGTCAGAAGCAGCGAGGAAGGAGTCATTCCTCTTTCTCCATAGTCTTCAGTCGACAGGGCTTGATGTCTGGGTTTCTCTACAGAGGTGAAAGATAAGAAAGATGTCGCATCTGACTCCCCTGACTTCAATTGCAAATATCTGGAAAGCGTGAAAACTTCTTGTGAACTATTGTCTCTCCTAGCCCCTCCTCTCCTTGTTTAACGGTTTTCTTATAAAGCAGGCTTTTAACTTCAGAAATCCATGCTAGAATTCCTTGAGAATCGTTACAATCTAACCTGCATATGTGCATATATATATATATATATATACATACAAATATATAGGCATATATATATACACATATATATGTATGTATACACATATATAAACTTCCTCCCTATCGCCTCAGGAGGACTCAATTTCTGCATTTGGGGTGGAAGGAGAATTCCATTCAGCATTTGGAGGTCCCATAAGGAGACTGAGTCCCCATTGACCCTTTGTTGGTATAGACCACTGCCCCCAGGCCTCGCCACCTGCCAGCAGCTTATGGAATTGGAAAGTGTGCACCCCTGATTAGTTCCAGGCTATTCCCTTCTGAGCCTGCCTGGAGGACTGGGAGCCATGGACCAGAGTCCTAAGGTCGAAGCAGACCGAGTGAAACCCCAAGATAGATAGTAAGCAACTGGCATGAAACAAGCGCCAGGCAGGAGATTTGCATTGTGATTTCCCATGTGTAAAGGGATGATAAGGACTCCCCATGATCTCCCAATGCGTTCTGGGAAAGAAAGGAAGAATGTATTCCCTCCTGATGCATCCCAGAGGAGGGAGAAAATTGAATTCAAAAGGGAAAATGGGAAAGGTTTCAAACTCTGGAGAAATGAAGGGGTGGTCTTGTATGCTTGCGTTAGTATGCTTGTGTGAGTACATGGAATGGCTCTTCAGCCTGAGTGGCTGTGATGTCTGCAACTGCTGCAGGGGGAGGCTGGTCCACCCCATCCCCTCCCCATGCACTCCTGAACACAAACAATTAGTCACATATTAAAAAAAGGGTTAAAATTCATCTAGAGAGATGACTCAGGGCATAAGACTCCACCTCTCAAGCAGATGTCCTGAGTTCAAATCCCAGGTGGCAAGCAAAAGCACCAGATTGAAATGGTGGTGGTCTCCATTTCTGGTCCTGGAGGAAATCCCAGAGCCAAGGAGAAGGAGGCAGAAGCAACCCTTGGTCCTCCACAGGGACACATAGTGCCCTTGGATACATACACACACACACACACACACACACACACACACACACACACACACTCAACTCATACATTCACATTCTTAGACACATGCAAATATAATAATACATTAAAAAAACAGTTCAAATGGGGTCAGGTCAATCTAAATCCTGCAACCAAAAGATCCTGGCCATTATGCTAGAGAACTTTAAATTAGGCTTTGGGGGAAACTATGGGATAAATGAAGCCCTCCTGACCTGTGTGGAATGGAATAGTTGTTTGTATTACAATGACCACCAGAGGGCATCCTAGACCTCCCCACCATGAGACAGTTTGGAGAAATCATAACCAGTGGATATTTACAGTAGTTCTTATACCTTGATTGGTGGCACACACCCACATCAGACCCCCCCCCCACGCACACACCCATAGCAGTACTGGGTTCCAGAGAACACTGTTCCAAAAGCCTTCCTAGTGGCCAGCAGTGCATCATGTCACCACAGGGCAACCACCACCCCTGGAGAATAAGAGCAAAGACCTCATACTCAAATTCAGCAAAAGGATGGTGATCCTGAGTCTCTGCCCTGCTACTCCCTACCACAAATGGCAAGACCTTGGCCAGCATGCCAGCTGACATTCCTGGGGTACCTGGAACTTCCCACCCCACCACAGTCACTTTTGTGCCTTTCCTTGCCACTGCTGTGCCTCACAAACGTGGCCGTCTTTGAGGCTGCAGGAGGCTTCTTCCAATCAGGACTTGCCCCGTCCATAAAATTTGTAGTGCCCACCCAACCCATGTTCATCTGAGACTGTGATTCAAATAGAAGAAAATTCTATGGACTCAGGGACTGTAGAGAAATGGGCCCACGCCCCGGCCTTAAGGGGGCTATGGGCGGCCAGGAGTTCCTGTGCCTGTCTGCGCCTCTGCTGCATGTCTCCTTTCATAGGGAGTACCGCTGTTTCCTCCAGAGCCCATGGGTTTATCTGAGCCACCACACACCCAGGCTCCAACCTTGCAAACCCTCTTCACCAGGCACTGCAAGGGTCTGGGAATGAACCTTTGATGTGGGAGCAGAATAAGAAGAGACATTTCAGCAATTAAAGAGATAATTAATTCAACCTCCCACCCTGGCTCTGTCTGAAAAGACAAGGCTGTTCCCCCTGTATGTTCATGAAAAAGAGGGAGTAGGGCTATGAGTTCTGATTTGAACGGGGCCTGGGAACATTTAGAAGAAATTTTCAGACTAGGTCTGTACAGTCCGTCTGCACAACTCATCACTATTGAACTGTGGGTGGAGGAGGAGGTAAATATTCCCATGGGTAAAGTTAACCCTCTGGGGCAATCCCTGGGACCCTGGACAACAGGAACACAATGCCCAAAACAACCCAAGGGAATAAAATCTGAGTCAGCTCCTCTAACATGCTGGCTCTCGTTAATGTCAGCCATGATCTCCTCCTTCAGACTGATCCACCTCTGGAAAGAGATTGCTGGGTGTGCCTAAGGACAAATCGATTGCTTATGTGGGAGTGGAAATCACTAATGTAACCTTGACAAATGGTGCACAGGGGCACTGTCTGAACAGGCCAGCAATTCCTACAATAGGAACAGCTCAACATTTAGGGATAGAGTCTGGTTGCACGAATATTGTAAGCAAATCGGCAGTTTCCAAGGGGGCAGACTCTGCAGTGTCCCGATGCCATCTGCACCTGATATCCGTGAAGGAATTATAAGCTGGTTTTTCTGGGCCCCAACCCGCCCATATTGCCTGGAGATGTGCCCACTACTTAAATACCCTACAAGCCAGACCGGAAAGAAAGTCCCTTCTTTCACTGACGCTCTTGGGGATGACTTTAAGCTGGGACCTCAGCTACAGGGGCCACAGCTATTGGTCTCTAGCAGGCGCAACAGAGCCACCTCTCCTCTCAGATTCCAGAAGATCTAACCCTAGTGCAACCACGTATAGCTGCCTTACACAATTACCTAGATTCCTTGGCAGCTGTAGTTCTTCAGAATCACAGGATAGATCTGATCATGGCTGAGAAGGTGATATTTGCATTTTCTAAAGGGAGAAACGCTGCATCGACATGAGCGAGTCAGAAATCTTGAGAGAAAATGCTACATGACTATTAGAGAGACTGAAATTCAGCAGACAAGGAGAGTCCCGATGGACCCACCTGGGGTCCACATGGGGCCCATGGCTTACTCCTCTGATGGGACCAATAATATTAGTCATGTTGGAACTGAGTTTTGGACCAGGTATACTCCGTTGCTTGGCCAAGTTCATTAAAACTTAAATTGAGGCTACAAGGATACAAGTACTGAGGCGGGAAGACCCAGCCCTGTGCAGGCACCCCTGCCTACGCTATGAGAATCACAAAGGAAGTTATGATCTGGGAAAGAAGAGGGGCTGAAAGAGAAAAAGGGTTGAAGCAGCCACCTGTCAGAAGTTGCAGGAAGGGAGTCATTCCCCTCCTCCTTACCCTTCAGAATCAAGACCATTGATGTTTAGGTAACTCCCCACAGCTGCAAGATAAAAAAGATATCATATCTGGAAACCACAATAACCACACAGACCTCAGTTGCAAATATATGGAAAGTGTGAACACTGCTTGTGAATTGTTATCTCACCTAACCCCCTTCCTATTGAATGATTTTCCTATAAAGCAGGCTATAACTTCAGAAACCCTTGGTAGATTTCCTTAAGTTTTGCTGGTTCTTGTTTGCCTGTATGTATAAATAAGTACACAGTCCCTTATTTTCTGAGGATTGGCCTGTTGTGTTTTTTCTTTCCTGCAGCAGAAGTGGACTTCTAGATTACGAAATCAGCGCTCCTCCAATCCTATGGGTATAATGACAATTATTTAAAAGACAGTTTGATTTAGGTTTCTGTAAACCTTCACAGCCTGAGTTCCACCTAGGGTCCAATTCCTTCCCGTTCATAGGATCTTGTTGTAGTTAACAGCAGCAGGAATGTGATCCCTGCTGAGAAGTAGGTCTTAAATCTGATCAGAAAGCTGTTGGTTGCCCCCTTGACATTTCTGCCACTGTTAAACTGATGATTGACGTTTGCCAGAGCAATGGTTATTGCAGTTTGCAGCTTTCACAAATTGATGAGACTGCTGTTTTCTCCTCCAGTCTCTTGCAGAATACTTTCTTGTACTGTGAAAGACAGAAAGCAAGGCGGAAGCTTTCAGACCAGTTTCAGAGGGTGCTCTTCGATTTAAAAAAGACTCTGTACACGAGCTAGTCTAAAACCACAGACAGTTCCAGAAAAAGGCAAAACCTTTTTTAAACCCAGAGATGGTCAAGTCAGTGGTACAGAAACTTTTCCCAACTGTGGTTAAAAAGAAAAGCAAAAGAAAAAAATTTAAAGGCGATGTATGTATCTTCTGAGAAGCACCTTAAAAATAGCCCACCATCAATCCTAAAAGGTAGGGTCTAAATTGATAGAAAACCCACAGTTCCTGGCAATCAGGGGTCGTGGTAGCGCTCCAGGTGAAAATCTTACACAGAGGCTTTTCTGGCACAGGGGTGGGGGTCCCCTCAGTCCCTGCCAAGTTTTTGCAGGCCATCACTGGATTTCTCTAAAGATGCAAAACTTTTTAAATTAAAAAATAGGAAAACAAATATTTTGATGAAACATGCAAGGAGTAAAGTTCCTCACTTGTCACCCATACTTACAGGAAGACATACAATTATACACATGTAACGTATGTGCGTGCGTATGTGTGTGTATATATATGTGTGTGTATATATATATATATATATATATATATATATATATACTTGTACACACACATATACATGCATGCATGTATATTCAGTACATAAGGAGGCCATCTCTCAGCCTTGATCTTCCAGCATGCACCCAAGGATAAAAGGACAAAATGCTGCACCATTTCAAAAAATCAAAACTACTCAGGCAGACTCTTGTCCTCTCCCCCAGGGCCTGAAGTTGCTGATTTGGCATTGGGACGATGACCATGTTGCTGGCCCTGGGGCTGGGGTCTGAAGCCCTACTTGGCCACATGACACTGGGTCCTAGGGCTCCAATAAATACCGAAGTCAGTTTGCAAAAGGGGGCTGCACCCAGTGCCTGTCACCTTGCAGCTGGTGATGAGGGAGTCCCAGCTACCTGTGTCTCTCCATGTGCAGAGCCGAGTGGTCTGGAGTAGGCAGACTGACACTGAAAAGGCTAGTGGCCCGTGTGTTTGTGGTAGTGGTAAGTTGAGTGTGTCCTTACTTTGCAACTTCCAGTCACAGCTGTCCCAGTTGCAATGCTAGGGTTTCTCCCCTGTGTACACCTGTGGGTATTCCTTCAGGTGAGAAGCCTTGGTGTAGATCTTACTATAGCCCGAGTAGCTGTAGGTGTGCATGGTGACCTGCTTGGGGAACCAGGAGCAGGGACAACTGAGTTTGCATTTAGCCTCCAGGTGCTCCTGGGGAGGGGAGTGATGGCGGGAGGTTGTCAATGACCCTATGGGAAGACTTCGGGAGGTTGGGGACATCAAGTCCAGCATGGCAGTGGCGGCCTCATTATTTAAGAGTTGCTAAGCCCTCCGATGTGTGTGGCCCATAGGGTAGAGCTGGGCCGGGCTCAAGTGCCTAGAAGCAGCAGGAACAAGGGAGCTCAGACCGGACCATCCATCCAGGGGTGAGCAGAGAGAGGAGTGTCCATGCACAGGAGGCGTCAACCACCACCTGCACCTGGCACGCAGGTGGTGACTGCACTCAGGGCACGCGAGATCTTTAGTCCGCAGGGCCAGAGAGCCTGAGCAGGTACACAGCCCCCGCCGCCTCCCCTGTCCACCTTGGGGGTGCAGGAGCTTGGCTTTGACCAGCAGTTCTTGGGGCACCTGGAGAAAGCAAACTTGCATTGCAGGGCCACGAGGCATGCCCAGCTGGGGTCTCAGCAGCTGGGACAGCAGGTCTCTGGCAGAGGCACTCTGGGTTCTGGGTAATGGAACACAGGCTGTGGGGGTGGTGGGGGCAGGGCCTGGATGGGACCTCAGTGCATAGGTGGTCCAGCCCATGGGCGGGATGAGGTCTAAGGATTGTGGAAGTTCTCCTTCCTGCCGCCAATCTCAGCACATGGCCAGCATACATGGCGGCCTCGCCTCCAAAACAGGCAGGTGAAGGGGGAGGACAGCAGGATGAGCTTGCTAAGTGTCATAGTTTGTGGTGGGGTAGGAGACTGTGAAGCACTCAGATGTGGGGGAACCCATGAAAAAAGATTTTCTAGATTTTCTTCTTTCTAAAAATTGAATGGAATCCAATATTGACAGAAACTGCATAAATTTGTATTTATTTGGCATTTCACACGCATACCGTTTCTACAGTGAATTTCCTGAGCACGACAATGTACCCAAACAAATCAACTTCAGGGATGAAAGAAGGGGGGTGGGGGAAGGACTGACAGTTTGATTTCAGGTGTCTCCTTACTTCCCAGTAGTCCACTAATTTAGGAATCCACAAATGGTTTCTTCATTTCATGAGATCAGAGTACTCAAGATCCGGTCTCTTTCCAAAGATCACCACAATGGCATGGTCTGGTTAACTTAGAGACTCAAACTCATAACATTAAGGGTGAGCGAAGATAATTCCCAACATCACCTTTGGGTCTCCACAGGCAGGATCAAGCAGTCAAGCCTACTGTGGATGCAAATACATCCACACCCATACCCTCCCACATCCGTAAGTAAGTACCACATATAGAAATGCAACTGTAAACCAAGAGACAGAGACAGAGACAGAAAGAGAGACAGGGAGAGACAGCGACACAGAGACACATACACAGAGAAACATTTTAAGGCAGTAGTTTATGTCTTCTTCCCAGGTGGAATTTCACTTTGGCTCCTATATTAAAGCTGGAAATTACCAGAGTGGTAAAAATAGGTCCTGCATACTGCCATATAAACAAGGAAAAAAGTCTGATGGATTACCACAAATGAGCTTACACTGCCTTGGAAGAAGTGAGGTTGTACCTCATGTGTGTATTATCTGGTGCATATTTCCACCTTCAGGTATATATTCATTGGTGCCCAGGTATGCATTCCGTCAGAAAACACTGGCATAGGAACCAGCTCAGAAGCCCTTCACAATACATTCTACAATGCTTCTTTTATGAATTACAAACATACACGCACAGAGGGGGAGAGACAGACAGAGACAGAGAGAATTCAAGGCGTCCAAAGAATAAGGGATGGAACTTAAAGAAAACACATCACTATCAGATCATTTTCCTACATCACTCAACGAGCTGAAAGCTCATAATGCACTTAGAGGCCAAAAACAAAATGAATATTTTGCTCAGGAAGCACAAAGCCAGTTCAGAAAAAGCAAAAAGGAGTCAAACAGGCATCACTCTCATGAAGCCTCCCCTTCCTCTCACAGGGGAGTAGAGAGGTTCGATCCAGATGTCCAGTAGGCAGGCTGGAGTGGCGGGGAAGGTCTGGACAGTTGCAATCCTTTCTCTCCAGCAGCCCTGCAGACAGAAAGGGCGAGTCCAGAGTTAGATGACCTCCTTGCTACCACCCACTCTCCCCTCAACTCTTTGCATGGCACACACTCTAAAGATGTGTCACTGAGACCAGTGAACTGATGTGTTTCCATCTGAATTCCCTACCTCCGCTTGACTCCACCATCCCTCCATCACAGTCACCAATCCTGGAGTCTAGATAACGATATCCCTGTGTCATGGAAGTTCTCCATCCCTGCACCGCCAGTTGCTGCCCCAGCCTCCTGTCAGATCTCCCCATCAGAACTCTGTGCTCAGCAACCTCTCCAGCTCTTCATTTGGCATATTCTCTTCCAGCGCTTCCACCTGGGGTGACCTTCCACTCACACACAGGACCCACTCTGACTGGCTTTTTGACTCAGCAATGCTCATGCTTCCATGGCAGTCTCTCTCTGCCAAGGTAACACTACTCTGACCTTTTGCAGCCCTTCCTCTCTGGGGGGCCGTTGAAATTCCTTCACTGGAAAATTACCATAGGCAGGGAAGGCACCCAGCCTCCATCCCCACAGCCAAACTTTCCTGAAGTCAGTGTCATGGTCCCCTTCCATCTGAGACTCTTACCACCCGAGCATGTCCTCCCAGGCTACCAGGCTATGGTGGGCTGGCACACAGCCCTGTGCTGAGATGCACTGATCCTGGCTCTATTTCTTCCACCCGATACGCTGCCTGCCCTCCTGTAAGACCTTGCCGTCTCTTGGGCCTCACTCAGTCTTCCTCACGTCAGGGAACTGGCCCTTTGCTCTTGTGTAACAGCCTGGACAACCTGACCACTCGCGGAGCATCCCTCAAGTGCCAGCTCCCAAGTCAGGCTGAGAAACTCGCGCACCTGGCCCAAAGTGTTTCAAATCCCCATCCTTGGATTCTCAGCACCAAACAGCTTACCATGACCCCTTCACTATCCAAACTGTCCCCAATCCCTGTTCCTCCTTCAAGGAGGCAGCTACCTGACGGGCCGCAGCTCTACTGGGGAGTGTAAGAAAAGTCTTTCAAAGACAGCAGAGCCTCAGCAGCCTCCAGTTCTTCCCGCCTCTGTGAGTCAACAGGAGCCGAGACCTGGTTGGGAGCATTAGCATTCTGGAGAGAAAGGTCATGAAAGAATGGTGACTGTAGAAACGCACGTCCTACCTGGTGGCAGGGGATCCTCCAGCAGCCACCCCCAAGTGGTTATGCACTTCAGAGCTATGAAACTGGAACCCCACAAGGACTTGGGCCCCATTTATTTACCAGGATCTGTGGCTGAGGTTCACGTAATTCATTGTTGGCAGCAGGCGGCTGGACCACATTGACAGGCCTGGAAACAAAGAGAGGAGGTCAAGGGATTGCACCCTCTGGGGGACGAGTACTGCCACTACACGTAGAGGGCCAGGAGTTTGCAAAATGGGCCCCACAACTGTGAAGACATTCATTGTTCCTGTGGCCCGAGCAGGCCCCTGCCCCTTCACAAACTGTTTTCCTTTCCAAGCACTGTTTTCTTTCTTGTGACATTATTTCACAACAGCCCCTTCCTCCTGGGGCTTCGATGAAGATGCAGAGAAATAACCGCTTTATGCATATATTAATGTAAAGGTGCCTGGAGAGAGGTGAACCCTGTTTCCTTTGGGCCCAATTCCCACTGGTCATGAAGGACAAGCCTGGCTCATTTCTAGGAATGTTTTGTCTGCTGGCCTTGCATGTTCTCTTAGGTCCGTGTGACACTGCCTGAAACACCTCGGGTTTTAACTGGACGTTCCTTCACGTGTATCCATTTTCACAATGAGCAAACAGTCTTCATATTTGAAGGCCATTTTTCTGTGGCATGCTTTGCACCACTTTCTTTTTTATGAAGATTTGGAGGAGAACCTTTTCCTACCCCGTGAAAAATGTCTTACAGTAATGTTTGCAATACAAGTATCTCCAACAAGAATTACCAAGTCTACTAGGGCCCTGTCCTTGCCATTTAGACTGAGATACTGCTTTCTCCTTCCCGGACACATCTTCCCCTCCTTTCCCAAGCCCGTTTTATCCTCTATGCCCCTGCTTCCCGTGGCACCCAGCGCACTCTTGCACACACAGTACTACAAGGCACACCTGGCTCCATTTTCCCTTTGTACTCACATGGAGGGAATGACAGGAAGCAGGACGGGCTCCCAAGACAACGAAATCACCAGTTGGGCCCCCAGGAGTACTGGTGAGATCACAGTTGGTAATAATTGGGGGTTGTAGATCAGTAGAGGTACCTGGGCGTTCCCATGCTAGGAGAGAGATCACAGATGGGTAATAGGCAGGGAGGAGAAATGTCTTGTTTTAGGATGCACTAGAATGGCAAGGCAGAAGGGATGCAGAGCTCTGAAGCCCATCCAGTCTTCCCATCCCTTCTGCAATCAAGGCCCACAGATGAGTGTTTATTCCCAAGCTCACAAGAGAGTTATTGGTAAGATGGGAGATGGAACTCCTGATGTTAGGGCTAAGCTGCAAGGTCTGGCCACTGATGGTGTATATCCCTAGCCCTTGCAGCAAATGAATTATTCACCTTACCTGCTGGGGAACTGTAGGAGGCCGTAATGCAGGAGAGGGTGTGTTCTCCTTCTGAGCTGTAAAAGACCATGGAGAGCTTGTTTGTGCCGTCCTGTTTCCTCATGAGTTACCACCCATTCCCACTCTGAGGACTCAGGTCGTCAGAGATCTTTTCAGGTCCCCACCCTTAAGGTCTCTCCTTTCTGCACATTCTTGATGCATAACAATGCTGATGTGATGGTGTGTGTGTGTGTGTGTGTGTGTGTGTGTGTGTGTGTGTGTGTATTTATGTGTATCTGCGTGTAGGCATATGTACAAGAGGACACTTGAATGTGTGTGCTTGTGGAGGCTCAAAGGCGACACTGGGAATCATGTTGGATAGCTCCTCCACTTTTATTGCTCTGCTCTGGTGATTCCCAAGCTCTACTTTCCAGAGTTAAAATAAAGACTGCCGCCTTATCTGCCTGTCATTTTTTAAAACGTGCTATTTAGAGGTCTGAGCTCAAGTTCTTTTACTCTGGAGGCAAAGGCTTTGGCCACTGAGCCATCTCTCCAGTCACTCATGTGCTGTTTTATACCTGGACTGGCTAGTGCCTACGGAGTAGGGATTCAAGGTCTAGTTACAACTGGGTACCATTGCTGGTGACAGAATTCCTTACAATTACTTCACCCAAATTCAGGTCCTCCTCCCATGTCTACAAACACTCACGAGGCCTTCTGTTCTGTTGCATCCATGTCTTACCATTCGTGAAAGAGTTGGGGGTTTCAGCCATAGTCTTTTGATTCTCGGGCCTGGTGCCTCTTCAGCTGTTTCCTGCTTTCTCTGTGTGGACCCACAGCAAGCAGGTCAGGCCCTGCTGTGTTCCCTATAGCAGTGGTATGAAAGACTGTTTATTCATGCACAAAGGTGGTCTCGTGTTTCCCTCATCAGCACAGTACTCAGGAGAAGACAGAACACTTGTGGCATTTGCAGATCCCCAACACACAGAAATGTGTTTCACCCCAGATTTGGGTTTGTTGCCAGGATTGTGGTCACTCTCATAGGACCATACAGGTCCTTGGGGCACGAATTTCATCCTTTATGAGAAGCTGGTCCCATGTCCTGGTGTTACTGATGGTATGGAGGGCCAGAAGGAAAGAGAGAGCATGCCTTTTTGTCCCACAGTTCTAGAGTGAGGAGTGGCGGCCATAATGGACCACTGGAATTCCTCACCACAGTTTTCTTGCTGGTCCTATGCTCAATCCTGCTCACTGCTGAAATCCATGTACTCTCCCTTCTTTTCCCATGTCTTAGAAAAGAAACCGGTTTCATCTAGCTTTTTTCCTCACACAGGCCTACCTTCCCCAGGGTTTCAACTCACACATCTCCTGCCCCCAACCACTTCTCATACAGCCCACAGGCAAGTTGAATCTGATCTGGACCTTTGCTTACCTTCCCTCCACACATCCCATTTCAGGCCCAGAGAGGCGATCCTGCTTCTCTCTTTCAACCGTCACTCTGCTCTCTCCTGTCGCCATCAGCCTGTGTTCTGTGTAACACAAGGACTAACCCCATATGCAAGTCAACACTACACTGTCTTTTCAAGCTGCATTCACGTGCTTCCCACACAGGAGTGACTGTGGTCCTCTCTTAGGGAGAGGCCCCACTCCCCAAATATGTATGTCATGCATGTCATCTGTGTCGCCCTTCACCCTCCGTTAAGGTTTTCCTAATTGCCCCCCCAATGTCGAGCATTCCTCTGATTCCTCCTTATGCTATCTGCCCACTTGCTGCACGTGAAACTATCTCGTTCTAAATCAGGTTGGATGATCCACAACTGAAATCCCAGTCCTCACGGGGCAGAGTCAGGGGGATGGTGAGTTTGTGCCACCCCAGACTACCATAGGGTGAACCGTTCTCCACGATTAATACATTGCTTCTCTCAGGGAAATTTGCAGAAGAGGGGAAGGTAAGATTGTAAGAGCACAAGGATGGGAGCGAGGAGTCATGATATGCAAGATACTCCACACAAGTTAGGGCCGAAGCAATTATAAGAGGACTCTGCACGATCTGCGCAATGACCAACATATCGTTGACCCCTCAAATTCTAGCATGGACTAAAGGCACTAGGATCCTTAGAAGCAAGGAATTAACAGTCACAATAGTGTTCCTATACTTAAGGGGAACACAAGAAAGAGTTCTAGGAAATTCCACTGAGTCCTTACACCTCATCAGAGAGGAGGACCCAGAGGAAAGTTTGATATACACATTAAAGGATGCTCCAGAGATGTGGGGAGGGGGCACTGGGAGAAAGGGAGGGAGGGGGAAAGGAAGGGGCAAAGGGGGAGGGGACAGGGATGTCCAGGGAAGTCCAGGGAGGGGTGGAGGGAAAGAGAGGACAGGGGTTCCTATTACGTTTGTATGAGCAGAAAAAAAAAAAAGAAATCAAAAAAATAAAAAAAGAAAGAAAGAAATACAAAGCTCAGGAAAAAAAAAATACATTGCTTCTGAATCCTGGTCCTTCCGCAATTACTTTTTCGTCGACGCCTCATCTTTTCCCGCAATTCTCGTGCACCAGAATTTTGTGAAGTAGCTCTGTAGCAATGCCAGGAGAAAGCTCCTCTACGGACTTTCTTTTCTCTCAAGCCCATGCGCCCCCTGCCGCTTTCGTGCAAACCCAAACATTCCCGCCACAGCCTGGAACCAGAATGCCCAAGGCTTCCTTTCTGTCCCACCTCAGAGTTAAAGTAGAGGCCTCAGCGCACCTCGGGCCCAGAAGCTAGGAAACTTTGCCTTAGGCCCACCCGGAAGGGGGAGCGAGAGTTACCGGGGTCCGTGTTTCCTGATTCCAGCCTTGCGGTTTGGCCCGAGGCATCAGAAAGCTGCAGAATTGAGCACGCAACAGGAAGGAGGAAGAGGAAAAGGGGGCACGGAATATGCTAGTCACATCCCTGATGCCAGACAATGCTCACCTCAGTCTATCGATGACCAGAATCGAGGAGTCGGCCGGAGCCGGCGCCTCCCGGAACTCGCGTCCGAAGGTGTCGCCCTCCTCCTCTAACACGGCTTTCCCCGGTTCCCGCCAACATGTTGCGGGCGGGCTTTCCTGTCTCCGCCCTGCATCTGTGACCAATGAGCTTGCAGGCCTACTTCAGCCCTCTGCAAGGTTGCCACCTGCTGGCCGCTCTGAAATCCACCTCAGCTCACACGGAAATGGTGGCCCCTAGTGGCCACGCTGTTCCCGTCTCTAAGCATTACCAGTGATCTGCGGGCAAGGCGGGGCTTTTGGCTATCTAGAGGTGATTGCCAGAATTGCCTCCCTTCGGATGTGAAATGTTAAATGCATGCATTTTCAGGGTGTCTCTCCAAGCTCTAGAATTCTTACCTAGCAAACATAAACGCCTAAGTTGGAGGCCCGGAACCCATTTTAAAAATGCCAAGGACGGCGGTACACACTTGTAATCCCTATACTGGGGATACAGAGACAGAAGGATCCCTGTGACTTGCATGGTACACAGTCTAGCCATGTGATTGAGGTCCACGTTCAGGGAGAGGCCCCATCCCCCAAATATGGTGTCTATTATTTGAGTGCAATATCCAGAGTTAACCTCTGGCCTCCATGCACACGTGTACCCACATGCATGCACAGGTATATATACACATGAACACGTGTACACGCACTGTAGAAGTGTGCTTTGTTTAATTAAGTTCAAGCAAATACTTTTAGAGTTTGTATACAAGATCTACTCTAAACCTTCAGCTTTATTACTTTTGAGAGTGAACATTAGCTGACTTCAGATTGTCTCAAGTAGCTGCTTGGATTTGTTGTTTGTTTTTGTTTACTTCTCTCATTTAAGGAAACTGAGATAGATTATCACTCTGTTGCCCAGCTTGGCCCTGAACCCACTTAGTTGCTAAGGCAGGCCTGAAATCTGCTTGAGATTCTGATGTATCACCTCTCAAGTGCTATAAACATAAGTCTACAGTAGTCCTTAAAATATGCATTGAAGTTTCAAAGATGGCTCTGCAGGTAAATGCACTTCCTGCTAATCCTGATGTCTGAGTTTTGTCCCTGGAACCCATGTGATGGGAAGTTGAGAAGTAACTCCAAGTTGTCTTCAGATCTCTACACATACATGTACATGCATATACATGCACACATATGCACAATTCATTTACTGGGCTCAGCATTTGTAGTCTCAGATTCTTACACTGAGAAGGAAGCAGATCTTGCCTTTCTGACCCTGAACACACTATATTGCTAAGACATGTGATAATGAGTTCACTATGTTGTATGGGGTAGTACTGATCCACTGTGATGAGTATTCTACATGTAATAAAGTGAACAGTTTTTCACCTAGACCCATATAATTATATTGCTTTCTCTCTCAGGGTTCTGGTATGGTGTAATTTTCAGTGAACTATTTAATACTGTCAAACTTTTAAACTATTAAGCTATTTCATTTAGTTTGTAACCAATGACTTTTATATGCTTATTGTACAGAATTGTTCTATTTGTTTAAGGGTAATAGTACTTGTCTCTATGCATGTATACATGTGCATACATATTCTGAACATGAAGCCTAAAGTGAAAATCAGATATCTTCCTCAATTTTTGTCTATCTTATTTTTCGATACAGATGTTTCACTGAACCCAACGTTCCTCAATTGGCTAGACTGACTACTCAGCAAGCTAAAGACACTCTCCTGTCTCTGACCCTCATACCAAAGGTACAGAAGTGCACCATTGCATTGAAACCTAGGTCTCATGCTTGATCAGCAATCAAGTTAGCCATTGGGACTTTCTCTGAGCCTCAGCAGTAATTCTTATTATTCTGTCATATACTGTATTTAAGTTTTGATTTAGTTCTAGGAAATAAAGTTGAATTCTTAAATATTTCTTCAATATTTGTTATGAAAGAATTTCAGTGCCTGAAGTTAAAATAAACCTAATATCGAAGGCAAGTGTTGCTGACAGTTTTTCTCTGGATTTTGTTCAAATTTCATCTCTGATTTTGAAATTTCTGTTCTTAAATACACACAAACTAATTTATTCTTTAGTATCCCAAAGTGCCTGGGTAAAGAAGATTAAATGCTTGAGTAAAGAAGATTAAATGGTTATAACAACACATAACAAATTACTTGGATGTGTGAATAAGGATATAAGTGAGCAGGGCCTATTGGTTTATATTTGTAATCCCAGCTTCTTTGGGAGGCCAGAGGATAATAAATTCAAGGTCTGCCTGGGCTGCAGGGAGAGTTCAGGGCCAACATGGCCTATTTAGGCTGAAAATGACTTTTTGCAATAAAAAATACAGGCTAGAGACATAACTAGATGGTAGAGGGCTTACCTAGCATGACCAAAGAACTAGGTTTGATTACTAGTTTTAAAAAAGAAAAAAAGGAGTGTATTTGAAAGTCCCCACATACATGTTTTTAACAGAATTTGTGTATGGTGTTGGCTAGAACTCAGGACTAACTTATGTTGGATGTTTGATTATAGGATAGTAGTGTGGGTCACAGTTTATATCCCTAGTTAAAATGAAGACTCATGAAAAAATATACATCAACACCATGGATGGTGGATGGCTCAAAACAAAGACCATATAATAAGTCTGATAATATCAACTTGTTTTTGACCAAATGCAAGGGGTATGGTGGGCAGGGATATATGGAAACTTTTAGTGACTACTTCTATACTGTTATCTGAAGTGGTCCTGCCAAATTCACATGAATCTCCCATCAGGATAACATATTCACTGTGCTAGATTACTTCTTTAATAGATGACTTGAGTAAAGATTTCAAGTTCTGGGAATAAGAGAGCCATTTTTTATTAGCATATGAACATTCTCTAACTTTAGTAACTGCTAAAATAAACTTGTTGGTTATCATTGTTATGTTAAGTTTCCCATATTCTAACGCTTTGTCAATTGCCTTTTCAGCTTCTAGAAAGAACCATGTAACTGATATGTCAGGTTTGTCCAAAGGAGTACCTGAAAAGGAGTACCTGAAAAACATGCTTATCATTCTCTGATGTCAAAAGTCATGCATCTTCTTGTATCACTAGCAGAAAGGGCAAATGAGAGGCAAATTTCTGTTAATGGATGTGATTCTGCAGGCATACAGTCAGTCTAGTCAGTAATGTCAGAGGAGTATTTAGCGCAATATTATGGGCCTTTCCTTGACATGAGCCTTGGCTTTGATTACATCAGGAGTAGAAATCCAACCAACACCTGAACCTCCAATTATATTTCAAGGCTTCAGTATGTTTTCTGCCTCTTCAAAAATAACTTTTTGAGTTACAAAAAGACCTATTAGAATAACTAGAGCTGTCCTTTCAATGCTATTAATGAAGGTACAACATTTTCTTGATGTTTTCTCAACAAGAATGCATTATAATCTCCAAAATCTTCAAACTGAATCGAAATATTCTGGTCATGTATTTGTCTACACAAAGCACAGTTTTCAGCTCAAATGGAATAGAGTTTGTTCTCAAACAAATAAAGGTAATTATGGCCCAGGAACAAGAGTTCAGTTTGCCCTAAATATGTTTCAGCATGGAAGCAGCTATATGAACTTTTATAGTCAGAGAATAAAAAAAAGCTCTAACCCAAAGCATTAACATAATATACTGGAGGGAGAGTACATCAGGGAGGCCGGTTACAACAACGGGGAAATATGTTATAGTTCTCCCATTTTTTTTTTTGATGAAATGTTTTCTTGAATTTTGGGTTGGTAGAAACTAATGTTATGTTAAATGACACTTTAAAGATTTTACCCGAGAGTTGAAATGATGTTAGGTCATAGACAGAGGTGGGCAATAAATAGCTATTAAGAGGAGATTTATTGATATCCTGAAATAAATTTGGATCAAGATCTACAGCATTCCAATTTCCATAACTGTGAAATTCTAATCAACAAATCTTGTGAATCTTCCATATAAGTTTGGCTTTTTTTCTTGCAACTTTAGTTCACCTGTATTACATCCTGCTTTCAAAAAGTGTTCCATCTTATGATCATAAAGTTGTATACTTCTAGTACAGGCCTATGTGAAATGCATCTTCTAAAAGTGATTTATTATCACTGCCCAGATCAGTACATGCAGGAAGGTATCTCAGGCCACAATCCTGTACAACCTTGATACAAACAAAGCTTTCCTACTTGATTCTTCATTCTATAGACATGCAAATGTGCAAGATCCAGAATTTTCTATCAGTCATCACAAGCACAAAACATAATCTTCTGACCAGTCATCCTTACTTGTCTAGCATGACGCATTTCTGAGATTAAAATAAGAAGTCCCTCAGATCTTCTGAACATGTATCCTTCCTGGGAACAGACAAGACCAACTGTTGGTGTGTATACAATTGGCAATAAATTTTTTGTATTTTTTTAGTATTTTGTAAATGTATTTCATTTATTTCTTGCATTCCTATTATAGAAATGCATTTTTTGCAAATAGCTACGCATGTTTTCCAAGTTTCTGTGGGCTGGCAAGGCTTGAAAATATTTTAGGAGGTAAAATTCCTGAAACCCAAGCATTTGTCATTTCTAAATTGTTGCCCTTGCTGTTCTTGGATTCAATATGAATGGTTTGCCTTTCTTTCCTGTGCAAAAGAAATAACACAAAAATACAAAGTATGACAACTTCTCTTAATCAGGAAAACATATTTTTCCTCCATGGGACTACTAGGTTTCCCATGTTTTGGTTATGTGTGACAGAAGTTCTCCACCTTCACAATAGTGAGAAAATGGAATCAGCCAACGTGCCCATCAACAAAGGAATGGATAATAAAAATGTGGTACATATGCACAACAGAATATTACTCAACCATCAGAAAGGATGAAATTAGAAATTTTATGGTAAAAATGGGGCTGGAGAGGTGGCTCAGGGGTTAAGCCTCCGCCTTGCAGGCGGAAGGTCCCGAGTTCGGATCCCAGATCCCACGTATAGACGCCAGACGGAAGCGGGGGCGGCCTGCGCTTCTGGTCCTGGTAGGGCGGAGCCTGTGAATCCCGGGGCAGAAGGAGGTGGAGGCGTCCATGGTGGTTCGCGAATTCGTCCGTGGTTCTACACACACATACACACACAGACGCGCGCGCACATACACACAGTTGAATAAATAATAATAATAAAAAAATTTTTTTTAGAAATTTTATGGTAAATGGATGGAGCTAGAAAATTTAATATCAAGCAAGGTTATCTCGGACACAGAAAGATAAGCACCACATGTTTTCTCTTATATGTGGATGCTAGCACTGATATCTTTTTCAATGTAAGAGGCAGAAAATTCAAAGAGACCAGTGAGTAGGAAAGTGGTAAGTTATGGTTAGGGTGTGTTGCAGTTCACCTGCATGTTGCTAATAAATTACCACCAAACAGATTAAGGGAACAGGGGTTTATTCTCTTACAATTGTCCCATTATAGTTCTTAGTCCAGCTTAGCAGAAGAACATGCACCATCACCAAAGTGCCAAGGGAATTTGCCACTCCATATCCATGTAACAGCTTAGAGAGGACAATCCTTACTTGCCAGACCAGTATGTCTGGCCAAGTATACAAAAAGATGTCTTCTTTCTCAAATGGTTCCCTTCTTCTGTTGCTTATCACATAATCATGGTAGCTCAAAGATTCTGGGCAATTCCAGTCCCTCTTCACAGCTTAAAGTTAGTTGCTCAAACAACATTTCTCTAGACCAGGTTGAATCTACATTCTCATCCTTAGCACACATCCCATGTATACAGCCCTCCTTGGCAGATGTCTCACATTGACACTGGCATCTCCGACATCTCCAATTCCCCAATGGCAAACTAGGGTTCAACTCCACAGCACCAAAATGTTCTTCCTGAGCCTCTCTGCAGATTCCTGCAACACATCACCTGGCTTCCTGCCATTTTCTGAAACCTTGGAGGAAGGATCCAAGTCTTTGATCCACCACATCCCTCTTGTATCTTTGATTCCCCTAAAACCAGTACCACATGGATGATGTTGCCATGTTCCGCCATAGCTTCCATGTGGAGATTGGCTCCCTGGACTTACAGCTCAATCAGCTTCTCTGTGCCAACTATAAGAAGAATCTCTATGCTGGGCAGAATCTCAACATGGTGGTATTCATTTCTTCCACCATCCCAGTACAAAGTGTGAGGTTTTTCTTCAATGATACCAATATCTTCAATAGTAACAGCTGCTCAGCTATCTGCCCTTTTCTCATCCAAAGTTTCAAGGCTGCCAACACAGTTCTTCCCTACCAAGCAAATTGGCCCATCATCTTTAAATTCAAGTTTTCCAAAGTCTTTGTTCCCTTTGTCACAAACTGTCCCCAAACAATCCATCACTCTCTCCACATTTCCATTATCCAAATGGCCCATTAAACTCTGCAGAATGGTATTTGTAATCCACAATCTCAAAAATCTTCAAACATATCAAACTTTTTCAACATAACCATTCAAAATTCACAAAAGTCACATAACCAGATTTATCAGCAACACCCCACTTCTCTAGTACCAAATTCTGTTGCAGCTCACCTACATAATTGCTGATGAAATCACCATCAAACAGCCTAAGAGAACAAGGGATTTATGCATTTATTTCTCTTATGATAGACTGATTACAGTTTCTCCTCTAGCTTGGCAGGAGAGCTTACACCAACCAACACCAGGGCCTAGGGAACTGGCAACATAATATCCACCTAATGGCTAAGAGAGGGACAATCTTTACTTGTGAGACCTGAATGTTTAGTCAAGTATACATATGAATGCCTTCTTTCTCAAACAGTTCTTTCCATTTTATTCACCTGCCCTGGGACTAGTCCCACCCACCTCTGTCCAGTAAACAATCTCCTGTAGATTTGCTCTGAGCTTAACTCAATTACCAATTCTCTACAAATGTGCCCAGAGATCAAACCATCAACCATCCATTTGATACCTGTGTCTAGCTATGACAGGATGAAACCTTTTAAAGGGGAAATTTGGGATACTATGGCAAGTAGGGTGAGGGAGGGAATAATTGGAAAAATATCGAAAGGGGGGCATGAGGGAATGGGAAATAGAAAAGACAAAGGGATTTATAGAAAAACACTAAGATTGTGGGAGGTAACCTCATAGTAACCCCCTATGACAGTATTATGTGAAAAATGTCTTTCAAAGAAAGGAACAAGAATGGGCAGTTCCTATGCAGAAAAACACAGAATGAGGAAAAGAGGACAAAAAAAAAAAAAAAAAAACCCTGGGCTGATCCATTTAGTACCCAGTGACAATTAAAATTATGCTAGAAGGTACAGGAATGTGATACTTTCTGATAAAAGTTGGTGAGAGAGGTCTCAAAGGCTCCCAAACATTATAGTCTTTTGCCATTGTTCTTGCTTGCTCTCCAAAAAAAAACTGTCAGTAAGACCTTATTACTGAAGATGCAACACAAATGAATCAGAAAACATGGGCAAAATATATCAACTGGAACTGGTCTAAGAACTTCCTCCTTGCTGGATAGCTTACATGGTGCCAGGGAATACTGTAGAAGCTACTGGGTGAGAGAAATAATCACAGGCCTCATCAACTCATGAGATCTGCAAGTTGCAATAAAAATCACCATGGCACTATGTGACCAACGGTGTAATAGTCACATGAGTATTAAGGAGACAACCAACAATTTTCTGATTGAACTCAAGACTCACTTGTCAGAATGGAACACATTCCTGTTACTGTTAACTAGATCAAAAAAAGGGAAGGAAAATGATAGAGAAAAACATCCTATGAATCTATAGATAGAAAGACAGTACACAAAACTGCTCTGTAAATAGCTACTATTATATCCATAGATTTGAAGAACACTTAACACTCAACCTAGAAGTCTTCTTCTATAACAGAGGTTAGAGGATCTCAGCACCCTGACAGGGTGGAGTCTAGGCCAGTAGAAGAGCAGTGAAGTGGACAACGACAGTCAGCCATAATGGAGAGTACTGGTGACCCGGCAAGGCTCAACCAGAATCAGGCCAATCTAATCTCTCCCCATCTGAAGGCTTTGGGAACCTCAAGGAAGAGGGGGTGGTGAGATTGTAAGAACCTAAAGATGGGAAGGTCCACCCTTGGACAAGACATTTCATTCAAGGCAGGACTGCTGCATCCAAAAACTCATTGCAGTGAGACTTGTCCTTACCAGACCTGCATAATAACTGACATACCAACACACCCCCATAGACTATTGAGAAACTCAAGAGAGATAAGAACATACAATGGGAAACCTTGGGGACTAAAGCTGAATGAGTGAAGGGAAATGCCCTTATCAGTGGGGTGGCCCGAATAGGGGCAAGTTGGTATATCACAGAAGCCTGAGCCCTCATAAAAGTAGACAAGCCAGAGGGAACCCTGGGGTCCATAGAAACAGACAGGCAGGAGGGTGGGAGGGAGTGGGATGGGTTGATCATGGGAAGGGAGGGGGAATGGAGGGAAGCAGGGATAAGTACTCAATATGCTTGTAAAACTAGACTAATTAATTTTAGAAAAGTTCTCCACCTTGTTCAACACTAATGCCATCTATCTCTAGACTCCTCAGAACTTCCCTAAGCAGGTGCTAGCTAATACTTTTACTCATCAAAGATGTGCCCTGTAATCGTTTGCCCCGATAGTAAGAAAAAATCACAAATTCACTGCCAAATATGGGGCCCCTTGTGTAGAGCAGACTGGTCCATGAACCACTGGGATTCAGTAAGCTGGTGTGATGGGGTATAGGGTTCTGTGGGGTGACTGAAGATTTCCTGATCCTTGGTTTTCCTGACCTAACACCTGCCTGAGCACTTTGCTTGGCCTAGTTCCTGTAAGTTACCTATTCTCAGGATTCGCACACTATATTGTCATCCTTCTGAGGTGAAAGAAGGGTATTTTTTAGTATCACAACCTCAGAGATATTGCACTCCACCCTGCTTACTGCCTCCCTTTGCCCTGCACTCCTGACTCTTGTTATCAGCTGGGTATACTTTGAAGAGGCTTTTCAGGAGCAATAATCTAGAAACATACTGGTAAGTAATCATTAAATTCCTGATATTCTCATTGTGTTTGAAGTTTTTGCATATGTGGGATGTTATATAAATTTAATTTAAATACCAATTCCCATTTAATCTTAGCAATATCCCCATGGGTAGAATTGCATTCAGTTGTATTTTATAGATGAAAACAAGAAGGTTAGCTAAGCAACCTGAACTGAGATTTCCACCACCAGGCTGCCTTTGAGACCAAGTTATATCAGTCACCATATTCTTGCCTTACTAAAATATCATCATTCATTCACTGACACATCAGTTGTCTGAAGCATAACTAGTCCATGCCAATGAACAAAATGATAATCTCAGATTAAAATTACACTAGTAAATATCAGTGTGAAAAAGTTTTACGGTTTGTGTCTATTTCTCCAAGACAAATAGGGTATCTCTTTCTGCCAATCTACATTTAATATACACGATTTTTTCATTTTTCATGCTCATGTGTGTATGGTGTTGAATGTGGGTGGGTGCATGTGTGTATGCAGGTGCACATGCAAGTAGTGGGCATGTATGTAAAGTCCAAGGGTGATGTCAGTAATCATTGTTGATCAGTCTTTCACCTTATTTCTGTGAGCCTGGGTCTCTAATCAAACCCAGAATACACCATTAAGCTACTTTAATTTGTCAGCTTGCTCTGGGGTTTCAGAGGCTTCACCTTCTGTAGTTGGAATTGCAGGAAGGTTGCCATGCATACCTGGCATTTTTGTGCAGAGTCTAGAGATCTGAACCTTAGTTCTTTTGCTTGTCTAACAAGCACTTTGCTAAAACATCTCCCCAGACTCCAAATATTCACATTTTAATTCAACTTGTTATTGGAGAAACTACTTGCAGTTTTCTGCCCTTGTCTTGAGTGACAGCCATGGAACTGACTTGTATTTGAAATGAAAGATTTTTTTAATCTTTTAACTGAAGATTAAAAAGATTAAATCAGCACCTGACCATAAAGCAACCTTATGCAATGGAAGGTATTTAATGCAGAGAAACACTACTGGCCAAAGTGCAAATAATAAATGACTGTAGGGTGCTCATTTCTAAACAGGATATTGAAACCACACACATTCCCATCCCAAAGTTCAGAGAACCTTGAAGATAAAGAGGATGATAAGGATGAAAGAGCTTGAGGATGAAAGGGTGCTGCCAGACAGTATCCTCTGGTCATGACAGAGCTGTTACTCCCACGAACTCACTGAAGCAATGTCCACATTCATAAGATGTGCACAATTGTTGGCCTATCAACACTTCACCATGGAAGAGAAAAGATCTCAAGAGATACTACACCTCCCTAAGACACTATTGAAGATTAATGCCAGACAAAAAGAAAGCAACTTTCTTCAGTTATTTACCCACTGATAGTTCATCCATACTCCAGAAAGTACTCAGGCACTTGTCAGTAGTGGTATCCTAGATGAAACCTAGTAAGCTGCACACCAAAAGATGTGAAAGTAGGAGAAAGACTGGCTGGAAAGGAGAAAGTATGAAGTGGGACAAAAGGGGCAATAAGATTGGTTAGTAAGGGGTGAAAAACAAATTAATTGCCCTCATGTATAAAAGTGTCAAAGAATTTTAAAAGAAAATCATGAAAAATATAATTCTACAAACTGTGTTCTTTGACTTTGACAGAATTGAATGACAAACTAATAATGAAAACTTATCCAAATTTTCAAAATATGTGTATGTTAAACATGAAAGCATTTGAATAACCCATATGTCAACAAAGATATCACACAGGAAAGCAGAAAATACTTTAGCTGAATAAAAATATATAGCATAAGCATTTATGAGATGTAACTGAAGCACTTCTATAAAAATAAGTTTTCTGGAATTTACTATGTTACCTATGCTGACTATAACTCATGGCACTTCTCCAACATTGGCCTTCAGAGTGCTGGAATTACAGCCGTCCTCTTTCCTCCAACCCAATGGCTTATGTTGAAGGAAATATTTGAAAATGGGAAACCTAAAATAGATGGTTTGAAAAGCCATTTGGTAAAAGAAGGTCAAATGGAAAAAGATGTAGCTTTAAAGATAATCAATGACGGGGCTGCGATTCTAAGGCAAGAGAAGACCTGATAGAAATGAAAGCTTCAATCACAGTGTATGGTGGTGTTCATGGACAATTCTTTGACCTGATGAAGTTGTTTGAAGTTGGCAGAGCACCTAGTAATACTCATTACCTTTTTCTTGGTGACTATGTGGACAGGGGCTATTTCAGCATAGCATGAGTGCTGTATTCATGGAGTTTAAAGATTAATTATTGCAAAACATTGTCTCTGCACTCAAAGACAAATCTCTGTAATACCTACAGTAATTGTAAAGATTATAAACAGGAGGGATGGGGAAGGAGGGCCTCACCAGAAACAAGGAGAAACAGCAGAGAAAATAGGCCACCATCAAGGACTGCAAGTAAGTAATGAGACATCTGGTTAAGTTCACAGATTTCCCTTTCTAATCATTTGCAACTGATGGGGTATGATCTCACCAGAAGGCGAGGCCATATAGGCTGCCAAATAGAAAGTAACCATTTTGCAAATGGGTGATTGATCCCTCTCTCACCGCGGTCTCCTACTTTTATTCCATCTACCTTTGAATATATTCTTTTTTATTATTTTTATTATTATTTATTATTTATTCAATTGTGCGTGTATGTGTGTGTGCGCGTGTGTAGTATGTGTGTGTATGTATGCGTGTGTGTGTAGAACCACGGACGAATTCGGGAACACCATGGACCGCCTCCACCTCCTCCTTGTTTACTCTGCCCCGGGATTCACAGGCTCCGCCCTACCAGGACCAGAAACGCAGGCCGCCCTCGCTTCTGCCGGTGTCTATACATGGGGTCTAGGATCTGAACTTAAGACCTTCCGCCTGCAAGGCAGAGGCTTAACCCCTGAGCCACCTCTACAGCCCCTGAATATATTCTTATAACAAGACTCTAATTTAACAGGTTTTTATCTCTGGCCAGGGGGTGACGTCCAATACCCATCAGGATGGAGCCAAGGGCATTGCAGGAGCAGCAAAACCGAAAAAAAAAATCAACAAACCATAATTCAGAACATCAGAGACTCTATATCAACCACCTGGAACTGGGCCAGCCTAATCTCTCCCCATCCTGAAGCTCAGGGAAATTTGCAGAAGAGGGGGCAGTAAGATTGTAAGAGCACAAGGATGGGAGGAATAATGATATGCAAGATACTCCACACAAGTTAGGGCCGAAGCAATTATAATAGGACTTTGCATGACCTGCGCTATGTCCAACACATTATTGACCCCACAAAGTCTAGCATGGACTAAAGGCACTAGGATCCTTGGAGGCTAGGGACTGACAGTTACAGTAGTGTTCCTAAGCTTAAGGGGAACACAGAAAGGGTTTTGGGAAATGCCGCTGGGTCCTTGCACCTCATCAGAGAGGAGGACCCAGAGGAGAGTCTGGCATGCACATTAAAGGATGCTCCGGGGATTGGGGCGGGGGAGTCACTGGGGGATGGCGAGGGAGGGGTTAGGGGAGGGGAGCAAGAGGGTGGGGGGGAGGTGGAGGGAGGGAGGGGACCAGTGTACCTGTTAAGTTTGTATGAGTGGAAATAATAATTTTTTAAAAATCATTTAAAAAATGTCTCTGCATTGAGGATATCATGAATGTAGGTATTTTACAGATTCCTTTCCTTCTAACACAAATGTCGGACCAAGTATTCAGAACAGGTATGCGATGCATATATGGATATGTTTGACTGGTTTCCTCTGGCTATCCTCTTAAACCAGCAGTTTCTTTGTATACATGGAGGAATGTCACCTGAAATCACTTCTTTAGATGACATTAGAAAAACTATATAAGTTTACTGAACCTCTTGCTTTTGGAATAGTGTGTGACCTGCTTTGGTCTGGTCTCTCAGAGCATGGCAATGAGTAGACCCTGGAGCACTAAAACCACAGTAAGTTCTGAGGATGCTCCTACTTTTTTAATTATCCTATAGTTCATGAGATTTTGCAGAAAAACAGTTTATTATCAATAATCAGAGCCCATGAAGTCCAGGATGCTCGGCATCAAATGTATGGGAAGAGCCAAGCCATCAGCTTTCCATCACCTATTACGATTTTCTTTGCCCCTAATTACCTAGATGTTTATAACAATAAAGTTGCAGTGCTGAAATATGAAAACAACATCATGAATATCAGGCAATTTAACTGTTCTCTATACCTCTACTGGCTCCCAAACTTTATGGATGTTTTCATATAGTCTTTGTCTTTCATTGGAGAAAAAGTCACAGAGAGATGCTGGTTAACATTCTCAACATATGCTCTGATTATGTACTGATGTCTTATGATGAATCAGAAGGCAAACTTTTCCTCACTTGAACTAGAAACTAAGAAGTTTCACTTTGAATTTGGTTTATTTTTAATTTTTGTCTTCTGGATAAGTGCCATGTCCACTATAGAAAAAATATATAGGAAAATATAGGAAATAATAATAAATAGTAAAAAAAGTTTTCTGTGTGTGTGTGTGTGTGTGTGGTGCACATGTGAGTATGTATGTGAGTGTACATGCATATGTGTACATGGTATAGAGTTCAGAGATTGATGAGTGTCTGCCTCTATGCCTCTCTCCTTCATTTTGAGACAAGATCTCTCACTCTGAACCCAGGGCTCACCGATTAGATTGGATTAACCAGCCAACAACTCCCAGGGATCATACTGTCTCTGCCTCCCTAATATAAGGACTGCAGATGTTCACTACCATGCCAAGTGTTGTCTATGGGTTCCAGAGCTTCAAACTCAAGTCTTCATGCTTGAGGCAAGCACTTTACCAATTGAGACAAATTCTTGACCAACAAATTCACTTTTTGCATGACTACATCATAAAAGGAATAATTTTGAGGAAGTGGTCTAACATTTCATTTTTACAAGGATATTAAGTATTCATCCCTTCCTCCCCCTCCCTCCCATCTTCTCCCTTTTCTTCTCCATTTCCTCCCACTCCCACTCACCCTTCTGCCTGTCCGCTTCTATGGACCCCCAGGTTCACTATCTTGTCTACTCCTGTGGGGGCTCAGGCCTCCGCGGTATATCAAGTTACCTCTCTTCAGGCCACCCCACTGATATGTGCATTTCCTTTCATTCATCCAGCTCTAGATCCAAAGAGTTCTACTATGAGTTCCCATTCTATGGGTATAATAACAGCTATCTACAGAGCACTTTGATGTACTATCTTCTTACCTATAGGTTTATTGGCTATCTTCCCTATTGATCTATTTCCTTCCCTTTTTTTAGGTTCTTAACATTTCATTTTTAAAACCTTGGGCTGGGAGGAGCAATAGAAGAAAAGCAGGACATATCCTGAGTAAGTAGAAAGAATGGACTAATAATGAGTGAAAGTCAGCAAAATAACAATTGAACAAAATATGAAGTTTAAGCAGTGAAATAAAAAAAACCTTTCCTGAAATGATGAAAGCAATTGATTAAACTCCAGATAAGCCAATATAAAATGAAGATGCTCCAGTTGTCATAAATGAAAGTATGGATACCAAGATCCATTCTATAGTCATTAGAAGGAAAGTGGTAGAAGCCAGGCATAGTGTTGGATGCCTGTGTTTTGACAAATTAAGAAAGTTGAAGTGAACTAAATCACTTTAGCCAAGGATCTGGGTTCAGCATGGACAACATAACAAGACCTCATTTCACATAAAAAATGCATAAAGAGGGTAACAGTTGAAAAATCTGAAAACATCATGCCAGTAAATATGGTATCTTCTATAAAAATCTACATATTTTGGGTTGGAGAGATGGCTCTCTCAGAGGTCAAGACTCTGCCTCACAAGCAGAAAGTCCTGAGTGTAGATCCCAGGTTCCTATATAAAAACACCAGTCTGAAATGGCAGTAGACTGCAATTCTGGTGGGTGGAGCCTGGGAAATCCCAGAGTGAAGCAAAAAAGGAGGTAGAAACAATCTAGGATGATTCCCGAAGTCACTCTTAGCTCTTCACAAGGACACACAGTGTCCTCTGATACACACACACACACACACACACACACACACACACACACACATTCTGGCAGATAAAAAGTAACCATTTTGCAAATGGGTGATTGACCCCTCCCTCACTGAGGTTTCCTACTTTTATTACATCTACCCTTGAATGTGCTCTTATAATAAGACTCTAGTTTAACAGCTTTTTGTCTCTGGCCAGGGGGTGATATACAGTGCCCAGCAGGATGGAGTGAAGGGCATTGCAGGAGCAGCAAAACTGCAAAAGAAAATCAACAAACCACAATCCAGAACTTCAGAGACTCTATATCAACCACATAGAACTAGGCCAGCCTAATCTCTCCCCATCCTGAAGCTCAGGGACATTTGCAGAAGGGGGGCGGTAAGAGTGTAAGAGCAAAAGGATGGGAGGAGCAATGATTTGCAAGATACTCCACACAAGTTAGGGCCGAAGCAATCATAATTGGACTTTGCATGCCCTGCACAATGTCCAACACACTATTGACCTCACAAAGTCTAGCATCTGCTAAAGGCACCAAGATCCCTGGAGGCAAGGGATTGACAGCCACAGTAGTGTTCCTATGCTTAAGGGGAACACGGGAAAGGGTTCAGGGAAATGCCACTGGGTCCTTGTACGTCATCGGAGAGGAGGGCCCAGAGGAGAGTCAGGCATGCACAAGTCAGGACTCTCTGGGAATTGGGGCGGGAGGCACTGGGGGATGGGGAGGGAGGGGTGAGGGGAGGGGAAGGGAAAGCAGGGGGTTCGGGGGGAGGAGGAGGGAGGGAGGGAACTGGTGTACCTATTAAGTTTGTATAAGCTGAAATAATAATAAAAAATGTATTAAAAACTGCATATTTCTATTTATTTATTTATTTAGTGTGTGTGTGTGTGTGTGTGTGTGTGTGTGTGTGTGTGTGTGTGTACCAATAAAAAATACAAAAATCAAAAAGCAGGACAATGTTGATGAAAAACATCTAAAAAAAAACAAAGGTTTTTTTCTTCACTGGAGGGTCAAGTAAGTAAGAATAAATATTCATCTCTACTTATCTGTACAGCTTTCTGACTCTTCAAAGGCAACACTGCCATGGTCTACTTACGATGTGACTAGACGTGATCTTCTTAATTTGGAGTTCATAGAAATTCTTAAATCTGTAACTTGATGTCTGTCATAGTTGGGCACAGATGTCAACTTGATGGTTGCAGGTTTGAACTCTCGCACATTTGTAGAGAATTAGTAGTTGAGTTGAGCCCAGAGCAAACCTGAAGGAGACTGTCTAGCTGATGGGGAAGGGTCAGCCTATGGTGGGTGAGATTAGGTCCTGGAATAAATCATGGAGAGCTGGTTGAGAGAGTCTGCATCCTTCTGTGCACTTGGCCAGACATGCTGGTCTGGTAAGTAAGATTATCCATCTGTCAGTCGTTATGTGGTGATGGTGTGGCCAGTTCCCTCAGCCCTGGTGTTGGTGCATGTTCTCCCATCAAGCTGGCCTGAGAACTGTAACCCTTGTTCCCTTAAGCCGTTTGATGGTCATTTATCAGCAACCATGCAAGCTGACTGCAACATAATTTGGTACCTGGGAAGTGAGGTGTTGCTGATAAATCTGACTATGTGGATTTTATGGATTTTGAATGGTTTTGCTGGATGAAGTTTGAAATGTTTGAAGATTTTCATTTTGTGGATTACCAATGCCATTCTTCAGAATGTACTGGGCCAATTGGATAACGCCAGTGCTGAGAGAATTAAGATTGTTTAGGCCCCGTTTATGATCAGGGGAAGAGGGACTTTGGTAAAGTTGAATTTAAAGATGATAGACTGGTTTGCTTGACAGAGAAGAACTGTGTTGGTAGCTGTGAAGCTCTGGATATGGGAAGAGCAGGCAGCAGAACAGCTGCTGCTGTTGGAGAAATGAGTATCAATGAAGGAGAACCTAGTGACTTGCACTGGGAAGGTGGAAAACATGAACACCACTGTATGGCCATTTCGTGGTTTAAAAACTTGGATTCCTTCAGGGGCCGAAAACCCAAGTTGAAGCCATTTCTTGCCCTTTGGAAGTTTCAGCTGCCTAGAAAGAGGTTTTTCCAGAGTCAGCGTGCTAAAGGTGGTACAGCTGTAGCTCAAGTGGACCAAGCTACATTTAACCTCACTTCGGAGTCTGGAAGTTCCCCCAGGTGGTACTGTTTTTGGTGTACGGGGTTCATGGAGAGAAGTGGAAGCTTGGCACCAAGTAGCAGGTGTACAGTTCCTGCAAGGAAAGATGAAGCTTATAGCTACAGAGGAGAACCCAGAGTGGTGTTGGAGATGACAGAACCATGGGATGTATGCTGAGGATGGCTGCGAGTGGAGAGTCAGCCTGGTTTGGAAGAACGCTGCTTCTACAACTTTGAGCTGGAAACAGGGACTGGGAATGCCTAGAATCTTTGAACCACCTTGACTACATGAAGAGCAACAAAAGATGGACACAGAAATATGGGATGCAGTATTTGATTTGCTGAACTTGATTCTAATTTGATATTTTCTTATTGTGTCAAGATGCTTCTGATTTGATGTTTTATCTGTGTTGGAGTATTTAACTTATTTTGACTTAATAGACTCATATGGTTAAAAGATCTGGGATATTTAAAGAAAGACTTTCAATTCCAACATTTTAATAATTGAACTCGGATTACAGAAAATTTTAATTTTGAACTTTTAAAATTAATAAAATTAAATGTATTTATATTTTTAAGATAACTTTTAACACCTATGGGGACAAGGATTGAAGTTTACAGTTTAAAAGCGCTATGTTTTTGTGTCAAGTTGACAAGGGGTGGAACACTATAGTTGGGCACAGGTGTCAACTTGACGGTTGCGGGTTTGAACTCTCGCACATTTGTAGAGAATTAGTAGTTGAGTTGAGCCCAGAGTGAACCTGCAGGAGATTGTCTAGCTGATGGGGAAAGCCAGCCTATGGTGGGTGGGATTAGGTCCTGGAATAAATCATGGAGAGTTAGTTGAGAGTGTCGGCATCCTTCTGTACACTTGGCCAGACATGCTGGTCTGGTAAGTAAGATTATCCATCTGTCAGTCATTATGTGGTGATGGTGTGGCCAGTTCCCTCAGCCCTGGTGTTGGTGCATGTTCTCCAGTCAAGCTGGACTGAGAACTGTAACCAGTAATCGTAAGAGAAAATAAACCCCTTATTCCCTTAAGCCTTTTGATAGTCATTTATCAGCAACCATGCAGGCGAACTGCAACAATGTCTTTTGTCAGTTTTACAAAATTCTGTTATCATTTCAAGCATGACTTCTGTCTTGCCAGTGCTTATGAGACAGATAAATATAAGTTAACCCTTTCATGCACACCTCTACCTTCCCTTTCGAATCCTCCTTTCCTTTGTGCACCATGCTGGTATTGTACTTGTCTGCGATCATTTCCCAGTCAAGTCCTTTTAGTCTAGGAAATTGCGATAGTTCTGTTTACATGTCTATTTGCCTAAATTCTGGGCTGCTAACATACCTGTGTAAATGTCACTTCTTGTATATACAGGTGTTTTCATAAGAAAATTGAATTTGAATCTAGATTCAGTGAAGTGGACAGTTCTATGCATTGTGGACTGTTATCATCCAGTTACTTAAGGATCTGAAAATAAGCACAAATACTCCCAGGAAAGTTGGAGTTATCCTTTGCCTTCCAGTTATCCCTATGCCTTCACACTGCCAGAGTGTGAATTAGAACACTGCTCTTTCCCTTCCTTCAGTGCTCCTGGCTCTCAAATTTTCTGGTACTACCTAGAATGCATGGCAGTGACTCAAGCTCCTAGACTAGCAGCATGCAGAGGGCATATGGTAGTAGGTCTCTGATCCCATAGTCTCATGGAGTAACAATACCTTATAATAAATCACTTGCATATTATCATATGCAAGATATACATATATATCATTTATGTTCCTCTGAAGAATCTAACTAATGCAAACAAGGATATCCCTATTCTAAACATTATGATCTCATGTTGAAGCTGTTAGATTCACTAACTTATGCTGTATTCTTTCAGTTCTAAAGTTTATAAATCTATTTTCTACATAGCCTATGTCATTTAAATGTATCCATTTCCTATAAACATTCTTATTGTGTTTCGTTTTATATCCTTAGCCCTCACAAACATATGTTTCATTTTATCGGGTATCTGTTTATGTACCTATGTGTGTATATTTATAGCAATTTATTTATATATTTATACAATTCTAACCCAGGAGGTTCATAGATTTGCAGTCGTCTATAATGTCTTCTTGCTCTCACTCATTTTTCATGTTTTCCTAAGTCTATTCAAGGCTAGGTTTGATATTTTATTTTGAAAGTCATTTGTATTCATTACTGAGAATGAAAAACAAATCTCAGTCATGTCTTAAGAGTCCTGTCAGTGCTGCCAGTGTACTAGCACTTCACAGAAAGAATCCCAGCTGCCACAGACCATCCCAGTCGCCATGAATGTCAAGGTTGAGAAGCCGCAGCAGCCCTCAGGCCATGCCTTGATTTCAACCTCTATCAAACCCAGCATAGGGAAAGATGGTCATATGGCCTAATACATGAAAAAAAAGATCTCAGCAAGCCTTGTTCCATACCTATAATTCCAGTGATTTGGGAGGTCAAGGAAAGGAGGACGCCAAGTTCAAAGTCTGCCTGAGATAACCGTTTAAGACTGAATAATATTGGCTGAATAATATTTCATTTGATATGAATGTCACATTTTTATATCAGTTTAGTACTCCACTGATAATTTTGATTTCTTTCAACTGTAGGTTATCATGAATAATGTTACTGTGAAGAAGTCCATGCAGACAAGGCCTTGATGGTTTTACCTTCAATTTGGAAAGGTGTCTAACAAGAAGGAACATTTCAAGATTTTGTAAAACTACCATACTGTTTCCAACAGTGCCTCACCAATTTGCATCTTTATCAACAGTACACAGGACTTTCAATTTCCTTGTATCCTCACCAACAAATGTTTAGTGTGACTATGGGAATAGGAAGTCAATTTGTTGGGTGTGTGATGATCCTACACTGTGATATTGATTTGGATTATTCTATTAGTGAAGTCAAACAGCTTTCCCTATTTTTGATCATGTATATACTGTCTTTTGGGAGAAATCAAGTATTTTGAACAGTTTTAAGTGGATTGGATTTTTTGTTGTTCTTTAGTTGTAGTTCTTCCCCTATTCAGGATATTAACTCTTTGTCAGACATATGATGTGGTAATATTTTCTCCCATATCATATGCTGCCATTTCACTTTCTTGGCAAAGCCTTTGAAACAAGTTTTTAACTTTTCTGTAGTCCCATTTGCCTGATTTTGCTTTATCTCTGGGTTCTTAGTCTTTTTAGGGTAACATTTTCTGTATGATGTGAAATTTCAACTCAATTCTTTCCATGTAGTTTTATTGAAGGCACTATCCTTCTCTCATCAAGTGGGATTAACACCTTTGTGAAGATCACTTGACCATATGGACAAGGATTTGATTCTGGACTATATGCTGTACCCTCTTAGAATATTTGTCTTTCTTTGTGCCCATATATTGTGATTATTGTAGCTTTACAATGTGATTTAAAATCGGAAGGTAGCAGGAGTCTTCCAAATTTCACCTTTCTATTTTTTTTTATTTTGAAGATTTTTTTGACTGCCTCTCTGTGTTCTATTTCAGTCAAATAAACACTTTTCTGGCAGTTATTTTAAATTCTTTGTCAAGTCCCCCACAGACCAGGGTTTCTTTAAGGGCAGCTTCTGGTGTATGGAGATTGAACCTTCTTAATGTATAAGAAAACCATCACCAAAGAACTGAAGGTTCAGCTCCCTCTGTAACCTTCCCCTACCTCTTTTTCTCCCCAGATACCTGCATGTAGGCCTACAGTTCTTAAATTCTAGTCTCTGCTTCCAATTCTTAACCGGTTCCCTTCCACCTTCCAAGTAAAGCAAAACAGCGACTAGTTTATCATATAGCTATTTCATGAACCAGAATACTATGTCCACAGTTCTGTGGTCCTAATACAGGGATCTAGTGTTCAGATTTGTTCCAACTTGCTCTACACTGTGTAGAATTAGGGACATAAAGGGCAATGCTCTGAGAATTTTCCTACCCCCTTCACTGCAGTTCTTTCTTGTTTTCATGTAGTCTGTTTTGTGGAGTCTAAGTTCACCTCTATGCTTCTCAAAGCTCTTGGAATTCATGCATTATTGTGTCTGGGACTGGAAGTGGAATCCCTGCAGAGTTTTTGACTACCATAGTACTAATGAAACCCACTTTGGGAACTATAAATATTTGACATTTGGTACCTATATAGCTAGATGCTTTGTTTATTTCCTATATAATATGAATCTAAATTTGAGATAAAAACCAAACCATGCAAGCATTATGAGCCCACATTGTTTGTACGTTAAGAATGAGAAACTGCCCTTTTCACCCCACCCCGCTCCACCAGTCGGGACACGCGCGCGGTCCAGCCGGGCCTCACCCCGCGCCTTAGGACCCCAGGTCAGCCCACAGGGACCTGGCTCCGACTCCCACCATCCAGCCAGAGCCGCGAGGGGGCCAAGGGACGAGGAGGACCTCCCCCTGCGCCCGGGCCCCGCCCCAGCTGCCCTCGGGTTAATTAGCTCCACGCCGACGCGCCCATCCTCCCTTTTCACTCCACCCGGCTCCGCGAGTAGGGACGTGCGCACGCGGTCCAGCCGGGCCTCACCCTGCGCCCTAGGACCCCAGGTCAGCCCACAGAGACCCGGCTCGACTCCCACCATTCAGCCGGAGCCGCGCGGGGGCCGAGGGACGAGGAGGACCTCCCCCTGCGCCCGGGGCCCCGCCCCAGCTGCCCTCGGGTTAAATAGCTCCACGCCAACGCGCCAATCGTCCCTTTTCACCCCACCCCGCTCCACCGGTTGGGACATGCGCGCGGTCCAGCCGGGCCTCACCTCGCGCCCTAGGTAAGTCCCCATTCGGGCCCGCCCACCAGGACCCCAGGCCAAATAATTCAGTTTAGTGAAATTGAGAGATCTTAAGAGTTAAAATGACAATGCCAAAGTCAAAGTGCAAATCCATGAGAAGCAACACTCAAGTAAACAAATTTCCCACTGAAGAAATTAATCCCATAATGTTAGACTCCAACAAGAACAAACCTGCGGAAAAAGGCCAAGAAAGCCTCACCCAGGATAAGGTCTTTCAAAATATGATCATTACCGTGTTCAATACTATGAAAGAGGAAATCCGGGAGGAATTACATAATCGAATCAATCGCTTTGAAGAGGAACACAACAGACGTCTGGAGGAGTTGAGAAAAACAGTGCAAGAAACAAAAAGTGGCATAGAGCAGTTAAAACAAATTCAAGCAGAGTTTAAAACTGAGCTAAAAAACAAGTTATCTTCAACCCAGAACGCCACAGAGAGTCTTATCGACAGAACTAACGAAGCAGAAAACAGAATTTCAGACCTTGAAGATAAAGTGAGAGTATTAACCAGCTCAATGGAAGAGGTTGTTAAAGCCAAAAAGATACTTGAGAGAAATATCCAAGAGATATGGGACACCCTGAAGAAGCCTAACATGCGTATTCATGGAATACCAGAGCAAGAATCTCAAAATACCACCCCTGAGGAAATTTTTCAAACGATCATCAAGGAAAACTTTCCTCATCTAAAAAAAGAGAGGCCCATTCATATACAAGAGGCATTCCGCACCCCAAACAGATACGACCAAAATAGAAGCACGCCGCGGCAAATAATAGTTAAAACGCTCCACATTCAAGATACAGAACTGGTGCTGAGAGCTTCAAAGGAGAAAAAACAAGTCACTTTTAAAGGTAAACCTATTAAAATAACAAATGACTTCTCAGTCGAAACAGTAAAAGCAAGAAGAGCTTGGAGAGACATACTTCAAGTATTGAATGAGCAAAAATGTCAACCCAGGCTGATTTACCCTGCAAAACTATCAGTCATGATCGAGGGAGAAAGAAAAAACTTTCCAGCACGAAGACAACTTGAAGGGATACATGTCCACCAAACCAGGCCTTCAAAAAATGCTAGAAATGATACTCAAGCATGAAGAAAAAAACAGGCATATCCAGGAGAACAGAAGGCAAGTATAACACCATTAAAAGCGAAGCAATATACTTATAAAAGCTACTAAACATAATAAATGTCTGGAATTAACAATAGTTTCTCCATTATAACACTAAATGTTAATGGACTTAATTCACCGATCAAGAGACACAGATTACAAACTTGGATTAAAAATCACAATCCATCAATCTGCTGCCTGCAGGAAATCCATCTCACCACAAAAGATAGGCACGCTCTAAAAATAAAAGGCTGGTCAACAATTCTACAAGCTAATGGAAGCAGAAAACAGGCAGGGGTAGCCATTATGCTATCAGACAAAGTGGATTTCAAACCGAAGAAAATTATAAGAGACACGGATGGATACTACATTTTAGTCACAGGTACAATTCACCAGGAAGACTTCACAATACTGAACATATATGCACCCAATACGGGCCCCTCCACATTCATTAAGAAAACCCTACAGCGTCTAAAGCAGGAAATCAACCCCCAAACCATAATTCTTGGGGACTTCAACACCGCCCTCTCAACATGGGATAGATCAACAGGTCAAAAGCTTAACAGAGACACTTTGGAATTTAATCAAACCCTGAAAGAAATGGACCTTACAGATCTCTATCGAACTTTTCACCCACGCACCAAAGAATACACATTTTTCTCAGCAGCACACGGAACTTTCTCCAAAATAGATCACATATTGGGCCACAAAACGAATCTACACATATACAAAAAAGTTGAAATTCTAACCTGTGCCCTATCAGACCACCACGGCCTAAAGCTGGACATCCACAACACATCAAACAAGAGAAAATACACTAACTCCTGGAAACTTAACACTATGATGCTGAATGAGAACTGGATTCAGGAAGAAATTAAAAAGGAAATTCAAGATTTCCTGAAAGTGAATGATAATGAAAATACAACCTACCAAAATCTCTGGGACACAATGAAAGCTGTTCTAAGAGGTAAGTTCATAGCTCTTAATGCCTACGTCAAAAAAATGGAAACATCAGAAATAAACAACAATGCAGCTTAAAGCTTTAGAGAAACTAGAGCAATCTGATCCCAAAAGCAGTAGAAGAGAAGAGATTAGCAAAATAAGGGGAGAAATATCTGAAATCGAGACTAAGAAAACGATAGAAAAAATCAACCAATCAAAAAGCTGGTTCTTTGAAAAAATCAACAAGATTGATACACCCCTAGCTAAATTAACCAAAAGCAAGAGAGAGAAAACCCAAATTAACAAAATTAGAAATGAACATGGAGTTATCACTACTGATACCCAAGAAATCCAGAGAATTATAACATCATATTTCAAAAACTTATACTCTGTGAAGTTTGACAACACAAAAGAGATGGATGAATTTCTAAGTAAACACAACTTACCTAAATTGAATCAGGAAGTTGTGAATTATTTAAATAGTCCTATAACATATAAGGAAATTGAGGAAGTAATCTCGAATCTTCCCACCAAAAAATGTCCTGGACCAAATGGATTCAGCACAGAGTTCTACCAAACATTTAAGGAGTTAATAACACCAATACTCCTTAAACTGTTCCATCAAATAGCAAAGGAAGGAACACTACCAAATTCCTTCTATGAAGCTAATATTGTTTTAATCCCAAAACCTAATAAAGATTCACTTAAAAAAGAAAACTATAGGCCGATCTCCCTGATGAACACAGACGCAAAGATTCTCAACAAAGTCTTAGCAAATCGGATTCAAAAACATATTAAAAAGATCATTCATGGGGACCAAGTAGGCTTCATCCCCGGCACACAAAGTTGGTTCAACATACGCAAATCAATAAATGTAATTCATCATGTAAACCAGTCCAAAGTCCAAGACCACATGATACTCTCGATAGATGCAGAAAAAGCTTTTGACAAGATCCAACAGCCTTTTATGATCAAAACGCTAGAGACAGTGGGAATGGAAGGAACCTTAATCAATATAATAAAAGCTATATACAACAAGCCCACAGCAAGGATTATGCTCAATGGGGAACAATTGGAATCATTCCCACTTCGATCAGGAACTAGACAAGGCTGTCCACTCTCACCACTTCTATTCAATATTGTACTTGAAGTCTTAGCTGAAGCCATAAGACAAGAAATGGACATAAGAGGGATTCAAATCGGCAAGGAAGAAGTCAAGCTATCCCTATTTGCAGATGACATGATCTTATACCTGAGTGATCCCAAAAACTCCACCAGGAAGCTCCTGGAACTAATTGAGAAGTTCAGCAGGGTGGCAGGATACAAAATAAATGTGCAAAAATCAGAGGCCTTCCTATATGCCCAGAATGAAAGAAGTGAAAAAGCCTTGAGAGAAACCATACCATTTACTATAGCCCCTAAAAAAATGAAATACCTTGGTATAAACCTAACTAAGGAGGTAAAAGACCTTTACAATGAAAACTTTAAAACCCTAAAGAAAGAAATAGCAGAAGACACCAGAAGGTGGAAAGACCTCCCTTGTTCCTGGATTGGCAGAATCAACATCGTAAAAATGACCATCCTACCAAAGGCAATATACAGATTCAATGCTATACAAATCAAAATCCCAAAGCAATTCTTCAAAGAAGTTGACCAAACAATCTCAAAGTTCATATGGAGGCACAAAAGACCCAGGATAGCAAAAACAATCCTGAGTAACAAAAACACAGCTGGAGGTATTACCATACCAAACCTAAGTCTATACTACAAATCCATAGTTATAAAGACAGCCTGGTACTGGCTCCAAAATAGACACACAGATCAATGGATAAGGATTGAAGACCCAGATATAAGCCCACAAAGTTACAGCCATTTGGTCTTTGACAAAGGGGCCCAAAGAATCCAATGGAAAAAGAACAGCATCCTCAACAAATGGTGCTGGCAAAACTGGATCTCCACATGCAGAAGATTAAAGCTGGACCCGTACTTGTCACCATGTACAAGACTTAATTCCAAATGGATCAGGGACCTTGATATCAGGCCACAGACTTTAAAAACCATAGTTGAAAGGATAGGGAACTCCCTCGAGCTGATTGGGCTAGGCCAACAGTTCCTAAACAGACATCCAATGGCACAGTCACTGCTACCAACTCTCAACAGTTGGGATCTTGTAAAATTAAAGAGCTTCTGTTCAGATAAAGAGATTGTCACACGAGCTTAAAGGCAACCCACAGAATGGGAGAAAATCTTCACTAACCACATATCTGACAGAGCTCTACTGTCCAGAGTGCACAAAGAACTTAGAAAACTAAACTCCAAGGAAAACACTGGCCCAATTAAAAAATGGGCCCTGGAACTTCAAAGAAACTTTACCAGGGATGAAATTAAAATGTCTAACAAATATCTTAAAAAATGCTCCACTTCCTTAGCCATCAGGGAAATGCAAATCAAAACTTCCCTGAGATATCATCTCACCCCGGTCAGGATGGCAAAAACCCATAATACAAACAATGACAAATGCTGGAGAGGATGTGGAGAGAGGGGAACTCTCCTACATTGTTAGTGGGAATGCAGGCTCATACAGCCACTCTGGCGAGCCGTCTGGAGATTCTTAAAGAAATTAAAGATTGAAATGCCATATGACCCTGCTATCCCACTTTTGGGAATAACCCCCCATGCAGCAGAGGTTCGCCTCGATAGCACAAGCTCGACCATGTTCATAGCAGCACTGTTTACAATAGCAAAGTCATGGAATCAACCCAAATGTCCAACAGTTGACGAGTGGATAAGGAAAAGGTGGTACATCTATACAATGGAGTACTACTCAGCCATCAAAAATGATGAATTACTGGAATTTGCTGGGAAATGGATGTCATTAGAAACAATTATATTAAGTGAAGTATCCCAAACCCAGAAAATTAAGCGCCGTATGTACTCCCTAATAGGTGGCTCCTAGTAGCAACCTCACCCAGCCCACATTGAGACACTCAAAAGTAAACTTATGTAACACAGTAATTGCAAGGATTATGAACAAGAGAGATGGGGTAGGAGGGCCACACCAGAAACAAGGAGAGAGGGGACCATGTTACAGCAGAGAAAATAGGCCTCCATCAAGGTCTGCAAGTAAGTAATGAGAAACCTGGTTAAGTTCACAATAAAGGACTCTCTGGGAATTGGGGGGGAGAGACTGGGGGAGGGGGAGGGGGAGGAGGGAGTTCGGGGGGGGGGGAGAGGGGGGAGGAAGGGAACTGGTAAAAAATTTTTAAATGTATAATTAAATTTTTAATAAAAAAAAAGAATGAGAAACTCTGGTACTCAGGCACATGTAATCAATGGGTTTCATTAGATGAAACTATATGGGCCACACATGCGAAAAGACTTGAAAATAGGAGGGAAAGAAGATTTGAAATGGGAAGAGAAGTGGTGGTAAGCTTGGGGATTAAGATGGGGAAAAAAGTATCATAAATTCATTATAATCGTGTACTAAACACTAAAAAATAAAAAAGTGTGGGCTGGAGAGGTGGCTCAAGGGTTAAGCCTCTGCCTTGCAGGCGGAAGGTCCTGAGTTTGGATCCTAGACCCCACTCATAGACGTGGGGCGGAAGCGGGGGCGGCCTGCGTTTCTGGTCCTGGTAGGGTGGAGCCTGTGAATCCCGAGGCAGAGTAAACAAGAAGGTCCATGGTGGTTCCCGAATTCGTCCGTGGTTCTACACACACACACACACACACACACACACACACACACACACACACACTTGAATAAAAATTAAAAAATATAAAAAAATAAAAAAGTGGAAGAAAAAAATATATAAATAGTGTAAAACTTGGAAGTGGGTCTGTCTGGCAACAGGTGGGAGTCCAGTGCCCCATGAGCATAGAAGCAGCGCGGCACTTGTGTGGTGGCAGGAGACTTCACCGTCTCCTGTCTGTGCTTGGCTTTATTTGCCAGTTCCATTGACTTCTTGGTACACTTTCCTGCAAAGGAGGCCACAGTAGTGTCCAGGTAAGGATGGCCTCAGCAGGCAGGGAAGATGAAGGGCAGCCAAATTTAAATGTGACACCACACAATATTAAACAGTTGAAGAGATGGAACCAGGTCATCTTTCCAGTCTGTTATCATGCCAAGTTCTACAAGGATGTGCTGGAGTTTAGTAAGATAACAAAACTGATCTATTGCAATGATACAGCAGTAGGTGTAAGTGTGTGTGCTACAGGAACCAGAATAGAACCAGAAGAAATTTTACATCTTGACACTAAGATGCCTTATACCTTACTGAAGACCCAGAATAGGAGCTAAAATGTCAAACCATGTCCTAAACATTCGTAAGGAAGATGGTACGTTTGACAACATCAATTTGCATGTCCAGATCAGGAAGGAGTAAGCAATTAACTTCTATAGAAAATCTGCCTTTGAGATTATTGAGACAAATAACTACTATAAAATGATAAAATATGCAGATGCTCACATGCTTCAGAAAAACCTCCAAGTCCCTTCTGGTCAGAATGCTAATGTGCACAAGACAGACAACTCAACAAATTAAAAATGAACTTTTTTTGCATTTGCTGATACATCTACTGTAATAAGCTAGAGCCTGTAGATGCCCATGTGCTCGTTTTTCCTCCTTTCCTTTAATATTTTCAAGGGATTCTTTTTTTAATTTTTTATTATTATTTATTCAATTGTGCGTGTATGCGTATGTGCGAGTGTGTGTATGTGTAGAACCACGGACGAATTCGAGAACCACCATGGACGCCTCCACCTCCTCCTTGTTTACTCTGCCCCTGGGATTCACAGGCTCCGCCCTACCAGGGCCAGAAACACAGGCCACCCCCCGCTTCCGCCTGGCGTCTATACGTGGGGTCTTAGGATCCCAACTCAGGACCTTCCCCCTACAAGGCAGAGACTTGACCCCTGAGCCACCTCTCCGGCCCCTTCAAGGGATTCTTAAAAAGAAGGTGAGTCTGTGTAGTTTCACAATTAAGATGTCTGGTCCCAAAAATTTGGGTGTCAGATGATTTCAAATTTTAACTGATTTTTTTTTAATATTCTGCTTTCATATTGAAGGGCAGAGCCTACAATATTGTTTACTTGAAAAAAAACAGAAACAGTAACAATATGTTGTTTTCTAATTCTGTAGACAAGTTTAGTGTGTTTGTGGTACTTTGGATTTTTGAAGACTAACTGTGGGATGCTAAATCTATAGGCATTCAGAGCATTTTTTTTAAAATTTTTTTATTATTATTATTATTTATTCAACTGTGCACATGTGCGTGTGTATGTGCACGCGCGTGTGTGTCTGTGTGTGTCTGTGTATGTGTAGAACCACGGACGAATTCGCGAACCACCATGGACGCCTCCACCTCCTTCTGCCCCGGGATTCACAGGCTCCGCCCTACCAGGACCAGAAGCGCAGGCCGCCCCCGCTTCCGCCTGGCGTCTATACGTGGGATCTGGGATCCGAACTCGGGACCTTCCGCCTGCAAGGCGGAGGCTTAACCCCTGAGCCACCTCTCCAGCCCCAGAGCATTTTTAAGAGTTGAACCATTGTTATCATTGGAAGAAATACTAAGTTTATTTAGGTCTTAAAAACTTTTTTTCTCTACTTATTGTGAGGCAATTTGGGTAGGTAGTGTTATACTTTGGTCAAAGTTTTTGAGTTAAATAGTTTTTCTGTTAATGAATGTGTTTATTTGTTAGCAGATTTGCTTTACCTGCTATAAGTCTTGTTACTAGCAGCATTAATTTGTAGAGTCTGGGATGGCAAGAGTTTTTTAAGCATCCCAGATAGAGATATGGCCATTACCTAACCTAAAGAAGTTTGTTATGTTATGGAACTTGCTATACATGATCAATTTATTACAACTACTTTAAGGCCTGAACTGCTTGAATCAGCTGACAAACTCTATGGTGTAAAATTCAGAAGTAAGCTTAGACACGTTGATGTGATCACAGCAGAGGTGGCCAAAGATTCAGTAGAAGATATTGCACACAGTTAATTGAAAAATAATGCCTACTGTGTTGGAAGATTTGTATAGTAATATGGTCCTTATAACCAGGAACTACAAAATTAGTAAGTTTCTGGACAGTATACAGTCTCTTTATGTTTCTGTCTTTGTATATTATAGTCTATAATGCTATATTTCTATTTACAGTTTAGGAATTTTATTTCCTACATAGCTTTTTGTAAACTGTTCTCCCATTTTAAATATTTTGAAACAAAGTTTGAAAAAGTTTTGCTGTGATTAATTTTTCCTCCTGTTTTTTCTTTGAGTAATCTCAATGATAGTCTAAGCTTAAAATGGAGTTATGTCCTTGTAAGTTGAGACCATTAAATAGACCTAAATTAGGTGTTTTCTTTTGGACATTAAAAAAAGGCATGAAAAGTTTAGATGGACTTATGGCACAAAAAGTGTGTTTAATGTCAGACAATACAGGTTATGAGTGTTACTACTGAGCATTTGGTGATATGTGAAAGAATTTCTGTATAGAATTTTTGAAAACAACAAAACTATGCTATTGCTTATCTACTGGAGAACATCCCAGATTTGCTTACACTCTGTGCCTACAATATCAAGCTTAAAGATTGAAATAAGATGAATCATTAAACTAATTGTTTCTATTCTTGGAAAGGTAGAATTATAAAGTGTTCACACAAGTATCACTGTGATTTCCTACTCACAGGTTTTGTGTATGTCAGATCATTTTCAGGCACATAGGGAGTAGCTTTGACAGGTTGTTAACTTTGTAATAAGAAAGAAATACTTTCCTCCCATTTTTCCCATCTCTGATACTTAGAATTTTTTAGATTGTGAGTAATCATCCACGATTCAGAAAATATTCTGGCTATATGATAATGAACAGAGCTTATGTTTTCTGTCCTTTGACTCTTAAAGGGAGATTTGCAGCATATTTACTCTCATGTAAAATTGTGGCATAAAGTATCGTTTCCAAATACATTAAATGACAAAATTATTTCACAATATGCTTGTATATTCTAAAATCTTAAGCTTTTCTTTGAGAATGTGAAAATGCAAAGTAAAGTGGACTTTAGTGATCTTATTGAGTACCAAGAAAAATATAAAAAAGAAACATGGTTAATAAAGGAATTCATAGTGTTCTAATCTTAAGGTAGTGAAAATGTAGGAAGACCATGTTGATTTCTTGGATATTAATTTCTCAAACAGCCGAAATCTAAACTTAGAAGCAAAGTTGGTATTAAGCACCTTTAGTTTCATGAATGAGCTTACTCTTGCCAAGAGAAAAGTGTTTAAATTACATAGCTCATAACTAACTTGAAGAAATCAGCTGTTTTGTACACTGCTAGATAGCAAAGATTTTGATAGACAAATGAGTTTTCTGAGATAACACTATTTTTATAATTATTTCATCTAGACTGCTAAGTAGTCGTATGAATATATTCTTAAATGTGGTTATTAAAAGCTGAATAGCTAAAATAAAATAAAATAAAATAAAAAAAGCTGAATAGCTGCTTCATGACAATTGAGTACATCCTATTTAAAGAAGAAAAAATAATGTTTGAATTGAATGTGTAGGTGCTCTATCATCATAATTTTGGTTTTCACACAAGTCAGTGATCTCAAGTGCGTGCACATCAAACTTGTGTTAAATAATTCCATCCACTTACAGAGGAGGAAGATGGACATTAGTTCACATTCTTATAAGTCAGTAGAGAGTAATGTCCTATGTTGAATTGGTTTTTGTTGTTTTTTTTGTTTTGGTTTTTGTTTTTGATAAACGTTTTAAAAATCTGAGATAAAAACAGTCTATTAACTGGAAGATTATATGCTATCATATTTTTCAGGATAGATACTTTTTACTGTGGAACAAAGTTCCTTCTGTATTGTATTTGCATTTAGATTCTAAAGAAAATCTATAGTCATATCTATGCAATATATAATTTACAAGTTTAGTTATCACTTGGTTTTAAAAAGAAGATTTGCAATATCAAATCAGTTTACTTATTAATTGAAAGTTCTCCAAAGAAAGAACTATTGGGAAACTGTGGTGTGCACTGGTAGAAAAGAAACTCCTTCAGTTTTTGGAAGAAATAACCTTAAAAAATACTTAAATGGCTGACCTTACTTGGTATAGCTGAAAACTAAACTTGACAATTTTAACATTGCTGTTACATCTGAAATAAAGTTATGTGATGTTTTGGTTGTAAAAAAAAAAGGGGGGGGGAGCTGGAGAGGTGGCTCAGGGGTTAAGCCTCTGCCTTACAGGCGGAAGGTCCTGAGTTCAGATCCCACACCCCATGTATAGATGCCGGGCGGAAGCGGAAGTGGTCTGCGTTTCTGGTCCTGGTAGGGCGGAGCCTGTTAATCCCGGGGCAGAGTAAACAAGGAGGAGGTGGAGGCGGTCCATGGTGGTTCCTAAATTCGCCCGTGGTTCTACACACACACAACACACACACGCACACACACGCACGATTGAATACATTTTAAAAAATTTTAATTAAAGAAAAGGGGGATGAGAAATGTGCCCAGCAGCATAGGTGAAGGACCAAATTATGGTTAAGACACCACTATGTAGCAGGGCTTTAATTTTCAGTCCTTCTCTATCCTTCAGAAATATGGACTTGTTTATCTGTCACTGGAGGAGACTGGAGTTTGGAATAATTTATCCATGTAATTGGTAAAGAAATTGGAGGAGGTGTGAGCTGGTCTTCATTCTTTTACCATACCATAAGTGATTTTGAATATTTGTTTTGTCTCCATCACAGAGAAAATTTCATAACAAAACCAAACAATTCCCTGGCTACTCCTGTGTCCCCTGTGCTGCATTCCCCCCACATTGCTTTTCTGCTGGTTTGAATAGTCTGACAGTCAGAGGCTCTTTCTATGGAAAAAAATTGCCTGTTGGTATTGCATTTGGCGTTTAACCATTTGTCTAGTTTGAAGAGCCACTGCTCACCTCAAAGAAGAAAACGGTCCCCTATTTTAAGAGTCAGTCTATGCTCTGACTTCCTACTTGCTAGGCACCAGCTCCCAGCTCTGCCACCTTGGCTGGTCCCACACTGCTGTTCTCCAGCCTGGTGTCTTGAAGCTCAGTGCTGTCTGCTCATGGAAGCCCCTCAGCCTGGGATCTCATCTTCCACTGGGATTTCAGGTAGTATTCCCAACCATAAGGAGCCGGACAAAGCCCTTGCACAGGGGGACATAGCCACCCCTCTGCTTTTCCTGCACTGCAGCACCAAGTGGTGTCTGGTTGGAAAAAGTAGCTGAGCCATTGATGAATGAAGGTACTGACTTTCTGAAACATGAAATTATAGCTTTTTTTCTTTTCTTTTTTTAACTTTTGTTTTCTCGAGAATGAGAACATGCAATTCTGTGATAACAAAGGAAGTCAGCAAGTGGCCAAGTGACAGTTCTCTGTCAGGATCCGCCTTTGGTACTTCATTCACCTGGTACCACTTGGGGGGGACAATGTTAGTGTTAATGAGGTCAGTTTCTTTTTTCCTTTTCTTTCATGGAGTCTCACTAGGGGTCCTGGCTGGCCTGGAGCTCATCGTGAAAGCAGGTTGGCCTTGAGCTTGCAGAGCTCTGCCCATTTCTTCCTTCCAGGTGCTGGGATACAACAGTGTGCCACCATGCTCAGTAGAAGGTTGTTTCTTTTGGCAGTTTACGGTAGCTTTTGAACATTCCAAAGTGGCCACTGGGCAAATCTTGGTAGGCAATATTACAGGACAGGGCTACTATGGCATCTCTGAGGGGCCACCTCAGGGTGGGCCTTCCCTTGTTCCCTGTGGCTTAGGGGCTTGACTCTGTGCCTTTGGAGTGGGTTGGGGGTCCTGTAGTGTCTGCTCCTATTGATTTGTCTGACAGCAAAGCTCCACACTGCACTCAGTCTTCCCCATTTCTTTTGAAGGACCAAGTTTTCATGGTACGTCTTGATTGTTTTCATAGTGTTCAAATCTGTATTTTTGTATGTAGAGGAAAATAATTTTCTCAACACTAATTGCTAATAAATATTGTATTAAACTGTCATGAAGACGTTCTTGTTTAATAAATGGATGTGTAAAAATGCAAAAAAAAAAGAGAGAGAATTTCATGATTGTGCTTTAGCAGGCCCCCAGGAAAGAAAGGAACTGATGTTGTTGCCATCCATGTATAGAAAAATAAAAAAACAGAGGCATCGAAAGAAGGGAGAGGGCAAGATGAGGATGGGTTTATTTCCAGCCTAGTTCAGGTGAGCCCACTGTTTGTGGTAGGGCTTCCAATTCTGATTTATTCAGAGTATTATCAGAGGATTGAGAAACTTTTCCAGAAAAGGAAGATCCCACTGATTATTACACATGGGTACCTTGGGTAGCAAATAAGGGATGTCCATCTGAAAAAGAGGTGTGACTGATGTTTGCTGCTTTGAGTTCTGAACTTCTCTATTGGTGTTTTAATAAAAGGATAAATTATTATCTAATGTAGATTCTGGCAAAGATAAGGCACTCTTCCTTGATGTTTAGCTTGTGCTTTTATAATAATAACCCGTATTTCTCAATGCCTTACAAAAAATATTTATTTTGATAACACACAAACTTAGCTGCAATGTGAAAATCCTCATATTTCCACATGCATGGGTAAGTACAGAAGTGCACAGGTATGTATGTGATTGCACACAAATGAAAACACTGGCATGTGACACCACTCAGAACCCCAATGATAGCTTGATTGATCATATTAGATTGCACAAAGCATTTCATAAGACACATAAAGCGCCCTAGCTTCCAAAGGGATAGAGAATGGAGGTAAAGAACATAGGAAAGCCAAGTAAATGCCCTACATCGTAAAAAGGATCTGAAAGCTTATAAAATACCTGAATGCTTTAAAACCACATTAAGCACTTTGGACAGGAACCATTTTGCAATTTCAAAAACAGGAATTGAACAGGCAAAGCCCATACTGGGCTCTTAGGTCAAGAGGGACATGTAGTCCAGATGTCCAGCAGGCAGTGAACCAGAGTTGGAAGGCCGGGGTGACAAAGAAGGGCTGGAAAGCTGCAGTCCTCTCTCTCCAGAAGGACCTGCAAAGGCCAGAACCATATGATATTCACGTTACTGCTCAGTTGTGCCCCCCCCAATTTCTTTGTGTCCCACACAATCTAAAATTGGCCCCTGGGGTGAGCGAACAGACCTGTTCCTGTCTGAATTCCATGTCTGGGCTTGGCTCCACCATCCCTCCATCACAGCCACCAATCCCTTTTGGTCCAGCCTGGATATAATATTCCCTGTGTCATGGAAGTTCTCCATTCCTTTACCACCCAGTTGCTACTCTAGCCTCTATATCACCTCCCTGTCAGACCTCTGTACTCAGCAATCTCTCCAGCTTCATTCAGCATGTTCAGTTCCAGCATTTCCATCCTGTGTGACCTCCCACTCACACAAGTTCCAGTTGGAATTTTTACTCACCAATGACCCCACTTCCTTGGCAGTCTCCCCATCAGAGTAACACTACTCTGATCTCTTGAATCCTTTCCTCCCTGGGTGAACCATTGGGATCCTTCACTGGCAAATTACCATAGGCAGGGAAGGCACCCAGGCTCCACCTCCACAGGAAAAACTTCCTGAAGTGAGTGTCATGATCTCCTCCCATTTGACTCTTTATCACTTTCCGAAGCCAACCCAGTGGACTAGGGATATAACCCTGTCCTGGGAGTAGTGACACTCAGCTCTATTCCACTTGTTATGCTGCCTGCCATCACACAGTACCTTGCCACCTACTAGGTCTCAGTCTACTTCTTTCATCACATCAGGGCGCTGGCCCTTTGCTGTTGCACAAAAATTCTTGATAACCTAAAGATTCACTGAGCGTCCCCCAAATGCCAGCTCCCAAGTCAAACTAAGGAACCTGAGCACCTGGCCCCAGGCGGCTGAAACCACCAGCTCTGGTTTCCCAAGTACAAAACTTCCCACCTCCCAAGTATTCCCAGATACCTGGCCTGCCACCAAGCTGGCGTCGGGACTGAGAAGAATTTTTCAAAGCCAGCAGAGCTTCAGCAGCCTCCAGCATCTCCTGCCACTCCACAGCAGTAGGATCCAAAGCCTGGTTAGAAGGACCAGCGCCCTGCATGGAAAGGGTGGGAGAAATGAAGACCCTGACATGATAATAGACTCTCCATAGCAAAGGACTCTCTAGAACCCAGACTCTCTCAAACCCTTCTCCCCCAGCCTTCTGCTGTTTCTATCCACTAAGTGTGTTGCTCCCAGTGTTCTGAATCCCACTTCTTTGCAAGGACCTGTGGCTGCAGTAGAAGAGGCTCATTGATGGCACAGGGTGGAATGATCTGGCTTGAGCACCTGAAATCAAGAAGAGGAGAGGCCAGGTGATTAAAACCTCTGGTGGGAAGTTACCTCTAATAGACAAAGAGGGGCACTTTTTTGCAATATATAAATGTGGGAATCCAAATGACTGACTGAACATTAATCCCTCTGCTTTAAGTAAGCCACTCCTCTCAGTCTGTTTTCCTTTCTCTTTTCTCTCTGAAACAATTGTTTGTACCAGCTTTTCCCTTCCAATCCAACAGTGAAGATGATGAGGACTCATAGGTATCTGTGCTTTTATATGTAAAACACCTGGAGAGATGTGAATACTGTATCTTTTCAAGGTCTGGCCTTTGGTTCTTTTTGGCCCACTCCTCACTGGTCATGAACGACAAGACTGGTCCATCTCTAGCTTCTTTGCTGGCTTTGAACCTTCTGCTGGACCTCTGTGGCTCACCCCATCATGATCCCAGGTTTCACTAAGGCCTCCTATTTTATTTAGTTGCTGCAAAGTGAATTAACAGGCCCCACCCACTGAAGGCCTATGTGACTGTTCATCTTTTTAATGCTATAGAGATAGAATACTTTCACCAGCTGGGAAATGGAGTTTTGAAAAATAGTCCCTTGTTCAAACTCTCCTGGACAAGAATTATCAAAGCTGAGAAAAACCTGGCCTTGCCTTATAGACTAAGGTGCTGCCTTCTCCTTCCCCTATCTCTTCCTTTTTCCTATACTCATTCTGCTCCAGATTCCCACCCCAACACACACACAGCATTGAATACAAGGTTGGAAACCCAGTAACAATACATTCCTTATTATTTGCCTTACTCACATGCTTGCCATGGCAGAGGACCCATGGGCCTCTCCAGAAAGAGATGCTGCTGCCTGCTGTCCCATGGACACCGAAGTATGGGGCACAGACGATGGTTCTGGAGGCTGGCTGAGCAGCAGAGGCCCCTGGAGGCCATCCTGAAGAGGAAAAAAACAGATCAAAATCAAGTATGCAGCTGTCCAGGGAGAAAGGAATCCAATCAGAAAGCTGAAGGTCTTGAAGACCATTTACTCTCACCTTTTGCTTTGCTTCCAAGGATACTGAGGCCCACTGAGAGGTGAGCTTTTTCCAATGTCAGAAAAGAAGTTGGTAATGGGGTTGGATAGGGAAACTGTGTCTTTGGGACACATTGGAAAGGGTCTGGAAATGGCCGATGGAAGCATCCCCTATGGACAGCAGACTTTCCTTACCTCCTGGGTTGTTGCACAGGCCTGGGCCTGAAGCTGGTGCACAGTGTTCTTCCCAGCTGTAAAAGAGCAGGCAGAGCTTGGTCGAGCTTTCCTTCCCTATCAGTTGCCTTTCTAAAATGCTCTGCATGTGTACTGAGGTCTCATGTCACCATGGATCTTTTCAAACCCATCCCCATCTCTCCTCCCTATAAACACTTGGCAGCAAACAGATGTTTTGTAATGGAGCTGCCAAAGTTCAGGAAGTTCTTGCCCAAGGTCACAGTGCAATTCAATGATGATACTAAGGACAGTATTATCTATCTTCCTCCACCCAAATGCAGGCACCCTTTCTGGTGGGAGGCACTTACAGCGAACTCCTTCTTCCACAGACAACTTCTTGACAGGAGTATGGGATTTAGAAGCAGAAGCCATAGTCCTTTTCTGTCCTGGAGTAGAGCGTCTCTTTACCTGTGTAATTTTCTCCTTCTTTGAGGCACTCACAGCAGGGAAGTCCCTGGACAGTTCCCTAAAGTAGGGAATTGAAGATATGGTATTAGTTACATACAGAAGCATGATCCCTCTCCTTGCCAGGTAATGTACTCGGGAAAAGACAACACAATTTTGATGCCCTCAAAACTAAGAGAGACAAAGAGATATAAATGCTTTACACTACTGATTTTTGGGTGGTACCAGGCATAACAACCTATAAGTCTTTAGGAGTCAAGTTGAATCTCCTGTTGTACTAGTCATCATAATTGACTGAGGACACCCCTGATGAACAAAATACTAATCTCTAAACTTATAGCTACACCAGCAAAAAGTAGGTGTGAAGACACTTTGTAATTTGTGTCTATTTCTCCAAGACAAAAAGGGCATCTCATCTTGTCAGGTTAGCATACTACCATCTGAATTCATTCTAATTACTTAAAAGTTCCAATATTCACATATTTTGCATATTGATGTGTAGGGGGGAGTGTGACTGAGTGCATGAATGTTTGGAGAGGCCCACTTAAGTGCCATAAGTTGACACTAAGCGTCTTCTTCCATTGCTCTCCTCTTGATTATTAAGGCTCGGTCTCCCACTGAACCCAGAGCTCAACAATTAGCTAGGCTAACTAACCAGACTGCCCTTGGGGATTAATTATTATCTTTGCCTCCTGAGTGCTCAGATTACAGGCAGCCCACTTTTTACATGGGTTCTGGCTATCCAACTCCCATCCTCATTCATGAAGGGACAGCATTTTTTTCCACAGAACCAGTGCTTGGTAATGGATATTTTTCATACACTGTTGGAATTCAAACATTAGAATTTCACATCGGAGCTTTACATCTATATTGATCTAATACTCGTCATGCTGTCTCCAAGTATTTTTCATGTAAGTAGTATTGACAGTATAAAATGAATGAATGGGTTAGAGCTCCTCTAATTTTTTTCAAAATATTCTTGTTATGGCACAATATTTTTTCTTTAAATTACTATTACTTACTAATAACAGCATCTAAGGCTAAAATTTACTTTATAAGAGTATTTTTGAATTATACATCAAAATTTTAAAACTTTAATGGCTTTTCATACTAAAAAATATTGTTGAGGGTAATTAAAAGCCTAAGTAATGTGTGATAGGCTAGGCCCGTTAATTACATGAACATTCTCTGGTAGTTGATCTATAGTTTCACCATAACCGTGGGTAAAAGGAATAGTCCTTTCTCAAAGTTCTATGGTTACTCATAGGACTTAGAAGAGGAGGACAAAGATGGAGGGATTAAACTTAACAAAATAAATGATTATTATACAAAGGGATGCTGTTCCCCACAACACTGTAAAAACTTAGGACACCTGGGCTTGCTGTGCACACTGTGGAGGGGAGTGTCTTGCTGCTGCCAAAGTAAGACTTTGGCTTTGGAAGTCAAAGATTTAGAGGGTCTAACTGTGGACACCCAGAAGGATGTTCAACCCCCAAAGCAGCAGCAGCCAATGATGTATATATATGGAGAATGTCACACAGAAAATGAAATAAAATTCAGGGATCCAATCAGATGCAGAGAATGTGTATACAGAATAATATATAAGAAAAGGGCTAAAAGATTGGTCTTTTTTGATGCTTGATGAAGCATGGGAAGTCAGAAGCCCTTCACTGTGTTTTTATTTGCTCCATTAATGTTTCTTCTTATTGTATAGTTTTTGGTTTAGCATACTTTTCCGTGTAACTGTACACATTTTATTTTAGAATGAGATTATACTTTAGTACTTCGTATAAAGAAATTTTGGTTTATTATGTATTATGTATTTAATTTATTGTATGAATAATCTGAGACACGATGAAGAATTAAAATTGCTCTGTTCTTTCTGGTCCTAGCTTCCAACATGACCAAGAAGGAACAACGTGTGAGCCAATAAAGGCCACAGTCATGTGCAGCCGGTTTGCTACACAAACTATGCACAGCTCGTGCCCAAGGATAAGGCCATAAGAAGTTATTCATTCGGATTATCATAGAGGCCACAGCCTTCAGAGACAATTTTGAAGCCAGTGTCTTTGACGCTTATGTTCTCCCCCAAGCTCTATGTGAAGCTGCATTACTGTGTGAGCTGTGCCATTCATAGTAAGGCATGGATCTCTTGAAGGCAGGAAAGACTGAACCCCCCCACCCTGATTTAGACCTTCCGTTGCTGCTCCATAACCTCCACCAAAGCCCATGTGAAGAGTTGGATTCTTGAAAATGAAAGACGAAGCCATCTTCTGGGAAAATAACAAAGTGGAAATTTAAAAAAAATTACTCTCTGAAACCACACTTTTAACCAAAGCCTTATGTGAAATGCAGATTCCTCAAGTCCTCTGATGAAGTAAGTTTCTGGGGATCCACTCCTTTGTCACCAGCTGTTCATAGGCTGTAATATAATTCACTCAGATATCGTCATTGTATTTGTCAGTGTGAAATTATGAAAAACTCAAAAGCAATAGATGAAATCACAAATAAATAGATACATAAAGAGATTGCTGAGGAGATAAGAACACAAGTTGTTGGGCCCGTGATATGACTCAGCACAAAACACCTGTCCTAAAACCCAATGGTCTGAGTTCCCTCCCAGGATGCCCAACCCACGCTGAGGAAGGTAACAAAAGTTCTCTGACCTCCACACGCCAAGCACGTGTTCTTGCTCAAATGTTTAAAACAAAAACAAGAAAACAAAACTTAGGACAGAATATCCGGGTCATTGAACACAATACAAAATCGATACACACGAAGGATAATTGCAACACTGAAAAAAATGTTTTTCAGTAAAAAAAATCAAACAAACAAACGGCAAGGAGCGTCCAAATGCCTCGCAAACAGCAACTCGCACGGGTGCAAGCTGCTAAATTTCAAAACCAGGAAGCAGTCTGGGCCCTCGCCCTCCACCGAGCACATTTCTGAAACCCTGCAAGCCCCTAGACGACTTTCCCCATGCACCAGATGCTAGGCGAAACGGGGCAGACATTCTCACGGCCCTCGACCAGCCGAAGCTTCCGAGAAGAAAACCAGAGGAGGTCTTGGAGCCCGGGTGGCTTGCCGAGCACCTGCTCCAGGCCTCCATCCATCGTCTATGAGGCCTGTGTCTCGTGCGCGCCTGCAGACTCCTTCTCCTCCAGACTGCACCGGGCGAAGGCAGAGGCCAAGAGCAGTGGAGTCCGTGGAAAGTCCACCCCAGGGCAACTCACCTTTTGCCCAAAGGCTTCTGCTTTCGTGGGTCAGCCATCGGGACGTGGGTTCGGCTGCTAGCGTGGCTGGAGGGAAGGTGGAATGGCCAAGAAGCACGGAGCTCGGAGCTCTGAGCTCGGAGGGGTGGGAGTAAGACTCAGGAACTGAGTGAACGCCACCCACCAGAAATGTATCCACTGCCTGTGCAGAATGTACTGGCTGTGGGAGGGAGAAACGATGCGCAGGGGCAAGAGGGGCGTGGGGGCGTGGAGGGGGCGGGCTGTGGCCTCTGCTCTCAGCACTGTGTACGACTCCACAGTCCTCTTCAAGGAAGTCCTGAGGACCAATCCTGGCACATCACAGCATCCTGCCAAGCATGTTCTTCACTTCCTTCTTCCCGCCTCCTCAAGCGGGGAGTCTAACATCCCCCAATTGTCTGAACACCCAGAAGGAGACTGAGGATTGGTCAGAGCAAGTAACGGCTCTAAATTTCAAAACCAGAAAGCAGGCTGGGCCCTCGCCTCCACCAAGCACATTTCTGAAACCCTCCAAGCCCCCAGACGACTTTGCACAAAATTTCTGTGACCCCACAGAGAACTTGAGCAATGACCTGGACATCCCAGGCAGGCTGCTCTTACAAGGCGGTCTCGAAGTACCAGACCCCGGGAGCTTGCGCACTGGCGAGCAGGTGCTCCGTGAGAGCGCTGGGCCAGCGCTGCCTCTCCGACTGTTCACTCCCGGGGCCCCTTTTTCTGCAACCCGCAGAACCCAGCTCATGCCTCAGTTCCCCAGGGAGCTGAAAGCCCCGCTTGTCTTTAGGCATTTTCTTTCTCAGGAGACGTCAGATAATCTGCAACTGAGACCCGCAGGAACCTCAAGCACGTGGCCGTGGGCAATGACTCAGGGCTTCTACCCGAGGCCTCTGCTTTCCCATGGATCTCTCCCTTGGTGCTTGAGCTGAAATAAATGCTGGCTTGTTTGACTGCGTTGACTTCTTGATGGCTGCTTCCCAAGACAATACCTCAGATGCACTGGGGGGAGGGTGTCAGCTTCAGTGGCAGTGTGGGAACAGTGACAGAGTGGGGTTCCTCGTCCTTAGTCCTGGAAGACCATTCATCGTCTTCTTGGAAGAAATGGTGCTTGATCCTCTGGTCCTTGTAGCAACGTGCAGAAACCAGTCAACAGGAAATGGCCTACACAAACAGCTCTGACCCCCCACCCCGTTGAGCACTCCTACGCAGACTCGGAGCAAGAATAGCATGCCTTTCCCTGGGCAGTGTACACAGGTTTCATAGCTAAGAAATTCCGGTTAATGTTCAGAGAGGGGAAAGCGGTGAAGGCACATACAGGAAAAATCTGTAGGTCCCATGAAAGATCTTTAGTGCTCACACACAGCTCCCAGATACCCCAGCTCTCCATGAGACAGAACCCCTCCAGGAGAGAACCTTGTTAACAACGGGGCCTGTTTCTCTCCAGATGATAAGTATTTCATGCCTTCTTTCGGTGGCCTTGAAATGTATTACAAGACAGATTACTTGGGACAAGGCTGCAAGCCATGGTGTGCACCGGTTGGTGGACTCTAACTTCACATGAAAGAGGCCCTGTCAGAAATTGAAACTCCAAGGACTGACAGGCCTATGAGATGTGCTTTTAGTATCAAGAGCCTACTACTACATAGGAGCACAAAATTATTATTCCTTTTAAGTTATATTCTCTTCTGCCAAAGTACCAGGGGGACAATGAGCATGCCTAGGTACTGAAATTCGTTGTTTTTTCTTGCCGAGAGGGCCAGAGTCCTCTCAGCAGAGCAGGTGGGTTTCAGGCAAGGAGCAGGATTCCAAATCCTAAGCTTTTTTTATTTCTGAACAGCAGCCAAGGCAAGATTCACTGGTGCAATCAAGTGAAGCTCCTATTAGTTACATTGCTCAAGGCACTGAAAGTAATTGGCCAAAGCAACTGAAGGGAAGAGGAAACTATTTCAGCTTGCATTTCAAGAATGCGGAGCATCGTGATGGGCATTCAAGGCATGAGCTCATGGACACAGGAGCAGGCAGCTGAGACTGCTCACGCCTCTGAAGACCAGGGGGCACAGAACAAGACTGCTGGCACTGCTTTCCAAATTTTCATTCGGTCTGAGACACAAGCCATGGATGCTGGAGCCCACATTCAGGGTGGGTCTTCCCTCCTCACACAGACACTTCTGAAAACCACTCTCGCTTACACCTCTGTGTGTGTCTTCTGGGTCAGGTCAATTGAAAATGAACCATTATAAAGCTGTCAGTTAATTGCATTGAAATTTTCCTGCAGCGCTTGTGATGACTCAGGCAACACCTGTCCCCACTAGTCCCCTCTCTCCTGAGTGGGCTGTTAGACACACGGGATACTCAGCTCCACGTCACTGCTTCTCAGAAATTCATTAACACCTTATGTCCAGGACTCAGGTCTACTCTAAAAAAGAAGGGGTTCTAACTCCCAGGAGCCAGAAACTATGTGACTAGAGCTTGTGCCCTTGTTCATTTTATGCCTGAGAGAGAGAGAGAGAGAGAGAGAGAGAGAGAGAGAGAGAGAGAGAGGCTGTATTTGCCAAAACAATCTGGTGAAATTTGGTCCAACTCAGCAAGCCACACTTGAAACTCAGAGGCGATGGTGGTTGGCTTGGCACAGCTGGTTCTGGCTGTGAGGAGCCTTGGCTTGGATTCCTCTCCCCAGAAACAGGCCCACATGCCCAGTTTTGCCCAATTGCAATCTAATTATGTCTACAGCTGAGCAATCGGTCCACTGCCCACCCTATACTGACTGGCACTGCCCAGCACTGTGCATCATCTTCTGAAAGTGTACCTCTGCCCCTAACCTCACCTCTCAATGCATTCCCCTACCTCCATTCTTTTAGACTTTGATGGACAAGCATACCTCCTGCCTCTCCCTTTCCACATGGACTCTCAACCTCATAGTAGAAGACATTCTTGGCTATATCTCTCCACCTTACTACACACGGGGGATTCTTTGCACACTCTAGTGGAGAGTACTATCCTGTTCTCCTGTTGGGCCCTGAGCTCTAATCAAGACACGTGGCAAATGTTTGTGTCTTCATTGTGTTCATTATTTAAGATAATGTATCTACTATAGAATGAAATGAAGATCAGATAGAGCCAAAGACATGACACCTTAGGCAAAGCCCTTGTCTTACATGGAACCTAAGTTCAATAATAGGAATTCATGTGAGAGCTTAATGTGGTGGAGGGAATCTTTCTCCCTGTTCTTCCAACTATGAGATGGGAACCTCACACAGGAAAAGCAGCAGGAAGGTCATCGGTCACCCATTTATGAAATGTACTGTATAGCTACAGAAACAACAAAAGAAACAAGGTGGAAGACAGGAACCAACTACCAAAAGCTTTACCCTGATCTCCATATGGGTTCGATAACAAGCATGCATCCACACAAGTGTGTATGTGAGTGAGTACATACACACACACACACATACACACATACACAAACACAGAGAGAGACATAGAGAGAGAGATACAGAAAAAGAATAAAGAATTTAAAATAAATAGCCAATTTTTTAAATTGTATGTATTGAATGTGTAAATAGCAAGATGATTTTTCTCTGTTAGGCATTATGAAATGACTGCCATGATCAAACTAAATAACTCACCTGCCACCTCAAAGACATGATTTTTTTGATGGTGAAAACACTTAGAATTTCTCTCTTTGTACAGTTCAAGTATACAATGAACTCAAGCAAACAATAGAATAATATGAGTGTATGTGATGTGTGTGTGTTGATTTATATCTGTGTGGTATATATTTAAAAAGTTACCTGCAAGCAATATGCAATGTTTATAAAAGATGATTAAAGATACATGCCATATGCAAATCCACACCTGCATATGTTGCAATGTATGATGACCACGGAGCATATTATGTTCCAATAATTCCTCTCATGAATACAATTTTGTGCCCTGTCACCAGCAACTTCTTATTTGCCTTCACACTCAGTAGTCCCTGGCATCTTCCCATAGTCCCTGGCAATCACTGTTACATGTGTTCCTTCCCTTGAGAGGGGTTGTTTCTTATTTTGCAAAGGAGTAAAACAATTCAGTGTTTGTCTTTATATTTCTGACTCATTACACAAAGCACATTTTCATCTAGGTTATTGCAAATGATATAAAAATGATGGTATTGCCAAGATTTCTGGAATTTTGTGGTTAGTAGTGTTCCATTCATTGTGTGTAAGGCTGTATGCATATGTTCATGTGTATATGGAGAGAGGACATTTTATTTCGGTAATACCAAGGGCTGAGTACAGGGCCTTGCATTTCAGCAGTCACCACTTTATCACTGACGTGTACCCCAACCATTTCTATTAAGAGAAAAATATTTTTGTCTCTATTTTACTGTGTTGCCCCAGACTTACATAAACTCAGTCTGCAGCATGGCAAGCCTTGAACTTGCTATCTTCATGCCTCAGGCTCCCAAGCAGTTGGACTTACAGACATGAACAACCAGGTGCACTTCTAATCTCCAACTATTCATCCCTGACAGGCTGTTTGACTATGTGCCTTATTCAGCATTTGTGGTAATGTATTGAATGCAGGAGTGCAGCCATCTCTTGGCATCATTGATTACCTTCCTGTTGTGTATATAACCTAAAAAGGTCTTACTGAAATATATGACAAAATATGTAATTTTAATTTTTTAGAACACATGCATGTGGTTTCTTTAGTTGTTGTGCAAATTCACAGTTCTGATAACCAAGTATGAGAGTTCACTTTATGCCTCCCTTTCACTAATTTGTCGTGTGTGTGTGTTTGTGTGTGTGTGTCTGTGTATGTGTGTCAGAGGGCACTTGAGTTTGTGGGGCTGTGGAAGCCCAAGAGTGTCACCAGGAATCACCCCCTAGATTGCTGTACCTCTTTATTACTTTTCTATGGGGTTTCCCAGGCCCATCTTCCAGAAGTACAGTCTACTACCATTTCTTCCTGGCATTTTACATGAGCTCCAGGATCCAAACTCAGTTGCTGGCAAATCTGCTCCTGGTCTCCATATCTCCTGACCTGCTGAACACCATTCTGCTCAGCAAACCAACAGTTAGGACACTATTGTAATACCTCCTTGTGTGGGATTTGTAGAAGGCAAGCTCTCACGAGGAAGAGGAACATTTGGTGTCCACAGTTGAAGCTGGGATCAGTCTTGCCAGTTTCATGTGGTTGTGTGAGGAGTGAGGGAAGCAGTGCGAATATCACTGCAATTGAAACGTATCCTCGAAGATGACAAAAAAGAGTCACATTTGCAACATACACAGAATTTCAGTGGAGCAAGTGAAGAAACACTTAATTGGCAGCAAACAAAAAGAAAATAAACAAACAACTTGAGTAGTCTATTTATAGAAATTAAATGGCCAATACACAGGAGTAGGAGTCACAAATCAAAAACGAAAAATAAAATTCATACCCTTCTGTTCCAACCGAGTACTGACAAATGTCAAAACTGTATTCATACCAGTGAGGTATCATATACAGAAGCTGTATGTTGGTATCGTGAACTCCTGCACTTTTTCTGACTTTGGAATGGCATTCAGTGAGGATTACTCTATTTTAAAATATATGTGCTATGACACATCTCATAGTTCTTTCCTCCTCCTGTCACAGGTCATAACCTGGATCAAGGCGGCAAAAATTGCATGTTGACATATGCCTATGATCTAAGCACTAGAGATGCAGAAGTTATAAGATTGTCAGTTAAAGGTCATCTTTGGCTGCATAGCCTGCACAGGCTGCACACACACACACACACACACACACACACACACACACACTCACTCACTCACACAAACCAAGCAGACCTGTGCTTCCAACACCAAAGTCCTGGGTTTCATTCGTAAGCCTTAACGCAATTGTTCTATTTCCATAACCTTTCACATGATGAGGTACTCTCCAGGTTAGCACCCTGGAGAGTTCCCCACAGCTAAGTAAGATTCAGGAATTACAGCTAAAAGTTAATCTTCTGTTAGATACTGCTAACAAGGGTTTTTTTCCCCCTTTCTTTTTTTAATTCACAAGTTATTTTTTATATTTGTTTATATATTTGTTTATATATTTGTTTTTATATGTGTTTAATGTATTAATTTATGGTGTGTGTGTGTGTGTGTGTGTGTGTGTGTGTGTGTGTGTGTGTGTATCAGAGGGCACTGCTTGTTCCTGTGGAGGACCAAGGGTGACTTGGGAACCATCCTGGATTGCTTCTACTTCCTCTTTGCTTCACTCTGGGATTTCCTAGGCTAGGCTCCGCCCATCAGGGCCAGAAGTTCAGGCTGCTGCTTTTTCGGCCTGGTGTTTTTTTTCTATTTTTTTTTAAATTTTTTATTATTATTATTATTATTTATTCAACTGTGCGCACGCGCGCGTGTATGTGCGCACACGCGCGTGTGTGTGTCTGTCTGTGTATGTGTAGAACCACGGACGAATTCGCAAACCTCCACCACCTTCTGCCCCGGGATTCACAGGCTCCGCCCTACCAGAACCAGAAGCGCAGGCCGCCCCCACTTCAGCCTGGCGTCTATACGTGGGATCTGGGATCCGAACTCAGGACCTTCCGCCTACAAGGCGGAGGCTTAACCCCTGAGCCACCTCTCCAGCCCTCGGCCTGGTGTTTTTATGTGGGACCTGGGATCCAAATTCCAGACCTTCTGTTTGCCAGGCACAGTCTTAATTAACCCTTGAACCATCTCTGCAGCCTCCGTTTCTCTTGTTATGTATCTTCACTCTATTAAATGGTTTCTTTGCCTGAAAAGAGAGTTTAATTTCCTTCAGCCCCATTTTGTCAACTGTTGGAATTATTTAATAAATGACTGGAGTCCTTTTCACATATTCTGTTTCTGTGCCTATAACTTCCTTCCAGCAGTTTGAGAGATTAGATCTTACTTTGTGGCCTTTGATGCATTTGGAATTGCTTTTTGTATGGAGTAAAAGATAAGGATCTATTGCATTCTTTACAAATAGAAATTGACATTTTAAGCAAAATAAGCCAGTCTCAGATGGACAAATAATACATGAAATCTCGGGGCTGGAGAGGTGGCTCAGGGGTTAAGCCTCTGCCTTGCAGGCGGAAGGTCCTGAATTCAGATCCTAGATCCCACGTATAGACGCCAGGCAGAAGGGGGGCAGCCTGCGCTTCTGGTTCTGGTAGGGCGGAGCCTGTGACTCCTGGGGCAGAGTAAACAAGGAGGTGGAGGCGGTCCATGGGGGTTCCCGAATTCGCCTGTGGTTCTACACACACACACACAATTGAATAAATAATTATAAAAAAATTAAAAAAAAAACATGAAATCTCACTTGAAGATCCTAAGTTTTATACAGATGCACGGAATGATATGTATACATATGATGTGAAAGTGACGTGAACTGTGCGAGTGAAGAGGGTTAATTGGAGGCAGATGAGATAAAGGGGTCAGAGTAATGAGGTTGGGAGGTTGGGGAACACATATTTATTTATATGAAAAATCATGAAGTCAAGCACTACATTCAATGAATGAACATCAGTAAAAAATTACAGATGTAAAACATATAGTAGCACATTGGATATACAAAGCAAAAAACAATTTCAGCTAGGGTCCTCAGGGTCTTTTGGGAGACAGATTTCTGCTTCTGCTTCCATCTAGTGCCCCCTTGGCCTTCACTGATGAACTGAAGAAAAACCTACAGGTTGATTACAGATCATTACTGGACCTAGGACTCTAGTCATGAGGACCTTATGGGGAATTTTGGACATAACACACCGGGTTCCTGTCTCCTCCATGAGTTTGTTGACACGAGGAAGAGGAAGCTGGGACCTGGAAAGATACACTTAGTTTGAGCTTCACTAAAGCTAACCGCTGACAACGCATGCTTTCTGTAAGGCGTTTAGTCACAGTCTCTTGGTACAGTGAGTTGAGGGTAGAGCCCAAGGTAGAAGGTAGTCAAAGGAGAATAGAAGAGACAAAGAAACAAAGAGGAACCTCAGTGAGGCATATCAGTGTTTAAAAGAGTGAGGAGGATGCATGAGTTCTTGGACAGTCCCTGCTCATATGTGGAAAGGGTAGTGGAGATATAGACTCAAGGATGGAACATTGCAAAGGAGACAGGACTTCTGCCTCTTGTCACCAAGGAGAAAGAGATCTCCTGGCCTCTGACAATAAGCCCCATCGGGGTTGGGTTTGTGTGTGTGTGTGAGAGAGAGAGAAAGAGAGAGAAGGAGAGAGAGAGAGAAAGAGAGAGAGAGAGAGAGAAAGAGAGAGAGAGAGAAAGAGAGAGAGAGAAAGAGAGAGAGAGAGAGAAAGAGAAAGAGAAAGAGAGTAAAAGAGGGCACTGTGTATGCCTGGGGAGGTCCAAGGTTGGCTTCAGGAATCATCCTGGATGGCTCTACCTCCTTATTGCTTTCCTCTGAGTTTTCCCAGGCTCTGCCTTCCAGGACTGGAGCATTAGGCCTTAGTGGCCATTTTTTTGCTGGGTATTGTTATGTGGGATCTGGGGATCCAAACTCAGGTCCTTTTGCTTGCAAGGCAAAGGCTTTGACTCCTGAGCCATCTCTCCAGCCCTTTTCAGACACCACATGCAATTTACATTACTGGAAAGTCCTGAAAGTCTCAGCACCCTGCTCCAGTTGAGGCATGACCTTCCTGTGTGAACAAAGTTGTGTCTCCATGCCCATGTGTATCCATTCACACATCTCTATGTAACCTCAAGGGAGGGCATAGTAAGAACCCCAGTGCTGAGTCCCATTTCTCTTAGTCGATGTGTCTGATACTGGTCCCCAGAAGATTTAGGCCCATGCAAGTCACTTCTTCCTGTATCTATGAATCTAGATCTGGGCCTACTGTGCCCACAGGAACTCCTTGATTCTTGGTGAATTCCTGGTGAATGAGAGCAATGATGACAGGATGACCTAAAGAGACTTTCTCTCTCTCCCTGATGAAGAGTGCTCAGCTCAGGAAACCATGCCCTTGATTCTTTTTCTGTCCTTTCCTTTTTTCTGTAAGAGTCTTATGCTCATTCCATTGGCAATAGCCATGGGAGATACTTGCTACCCCCAGGCAGATAGAGAAAATAGTCTCCCGATGACCACTGGCTCCCAGTGATGAAACTCCTGTGGAATCCACTTGACCTAAGGGCATGCTTCTCAACAGCAGAATGCGGCAGAGCCAAGTTGTGTGATATAGGTTGCGAAATGATCATACCTTCCATCTAGAGGGCATACTTCCTCTCTCCAGCACTTTCTGCAAGGTTGCCAGGCAGAGAAAGCCTATCTGGAAAGGAGCTGGTGACACTTTCTCTCCACCTGCCAGAACAATACTGAGTCCTACCGCCTGTGTCCCATTAGAAAGTGGACTCTTATAAGCAGCAGTTCTTCTTCAGTCAAGCCTTAGGAGGCACCATTGTCCCTAGATGGACACTTTTATTTCAGTCTGGTATGGGGTGTTGGGGGGGTTGACAAACCATGAAACACACACTGGGTCTCTCATCCACAAAACTAGGACGTGAGAACTACTTGTTTCTGCAACCTGTTGCTTGATGTAGAGGGAGGGTGCTGTGCATCATAACGTTCAAGACATCAGGAACGTCTGGGTGCTGAGGACTACTGGCAAGCATCAGAGGCTCGGTTCAGATGCACAGGGCATATCGCAGGTACTTGGAACTGCAGGGTGTGCCTAAATTTTCAGCAGACTCAAAGTCCAAGTTTCAGTGCTAGGCATTGAGTGTCTCTGAACGAATGGCTTGAATTCTCTAGCCTCAATTTCTGTAAAATTCAACTGACAGTGTACCTGAGGCCTATTGGGAAATAAGCATCATTTTCTGCAGCTTGCATGATGTGACTAGAAGCTCCTAGGTCCTGAGATTTTGGAAGGCCCTCTACCATTGTAGCTGATGTAGGATCCAGCACCCTCATCTTGGGAGCACACACACACACACACACACACACACACACACATACACACACACACACTGACTCCCAGAGGGTTCTGGTGCTCAAAAGGTAACTGCAGACAAAAGATCTTTCCAGGAGCTACCACAATGCCTTTGTTGTCCTGGAAAGGAGGCAGATCAGAGAGGATACTTTTCGACATAATTGTACTGTAAGGTCCACAGCCTTATCAGAGGTCAGAAGGAAACCATCCGGCTTAGACAAAGGACTAAATGCTTCCCTTTCTGCCCCTGCTCCCCTTTCTCCCTCCCTTGGCCTTGCTGCTTCCTCCCACTTTCCTTGCCTACTGTTGTCCCACGTCCTCATTGGCTTCCTGAGTCTCAGCTGCCTGATCCTCACATGCTGCCTCAATGCCTGGCCTTTTGTCTTGCATTCACAAGTGTTGGAAGGCCAGACCCTCCTTATGGAGTTCCGCTGCTGGGACAGATAAAGCCCTATCAGTGCCCTAGTTACAGTCCATCCCCAGCTCCCCAGGACACAGAGGAGAGGACCAGGGTCCTGCCATCCTGGGAACTGCTCACATGGGCATTGTTCCAACCGCTCCATCCCGGGCCAGGAGGAGGTTTATTAACAAGGCCCAATTAGACTCCCGACTGAAGGACTGGTTTGGAATTCTCATAAGATTATGGAACTTGCTGTTTATTACAACTACCTTTAGGCCTGAACGGCTTAAGTCAGTTAACAAATTCTGTGGTTGTAAAATTCAGAAATAAGGGTAGTCATATTGATGTGATCACAGCAGAGATGACTAATGATTTTGTAGATGATACTACACAGAGGAAATTGAAAAATACCGTCTACTGTCTTAGAAAGTTTGTCGAGCAAAATGGTCCTCATAACCAGAACCTGCAAATTTGGTTAAGTTTTTGGATGGTAAGCGATCCTTTTATATTTGCTTTTGAATTTTATAAGGTTCTCTGCAATGTTACATTTCTATCTATACTTTCAGTATTTTATTTCCTAAGCTACATTTTATAAAGTATGCTTCTATTTTAAATCATTTGAAATAATAAAGTTTTGATTTTTTTTAAAAAAAAAAGGTTCAATGTATGCATAGGGAACCAGCCCAGGACACATTCCCGACCAGGCCCAGGCTTGTCCATCATCCACATCCAAATGAGCTGAGTCTGAAGAGACACTGTTTCATTCTACAAACCTAATTTCTGAACATCTGGCATCTGAGCCTGTCCTGAAGCCTTGGCTTTTTCCAGGGTATGTTTAAATTGGCCTTGGTTCCGAAAAGAGAACTTCCCTTCTGCTCTGCCCTGGGGCCTTTGCACTTGCCATTCCATTATAAGGCCTTTCACTTGTCCTCTGGGTATTTAATGCTCAAGGAGTAACTGTAGAAAAAGAGTTTCCAAGCATGTGGCTTTGAAGCATTTTTTTCTCCTGGAAGGAAGACACACCACAGTGGAAGGAGTGAAGGAGTCACCCAACAATGAAGAAAAGCCCTATCACCCAGGCAAGGAAGGAGCCAGCTATCCCGATTTCCCCCTCCGCACCTTCCCTTCTTCCCTGCCTTGCCCTTCCCGCATCGTCTTTCTCTCTTGCTTCCTTCCTCACTGATGTGCAACCTCTGGTAGGGCACTGCCAAGACTAACCCCACTTCAGACTCTGCTCTGCCTTCACGGTTTGGGACTAGTCAGTTCCTGGCTCTAGTTTGTGCACTAGATATTCACCTACAAATCGGTTTATGAGCACATGCGCACTAAAGCTCTGCGCACCTCTCCTCTGAGCCAGGATTACAGGCAACACTGTCCCTTTTATTTCTGCCAACATGAAAGACCCAGACTCCCTTGTCAGCAGAAGCTAGATGTTCCCTGTGTGTGGGTGGAGAGCAGCTCTCCTGGAGGGGCAGGAGGCTTGCTTTCTGATGTTCCAGACAGAGATGTGGGCTGGTCAAATGGATCTAGGGCAGGGTACAAGGTACTGCGTGGGACCAAAAGGGGGACAACTGGTACTTGAGTGGCCTGGGGCCAAGGGATGAAGGTCTGAAGCCCTCTTCCCCCTCCTTCCCTTTCAGGCCTTTGTCTGGGAGGGAATACTCCTCCAACCCATCAGATGACCAAGCGGGAGGCATGCATAGGCACGTAGCAAGAGAAAACAAGAGGCAATGTAGAGGTTTACTGCAGAGGACCCGGTGGCAAGGAGTCCTCCCATCTCTCTGGGCCCAGTCCATAGACAGAGAAAGGTCCAGAAGCCTTCGTGCCGCACCTGCCACAGGCAGAGTACACAGTCTTACTTCTGATAGATGTAGTTGAATGCCAGTGATTTGGGGGTCACGCCTGGCTGCCACGACTATGCTCTGGCTCTTATTGCCTCAAACAGTTCACAGGTCACTGGTTTCTGGATTTGGTCAGCTTCTGGCAAAGAAGAGATTGACCAGCTGCTCTCAGTCACAATCATTCTGCGATCTTACATCTCTGGACAGTGCTATTTCTACTCTGTGACCCCGAGCAAGCTGTAAGCCTTTCTGGGTTTCCCTTTCCCCATCTCTATAGTGAAGTCCTTCAGCAATCACCACATCTCTGTTTCCTCTGCCTAGTCTATGATTCCACAACTAAGGGGGCCAGCACACCATACACACAGCCCAGCTATAAACCCCACAAACTGTGCTGCCCTGGAGGGTATGTCTTCCATGGGACCCTCACTGTCAATTCCCTCCATCTGCTAGGAGACCACCTTTGCACACGCCTCTCGTCCTGTCCAAAGTTGTCACTTTTCATGATCCAGACCTACATCATAGGACTCAGTCACATCCGCCAGGGTAGGTCCTCAGGATATCATCTCCACTGAAGTTGTAAGGTAGACGTCACAAAGTCAAGCACAACCTGATCACGACCTACAAGGTTACTGACAGCTAGGACACAGACACAGTCTATTTCCCTCCTGAGGGGCCTCCCTCCAGAAACCTGGGATCATGTAATGCAGTGTCCCTGGGAAACACAAGGTGTGGTCCTGGTAGCCGTGTTGAACTCTATGAGTACACAGAACCAAGAAAAATCAGCCTGTTGATACACAGTTTACAGTCCCCCAACTTCCTGCCCTCCTGCTTCTACCCACACCAGGGCTTTTCCTTTCACCCTACTTCTCTGTCTAATTTCTGGCCTTGCTTTATTTCAGGAATTATAAGCTCTGGAAATCATCTCTGACTGCACCACGATCCCCAACACTGGCAAGTGTTCAAACTCAGCAAGTCTTCCCATGGCCCCTAAGAGCCCCCTAGCTCTCTGTGGCACTGCCTGTCCTGATCTCCCCAGCACAGGCCCTAGAGACCACCTCTGGGTATCGCATCCTGGGCTCTCAGTCCGTGTCAAGGATATATTTTCTCATTAGTTCTCCTACATCCCCAGACCAAGGCCAAGTACATAAGGGATCCACAACATCCAGGACAGTGCTGACGACAATGAATATCAGAAACAGAGATTACTGGAAAAAATAACCTTTAAGATAAAAGTGGATGCCTTTAAAAACGAACATAGAAACATTTCAAGGGAAAGCCAGGCAAGATTACAGGGGCTGGGTGTCTCCCATACAATGTGGGGAAAAGGATAAATCCAGTAGTAAGAAAAAGTGTGGCAAAATGGAAGGTATGTCTTTATAAAATAAAAAATACACCCCAATTAAATAGAGTACCCAAGATGGCACTGTCACAGAGAAAAACGTATAATCAAAATAAATTTCCCCAGCCATCACGCATTCGTGCTGCCTCCATTCGTCACAAGGTATTTGGGATTTAAATGTACACTGGGGTTTAAGAGAAACACGGCTTCTGTGAAACAAGGACACTTGAAATCTCAAACATTTTAAGGAAGGTAAACAGTCCTTGTTTGTGGATATTAGGAGTGCTAGCACATCGCAAGCACTATAGATAATGCAAATGATGAGGGCAGAGCTAACGTAAGCTGATGGGAAAAGTTCAACTTGTCTTCATAAAAAGTTAACAAATCTAGTGCCTTATACTAGACACACTAGGTACAGAGCGAGTCAATATTTTTGAGGCATCGAAAAGCAGAACTGTGTACATCCACGGGGGAACTAAGACATATGTACATGCATTGTTGCAGAATCCTTACAGACACACACTGAATTGATAGTACAGGACTACTGATGGCATAAGCTACACAAGGGCATATTCACTGGTCTGATATAGTTCCAATAGCTTTTGGGAAATTGGGTGCAAAGATTATGTATTCGAGTAAGGGCAAAATTTAAAATAAGCGATATGCCTGTATCTAGTGTGTGTGTTTTCAAAAGGAGCAGTTATCATTGGTAGTGATGATGAAAGGAGTTGCCCTGTGTCAGGGGCTTCAGAGAAACTGGTAGCCCGTCAGCAAGGCATTGTCCAGGGTTTCCCATGCACCTAATGCTTTCCCACATATAATTACCTGTAATTTATCCAGTCGAGTCTCAGGGTTGATGGAATCCAGCTGAACCCTCCTCGCCTCAACAGACACTCCCACTGAAAATATTAATACTCTCTGTTCTTAATACACATGATCATCTCAGCACTTTGTCAATCTGGGAACTGGTCCTTTAAGTACTTCTTGCTCTGAATCGCACCTGAAGTCCAAGAATCTCTTTCATGCTCTCATTGCCCTCCTATACATTCTGTACATCTTGGCTGCCCTTCCAGGCAGTGGCATGAGAAGGAAGCCCAGACAGAAAAGGAAGTCAACAACTTAGAGCAGGATCCTCAGCCGCATCCTGCGCTAGCCCCCAGGAGTAATCAGTCTGGCTACCCATGTGACCCCAGACTCTTTCCTTAGAAAACCCAAAGATTGATGAATTATACTCTGCTGCTAAGGCTGCATTAACAAAATACCAGAGGCTAGATGAGTGTAGCAACAACAGAAATTTATTTCTCATGGTCCTGCAGGCTGCGCTGGCGAATGCCGGTGTTTCCAGGCTTGGTTTCTTCAAAGCACTTTGTGCTTTGCCTCCTCCTCACCAGTCCTCAGATGGCATTCCATGAGGCGTGTGCGCATGCCCAGGAAGGCCTCTGGTGTCTCTTCAAATGAGGACACTGCTGTCAAGTTAGGATGCCACTAGAATGACTATATTCAGCATTAGTTCCACCCTAAAGATTCTAGCTCCAAAACCAGTGTGATCCGGGGCCAGGACTTCCATCTACAAATTGTCGGGATGTTGTGCGGGGGCCAGTCTACAACAGATGGTGAAGTTTTCTGTTTCTGTCTTTGACCTGCTGGTGTCCATGATTCCCTGCTATTCACAACACAGATACAGTTGTCAGTGCCTACAGAAAGTGACAGATACCACAAACCCCTCATTCTGCCCCAAGTAGCTAACTTCTAGACTCCAAAGTTACTAATGGGTTGGGCCGACAGCCCTCTACCACAGGCATCGCTGTGCCTCAAGCATCATCGCTGACATAAGGACCTGCAGACCAGGCTAAGCACACCCGACAACACCTCCGAAGGTAAGATCCTGCTCCATGGGTTTCAAGGATTGACCCCAGCTGCTGAGAAAATCCATTCAGAAATTACATCCTAAGGGGCTTGGTGTCTGCCTCAGACAGTCGTCTAGCCTTCTCCCGCCACCTGCTGGTGAATCAGGATGGCAATACAGACACAAAAGGAAACCTGGACCTTCATGGTGGACACTGGTCACTGGCCTTTCTCTCTCTTAGCATGGAGTTTTTCCTGGGGATGGGATGAAGCTGCGTCTTCAATGACACATTTTTGTTATATGAGGCTGAAAAGTGTGAGCTCAAATGACATGTGCATATTTGAGTTTTCCTTTCCTTTTGTCATTTTAATAGCAATTTAAATCTAGGGTTTTTTTTTTAAACACTTAAACACAACATACAAACCTGTTACGCTGACACAGATATTCATATAGAGAAAGAGAAATCACCCCTTCACTTGTTGGTGTGTGCCACCAACTCGTAAGTTTCCATGCTGTGGGTGGAAACCTCATTGAAGTCCTGCAGAGCAATAGGAGATATCGTGGACAAGGAAACCTCTCCGCTCCTAGAATAGGTTCTGAACCTTGGGCAAAACGTGTCCAGGAAAGTCATAAAACTCTGTTGTGCTCATTGGACTGCGGTATACATGAAATAAGCCCTCAAAACACAGGGCTCCAGGGAACCTCTCCCACGCTCCTCTCCAGGGTATGCCATGCGAGCACTACTCAGCTTCTAACCCTCACATTACAGGCCACCGATGACCTGACTGGCGGGTCGCACATACATTGTCACGGTCTTGGGGACTCCTTCTTCAATTCCAGAATCCTTATCTCCACCCCTCTACACTCTGGAGTGAAAGTTGCAGAACACAGGTGATGACTCAGCACCCGTGGTAGGTTGCAACTGGATGTGTGCACAAGATAAAAAGAAAACACCCTGCACCTCTCTCGACACCTGAAAGTTATAAAGGCCCTTCGCTCGCCACCCATTCCTGACAAATCATACTTCTGTACAAGCACAACTCGTAACCAACAAGATCTAACTATTAAATGTGTGCAGACGCCTGCGACAACCGTGTCTGTATGAGGAGCGTGACAGAATGTTTCAGCTTTGGGATACTGAGTGGTGTGCCTCAGACACAGAACTCTGACATACGAGGTGAAACCAGAACGGTCTCAGATATGTCAGGACTGTGAGAGACTGCTAGAGTCGGGGGACGAAACATTGTCCAACAACATGAATAAGGTGGCCCCAGACGGTAGCATGCTGAGGTTACGGTGTAGGTGCTCAATAAGCAGAAACCTAACTAGAGCTTTTTGGGGTGCCCAGAGGGAGAGGAAAAGAAAAGTGCTGTGTATGAGAGAGTGGAGAGGGGAGAAGACAGAGGCGGATAATGGGAATGGGAGTCAAGGAAAGGTGAAGGGAAAGGGAAAGAGACAGGGAGGGAGGAAAAGGTGAAGAACTCTTAGATAGGGTGGGAGTAAAAGACGGGGAGCTGAGCCAACAACACCCAGGAGAATTGTATCCACTGCTTGAGCAGATTGTCCTGGGCTGTAGGAGGGAAGGCAAGTGGGCAGGGTCGAAAGGGCACAGGGCACAGGGGCGTGGAACACAGTGGGGAAGGGCCTTGGGCTCTGCACGTCGCTCAGTGTGGAGCTCGGCCAGCCTCTTCAAGGAAGTCGTGGGCACCTCAGGCACAACGCACACTGCTGGCACATCGCACACTCGGGCAAGCATGATCTTCACTCCGTTCATTCCACCTCCTGAAGCAGTGAGTCTCATTTACCTCCATTAAATGGACCCCCTAGAGGGCAGGGGGGTTCTCTCTCCAGAGTAGGCCGTCCCACCGGTGTCCTGTGCACCTGACGGGGTGAACACGCCAGTAACTGAGGGAGGAAATGATGCTGGACCAAGAGGGACTGTTAGGACAAGGTCTGTGACCCTATTTTGCAGAATGCTAATTGCCGGCAGAAAGTCTCTGAGGAAGGATTTATTATCGTCTTCTGTGACCCCATGGAGAACTCGTTCAATGGCCCGAGAGAGTCCAGGGAGCCTGCTCTTACAAGAAGGTCTTGGAAGTCCCGGCTCCAGGGAATTCTGGCACATTTAATCAGGTTCTTCAGGTGAGGGCTCTGGGCTGGGCTGGCCGCTGCCTCTCACTGCTCACAGCTACTTCCAGCTGCCTCCCTTCTTCTGCCATCAACAGAACCCAGCCCACGCTTCAGTTCCCCAGGGAGCCAAAGGGTCCACTTGTCTTCCTCCTTTCTTTCTCAGGAGACGGTGCCAGATATTCTACAACTGAGACCTACCAGAGCCACAAGCATACGGCCGTGGGCAATGACCAAGGGCACCTGCTGCCCAAGGCCCCTGCTCTCCCATGGATCTCTCCCTTGGTGGTTGAGCTGAAATAAATGCTGGCTTGCTTGACTGTGTTGACTTCTTGATGGCTGCTTCCCTTTGCACAAGAAACCAACCACGGATGCACTGGGAGGGGGGTACCAGCTTCAGTGGTGGTGTGGAGGTCTTTAAGAGGGGGCAGTGTTGCATCTTCCTTAGTCCTTGCAGGGACAATGCTACTTGGTCCTCGCCTCTCCCTGCAAGGCAGAGAGTTCTCAACAGAGAATTTCCCACAGCAGGCAGCTCTGACCCACATGGGCGCTTGTGTGCAGGTTTGGGTAAAGAATAGCATGCCTCTCCTCCTGCAGCGCAGGCAGGCTTCCCATCTGAGCAACCCTGGTGTGTGTTCTATCGGGAGAGAAGAGGAGAGGGGCGCATTCGGGAAACACGTGTGGACCACATAATGGGAATTTGGGACTCAGAGACAGCTGCTAGTTACCCCAGACCTCAAAACAGAGCCCCTCAAAAAAAAACAACCTCGTCCCCAACTACAAATTGTCCTGTGTGATAAAAATGTCATGTCTTGTAATGATCTTCACACACACACACACACACACACACACACACACAATTTAAAAAACAAAGAAAAGAAAACTGGGCCAAAAGAATCAGAGGTAGGGGAATAACATCCTGTCCTTCCCCCAAAAATCAAATTAACCGTGGGTCTCATAGAGGTCTCTGGTCAAAGAGCTGGTTTTGTTTCCTTTCTTAATGGGAGCTTCTTCCCAGAGGGGAGTCCTCAGCTTTGTACTGGTGGAGAGATTGTTTCCACCTGCCCAGAGCATAACAACACTCTGGGGGGGCACTTACCCACAGCTGTTTAACCTCTTTCCTTCCTGCTCTATATGGCTTTTGATGTTTCTTTCCCATTAAGGTGGAAATAAATGTTTGTTAGGCTTTGCTTCATTACCTTTCCTGCACTTCAGAAAAGAAAAGAACTTCCTTTGGGTGGGGTATGTTGACTTGGAGATGGGAAGGCCATTAAGAGATTGGAAGGCTTTTAAGAGATCCGCAAGTGAATGGACCCTTGGTCTTGGTGATGGGACACTTGAGCTGGTCATTGTGCAGGTAAACACATTGTGGATCGTAGGCAGTGAATTACCTACAATGATGCTCCAGTTACCACGATGGCAGTAGAATGACAGAAGGAGGGAAAATACCATCTTCTAGAGAGTCTCCAGGCTGAGTGAATGTGGGGTCTTGGGATGCTTAAATTGATGTCCACATCCTCAGACCTCACACACTGTCCATTCACCTCAGACTGCGCATCTCCTATTGTGATCTCTTCACCCCACCAGCAGCAGTCCTTCCTTGATGGCGGTATAGGAGTGATTGAGGGAGGGTTTTCATACAATGTTGTCTGGTCCACATGTCCTGAGGGAGTCCCTGAGACTAGTACCAATGGGATTTTGCCTAAGGGCACAACGGGCTTGCAGAGTCCATCCACAAAATGCTGCTATCAAGCTTTAAGGGCCAAAGTTAAACCCAGGCCACTTCCCTATGATCCCACTCCTGCGGAGGATATTCTAAGTCATGGAAAATGCTGATCTTTCAAAAAGCACCCTGTATGCGCTAGCGAGATGGCTCAGGGGTTAAGCTTCTGCTTTGGGAGCAGAAGGTCCTGAGTTTGGATCCTGGATTCCACCTAAAATCACCAGGCCGAAATAGTGGAGGCCTGCCTGTCCTTTTGCACCTGGATGGCAAAGCCTGGGAAACTCCACAGCAAAGCAAAGAGAAGGTACCGCAATTCAGGGTGCTTCCCAAAGTCAATCTTGGTCCTCCACAGGCATACGCAAGTGCTTTCTGAAACACACGCATGTGCACATGCACACACAAAAAAAACAAAAATGAGAATTTGTAAATTTAAACAATGAAAACCACTCCATCCTGGTCCTTGCAATTTAACAAGGTGTGTTTCTTTAGATCCTGTCTTCTTTAAAAAAAAAAAAAAAACACAATGTAGGTTTAGAATAGGGTTGGGACCTCAATGTGGTGGCCTCAAGGCCCCTCCTGACTCTGATTCAGTGTAAGGTGGTTTTATCTCTCGCCTCTACCAACAGCTATTCCACAAAGTGAGGGATAACATACTGCCCGCTCTGGTTTGGCTGTTTTAATTTCCACAGGGTAACTATAGTCATACCAATGCCCTCACAATGCACAGAGGTCCCTTTTTCCTGGTCCTCAGGGGACAGCCTCTGCTCACTGCCCGGTCTCAATAGAAAACATCTGCTCTGCTGAGGGAATGCTTGTGCCTCCCCCTTCGCTCCTTAGAGCTGGTGCATGAACAAGATCTAAGGTATGCAGGTTACAACCCGCCAAGGAACCCGAGCCCAGGCTGGTTGGCACAGCTGCCCCAAGGTGCGTTTGCCCTGTGGAAAGTCTAAGAGCCAAGAGTTCCTGCTTTGCAATGAGTCATTTCCAGCTAAATGTGTTTGTCGAAACCTTAGAAGTCTACCAAGTGAAGAGCGTGGCTCCTATCGGCTTCCTTATCTCTCCAGTCTCCTGATTCTACCCTTTTGATTCTACGGAAAGATGTGGAGTCCTCCAGGTGCTGCACGTTCTGCCTACCTCCAGGGTTAGATGTCCACACCGAGGCGCTACCACCTGGATCATGTGCTCACCTCAGCCACATCTGGCTGCCACACCTGGCTGCCTGACTTAGATGAGAGCCCCAGCTAGACTATCACATACGGAGCAGAGGCCATGTCTGGCATATCTCACTGCTCCCATGCCCAGCACAGCGCCTCACATATGCAGAGGAGCCAGTACGTGTATGTTGAATAAATAAGTCCATGAACAAGGTGTCTAATTCATCACATTTTTATTTTCCCCGATGGTCCAGAGAAAACTAAGTCAGTAAATACAAGTACGTAGCAGTGGCTTCTCGTGTGTCACATGCCGACCGATGCTTTATCTTTGAGTGTTGGGAAAGGGCGTCATTGTGCTGCAAATTCCTCCAAGCTTTGAACACAGTTTTTTCCATTTAGTTACTCCATATTAATGTTCAGATATATAGTGACATTGTCACAATTTTAGATGGCATAGTAAATCTCTCCTAACACTGAAACAGAGAATAAAACTGAGCCTACCAGTGCCTCTCTAACTTAAACCTTAGACGTGCACATTTACTTTCCCGTCTGGAAAAGCAAGGTTTTTGAAAAGTCATTTAGGTATGACTTTGGCTTTGATTGATTTAGCACTGTTCATGCTGGGGGGCGGGGGAGTTCGGGGGGGGGTCTGTGTTGTCATCGTGTTCTGTGCTTCTGGGGCTGGAAGTCACTGCCTGGCACGTGAGAAAACCTCCTACCTCTCGGCTACATCCCCAGCCTCCATCACCTGGTGCCCATCACTTTGTGCTCACCCACTGCTCATCGACAGGTGAAAAGTTAACTACAAAGCAAGCACATCCCTACAATGTTCACGTTGAACGCTAAGTTACCAAGAGAAACCAGACAGAACTGGAGCCCAAATGCCACTGTCCATTTGCCTTCCTAACACCACTCCTCCACCCGTGTCCTCTTCCTCAACCAGAGTCCTGGGGCCCACTGCCCCCAGCACCCCTTTGACTCCCCACAACAAAACCAAAGAAGCCTTAGCCAACTCCAGCCAAGCCTAGTGGCAGCAGAGGCGCCCCACTCTAGCCTGAGGTGGTGACCAGCACTGGCTGGCACTGTCCCGGGTACTGACTAGGGCTGCGGTCATGGTTCTAGCCCTGGCATCGGTGCTGGTGCTGATGCTTGCTTCATACACGGCACAGGCCTGGATGTGCCTACCACTCGCACTGGTCACATCACCACCAGCAGCTGCGTCTCGGGCACCGGGCATTTCCTCCTCTTCTTGATTTACTGCCACGGAAAGGCTCTGGGGTGGCTGTCATTCACTGTGGCCACCAAATGCGGGACTTCCATCTGTCTTGCTTCCTTTGAGAGCCCCACAAGAATACCGAGAGCACGCGCGGTACTGATACGCGTGCTGCGCACCAGCTGTGGCGGGGCGCTTGGGTGACGTCTCCCCACGGGTGGGATGCTTTTTTAGGCGAACACACCTCCAACACCCTCCACACCTCCCAGAACACCTCCTCGCTGGCCTGCGCGCAGATGGAGTCCAGGGTAATCATTGGCTGAAGCCCAGTCTCTGGCGTGCCCTGGTCGCCTGGCAGGCCCCAAAGCAAGGTAGGATGGATCTTTCTGTGCGGGGCATAGGAGTGCTCTGGAGGACCGACTTCCTTCACCTGGGACCCAAAGACTAACTCGGGGTGGTCAGAGACTCTCTTGACAATCTCGGGGCAGAGGCTCCCGCACCTTTGACGACACACTTCAGCATGTCTGCCCTTTCGATCCGCACAGTCTTCGCGTTCTCAAGCAGCAGGTACTGCGCCAGCAGCTCAGCTACTCTCTAGCTGCCCGGGCCTCTGGGCATGCGCGCCAGGGGCGATGGGGCCCGAGGGGCGCTCGCTCGGCGGGGGAGCCCCTACGGGGTGGTGGGGTCCGGAAAGGAGCTGGCGGAAGCCCCTGGGCCCGGGGGCTACGGGCCTCAGAAGACGTGCTCTCGGGGCTCCGGGGAGCACTGGGCGGGCCCGCGGCAGGCGCCCCCGCGGGGGGTTCCAGGGCAAGGAGGAGAGGAGCCGGAGGCCAGGGGCCTCGGAGCCCCGCCGGCCCTGGGTGCCACCTCGACCGCGGACGTGCTCACCTGCGGCTTTGGCTGGCCCAGGAAGCAGGAACTCTGGGAGGAGATGCGCGTCCACGGGCATCCGGCGGCCGGCCAGAGCGCGGGGTGCCAGGCCGCGAGGACCGTGACGTCGCCGCCGCAAGACCCGCAGCCCCCGCGTCTGGAGCCCGAGGCCGCGGCCCTCAGACCCCGGGACCAGGAAAAGCGGGCAGGGAGGCAGGGAGGCGAGGAGGGAAGAAGGGGCGAAGCCTCGGCCGCCCGCCCGCCCGGCTCTGCGCGAGCGGTGGGAACGCACGGCCGCCGCCCCGCACTGCCTCTGCCGGCGGGGGACGGTACTGCGGGCCGGGCCCGGAAGGATGCGGGGGCGCCGCTGCCAGGGGCAGGGGCCTCTGATAGCAGCCTGGGGAGGAACCAGAAACCTGGGGGCGGCGGGGGCACGGCTGGCGCGAGCCCTTCCTCCCATCCGGGACGGGGACCCATCGGGGGCTCGGGGATCGTCTTTGGCTCCCTCTTCCTTACCCCTTGCGCAAAGCCTCTCTAGGAGATGCTTCTGTTCTGGTCCGCACCAGGCCCCGCCGCCGCCTCTGTCCGCTCTCCGCCTGGACCCGCTTCGCTCAGAGCCGGGTCCAGAGGAAGCACTCAGGGACCGTCCCTCTGTGGTCGTCTCACTATTACATCATGCGCCATAGTCACCACACGTGTGCCCCGTGGCCGTGCATGCCTGAGAACATGGGCTGGGAATGAGTGACCTCGGTGGAGATGTCCGCAGGCGAATAACCTTTACTCGCAGTCTAGTGAATGTGGGGAGGAAAATCAGCTGGCTCCTGGGCATCACTTTTCCACTGGACCTTCCAGAACCTTATTAATTAGAATCTGACTTTCCAAAGTTAAGGGTGTTTTCGTTTGCTCGTTCTGTCTCTGCGTGTCTCTCTTGTCTGTTTCTCTGTGTGTCTCTGTCTCTCCCCCCTCCCCCAAGTGACTGGGTCTCATTCCTCTCCTAAGAAGTGTTTTTTGAGACTTGACAGAGGCTCTCCTGACATTCAGATCTTCAATAAGCCCGGAACACTGAATCACCCCTAGGAAGCCCAAAGAACAAGAAGACGTCCCCAGCCCAGAGTGTGTCTCATGTGCAACAGGTTAGCACTCCATCCTCCAATGTAGTCGTTCTGGACAGCAACCTCTCAGCCTCATTGACTGTAAGAAGACTTAGGCTGCACTTCTGCAAGTTTTTTAATCTTGACACTACAGCCTCCTAAATTGCTCATACTTTGGAGGTTTTTTTCACCTTTTTAATTCTCCCCCATTGCTGGAATTTCATGAGTTTTCCCCCAACTACATAGACTCAAACATTGTTTTATACAGTTAAGGTACTTTTGTAACTGGTTCACTTTTGTTATTCTTTTTCAAAAATTATTTGGAGATTTCGAAAAGAAAACTTGTCCTGTATGTGAACATCAGAATCATAGTTTTCCAGGATGAAATCAATAAGGCTGGGAAAATGGCTCAGCGGCTAAAGATCTTACTTCACAAGCAAAAGGACTTGAGTTTGGATGCCCAGATCCCATGTAACAATGCCTGTAATAGCAGTCCTGGAAGGGACAGCCTGGGACGCTCTGGAACAAGCTGGGTAACCAGGATAACTCTAACACCATGCTCTGGGTTTAATGTGAGATTCAGGTGCATAAGAAGATCCAAGAGTGACGGGGGAATTCCTGATATCAGCCTTGGGTCTCCACAGGTACATTCAAGTGCACTCGTGTATATACACCTACCCATGTGCATGTACTCACATATAAGCATGCACAAGCACACACACACACACCATACACGCATAGGCTTTGACTACATTTCATTTGTTTTTTTGTTTTGTTTTGTTTTTATAGTAAACACTTTCCTGTACACCAATATTAGAGCCCAAAGAGCAGCCGAACATCAGGTACCCTGATGGTCCAGTGGTAATGACGCGGCATGATTGTTGCTGAGGCCCAGGTTCGAATCCTGGTCAGGGCAGTTTGTATTTTCCTCATGTTTCTTTCTCTTGTAGTTAATTCTTCGTGCAACATGTTAATCACACTCGTTTTAATAGTTACTTTTAAAAAACATACATTTCTTTTCTGTTTTATAAAGTTAAATTATCGCTAACACGTTCCAATAGACCAATATTAGAGCTGGAAGAGAATGGGTAGTGTGCATGCGCAGGTTCCAGGTAGACTGTGGAAGCCGACCTGTGGAACACTGCGGCGCATGCGCGCATTCAACGTAGACTTTGAAAACTAACGAACCCTGCGCATGCGCACATTTCATGAAGGTCATGTAACTGAAAGAGAAGACCCTGTGCCAGACTCCCTGACCGTCTAGTGGTCATGATTCGGCCGCTCATTGCCGAGGCCCAGGTTCGACTCCTGGTCAGGGTAACTCACCTTTCTTTCTCTTGAGGTTCTCTGCCGATACTGTATTATAATCATGCTCATTTTGACAGTTGTTTTTAAAAAATAACTAACTTTCTTCTTTGTTTTCTACAGTTACCATCTTGCTGACACTTTCCACTACACCAGTATTAGAGCTCAAAGAGCAGGCCAACATCAGGTCCCCTGATGGTCTAGTATTAATGACACGGCATGTCTGTTGCCGAGGCGCAAGTTCTTAACCTGGTCAGGGCAATTTGTCTTTTCTTCATATTTCTTTCTCTTGTAGTTCTATCTTGGTGCAGCATGTTGATCGCACTCGTTTTACTAGTTGCTTGTAAAAAATCGATATATTTCTTTTCCGCTTTATAGTTACCTTATTGCTAACACTTTCGAATAGACCAGTATTGGAGCTGTAAGAGAATGGGTGCTGTGCATGCCCACGTTCCAGGTAGACTGTAGAAGCCGACCTATGGAACGCTGCCGCGCATGCGCGCATTTCATGAAGGTCATGTATCTGAAAGAGAAGATCCTTTGCCAGGGTCCCTGATGGTCTAGTGGTCATGATCCGGCTGCTCATTGCCGAGGCCCAGGTTCGATTCCTGGTCAGGGTAACTTACCTTTTCCTCACCTTTCTTTCTCTTAAGGTGCTCTGCCGATACTGTATTTTAATCATGCTCATTTTGATAGTTGTTTTTAAAAAATAAATAACTTTTATACAGTTACCATCTTGCTAACACTTTCCACTACACCAGTATTAGAGCTCAAAGAGCAGGCCAACATGAGGTCCCCTGATGATCTAGTATTAATGACACAGCATGTCTGTTGCCGAGGCCCAGGTTCTTAACCTGGTCAGGGCAATTCGTCTTTTCTTCATGTTTCTTTCTCTTGTAGTTCTGTCCTGGGATTATATGTTAATCACACTCATTTTACTAGTTGCTTGTAAAAAATCGATATATTTCTTTTCTGTTTTATAGTTACCTTATTGCTAACACTTTCCAATAGACCAGTATTGGAGCTGTAAGAGAATGGGTGGTGTGCTTGCGCACGTTCCAGTTGTAGTTCTGTCTTGGTGCTGCATGTTGATCGCACTCGTTTTACTAGTTGCTTTTAAAAAATAGATATATTTCTTTTTTGTTTTATACTTACCTTATTGCTAACACTTTCCAATAGACCAATATTAGAGCTGTAAGAGAATGGGTGCTGTGCATGCCCACGTTCCAGGTAGACTGTGGAAGCCGACCTATGGAACGCTGCTGCGCATGCGCGCATTTCATGAAGGTCATGTATCTGAAAGAGAAGACCTTGCGTAAGCCTCCCTGATGGTCTAGTGGTCATGATCCGGCTGCTCATTGCCGAGGCCCAGGTTCGATTCCTGGTCAGGGTAACTTACCTTTTCCTCACCTTTCTTTCTCTTAAGGTTCTCTGCCGATACTGTATTTTAATCATGCTCATTTTGATAGTTGTTTTTAAAAAATAAATAACTCTCTTCTTTGTTTTATACAGTTACCATCTCGCTAACACTTTCCACTACACCAGTATTAGAGCTCAAAGAGCAGGCCATCATCAGGTCCCCTGATGGTCTAGTATTAGTGACACGGCATGTCTGTTGCCGAGGCCCAGGTTCTTATCCTGGTCAGGGCTATTTGTCTTTTCTTTATGTTTCTTTCTCTTGTAGTTCTGTCTTGGTGCAGCATGTTGATCGCACTCGTTTTACTAGTTGCTTGTAAATAACAGATATGTTTCTTTTCTGTTTTATAGTTACCTTATTGCTAACACTTTCCAATAGACCAGTATTGGAGCTGTAAGAGAATGGGTGGTGTGCATGCGCACGTTCCAGTTGTAGTTCTGTCTTGGTGCTGCATGTTAATCGCACTCGTTTTACTAGTTGCTTTTAAAAAGCAAATAAATTTCTTTTCTGTTTTATACAGTTAACTTATTGCTAACACTTTCCAATAGACCAGTATTAGAGCTGGAAGAGAATGGGTGCTGTGCATGCCCACGTTCCAGGTGGACTGTGGAAGCCGACCTATGGAACACTGCCGCGCATGCGCGCATTTCATGAAGGTCTTGTGTCTGAAAGAGAAGACCCTCCGCCAGGCTCCCTGATGGTCTAGTGGTCATGATTCGGCCGCTCATTGCCGAGGCCCAGGTTCAACTCCTGGTCAGGGTAACTTACCTTTTCCTCACCTTTCTTTCTCTTAAGATTCTCTGCCGACACTGTATTTTAATCATGCTCATTTTGATAGTTGTTTTAAAAAAATAAATTACTTTCTTCTTTGTTTTATACAGTTACCATCTCGCTAACACTTTCCACTACACCAGTATTAGAGCTCAAAGAGCAGGCCAGCATCAGGTCCCCTGATGGTCTAGTATTAGTGACACGGCGTATCTGTTGCCGAGGCCCAGGTTCTTAACCTGGTCAGGGCAATTTGTCTTTTTTTTATGTTTCTTTCTCTTGTAGTTCTATCTTGGTGCAGCATGTTGATCGCACTCGTTTTACTAGTTGCTTGTAAAAAATCGATATATTTCTTTTCTGTTTTATAGTTACCTTATTGCTAACACTTTCCAATAGACCAGTATTGGAGCTGTAAGAGAATGGGTGCTGTGCATGCGCACGTTCCAGGTAGACTGTGGAAGCCGACCTATGGAACGCTGCCGCGCATGCGCGCATCCCATGAAGGTCGTGTATCTGAAAGAGAAGACCCTGTGCTAGGCTCCCTGATGGTCTAGTGGTCATGATCCGGCTGCTCATTGCCGAGGCCCAGGTTCGATTCCTGGTCAGGGTAACTTACCTTTTCCTCACCTTTCTTTCTCTTAAGGTGCTCTGCCGATACTGTTTTTTAATCACGCTCATTTTGATAGTTGTTTTTTAAAAACATATCATTATCTTTTTCGTTTTATAAAGTTACCATCTTGCTAATACTTTCCACTTCACCCAGTATTAGAGCTCAAAGAGCAGGCCAACATCAGGTCCCCTGGTCTAGTATTAATCACACGGCAAGTTTGTTGCCGAGGCCCAGGTTCAAATCCTGCTCAGGGCAATTTGTCTTTTCTTCGTTTCTTTCTCCTGTAGTTCTGTCTTGGGATTATATCTTAATCACACTCGTTTTACTAGTTGCTTTTAAAAAGCAAATGTATTTCTTTTCTGTTTATAAAGGTACCTTATTGCTAACACTTTCCAATAGACCAATATTACAGCTGGAAGAGAATGGGTGCTGTGCATGCGCACGTTGCAGTTGTAGTTCTGTCTTGGTGCTACATCTTCATCACACTCGTTTTACTAGTTGCTTTTAAAAAACGAATATATTTCTTCTGTTTTATAAAGTTACCTTATTGCTAACACTTTCCAATAGACCAATATTAGAGCTGGAAGAGAATGGGTGCTATGCATGCGCAGGTTCCAGGTAGACTGTGGAAGCCGACCTATGGAACGCTGCTGCGCATGCGCGCATTTCATGAAGGTCATGTACCTGAAAGAGAAGACCCTGTGCCAGGCTCCCTGATGGTCTAGTGGTCATGATCCGGCTGCTCATTGCCGAGGCCCAGGTTCGATTCCTGGTCAGGGTAACTTACCTTTTCCTCACCTTTCTTTCTCTTAAGGTGCTCTGCCGATACTGTTTTTTAACCATGCTCATTTTGATAGTTGTTTTTAAAAAATAAATAACTCTCTTCTTTGTTTTATACAGTTACCATCTCGCTAACACTTTCCACTACACCAGTATTAGAGCTCAAAGAGCAGGCCAGCATCAGGTCCTCTGATGGTCTAGTATTAGTGACACGGCATGTCTGTTGCCGAGGCCCAGGTTCTTATCCTGGTCAGGGCTATTTGTCTTTTCTTTATGTTTCTTTCTCTTGTAGTTCTGTCTTGGTGCAGCATGTTGATCGCACTCGTTTTACTAGTTGCTTGTAAATAACAGATATGTTTCTTTTCTGTTTTATAGTTACCTTATTGCTAACACTTTCCAATAGACCAGTATTGGAGCTGTAAGAGAATGGGTGGTGTGCATGCGCACGTTCCAGTTGTAGTTCTGTCTTGGTGCTGCATGTTAATCGCACTCGTTTTACTAGTTGCTTTTAAAAAGCAAATAAATTTCTTTTCTGTTTTATACAGTTAACTTATTGCTAACACTTTCCAATAGACCAGTATTAGAGCTGGAAGAGAATGGGTGCTGTGCATGCCCACGTTCCAGGTGGACTGTGGAAGCCGACCTATGGAACACTGCCGCGCATGCGCGCATTTCATGAAGGTCTTGTGTCTGAAAGAGAAGACCCTCCGCCAGGCTCCCTGATGGTCTAGTGGTCATGATTCGGCCGCTCATTGCCGAGGCCCAGGTTCAACTCCTGGTCAGGGTAACTTACCTTTTCCTCACCTTTCTTTCTCTTAAGATTCTCTGCCGACACTGTATTTTAATCATGCTCATTTTGATAGTTGTTTTAAAAAATAAATTACTTTCTTCTTTGTTTTATACAGTTACCATCTCGCTAACACTTTCCACTACACCAGTATTAGAGCTCAAAGAGCAGGCCAGCATCAGGTCCCCTGATGGTCTAGTATTAGTGACACGGCGTATCTGTTGCCGAGGCCCAGGTTCTTAACCTGGTCAGGGCAATTTGTCTTTTCTTTATGTTTCTTTCTCTTGTAGTTCTATCTTGGTGCAGCATGTTGATCGCACTCGTTTTACTAGTTGCTTGTAAAAAATCGATATATTTCTTTTCTGCTTTATGGTTACCTTATTGCTAACACTTTCCAATAGACCAGTATTGGAGCTGTAAGAGAATGGGTGGTGTGCTTGCGCACGTTCCAGTTGTAGTTCTGTCTTGGTGCTGCATGTTGATCGCACTCGTTTTACTAGTTGCTTTTAAAAAATAGATATATTTCTTTTTTGTTTTATACTTACCTTATTGCTAACACTTTCCAATAGACCAATATTAGAGCTGTAAGAGAATGGGTGCTGTGCATGCCCACGTTCCAGGTAGACTGTGGAAGCCGACCTATGGAACGCTGCCGCGCATGCGCGCATTTCATGAAGGTCATGTATCTGAAAGAGAAGCCCTTGCGCAAGCCTCCCTGATGGTGTTGTGGTCATGATTCGGCCGCTCATTGCCGAGGGCCAGGTTCAACTCCTGGTCAGGGTAACGTACCTTTTCCTCACCTTTCTTTCTCTTAAGGTGCTCTGCCGATACTGTATTTTAATCATGCTCATTTTGATAGTTGTTTTTAAAACATAAATAACTTTCTTCTTTGTTTTATACAGTTACCATCTCGCTAACACTTTCCACTACACCAGTATTAGAGCTCAAAGAGCAGGCCAGCATCAGGTCCTCTGATGGTCTAGTATTAGTGACACGGCGTATCTGTTGCCGAGGCCCAGGTTCTTAACCTGGTCAGGGCAATTGGTCTTTTCTTTATGTTTCTTTCTCTTGTAGTTCCGTCTTGGTGCTGCATGTTAATCACACTCGTTTTACTAGTTGCTTGTAAATAACAGATATGTTTCTTTTCTGTTTTATAGTTACCTTATTGCTAACACTTTCCAATAGACCAGTATTGGAGCTGTAAGAGAATGGGTGGTGTGCATGCGCACGTTCCAGTTGTAGTTCTGTCTTGGTGCTGCATGTTAATCGCACTCGTTTTACTAGTTGCTTTTAAAAAGCAAATAAATTTCTTTTCTGTTTTATACAGTTAACTTATTGCTAACACTTTCCAATAGACCAGTATTAGAGCTGGAAGAGAATGGGTGCTGTGCATGCCCACGTTCCAGGTGGACTGTGGAAGCCGACCTATGGAACGCTGCCGCGCATGCGCGCATTTCATGAAGGTCTTGTATCTGAAAGAGAAGACCGTGTGCCAGGCTCCCTGATGGTCTAGTGGTCATGATTCGGCCGCTCATTGCCGAGGCCCAGGTTCAACTCCTGGTCAGGGTAACTTACCTTTTCCTCACCTTCCTTTCTCTTAAGGTTCTCTGCCGATACTGTATTTTAATCATGCTCTAACTTACATTTTCCTCACCTTTCTTTCTCTTAAGGTTCTCTGCCGCTTACCTTTTCCTCACCTTCCTTTCTCTTAAGGTTCTCTGCCGATACTGTATTTTAATCATGCTCTAACTTACATTTTCCTCACCTTTCTTTCTCTTAAGGTTCTCTGCCGATACTGTATTTTAATCATGCTCATTTTGATAGTTGTTTTTAAAAAATAAATAACTTTCTTCTTTGTTTTATACAGTTACCATCTCGCTAACACTTTCCACTACACCAGTATTAGAGCTCAAAGAGCAGGCCAGCATCAAGTCCCTTGATGGTCTAGTATTAGTGACACGGCGTATCTGTTGCCGAGGCCCAGGTTCTTAACCTGGTCAGGGCAATTTGTCTTTTCTTTATGTTTCTTTCTCTTGTAGTTCTATCTTGGTGCAGCATGTTGATCGCACTCGTTTTATTAGTTGCTTGTAAAAAATCGATATATTTCTTTTCTGCTTTATAGTTACCTTATTGCTAACACTTTCCAATAGACCAGTATTGGAGCTGTAAGAGAATGGGTGCTGTGCATGCCCACGTTCCAGGTAGACTTCGGAAGCCGACCTATGGAATGCTGCCGCGCATGCGCGCATTTCATGAAGGTCATGTATCTGAAAGAGAAGACCCTGTGCCAGGGTCCCTGATGGTCTAGTGGTCATGATCCGGCTGCTCATTGCCGAGGCCCAGGTTCGATTCCTGGTCAGGGTAACTTACCTTTTCCTCACCTTTCTTTCTCTTAAGGTTCTCTGCCGATACTGTATTTTAACCATGCTCTAACTTACATTTTCCTCTCCTTTCTTTCTCTTAAGGATCTCTGCCGATACTGTATTTTAATCATGCTCATTTTGATAGTTGTTTTTAAAAAATAAATAACTTTTATACAGGTACCATCTTGCTAACACTTTCCACTACTCCAGTATTAGAGCTCAAAGAGCAGGCCAGCATCAGGTCCCCTAATGGTCTAGTATTAATGACACGGCATGTCTGTTGCCGAGGCCCAGGTTCTTAACCTGGTCAGGGCAATTTGTCTTTTCTTCATATTTCTTTCTCTTGTAGTTAATTCTTGGTGCAACATGTTAATCACACTCGATTTAATAGTTCCTTTTAAAAAACATATATTTCTTTTCTGTTTTATAAAGTTAAATTATCGCTAACACGTTCCAATAGACCAATATTAGAGCTGGAAGAGAATGGGTAGTGTGCATGCGCAGGTTCCAGGTAGACTGTGGAAGCCGACCTGTGGAACACTGCGGCGCATGCGCGCATTCAACGTAGACTTTGAAAACTAACGAACCCTGGACCAGTCCTGCGCATGCGCACATTTCATGCAGGTCATGTAACTGAAAGAGAAGACCCTCCACCAGCCTCCCTGGTGGTCTAGTGGTCATGATTCGGCCGCTCATTGCCAAGGCCCAGGTTCGACTCCTGGTCAGGGTAACTCACCTTTCTTTCTCTTGAGGTTCTCTGCCGATACTGTATTTTAATCATGCTCATTTTGACAGTTGTTTTTAAAAAATAAATAACTTTCTTCTTTGTTTTGTACAGTTACCATGTTGCTGACACTTTCCACTACACCAGTATTAGAGCTCAAAGAGCAGGCCAACATCAGGTCCCCTGATGGTCTAGTATTAATGACATGGCATGTCTGTTACCGAGGCGCAAGTTCTTAACCTGGTCAGGGCAATTTGTCTTTTCTTCATATTTCTTTCTCTTGTAGTTCTATCTTGGTGCAGCATGTTGATCGCACTCGTTTTATTAGTTGCTTGTAAAAAATCGATATATTTCTTTTCTGCTTTATAGTTACCTTATTGCTAACACTTTCGAATAGACAAGTATTGGAGCTGTAAGAGAATGGGTGCTGTGCATGCCCACGTTCCAGGTAGACTGTAGAAGCCGACCTATGGAACGCTGCCGCGCATGCGCGCATTTCATGAAGGTCATGTATCTGAAAGAGAAGACCCTTTGCCAGGGTCCCTGATGGTCTAGTGGTCATGATCCGGCCGCTCATTGCCGAGGCCCAGGTTCGATTCCTGGTCAGGGTAACTTACCTTTTCCTCACCTTCCTTTCTCTTAAGGTTCTCTGCCGATACTGTATTTTAATCGTGCTCATTTTGATAGTTGTTTTTAAAAAATAAATAACTTTTATACAGTTACCATCTTGCTAACACTTTCCACTACACCAGTATTAGAGCTCAAAGAGCAGGCCAGCATCAGGTCCCCTGATGGTCTAGTATTAATGACACGGCATGTCTGTTGCCGAGGCCCAGGTTCTTAACCTGGTCAGGGCAATTCGTCTTTTCTTCATGTTTCTTTCTCTTGTAGTTCTGTCCTGGGATTATATGTTAATCACACTCATTTTACTAGTTGCTTGTAAAAAATCGATATATTTCTTTTCTGTTTTATAGTTACCTTATTGCTAACACTTTCCAATAGACCAGTATTGGAGCTGTAAGAGAACGGGTGGTGTGCATGCGCACGTTCCAGTTGTAGTTCTGTCTTGGTGCTGCATGTTGATCGCACTCATTTTACTAGTTGCTTTTAAAAAATAGATATATTTCTTTTTTGTTTTATACTTACCTTATTGCTAACACTTTCCAATAGACCAATATTAGAGCTGTAAGAGAATGGGCATGCCCACGTTCCAGGTAGACTGTGGAAGCCGACCTATGGAACACTGCCGCGCATGCACGCATTTCATGAAGGTCATGTATCTGAAAGAGAAGCCCTTGCGCAAGCCTCCCTGATGGTCTAGTGGTCATGATTCGACCGCTCATTGCCGAGGCCCAGGTTCAACTCCTGGTCAGGGTAACTTACCTTTTCCTCACCTTCCTTTCTCTTAAGGTTCTCTGCCGATACTGTATTTTAATCATGCTCTAACTTACATTTTCCTCACCTTTCTTTCTCTTAAGGTTCTCTGCCGATACTGTATTTTAATCATGCTCATTTTGAGAGTTGTTTTTAAAAAATAAATAACTTTCTTCTTTGTTTTATAAAGTTACCATCTCGCTAACACTTTCCACTACACCAGTATTAGAGCTCAAAGAGCAGGCCAGCATCAGGTCCTCTGATGGTCTAGTATTAGTGACACGGCGTATCTGGTGCCGAGGCCCAGGTTCTTAACCTGGTCAGGGCAATTGGTCTTTTCTTTATGTTTCTTTCTCTTGTAGTTCCGTCTTGGTGCTGCATGTTAATCACACTCGTTTTACTAGTTGCTTGTAAATAACAGATATGTTTCTTTTCTGTTTTATAGTTACCTTATTGCTAACACTTTCCAATAGACCAGTATTGGAGCTGTAAGAGAATGGGTGGTGTGCATGCGCACGTTCCAGTTGTAGTTCTGTCTTGGTGCTGCATGTTAATCGCACTCGTTTTACTAGTTGCTTTTAAAAAGCAAATAAATTTCTTTTCTGTTTTATACAGTTAACTTATTGCTAACACTTTCCAATAGACCAGTATTAGAGCTGGAAGAGAATGGGTGCTGTGCATGCCCACGTTCCAGGTGGACTGTGGAAGCCGACCTATGGAACGCTGCCGCGCATGCGCGCATTTCATGAAGGTCTTGTAACTTACCTTTTCCTCACCTTCCTTTCTCTTAAGGTTCTCTGCCGATACTGTATTTTAATCATGCTCTAACTTACATTTTCCTCACCTTTCTTTCTCTTAAGGTTCTCTGCCGCTTACCTTTTCCTCACCTTCCTTTCTCTTAAGGTTCTCTGCCGATACTGTATTTTAATCATGCTCATTTTGATAGTTGTTTTTAAAAAATAAATAACTTTCTTCTTTGTTTTATACAGTTACCATCTCGCTAACACTTTCCACTACACCAGTATTAGAGCTCAAAGAGCAGGCCAGCATCAAGTCCCTTGATGGTCTAGTATTAGTGACACGGCGTATCTGTTGCCGAGGCCCAGGTTCTTAACCTGGTCAGGGCAATTTGTCTTTTCTTTATGTTTCTTTCTCTTGTAGTTCTATCTTGGTGCAGCATGTTGATCGCACTCGTTTTATTAGTTGCTTGTAAAAAATCGATATATTTCTTTTCTGCTTTATAGTTACCTTATTGCTAACACTTTCCAATAGACCAGTATTGGAGCTGTAAGAGAATGGGTGCTGTGCATGCCCACGTTCCAGGTAGACTTTGGAAGCCGACCTATGGAATGCTGCCGCGCATGCGCGCATTTCATGAAGGTCATGTATCTGAAAGAGAAGACCCTGTGCCAGGGTCCCTGATGGTCTAGTGGTCATGATCCGGCTGCTCATTGCCGAGGCCCAGGTTCGATTCCTGGTCAGGGTAACTTACCTTTTCCTCACCTTTCTTTCTCTTAAGGTTCTCTGCCGATACTGTATTTTAACCATGCTCTAACTTACATTTTCCTCTCCTTTCTTTCTCTTAAGGATCTCTGCCGATACTGTATTTTAATCATGCTCATTTTGATAGTTGTTTTTAAAAAATAAATAACTTTTATACAGGTACCATCTTGCTAACACTTTCCACTACTCCAGTATTAGAGCTCAAAGAGCAGGCCAGCATCAGGTCCCCTAATGGTCTAGTATTAATGACACGGCATGTCTGTTGCCGAGGCCCAGGTTCTTAACCTGGTCAGGGCAATTTGTCTTTTCTTCATATTTCTTTCTCTTGTAGTTAATTCTTGGTGCAACATGTTAATCACACTCGATTTAATAGTTCCTTTTAAAAAACATATATTTCTTTTCTGTTTTATAAAGTTAAATTATCGCTAACACGTTCCAATAGACCAATATTAGAGCTGGAAGAGAATGGGTAGTGTGCATGCGCAGGTTCCAGGTAGACTGTGGAAGCCGACCTGTGGAACACTGCGGCGCATGCGCGCATTCAACGTAGACTTTGAAAACTAACGAACCCTGGACCAGTCCTGCGCATGCGCACATTTCATGCAGGTCATGTAACTGAAAGAGAAGACCCTCCACCAGCCTCCCTGATGGTCTAGTGGTCATGATTCGGCCGCTCATTGCCAAGGCCCAGGTTCGACTCCTGGTCAGGGTAACTCACCTTTCTTTCTCTTGAGGTTCTCTGCCGATACTGTATTTTAATCATGCTCATTTTGACAGTTGTTTTTAAAAAATAAATAACTTTCTTCTTTGTTTTGTACAGTTACCATGTTGCTGACACTTTCCACTACACCAGTATTAGAGCTCAAAGAGCAGGCCAACATCAGGTCCCCTGATGGTCTAGTATTAATGACATGGCATGTCTGTTACCGAGGCGCAAGTTCTTAACCTGGTCAGGGCAATTTGTCTTTTCTTCATATTTCTTTCTCTTGTAGTTCTATCTTGGTGCAGCATGTTGATCGCACTCGTTTTATTAGTTGCTTGTAAAAAATCGATATATTTCTTTTCTGCTTTATAGTTACCTTATTGCTAACACTTTCGAATAGACAAGTATTGGAGCTGTAAGAGAATGGGTGCTGTGCATGCCCACGTTCCAGGTAGACTGTAGAAGCCGACCTATGGAACGCTGCCGCGCATGCGCGCATTTCATGAAGGTCATGTATCTGAAAGAGAAGACCCTTTGCCAGGGTCCCTGATGGTCTAGTGGTCATGATCCGGCCGCTCATTGCCGAGGCCCAGGTTCGATTCCTGGTCAGGGTAACTTACCTTTTCCTCACCTTTCTTTCTCTTAAGGTGCTCTGCCGATACTGTATTTTAATCGTGCTCATTTTGATAGTTGTTTTTAAAAAATAAATAACTTTTATACAGTTACCATCTTGCTAACACTTTCCACTACACCAGTATTAGAGCTCAAAGAGCAGGCCAGCATCAGGTCCCCTGATGGTCTAGTATTAATGACACGGCATGTCTGTTGCCGAGGCCCAGGTTCCTAACCTGGTCAGGGCAATTCGTCTTTTCTTCATGTTTCTTTCTCTTGTAGTTCTGTCCTGGGATTATATGTTAATCACACTCATTTTACTAGTTGCTTGTAAAAAATCGATATATTTCTTTTCTGTTTTATAGTTACCTTATTGCTAACACTTTCCAATAGACCAGTATTGGAGCTGTAAGAGAACGGGTGGTGTGCATGCGCACGTTCCAGTTGTAGTTCTGTCTTGGTGCTGCATGTTGATCGCACTCATTTTACTAGTTGCTTTTAAAAAATAGATATATTTCTTTTTTGTTTTATACTTACCTTATTGCTAACACTTTCCAATAGACCAATATTAGAGCTGTAAGAGAATGGGGGGTGTGCATGCCCACGTTCCAGGTAGACTGTGGAAGCCGACCTATGGAACACTGCCGCGCATGCACGCATTTCATGAAGGTCATGTATCTGAAAGAGAAGCCCTTGCGCAAGCCTCCCTGATGGTCTAGTGGTCATGAGTCGGCCGCTCATTGCCGAGGCCCAGGTTCAACTCCTGGTCAGGGTAACTTACCTTTTCCTCACCTTCCTTTCTCTTAAGGTTCTCTGCCGATACTGTATTTTAATCATGCTCTAACTTACATTTTCCTCACCTTTCTTTCTCTTAAGGTTCTCTGCCGATACTGTATTTTAATCACGCTCATTTTGAGAGTTGTTTTTAAAAAATAAATAACTTTCTTCTTTGTTTTATAAAGTTACCATCTCGCTAACACTTTCCACTACACCAGTATTAGAGCTCAAAGAGCAGGCCAGCATCAGGTCCCCTGATAGTCTAGTATTAGTGACACGGCGTATCTGTTGCCGAGGCCCAGGTTCTTAACCTGGTCAGGGCAATTTGTCTTTTTTTTATGTTTCTTTCTCTTGTAGTTCTATCTTGGTGCAGCATGTTGATCGCACTCGTTTTACTAGTTGCTTGTAAAAAATCGATATATTTCTTTTCTGTTTTATAGTTACCTTATTGCTAACACTTTCCAATAGACCAGTATTGGAGCTGTAAGAGAATGGGTGCTGTGCATGCCCACGTTCCAGGTAGACTGTGGAAGCCGACCTATGGAATGCTGCCGCGCATGCGCGCATTTCATGAAGGTCATGTATCTGAAAGAGAAGACCGTGCGCAAGCGTCCCTGATGGTGTTGTGGTCATGATTCGGCCGCTCATTGCCGAGGCCCAGCTTCGACTCCTGGTCAGGGTAACTTACCTTTTCCTCACCTTTCTTTCTCTTAAGGTTCTCTGCTGATACTGTATTTTAATCATGCTCTAACATACATTTTCCTCACCTTTATTTCTCTTAAGTTTCTCTGCTGATACTGTATTTTAATAATGCTCTAACTTACATTTTCCTCACCTTTCTTTCTCTTAAGGTTCTCTGCCGATACTGTATTTTAATCATGCTCATTTTGATATTTGTTTTTAAAAAATAAATAACTTTTATACAGTTACCATCTTGCTAACACTTTCCACTACACCAGTATTAGAGCTCAAAGAGCAGGGCAAAATCAGGTCCCCTGATAGTCTAGTATTAATGACACGGCATGTCTGTTGCCGAGGAGCAAGTTCTTAACCTGGTCAGGGCAATTTGTCTTTTCTTTATGTTTCTTTCTCTTGTAGTTCTGTCCTGGGATTATATGTTAATCACACTCATTTTACTAGTTGCTTGTAAAAAATAGATATATTTCATTTCTATTTTATAGTTACCTTATTGCTAACACTATCCAATAGACCAGTTTTGGAGCTGTAAGAGAATGGGTGGTGTGCTTGCGCACGTTCCAGTTGTAGTTCTGTCTTGGTGCTGCATGTTGATCGCACTCGTTTTACTAGTTGCTTTTAAAAAATAGATATATTTCTTTTTTGTTTTATACTTACCTTATTGCTAACACTTTCCAATAGACCAATATTAGAGCTGTAAGAGAATGGGGGGTGTGCATGCCCACGTTCCAGGTAGACTGTGGAAGCCGACCTATGGAACGCTGCCGCGCATGCGCGCATTTCATGAAGGTCATGTATCTGAAAGAGAAGACCGTGCGCAAGCCTCCATGATGGTCTAGTGGTTAAGATTCGGCTGCTCATTGCCGAGGCCCAGGTTCGACTCCTGGTCAGGGTAACTTACCTTTTCCTCACCTTTCTTTCTCTTAAGGTTCTCTGCTGATACTGTATTTTAATCATGCTCTAACTTACATTTTCCTCACCTTTCTTTCTCTTAAGGTTCTCTGCCGATACTGTTTTTTAATCATGCTCATTTTGATAGTTGTTTTTAAAAAATAAATAACTTTCTTCTTTGTTTTGTACAGTTACCATCTTGCTAACACTTTCCACTACACCAGTATTAGAGCTCAAAGAGCAGGCCAACATCAGGTCCCCTGATGGTCTAGTATTAATGACACGGCATGTGTATTACCGAGGCTCAGGTTCTTTACCTGGTCAGGGCAATTTGTCTTTTCTTCATGTTTCTTTCTCTTGTAGTTCTGTCTTGGTGCTGCATGTTGATCGCACTTGTTTTACTAGTTGCTTGTAAAAAACAGATATATTTCTTTTCTGTTTTATAGTTACCTTGTTGCTACCACTTTTCAATAGACCAATATTAGAGCTGGAAGAGAATGGGTGGTGTGCATGCCCACGTTCCAGGTAGACTGTGGAAGCGGACCTATGGAACACTGCCGCGCATGCGCGCATTGCATGAAGGTCATGTTTCAGAAGGAGAAGACCCTCCACCAGGTTCCCTGATGGTCTAGTCGTTCTGATTTGGCCGCTCATTGCCGAGTTTCCGGTTCAACTCCTGGTCAGGGTAACTTACCTTTTCCTCACCTTTCTTTCTCTTAAGGTTCTCTGCCGATACTGTATTTTAACCATGCTCATTTTGATAGTTGTTTTTAAAAAATAAATAACTTTCTTCTTTGTTTTATACAGTTACCATCTTGCTAACACTTTTCCGTACACCAGTATTAGAGCTCAAAGAGCAGGCCAGCATCAGGTCCCCTGATGGTCTAGTATTAATGACACGGCATGTCTGTTGCCAAGGCCCAGGTGTTTAATTAACCAGGTCAGGGCAATTTGTCTTTTCTTCATGTTTCTTTCTCCTGTAGTTCTGTCTTGTGATGATATGTTAATCACACTCGTTTTACTAGTTGCTTGTAAAAAATCAATATATTTCTTTTCTGTTTTATAGTTACCTTATTGCTAACACTTTCCAATAGACCAGTATTGGAGCTGTAAGGGAATGGGTGGTGTGCATGCGCACGTTCCAGTTGTAGTTCTGTCTTGGTGCTGCATGTTAATCGCACTCGTTTTACTAGTTGCTTTTAAAAAGCAAATATATTTCTTTTCTGTTTTATACAGTTACCTTATTGCTAACACTTTCCAATAGACCAATATTAGAGCTGTAAGAGAATGGGTGCTGTGCATGCCCACTTTCCAGGTAGACTGTGGAAGCCGACCTATGGAACACTGCCGCGCATGCGCTCATTTCATGAAGGTCACGTATCTGAAAGGGAAGACCCTTCGCCAGGCTCCCTGATGGTCTAGTCTTCATGATTCGGCCACTCATTGCCAAGTTTCAGGTTCATCTCCTGGTCAGGGTAACTTACCTTTTCATCACCTTTCTTTCTCTTAAGGTTCTCTGCTGATACTGTATTTTAATCGTGCTCATTTCGATAATTTTTTTAAAAAAATATATAACTCTCTTTTTTGTTTTATAGAGTTACCATCATGCTAGTACTTTCCACTACACCAGTATTAGAGCTCAAAGAGCAGGCCAACATCAGGTCCCCTGATGGTCTAGTGTTAATGACACGGCATGTCTGTTGCCGAGGCCCAGGTTCTTATCCTGGTCAGGGCAATTTGTCTTTTCTTCATGTTTCTTTCCCTTGTAGTTCTGTCTTGAGATTATATCTTAATCACACTAGTTTTACTAGTTGCTTTTAAAAAATAGATATATTACTTTTCTGTTTTATAGTTACCTTATTGCTAACACTTTCCAATTGACAAATTTCTTTTCTTTACTCTTGCTTTTTTTTTAAATATTTATGTATTGTCCCCAATCATACAAGCTTGTACCTTCCTCACTTTTCCCCTTCCTTTCACCCCCCTCTTCCCCTTCTCCCAATGCCTCCCCATCCCCCCTCTTATCATGTGTATCATTTACTAGATTTCATTTGTATGAAAACAAGTGCCCTGTCTAAAATGTGGTGTGTTGTCATGCAAAAGCAGATTACATATTTGTGCTCTCACTCAAAGTACTTCAGCTACGTTTTATAGATTGCCTTATACATCTGTCATGCATTCCTCACGTTGTCAGTGGTCCTTATTTTTTTGTTACATTGGTGATAGGAATTTGATATTTTCGCCTTTATCTTCTCATTGTTTTTATATATATGAAGCTCTGAGCTTTGTGTATTTTGTGTGGCATAAAGCCATCTTACTAATGGCTACTCTTCATTATAATATTGAATTACTGAAAAATTAGGTATTTCTTGCATGTTGTAATTGCAGTACTCATTTTCCCTTTTCTTATGCCGTGGGCTAGGGCCATGGTACCATGGCAACTGACAAAAGTCATAGGAAATGTCCCTTTCTGCTCATGCTTCTAATGGGAGGCGTCTATTGCTTTTGAATTACAGTACGTTGGTGGCTTCTGATGGTTACTGCGCCAGCTGTCATGTTCTTGTCTGTCAGGTCCAAATCAGTCCTTCATACTGCCTAGTGGTGGAAGAGCTTCACCTCAGGATTCCTGACATCACCCTGGGGTCTCCACAGGTACATTCATTAAGTGCACGCATGTATACTTGAATGTATCAGTCTCCAGTGTCAGCTGACCTCGTGAAAGGCTTTGTACAGAGAGAGCTCTGGAGTGACCTCACAAATCCTAGCAGGGAGATATTTCGCTTTATCTTCCAGGCTCCAGTCTGTGGTTCATAGAGACCAGCACAGACAAGTTCCTGTCCCTAGGTTTTGTTCTTCCTGCGTTTGTCACCCCTGGGCACCTCTACCCTTCTGTGTGCCACCACTCTGCAGCACCCTGCAGTAGCCGGTGTCTTCGAAGGAGTAGCGCAAGCCACACCTTCTGGCAAGTTCCCTACACCTGACAAGTTAAATGTCCATTTTACAGACCCCCCCCATCTTCAAAGAGGTCTGCCGGCCAGCTTCTGCTTGCCTATGCCCGCCATCATTTCTTACGTGAGAAGTAGGAGCCGGACCTTTCCGGACCCCTAAGTGTGCTTTTTTGCCTTTCAGCAGACATCCACCTTTGAGTGCTCTGGGGATCTTTGTTCTCCGTCCAAATATCCGTCAGGATTTCTGTCTCCAGATTGGACCGTCACCCACGGAGCAGTCATCGACACAGAGATATTTTCTTTGAAACCAACTCGTAGGTTTTCACTTTGAGCATGTATTTTATTTTTGCCCAAAGGTTTTTCATGGTCAATGATTCATATCGTTTCCCTCACCAAATGGCTTTGCTCTTTTTTTAAAATAAAAAATAAGCAAACTTAGGGAAGATGCAAGAATTTTTGGCTGTGCACAATCATTAATATTCTACAAGTAGAACACAGTCTCCTTGGCATTACCTACTAAACACGCGCCGTTGGTCACAAGGAAGGCTTCACCTGCGATTTGGAGAACTGTTCCCAGCAGCATTCCCGCCTCCACCGCTGAGCTTATTCAGGTTCATCTTTGACAAAGCCACCCAACCTCACCAGAAAGCTGCCCAGCCCCCTCCTCTCTGCACATGCAGTCCGGCGGGGGCTCTGTAGTCCACCTAAAGAAAAAGGGCCAAGGTCAAAATTCTTCCCACTTCCCTTCCCCTCCGCTCCGCAGCCCAGCCAGGCCTCACCGCGCCTCGAACCAGGTAAGCTCGGTCCCCGCCCGCCCCCAGAACCCCAGGCCGCCCCAGTGGACCCAGCTCCTCCCACCATCCAGCCGGAGCCGCGCGCGCAGGGCCTGGGAGGAGGAGAGGGCACCCCCTCTGCGCCCGGCCCCGCCCTCGGGTGGCCCGGGTTTAAATAGCGCCCCACCGACACCCCATCCCCCCTTCCCTTCTGCTCTGCCGCCCGGGACGCGCATGCGCGCGGTCCAGCCAGGCCTCACCGCGCTGTGACCCAGATAAGCTCGGTCCCTGCCCACCCCCAAAGCCCCAGGCCAAAAAATTCAGTTTAGTGAAAAACGCACAGAAATTAAAAGATCTTAAGAGGTAAAATGACAATGCCAAAGTCTAAGTGCAAATCCATGAGAAACAACACTCAAGTAAACAAATCTCCCACTGAAGGAATTAATCCCATAATGTTAGACTCCAACCAGAACAAACCCATGGAAAATGGCCAAGAAAGCCTGACCCAGGATAACGACCTTCAAAATATGATCATTACCATGTTCAATACTATGAAAGAGGAAATCCGGGAGGAATTAAATAATCGAATCAATCGCTTTGAGGAGGAACACAACAGACACATGGAGGAGTTGAGAAAAACAGTGCAAGAATCAAAAACTGGCATAGAGCAGTTAAAGCAGACTCAAGCAGAGTTTAAAACTGAGCTAAAAGACAAGTTATCTTCAACCCAGAACTCCACAGAGTCTTATCAACAGAACTAACGAAGCAGAAAACAGAATTTCAGATCTTGAAGACAAAGTGGGAAAATTAACCAGCTCAATGGAAGAGATTGTTAAAGCCAAAAAGATGCTTGAGAGAAATATCCAGGAGATATGGGACACCCTGAAGAAGCCCAACATGCGTATTCATGGAATACCAGAGCAAGAATCTCAAAATACCACCCCTGAGGAAATTTTCCAAACCATCATCAAGGAAAACTTTCCTCATCTAAAAAAAGACAGGCCCATCCATATACAAGAGGCATTCCGCACCCCAAATAGATATGACCAAAACAGAAGCTTGCCACGGCAAATAATAGTCAAAACACTCCACATTCAAGATAAAGAACTGGTGCTGAGAGCTTCAAGGGAGAAAAAACAAGTCACTTTTAAAGGTAAACCTATTAAAATAACAAATGACTTCTCAATGGAAACACTAAAAGCAAGAAGAGCTTGGAGAGACATACTTCAAGTATTGAATGAGCAAAAATGTCAACCCAGGCTGATTTACCCTGCAAAACTATCAGTCATGATCGAGGGAGAAAGAAAAATCTTCCAGCACAAAGACAGCTTGAAGGGATACATGTCCACCAAACCAGGCCTTCAAAAAATACTAGAAATGATATTCAAGCTTGAAGAAAGAAACAGGCATATCCAGGAGAGCAGCAGGCAAGTATAACACCATTAAAAGCGAAGCAATATACTTATAAAAACTACTAAACATAATAAATGTCTGGAATCAAAAATAGTTTCACCATTATAACACTAAATGTTAATGGAATTAACTCACCGATCAAGAGACACAGATTACAAACTTGGATTAAAAATCACAATCCATCAATCTGCTGCCTGCAGGAAACCCATCTCACCACAAAAGAGAGGCACGCTCTAAAAATAAAAGGCTGGTCAACAATTCTACAAGCAAATGGAAGCAGAAAACAGGCAGGGGTAGCCATTATGATATCAGACAAAGTGGACTTCAAACCAAAGAAAATTATAAGAGACACGGATGGATACTACATTTTAGTCACAGGTACAATTCACCAGGAAGACTTCACAATACTGAACATATATGTACCCAATACGGGACCCTCCACATTCATTAAGAAAACCCTACAGCGTCTAAAGCAAGAAATCAACCCCCAAACGATATTCTTGGGGATTTCAACACCGCCCTCTGAACATGGGATAGATCAACAGGTCAAAAGCTTAATAGAGACACTTTGGACCTTAATCAAACCCTTAAAGAAATGGACCTTACAGATCTCTATCGAACTTTTCACCCACGCACCAAAGAATACACATTTTTCTCAGCAGCACACGGAACTTTCTCCAAAATAGATCACATACTGGGCCACAAAACGAATCTACACATGTACAAAAAAGTTGAAATTCTAACCTGTGCTCTGTCAGACCACCATGGCCTAAAGCTGGACATCCACAACACAACAAACAAGAGAAAATACACTAACTCCTGGAAACTTAACAATATGATGCTGAATGAGAACTGGATTCAGGAAGAAATTAAAAAGGAAATTCAAGACTTCCTGAAAGTGAATGATAACGTAATTACAACTTACCAAAATCTCTGGGACACAATGAAAGCTGTTCTAAGAGGTAAGTTCATAGCTCTTAATGCCTACGTCAAAAAAATGGAAACATCAGAAATAAACAACTTAAGAAGGCAGCTTAAAACTTTAGAGAAACTAGAGCAATCTGATCCCAAAAGTAGTAGAAGGGAGGAGATTAGCAAACTAAGGGGAGAAATATCTGAAATAGAGATTAAGAAAACGATAGAAAAAATCAACCAGTCAAAAAGCTGGTTCTTTGAAAGAATCAATAAGATTGATACACCCCTAGCAAAATTAACCAAAAGCAGGAGAGAGATAACCCAAATTAACAAAATCAGAAATGAACATGGAGTTGTCACTACTGATACCCAAGAAATCCAGAGAATTATAACATCATATTTCAAAAACTTATACTCTGTGAAGTTTGACAACACAAAAGAGATGGATGAATTTCTAAGTAAACACAACTTACCTAAATTGAATCAGGAAGTTGTGAATTATTTAAATAGTCCTATAACACATAAGGAAATTGAAGAAGTAATCTCAAATCTTCCCACCAAAAAATGTCCTGGACCAGATGGATTCAGTACAGAGTTCTACCAGACATTTAAGGAGTTAATAACACCAATACTCCTTAAACTGTTCCATCAAATAGCAAAGGAAGGAACACTACCAAATTCCTTCTATGAAGCTAATATTGTTTTATTCCCAAAACCTAATAAAGATTCACTTAAAAAAGAAAACTATAGGCCGATCTCTCTGATGAACACAGATGCAAAGATTCTCAACAAAGTCTTAGCAAATCGGATTCAAAAACATATCAAAAAGATCATTCACGGGGACCAAGTAGGCTTCATCCCCGGCACACAAGGTTGGTTCAACATACGCAAATCAATAAATGTTATTCATCATGTAAACCAGTCCAAAGTCCAAGACCACATGATACTCTTGATAGATGCAGAAAAAGCTTTTGATGAGATCCAACAGCCTTTTATGATCAAAACGCTGGAGACAGTAGGAATGGAAGGAACCTTTTTCAATATAATAAAAGCTGTATACAACAAGCCCACAGCAAGGATTATGCTCAATGGGGAACAATTGGAAGCATTCCAACTTCGATCAGGAACTAGACAAGGCTGTCCACTCTCACCACTTCTATTCAATATTGTACTTGAAGTCTTAGCTGAAACCATAAGACAAGAAAGGGACATAAGAGGGATTCAAATTGGCAAGGAAGAAGTCAAGCTATCCCTATTTGCAGATGACATGATCGTATACCTGAGTGATCCCAAAAACTCCACCAGGAAGCTTCTGGAACTAATTGAGAAGTTCAGCAGTGTGGCAGGATACAAAATAAATGTGCAAAAATCAGAGGCCTCCCTATATGCCCAAAATGAAAGAAGTGAAAAAGCCTTGAGAGAAACAATCCCATTTACTATAGCCCCTAAAAAAATGAAATACCTTGGTATAAACTAACCAAGGAGGTAAAAGACCTTTACAACGAAAACTTTAAAACCCTAAAGAAAGAAATAGCAGAAGACACTAGAAGGTGGAAAGACCTCCCTTGTTCCTGGATTGGCAGAATCAACATCGTAAAAATGACCATCCTACCAAAGGCAATATACAGATTCAATGCTATACCAATCAAAATCCCAAAGCAATTCTTCAAAGAAGTTGACCAAACAATCTCAAAGTTCATATGGAGGCACAAAAGACCCAGGATAGCAAAAACAATTCTGAATAACAAAAACACTGCTGGAGGTATTACCATACCAAACCTAAGTCTATACTACAAATCCATAGTTATAAAGACAGCCTGGTACTGGCTCCAAAATAGACACACAGATCAATGGATAAGGATTGAAGACCCAGATATAAGCCCACAAAATTACAGCCATTTGGTCTTTGACAAAGGGGCCCAAAGAATCCAATGGAAAAAGAACAGCATTTTCAAGAAATGGTGCTGGCAAAACTGGATCTCCACATGCAGAAGATTAAAGCTGGACCCGTACTTGTCACCATGTACAAGACTTAATTCCAAATGGATCAAGGACCTTGATATCAGGCCAGAGACTATAAAAACCATTGTTGAAAGGATAGGGAACTCCCTCAATCTGATTGGGCTAGGCCAACATTTCCTAAACAGACATCCAATGGCACAGTCACTGCTACCAACTCTCAACAGTTGGGATCTTGTGAAATTAAAGAGCTTCTGTTCAGATAAAGAGATTGTAACACGAGCTCAAAGGCAACCCACAGAATGGGAGAAAATCTTCACTAACCACATATCTGATAGAGCTCTACTGTCCAGAGTGCACAAAGAACTTAGAAAACTAAACACCAAGGAAACCAATGGCCCAATTAAAAAATGGGCCCTGGAACTCAAAAGAAACTTTACCAGGGATGAAATTAAAATGTCTAACAAATATCTGAAAAAATGCTCCACTTCCTTAGCCATCAGGGAAATGCAAATCAAAACTTCCCTGAGATATCATCTCACCCCGGTCAGGATGGCAAAAATCCACAATACAAACAACACCAACTGCTGGAGAGGATGTGGAGAGAGGGGAACTCTCCTATATTGCTGGTGGGAATGCAGGCTCATACAGCCACTCTGGCGAGCCATCTCGAGATTCTTAAAGAAATTAAAGATTGAAATGCCATATGACCCTGCTATCCCACTTTTGGGAATAACACCCCATACAGCAGAGGTTCACCTCGATAGCACAAGCACGACCATGTTCATAGCAGCACTATTTACAATAGCAAAGTCATGGAATCAACCCAAATGTCCAACAGTTGACGAGTGGATAAGGAAACTGTGGTACATCTATACAATGGAGTACTACTCAGCCATCAAAAATGATGAATTACTGGAATTTGCCGGGAAATGGATGTCATTAGAAACAATTATATTAAGTGAAGTATCCCAGACCCAGAAAATTAAGCTCCGTATGTACTCCCTAATAGGTGACTCCTAGTACCAACCCCACCCAGCCCACCTAGAGACGGTAATTGCAAGGATTATGAACAGGAGGGATGGGGTAGGAGGGCCACACCAGAAACAAGGAGAGAGGGGACCATGTTACAGCAGAGAAAATAGGCCTCCATCAAGGACTCAAATAAGTAATGAGACATCTGATTAAGTTCACAGACTTTTGTTCCCGATCATTTACTACTGAGGGGGTATGATTTCACCAGAAGAGGAGGGCATATAGTCTGGCAGATAAAAAGTAACCGTTGTGCAAATTGGTGATAGACCCCTCCCTCACTGTGGTTTCCCAGTTTTATTACATCTACCTTTGAATGTGCTTTTATCACAAGACTCTAGTTTAACAGCTTTTTGTCTCTGGCCAGGGGGTGATATACAGTGCCCAGCAGGATGGAGTGAAGGGCATTGCAGGAGCAGCAAAACTGCAAAAGAAAACCAACAAACCACAATCCAGAACTTCAGAGACTCTATATCAACCACCTAGAACTAGGCCAGCTTAATCTCTCCCCATCCTGAAGCTCAGGGAAATTTGTGGAAGAGGGGGCCGTAAGAGTGTAAGAGCAAAAGGATGAGAGGAGCAATGATATGTAAGTTACTCCATACAAGTTAGGGCTGAAGCAATCATAATTGGACTTTACATGCACTGTGCATTGTCCAACACACTATTGACCCCACAAAGTCCAGCGTCTGCTAAAGGCACCAAGATGTTTGGAGGCAAGGGATTGGCAACCACAGCAGTGTTCCTATACCTAAGGGGAACACGGGAAAGGGTTCAGGGAAAGGCCACTGGGTCCTTGTATGTCATCGGAGAGGAGGGCCCAGAGGAAAATCAGGCATGCACAAGGAATTGGGAATTGGGGCGGGAGGCACTGGGGGATGGGAAGGGAGGGGGGTGGGGAGGAGGAACAGAGGATATGGGGGGAGGAGGAGGGAGGAAGGGAACTGGTGTACCTATTAAGTTTGTATGAGCTGAAATAATAATAAAAAATGTATTAAAAATAAATAAATAATGCTTCCCACTTCAGAAGAGGCACCACCATCAAGGATCCCAGCTGACAGCAGCCTGATGCTAGGCATGCTCAGGAGGAGGTATGCAGTCATAGGTCCACTCCTGACACTGCATCTCTCTGTGTGTGGTACGGCTTCGGCCTAGGCACCTCCACTCTAGACCACACCGCCTGTTGTCCCTGTTGGCCTGTTCTGGGAAAGTAAAGACATTAGAGAAAGGCCAAACATATATGAGCCAGAAATTCAGCTGGCCAATAAGTGTGTTCTTGAATGTTTGACTGTTATGAGGTAGGGATTTTACCCAACATATTTGCCAAAACGTTTAATAGCCTTTGATTGTGGGAAAAGACTGGAAACGGGCACACAGTACTTGCTGATTTGTCAGTGTACTCTCACTTGCCAAAACTGTTCACTCGCAGGTGCTCGTCTTAGGTAGGATTGCCAGAAAAAAATAGGAATCCCAGTAAACTTAAATAACAGATCAGCAACAGTACTCTTCAGTGGAATCTTTATTATTCAATTACGATGCATACTTTCATTACAGTAATGTTTGAATTCTATGTAGTTATGACTTATTTATATCAAGTTCAGATTTCACTACATGTCAAGTACCTTGGTGGCTCAAACTGAAACCCTAATCCAAGAGAACCACCGGTTGCCATACTCATGGAGATGTGGACAAGAATTGCTATCCACATATTATCTGTAATGATGAGCAATGGAAAATACTGGAACTAGTCATACAACAGTGAGGTTTAAACACCTACACTGTGCCTAACAAGTTAAAAAGAACAAAGCTACTTTATACGTACTGGCATGCAAACAACTGTATCCTTGGGTTTGAAATAGGTGGACAGTCAGGCATAGTGATGTACACATGTAATGCAAGCACAGGAAATGTCGGTGGAGGATCAGGAGTTCAAGGTCAACCTGGGCACAGAGCAAGTTTGAGGCCAGCACATGTGACACCGCATCTAAAAAATATGGTGAAATGATATTTAGAATTTTATAGTTAGTAAATAAACATGATTAATAAAAACAAAGCCAAAAGTAAGTTTCACGTTCTTCTGAATGGAAGGAATACATCGGAGCAGGAGCATAAAAATACATCTCCCAGGACATCGTTTACCTTCCAGTGCAGTGGCTTTGAAATGAGACATTCAGTTCTTGAGCTGCATTGCTTTCTGGATACCCAGGATGTCAATGTTGTCTCTAAACTCCAACATTTTTTTCAAGTTACCAAACTGCATATCTACATAGGTTTATCTCCAGGCCTATATAGATTTATGTTGATACACTGATCTTTATGCAACCATATTCTGCTGTAATCATGAAATCCCCCTTTTTTGAAACAAATTCTGCTCTAATAATGAAATCCCCCCTTTTTTTGAGACAAGGTTCTAGTCCAAGGCCCTGGCTAGCCTGGAATTTGCTGTATAAACCAGACTGGGCTCCAACTTACAGCGATCCTCCCTCCTCTGGCTTTACAGTCTTGTGCCACCACTGCTGGTTTTACTTATTACATCAGTTCATGTGCATAATTTATACTATGGTACCTTCTCCTGTACGTTCTTCTTTTCTAAAGTGAGTAGGAGTAGCCAATGAGCATTGGTCTTCCAACCAGAGGAAAATTCTCCATTGAGTAGTTCCCCTTCTTCTGATCAGTGATGCTCTGTATATCTAGGACTGGTAACCTTGGTATCCTACCCACATTACAATATGGCATGAATAAAACCCCCACGTGAAACAACCATAGAAGACATATAATTCTAATTCTGCTAAATGGAACAATTAAAGGAGACCCTTGAGTTGGACTTTTAAGAGCATGTGATTGGCACATACAAGACCCTAGGTTCAATTACCAACATTAAAAAACAAGAAACAAAGACAAGAATCATGAAGCACAGACAAATTGAAGATTAAGCAGTGGGAAATATGAAAATGAAAATAAAGCTGGAGGATCAATATGTGAAAGCTATTTCTTTTACTAATAAGGGGACTCAAGGTGGACTTTGGGTACACTGAAACTCACAGAGATAGCTTGTTTTGTGAAATGCATTTGACACATCATACTGGCCATAACCTTGGTCACTCTCAGAAAGCGTCTCGTGCCCTTCTCATGGTACCCACTACCTGCCCGTGACACAACTACTTTTCTTGCTTCTATCACTCTAGATTAGTTTAGCCTATTCTGTACCTATTTACATATCCAGCCATCAAGTGCTGTCTTTCACCTGATTTTGTTTTCTCAACATAAGGTTGTTGAGATTTATCAGACCCTGCCTGTCATGTATATCAGTATTTCTTGTGGCAGAGAGGTCTTCCACTTACAGATAAAGGCATCAAACCTTTTACTCTCTCGGTGAGGATGTTGCATTCTGACCTGGCCAGCTGCCAGGTACATGACTCCCAGCCCATTAAGGATGGGCACCAAGGTGGAAACAAACTGAGTACTTGATCCAGCAATAGCCTCACGGAATTCAGTGCATATTTCTCCGGGGGAGGGGGCATATTCACCTTCGAAGGGGAGTCCCTGAAGTAGGAGAGAGGGCTGGTGGGAGTACTTGGCAGTATATAAGGAACAGAAACCCCCATATGAGATCTTTAATATTTCTGGAGGAAATTCCAGTTTCTCCCAGTCCAGTCCGTGGGGAGTGGGAATGTAGAGGAGGGAGAACAAGCTTAGTAGTTTGTGGGTGAAGTTGCTGAGTTTAGAAAGGTGGACTGTCAGGCTAGAGTTTTCCAGGAGAGGGCACACGTGAGCCAGTTCCCCACCAGGCTGACTCCTGCTACAGGTTGTGGAAGGAGAGTGTCCAGCGATAGTATGTGGGCATGAGAAACCAAACATAATGTGCTTAAATAGGTTCCTGACCTGGACTGCGGGTGAATAAGAAGGTGTCATGCTCTTGGGAGCAGACAGCAGGCCCACATTGGGTCATATAGTTTCCATCCAATATTCATGTGTAGTAGCAGATACTTGGGACACTTAGTGGAGATAGTTTAGATCCAGTGGAAAGAGGGTTTGCACTCTCCCGCCAAGCTGGATTAAGAAAAAATAAAACCTCCCATTCCCCTGTAAGCCCTTCTTTCATTCGTGAATTTATCAGCAACATGCAAGCAAACTGCAACATGGTTTAAGGGGGAACAGTGAGTGTTATTCTTTCTTACAATTGCCTGGCTACATTTCTTAGTCCAGCTTGGCAGGAGACCTCATAGTAAAACCAGTGTCCAAGATAACTGGCCACACCTCATCCGTTGCCAAGAGAGGGACAATTCTCACTTGCTAGACAAACATGTCTGTCCAGTTATGCAAAAGAATGCCCACTCTCTGAATCTCTTCTTTCCATCTTATCCACCTGCTCATGGAAAAGTCCCACCTGCGATGGGCTGGGCCTTCTCCATTAATCAGACAGTCTTCTGCAGGCGTCTCATGGCTTCACTCTACTACTAACTCTTCACTGCTGTGCCTAGAGCTCGAGACTTCAGTTGCTAACTTGACACCTGTACTTATTGACCCAGCATCTTACTTGCCAGTGGGTGGAAATGAACAGCTAGGAAACACTCAATCCCCCATTGAATGGTACAAATGTATTATATACGGGTTTTTAAGCAAATGCCCAGAGATACTTTCTGGTTGCCAGTTTCCATTCTTAGAGCAAGTGCACTCTCTTAATGTTGGAGGTAAGGCTGCAGCGGTTTCTGAAAGTCCTTGATTTTGCATCCAGAAGTTGGAGAATCTCAATTTCCATCTCCTGCAGCATGTGCATATGTGGCATGTCCTTGGTCTGCTGGTACTACTATTAAAAACGTTGTATCACCTGATCTTCTGTCTTCATCAAAGGTTACTGGTGGTCATTTGGCCCCCCTGAATACAGGCTATGCAGGCAGTCTGACTACCACATGGCACATCCACAGGCTCTAGGAGGACAAATTCTTAAAACTCCAGAAGCCAAATCACTGCCGTCGAGTTTGACAAGAACACACTGCATGTCCCCTGGGATCCACTGGACGCTTCCTCCTGAGTTAGTAACAAGCTGCTCTGGCCATTGGCAAAGTACTTCCTATGGCAGTTTGTACTATTATGCATGCTAATGTATCTGAGTATCAGGTCACAGATGATGTTTCCGGATGTATCACCAAATGCAAGTTTCACTTTCTAAGTCCCACTGGCAATGTAGACATTTTTTTTGGAAAGGACATAAGAGAAAAACTTTCCTTGAACTTCCTTTAAAACGGCCCTTTTCAGTACTGTAAGAAGAAAACAAATAAACAGACACAACAGATCAAACAAAAAAACTGCCATGTTTCGTGGTGACCCTTTATTGGCCCTTACACCTCGCCCGCATCCCTATACCTCCACCCCTTCCTCCAACTCTGTATAAGTGCCTGCTTGATACAATAAAGAGAGGTCCTGCTTCAAAAAAAAAACCTGCCATGTTGACCCTTGGAGTCATAGTTTCCTCTTGGCGCCTGCTACTTTGTGTCCATCCTGTGAGGCCAGTACAAACAACCCACTTTGGAACTGGGCGGCTTCTGCTCACAACCTGTGACATTAGCTTTCTGACATATAGCACTTAACCTTTTTGTTACTCATGGTTCCTTTCTGCCATTAAAGATTATTGTGCACACTGGTTCCGTTTCTACGATGACACTAATAGGCACGGGTCTGAAATTCCTCTCTTTCCTTGCTGGTCCGAGTTTGATCGCAGATTCTTGAAACAGTTCAGAAGGCAGGCTTCCTTTGAGAAGCACCTTCCTGCACGTGCGTTCCTTCCCAGCCTCTCCTCTTAGGAAAACGGACCTTGAGTCAATAAAACGCTTCCCAGACAGACGGGAGGGTGGGAGGGAGTGGCACAGATGGATGAAGGGAAGGGAGGGTGGGTGAGGGAAGAAGGAAAGGAGGGGGAGCAGGGACATTCACTCATTGTGGTTGTAAAACTAGAAAAAATAAAATTTAAAATATATCACAATCTCACCAGCCAAACCTCAGCCTTCGGGAAAGGGGCATGTGAGAGACACTGCAGCTGTTTTGCTGGAAATGTTGGCCTCCACTCCAGGAATGTGCCTCCCTCGGGGACAGAAGATTGGTGGCCACTGCTGGGCAACGTGGCTTTGAGACTGCCTGTGTAGCCCCTACTCACCGAGACTCTACTCAGGTGCCCACCGACAGCCTGTGAATAAGGGACATTGATGGGGACTTTGGGGTACTTTATAAATAGTTCTCCAGTCTTTCCTCAAACCTCTACAATGAGATGGACATTGTTGTGTGTGAGAAATTACATTAATTGTCGAAGTCTCCTGTCTGGAGTGTAGAATGCAGACATGCATCCGCTGCCTGTTACCATAACTTAGCAGCTCATCCTACACAAGAGGAAATGAGAGGGGTTGACCCTGTCCAACGCCATCTGTTTCCTTGGAAAACTCTCCCGATCTTGACTAGTAAAATGCAGACAAATGTGAGAGTTTACATGCGTGTCGAGGGTTCGTGTCCTGGGTCCGGACTTGACCTTTTCTTGCCCATCGGGAGCTAAAGAGCAGGCAAGCAGTCTCTCCGTTCTGTCAACTGACTTCACACTTGGCCACGGCTCACAGCTGAGTCAAGATGTTGTTCCTGAAACTAAGTGACATTACAGAGCATTTACAGCACTCAGGGCGCCTGCTACTGTGGCAAAGTGGGGTGTTAGGACAAATAGCACTAAGTAAAGAGAATGTAGTGGAACAGAAAAGAAAACTTTCCTTAGGTTACTGCAAAAAGCACCAGGATATTGGGGCTGGAGAGGTGGCTCAGGGGTTAAGCCTCTGTCTTGCAGGCAGATAAGTCTCGAGTTTGGATCCTAGACCCCATGTATAGACGCGGGGCAAAGTGGGGGTGGCCTGCATTTCTGGTTCTGGTAGGGCGGAGCCTGTGAATCCCGGGGCAGAGTAAACAAGGAGGATTTGGAGGTGGTCCATGGTGGTTCCCGAATTCGTCCGTGGTTCTACACACACACACACACACACATGCGCACATACACACAATTGAATTAAAAAAAAAACAAAAAAACACCAGAATACAACACATCCCCTTCTCCCAGCCAACTGCAGCTTTGTTCCCACTTGTGCTTGTTTCTGCGTACAGCTGTAGCTTGGACCTGCTTCCCTCTAAATAAATTCTCCATGATGCAGCATCCAGTCCCACAGGAAGCCCAAATGCTGAACCCCTTTTCTGTGCCCTCTTACTGATTTGCTGCTCTCCAAGGGATGCATTCATTCTCCCTTGTTAGAATAAGCAGCAAACCCAAATTGGTAGAAACGTAAGTGTGTTCCTGGTGACTACTGGCTGGACACCACTGATGTGTAATAGGCGTGCTAGCTTTCCATTCTCCCTACCCCCTCACCCACCCAGGTACAAAGACCTTAGGCTGCTTAGCATTTTGTACCTCACACCAGCAGTGAGTAAATGCCTGGCAGAGGACTAAACAGAAGGAAGGATGGAGGGAGGGAAGGAAGGACTTATAGCGTGATGATAAATGAGGGGAAAGTGAGAAAGGGCAAAGGAAGGCAATACAAGGGAGATCTGGAGGGAGAAGCAGTTCATTCCCCTGCTCTGTTCCTTGGCCAGAGCGCATCCTGGCTTTCCTCTGTAGGTGCAGCGCTTCCTCAGGGATCCACACTCATCCTATACCTCCTAACAGGGCATTTTATTTTGAAGGTAATCTTAACTGCTTTGCACTAGAAGCTTTCACAGCCTCTTGCAAGGGTGCGCCACACATTCCCCCATCGCACCCCATGGTGGCGCTCAAACAGAAAGAAACCTCTTTCCCCCAAGAAAAGTGCTGATCACCAGCCACTTTGCCGCGTTTGTCTTCTGAATCTTCCTGCAGTTTCTTGGTTCCGATCTAAGGAGGTTCATGGTACCTGTCACGAGTCATGTTCCTTCAGGCAGCAGAGGCTTTTTTCTCAGGGGGTGGAAGTCTCACCCCCTGAAGGTAGGAGTAGCATCAGCAATAGTGAGCCACGCTTATGGATGGCTCCTCTTTGTTGGTATTCCCTAGGTGTCCCCTTGTAAATTGAACCCAGATCGGTTGCTATATGGTTGAAGCTCTTAGCTGGTGCGTAGCTTTAGGCGTCAACCTGACAACTGAGCCTGAGTCTTTAGGCACATGATGAAAAATTGGTCAAGGGAAGGCTTGCAGGAGATTATCTACTTGGTGTGGGAAGGCCCAGCCCTCAGTGGATCATTTCTGGGTGGATGGATAAGAGAGTGTTCCGCTAGAATTTGGCAGACTGGAAATCTAGAAGGTAGGCCTTTCTCTCAGCTCTTGCTGTGAATACAGTGTGGTGTGGCCATATTCAGCTTCTGGTACTAACTCTCCTGCATGACAATCAGCTCTAATGTAGAATCATGAGCATGGATAAATTTACCCTTGTTTTGTGTCTAGGTCGTCTCTGGAAGGTTTTGTGGAAGTAGACACAGCTGCAGTGAGTTCATGAAGGGTTCAGCAACGCTTTCATGTTTAAAGGATAGTGTCTGACTGCACCCTCTCCATCGTCTGACTCTTTCATTCTTAGCTTTCCCCTCTTCTTCCAAGTACCTTAAACTTTTGGGAGGGGTGATTTAGATGTTCTATGTAGAATCTTGTAGTTTAGAGTCATTTATGCTCTATATTTTGGCTTGTTTTTATCTTTGTATTAAATATTTTGCCCAAGTAGCTCTAATCAATATTACCTTGTCTTTCTTTTTCTTGCAGTTTTTGAGAAAGGCTCGCCATGTTTCTATCCCGAGTGAATTCTGAACTAGGCAAAACAAAAACAAGCATTCTGTTACAATCTTTAAGATATCCTCCTCATAAACACAATTATTTAGCATCAGATGTTATCTGCTACCTTGAGAAACACTGACGAGAGTCTTGTTTTGGGAAAGCAGACTGCTGTCTTCAAGATAGACAAGCCAGAGGAGCCACAAAGATAAGAAAAATGCCACAAACCTTTATGGTAGTATCAAATTTGTCTTATCTTTGATCTAGCATCCACTTGGCGACATGACTTTGTTTGCAGAGTTCTGAAAATTTTGATTTTTATGGTTTTAACTTGTTTTTTGTTCTTATGTTTTTTGCAGAAGGACAAGAACTTACAAGTGAATGCTGCCATTTTTCATTCTTCAACTAACATTTTGTGTACCACATTCTACCATGTTTCTAAAAGAGCATCACAGAGCTCCTAACTTTGAGGATTACTTAGGGTCATTATTTTAATTTATATTTACTTGTTTCAAGCTAATGCTTGCATCTCCCAAACACTTAAAATGGTTTACTTTTGTTTCTTTTGTCATCGCTTGCATCCATTTTTAGTTTTCTATTAGGTTGGCTATCTTTTTCATATGTCACAGTTGAAAGATATCTGTGTATTTGAAAGGGTGCTATATTTCAATTATTCAACTTTCTGATGATATTATACACTCCAAATATGTTTCCAGGGTTGACTGAATTCGTGCAAATGGTTGACAGGAGAAGTAAGACAGGAAGTCCTGGAAATAGATGTGTCCAGTGGCCTTGGATCTGAGTTGCTAAGGAGCCTAAAAGATGGTTAGAAATAAAGAGTGGGGGGAGTAGGGGAGTAACTGGGGAAATAAAAAGCATCGTTTTTAATATATTTTCTAGTAGTTTGAGTTATTTTGCTTTCTGTTAATTCTATTTTTGGATTTTTTTGAAACATTTTCTTTGCTATTTTGTCTAATGGCTGTACTATTTTATATTCCTATTAACAATATTCAGCAGTTCATTTTTCTTCCATATCCTCTCTAGCACTCAATATGGTTGGTCTTTTTTTATAATAGATATTTTTATTGGAGTGAATTGACATCTAATTTTGACTTTTATTTCCAAAGTAATTCGTAATGCTTGTTGAACATTTAAAAAATATGCTTGCTTGGACAGAAGAAGGGCAGTTTCTCTACTCAGTGATTTACCCACTGATAAGTCATCCATGTCACAGCAAGTATTCAAGCACTTGTCAGTAGAGGCATCCCAGATGAAACCCAGTAGGCCATACATACAAAAAGATGTTAAAGTAGGAGGGAGACTAACATAAAAAGAGAAGGTATGAAGTGGCAACCGCAAGAGCAGACTGCAACAGAAGCAGAGCAGAACTACTCAACCTTAAGGCCTGTGCCTTTTCTTTTTTTTTTACATTTTTTATTATTATTTCTGCTCATACAAACTTAATAGGTACACCAGTTCCCTCCCTCCCTCCTCCTCCCCCCCCGAACCCCCTGCTCCCCCTCCCCTCACCCCTCCTTCCCCATCCCCCAGTGCCTCCCCCCCAATCCCCAGAGAGTCCTTTAATGTGCATGCCAGACTCTCCTCTGGGCCCTCCTCTCCGATGACATACAAGGACTCAGTGGCCTTTCCCTGAACCCTTTCCTGTGTTCCCCTTAAGCATAGGAACACTGCTGTGGCTGCCAATCCCTTGCCTCCAAACATCTTGGTGCTTTTAGCAGATGCTGGACTTTGTGAGGTCAATAGTGTGTTGGACATTGCGCAGGGCATGCAAAGTCCAATTATGATTGCTTCGGCCCTAACTTGTGTGGAGTATCTTGCATATCATTGCTCCTCCCATCCTTGTGCTCTTACAATCTTACCGCCCCCTCTTCCGCAAATTTCCCTGAGCTTCAGGATGGGGAGAGATTAGTCTGGCCTAGTTCTAGGTGGTTGATATAGAGTCTCTGAAGTTCTGGATTGTGGTTTGTTGATTTTCTTTTTCAGTTTTGCTGCTCTTGCAATGCCCTTCACTCCATCCTGATGAGCATTGTATGTCACCCCCTGAAGGCCTGTGCCTTTTGACATGCCTTCCTCTAGGAAGGCTCCACCTCTTAAAGGTACCACTTACCTTCCTAAACATCAACATCAACTAAGGATTCAAATTCATGAGCCTGTGGAGGACAACTCACATTCAAACCATGACAGATTTTTAAATTAATTTAATAATTTTGATATTAAACCCTTGCCAGATATATAGTATGTGGACTAGTTCATACAACCAATTCAATAAGATAAAAAGTTATATTTGATTCAGTTTCAGATTTTTTAAACTCTTTTACCTTTATTATTGTATATATTTAAGTTATACTGTGGTGTTATTAAATATATGTGTGGTTATGTTAGAGGTATATATATATTTTTTTTTAATTTTTTTTATTATTATTATTATTATTTATTCAACGGTGTGTATGTGCGCGCGCGTGTCTGTGTGTGTGTGTATGTGTGTGTAGAACCACGGACGAATTCGTGAACCACCATGGACGCCTCCACCTCCTTCTGCCCCGGGATTCACAGGCTCCGCCCTACCAGGACCAGAAGCGCAGGCCGCCCCCGCTTCCGTCTGGCGTCTATACGTGGGATCTGGGATCCGAACTCGGGACCTTCCGCCTGCAAGGCGGAGGCTTAACCCCTGAGCCACCTCTCCAGCCCAGAGGTATATATATTAATATACAGTAATATGCACTTCACATGATATATATAGTTGAATGACTATTACAATGTATCAAATTAATATATTCATCATATAAAAAATAGCTCAAAAAAGTTCTTATTTTTGTGATAAGAACATCTAACCTCTATTCTTACATGATTTGTATTTTATCAATTTGAATCCCTAACATATTATTATTTTAGATTTCAAATTTCTGTGTTGAGTTTCTTGGTATTAATTTTTCTTCAGTATGTCTTGTAATTTTTTCTTGTTAGACAATGTACTAGTTGAAAGAAATTTAAGCAGGTAGGCTTTCAGTAATGGTGATGATAATATATGTGTATGCATGAACATTCTAGAATTCTTTGAATAGGTCTTAGTCTTTTAGTGAGCTTTTATCACTAATCTGAGAAGTTCATGATTCTAAAATTTTCTACTTATACCCTTTTTGTGCATATGTGTGCACATGTGCGTGTGAGCACGTGCACCAGAGGGTATTGTATGTGCCTCTTGAGGTTCAAGAATGACTTCGAGCATCACCCTTGATTGTACTACCTCCTTGTCATAGCTAGGCACAGGTGTCAACTTGACAGTTGAAGGTTTGAGCTCCGGGAACATTTGTAGAGAATTAATGGTTGAGTTAAGCCCAGAGCAAATCTGCAAGAGATTGTCTAGCTGATGGGGAAGGCCCAGTCCATGGTGGGTTGGACTAGGCCCCGAACAGGTGAATAAAATACTGAGAGCTGGTTGAGGAAGTTGGCATCCTTCTGTTCACTTAGCAAGTAAGGATTGTCCATCTCTCAGGTGTCATGTGGTGTTAGAATGTGCTCTCCCTTGTTCCCTTAAGCCATTTGATGATCATTTATCAGCAACCATGCAGGCAAAATGCAACAATTCTCTTTGCTTTTGCTCTGGATTTTCCCAGGCTTTGTTTACCAGGGCCCAAAGTGTAAACTGCATCCATTTTTGCCTGGCATTTTTATGTGGGATCTGGGATCCAAACTCAGGACCTTTTGCTTGTGAGGTCGAGGTTTAACCCATGATCCACCTCTCCAGCCCTTCATATACCCTTTAGTAAGATAGGATGTGTACAGTGTGTTCTAACGAGTCTTCCAAAGGTCAGAAGGATGGGAAAGGAAGGAGGAAGACAGGAGCAAGTGGAGTTAGGAGGGAAGTACACATGAATTCATTCTATTTTGTATGGAATTTCAAAGAACATAAAATAAATGTAATATTAAAAACAATAAATGATTAAAAATCCAGTTGATTTTTCTTTGTTTAAACAGCTTTCCTAAGGTTAGAAATTGTCAAGAATACCTGAATGTAATGAATGGTACCCTACAAGAAGGTTACTATCCCTTTTTTCAGGTCCAAGAACGTAAGCATTTTGTTTTCAAAACTTTATTGCTTCAATAGATTTAAAATAGGTGGATAACTTATAAAAATAAATGTAGATAATACAAACAACACCAAATGCTGGAGAGGATGTGGTGAGAGGGGAACTCTCCTACATTGCTGGTGGGAATGCAGGCTCATACAACCATTCTGGCGAGCCGTCTGGCGATTCTTAAAGAAGTTAAAGATTAAAATGCCATATGACCCTGCTATACCACTTTTGGGAATAACCCCCCATACAGCAAACATTCACCTCGATGGAACAAGCATGACCATGTTCATAGCATCATGGTTTACAATAGCAAAGTCATGGAATCAACCCAAATGTCCAACAGTCGATGAGTGGATAAGGAAAATGTGGTACATTTATACAATGGAATACTACTCAACCATAAAAAATGATGAATTAATGCAATTTGCAGGGAAATGGATGGAATTAGAAACAATTATATTGAGTGAATATCCCAGACACAGAAAATTAGACACCATATGTACTCCCTAATAGGTGGATCCTAGTACCAAACCCACTTAAGGACATATTCAAAGATAAATCTCTGTAATACCTACAGTAATCGCAAAGATTATAAACAGGAGGGAAGGGGAAGGAGCCCCCCCTCAGAAATAAGGAGAGAGGGGATCATGCTTCAGTAGAGAAATTAGGTTACCATCAAGTATTGCAAGTAAGTAGCGAGACATCTGGTGAAGCTCACTCTCACTTTCCTTCCCGAGCACTTGCAACTGAGGTTTGATCTCACCAGTCAGGGAAGGTATAGAGTCTGGCAGGTAGATAGTAATCATACTGAAAAAGGGACACTGACCCCCCCCCACACACACACACTGCGGTCTCCCACTCCTATTCCATCAACCTTTGAATCTCCTTTTAGAGTAAGATCTTTATTTAAACAGCCTTTTATCTTTAGTTAGGAGGTGACCTTCATTACCAGTTAGGATGGAGGTAAGGGAGGTGCAGTAAGAACAAAACTGAAAACAACAACAAACCATAATTTAGAACACCAAAGACCCTGCATTGATCACCTGGAACCAGACCAGACAAATCTCTCCCCATTCTAAAGCTCAGGAAAATTTGTGAAAGAGGGGGCAGCAAGATTATAAGAGCCTAAAGATGGGGAGGACCAACCATATGCAAGATATTCCACACAGGTTAGGGCTGCAGTAGCCATAGTGGGACTTTGCATGAGCTGCACAATGACTGACATGTCAATGACCCCCCAGGGTCTAGCATGGATCACAGGCACTAGGATCCTTAGAGGCAAGGGATTAACGGTCATAATAGTGTTCCCATACTAAGGGGAGCCCAGGGCAGGGGGGCTTTGGGCAATGCCACTGGGTCTTTACACCACATTGGAGTGGAGAACTCAGGGGGAAGTTTGGCGTTCACACAGGGGGATGCTCCAGGGGCTGTGAGGGGGGAAGGGGAGGAACTGGGAGAAGAGGAGGGGGGTGAAAGGAAGGGGAAGGGGGAGGAGGATTCAAGGGGACTGGGGATGAGTGGAGGGAGGGAGACGACTGGGGTACTTATTGAGCTTGTATGATTGGGGGAAAAAAAGGTATAGAAAATAAAATTCCTAAGCTATAAATAGAAATATAACGTAACAATATTTTTTAACATACAAAGATAGAAATGTCTTTTTTGGACTGTATACTACCCACAAACATAACCAAATGTACAGTTCCTATTATGAGGAACACATTACTATAAAAATATTCCAACATGGTAGACAGTATTTTTTAATTAACTGTGCATAATTCATCTTCTCCTAAACCTTACCCATCTCTGCTGTGATCATATCAATATGCCTCTGAATTTAACATCATAGAGTTTTTCAACTGCCTAAAAAACTTGTAATAAGTTGAACATGTATAACAAGTTCCATAATCATACTGGAATTCCAAACCAAATACTTCAGTGTAAAGTTTAATGCTAGCATCCATATTATAAGAGGGATTATCTTACTGGGTCTGTGATACCTCACTTATTTTATACTCAAGAAATTTTTAGTTTCCTGTTTTATTTCTTCCTTGATCAGTTTCTCATTCAAGTTACTTAACTATGAGTTTATGTGCTTTCAGTTGTTTCCTTTATTGTAGACATCTAGCTTTATTTCATGGTGGTCACATAGTATACAGGGTGTGATTTCAATTTTTCTTTATTTGTAGAAGCTTGCTGAGTGTCGTAGCATATGATTTATTTTTGAGAAAATTCCATGGGATGATGAAAAGGATGTGAATTCTTTAGTATTTGTTGTGAAATGTTCTATAGTTTGTCTGTGAGGTACATTTAATCTGTAGTTTCGTTTAACTGTGATGTGTCTCTATTTAGTTTTTGACCTGTTGATCTGTCCAGTGGTATGAATGGTGTCTTAAAGTCTCCTACTATCAGGGTGTTTGGACTGATTCACCGTTTTTTTCCTTCTGTACTGTTTGTTTGCTCATCTTTTTGAACTAACATAGTTGTTTTTTTATGGCTATGTGTGTTTCATGGATAGGTCATAGTATTTCATCCAAGCTGAAAACCTGTATTTCTTGATTGGGGAGTTGAGCCTACAGACAATTAAACTTATTTTTGAAAGATGCTTAATAATTCCTGTAATTTTATAGATCTTGTAGTGTTTACACTTCATACAGCTCTTGGACTGGCCATGAGCAGCTCGCAATTCCATAACTCTGAACCTGTGCGCACTGGCAGTCATAGGTATTGTAACAGAGTTCTGGAAATGAATGACAGCATCAAAAAACATAGGAGTATCTGCGGTTCCAACTCAAGACATGTACATCTGAACTACAGCAGAGTTTGGAGGGGTGCCTACCTTCATTAAATTGTGTCCAAAATTTTCCCACAGTTGCTTCTGCAACTGATGACCTAATGGTGCTGACGACATGCCCAGCTTTGTCAAACAAGCATTATCACACCATCAAGGTGGCTTTCTTGGGTACAGAAAGCTCCAGGCTTTCATGCGCTGATGAGCAAAATCCCTGAATTCCAACAAAGAAATCAATGCACTCTGAAGTTCTGATGCTTGGGAGGAAACTCAAGGGGTGGAATAAACTGAGTGGACTTAGACCAGAGTGTGTAGTGTGGCAGTTTTCTGGAGTAAAATGCAGCCCTCAGGAAGGATCAAGGCCTGGAGGTCAACCTCCTCCTTTACTGACCTTTTGGTCCTGGTTAGAGACAATCTTCCAGAATTTCTGGGGTGCCAGAAAGAAAAGTCAGTGGCTTCCAAACCAGGTGAACAAACCTCTGTCCTCAGGAGGAAGGGAGATGTGATAACAAGGGGTCTACTGTACTGGGCTCTGAATGCGTGCTGGGCAAACCCATCTGCCATAGGTTAACACTTCCCATCCTCATAAACACCCTTTGTGCAGATCAGGCTGCAAAGGGAAGGGAAGGAAAAGGTAAAGCACCACCTGCAAGGTCAGCCCCACTCCCAAGCCATAACTTTTGGTGCATCGTAGGTGCACTGTTCCATGATCACTACTGTAAAGTGCTTGGACTGAGACAGAAGGCTCCGGCCAAACCTCTCAGCACAGAATGCAAATGGCGCTGGTTCTCAAAGAGGGAAAGGCCTGGGATGCCATGACGCTTTCCAAGGATGGGCCTCCACTTGCTGTTGGTTTCCCAAGCGCAGGTTGTGCAAAAGTACTTGCTGTGAAGGAAATGTCCAAATGCATCATGAGAGTGTCTGCGGTTCCAACTCAAGGCATGTACTGAGGCTCAGACTGGTTATTGCTTCCCTCTGGAACTCAACCTACAAGCCAGTTTCCTTCCAAGGCCCATCTCCTTCTGTGCGTTGGCTCTACCGCAGGCGCAGAACTCTTGGGGCATATGAGAACTGATTCTGCACAGCTCACCACCACACTGAAGCTAAGGTTCGTTCCTTTGTGGATCCTGGGGACTTCTGAAGGACCTAGAGTAAAAAGTCAAAGAAATAGAAGAAGAGAAAGAAAGGAGAGATGAGAGCGGAGAGGAAGAGGGAGAGGGAGAGGGACAGGGACAGGGACAGGGACCCGGACAGGGAGAAAGACAGAGATCTTGCTGGTCTCCTGTCCATATCCACATCTAGAATTGACATACATTAGAATGAGAAATTACCCACAACGATGGATGGGAGAGAGCCCTCCAAAGGTGTTTGGTATATACTTTATCACAATGCAACCTTTTGGGACAAACGCAGAGCAAAATGTTATCTTTTCTGCTCTGAATGATGTATATACCTGAACATGTCTCCTGAGACAAGACATTGCTTTCCGATTTTGAAAACTTGCCAAGATTTAGAAAAGGATAGGGAAATTTCAGTTGGTGGAGGCCCTCAATACGAGTGGATACCAATAATAGGCCACTAGAATTTTGCAACACAGGATACTGGCTGGAACAATATGCAGAGAGGCGGGACGCATGTCTGCCTCTCCATTATTCTTTCACCACAATACCCAGAACCTGATGTGTGGGGAGGTGGTTTTGGCTTTTGTTGTTCTTTGGAGAAGACTGCTGTGGACAGCATGAAGTTTCAAAAGGTGGGAGGGAAAAGAGATATACTTTGGTGCCTATTAGGATGAAAGAACTATGGCACATGCAGGGTAAATGTCTGTTAGCCAGGTAACTGTAGCATCATTTCCTCTTCTCATTTCTCCAAAACCTTTACACAGGCCTTAGCAGGATTCTCCATTGCCCTCACTACAACTTAGCTGTGCTTACCTCTTGCTAGCATACTACTCGGGTAATTCCACTAAACTAGCATATGCTCACTTACACACACACACACACACACACACACACACACACACACACACACACACACAAGCACACACCCTCATTTACTGTACCCACTCATTTATCACTCACATATGGTCACACATTTCTGAAACTTGATCACCAACCTCCTTCGGTATGTCATTGAGTGCTGTCTCTTGTCTTGGTGGACGCCTTGGGGATCCCAGCAGTAGTTTACAGATTCACGTCTGCAATCTGAGCCCACCCATTGCAGTCTGGCAGGTCCACAACTTTCAGGTGGCGGGAGAGTGGAAACTGATCACTCTACTTTCCTGTGCACACTGCCCACTCACGACATGTCACACACAGAGTGGCCAGAGAGAAACCACTGGAGGCACAGCAGGTGAGGACGCTCCAGACTCAGTTCTCCCCCTGGCTCTCTACAGCACACAGGACAGAAGCCAACCCTTCAGCATGGTTTCCTACATCTGCACCCTCTTCCCTTCTTTACCTCTCTCCACTAACCTGTCAGCAGCATGGCGCCCTTTCTGTTCCCCTAGGACCACTGGGGTCCCACACAGAACGTGGAGCACAGCAGGTGGCCCTCATAGGCACTTTATCTCCCAGTTTCTTGCAAACCTGGTAACTTGTTGGTGTTCCCAGAAAGGCTTTCCTTAGGCTTCACCAGTTAGTTATCTGGGGATTTAGGGAAGAATGTCCTAAAACATCTTTTGCATTTTCCTAAGATCTTTGTGGCAACCTTTATTTGTTTTGTATTTCTTGAGAGATTTACTGTCTGCAATTCCACTGCATGACAGGCTCCTATATTCAGGGACCCTCTGGTTAGGAAAGAGGATACCGACCTGGTCCTCCATGAATCCTCAGGTACATAGCTGAATGACTGACAATAGCACTTTCTCCCACCAGAAAAGATTACTCTTCTCCACTCTTTTTTTGTAACTATAGGAACCATCCTGGATTACTTCTGCCTCCCTTTTGCTTTGCTCTGGCGATTTCCAGGCTCTGCTTCCAGAGCCGGAAGTACAGGACACCACCATTTCTGCTTGGTGTTTTTTCATGGGATCTGGGATCTGTTTGGGATCTGTTCGTGGGATCACGGGATCATGGGATCTGGGATTCTGTTTGGGAGGCAGAGACTTGACTCCTGAGCCATCTCCCTAGCTCATCCATACATCCCTTTATGTGGTTCTATCAGAGTGATTAGCTTACTCTCACCCAACACTTTTGATTACAGGTGGCAGAAACCATAGTGAACTTGGCAAAAGAAGAAAGAAGAGGTGGAATCACCATGCTGGCCCTGTGAGAAAGGCCATGGGCAGAAATTCCCAGCTGCTGCCTTTGTCACTTTAGTAGTCCCGCTCCAGTTCCCCAGGGTCCTAAGGACTGTCTCCAGGACACATCGGACTAGATGACTCTTGCAGGACTGCCTCACACCAGTTTCTCCTGCTGTGACATTGACTTCTGTGGGTCACAGTGGACAAGAAAGCAAAAGCCACAAAACGATGTTGAACTCTGCCCCTTGACTTGGCTCCCTTGTCATTTGTCTCCTACTACTGGGCAGAGAAGCTCCTGTGGTGAGACATTTTCTCATCATCACGTTATTCCGTGTAGCAATCACAGCTTCCACCGCAGGTCTCCCACGGACACCCACTTGAAGTAGTGACGTTCAGCTCCTCTGTCTCCTGCTGCCAGAAACCCAGACCACGGGAGAGGGAACTTCTACCTGGCGCAGTCACCTTGGCTAGGCACACATGGGACCCCAGGTCTCTGTCCCTTGGAAAGAAAGCTCGGCTTCGTCAGTGGACAAAACTCCTGTCTGTACACTCGCTCCTCAGGCAGAGGGGGAAAGTCGGTCCCCTTCCCTGGTTCACGGTTGTCTTATCCTGTGTGGCTGAACAGGTCCAGCCAAGAGTGCTGCCAGAATATGCAACATTACTTATTCATAAGCAAGTTTCCCTGGTGTCTTGTGACAAGACTGTGTGCTGGGCTGGTGCATTCCATGGAGACTAAAGTCCAGTCACTTTACAGAATTCTAAGTGCTCACGGTCATGGAATATTGAAAAGGTGTTTGAACAACTTTAGTTTTTGGCAAATGGCCGATTTTTCAACTGCTTTGAGATTCCATCCTTCCCCTGCCAGAAGGGATAGCCTGAAGAATGACAACCAATGCTGGGGAGAATGTGGAGAGTGGGGAACCCTTATTCTACACTCTTGGTGGGAATGCAAACTGGTATAACCGCTGTGGAAATTAGTGTGGCGGGTCCTCAGAAATGTGAAAGGACAAGTACCACATGGTCCAGCTATACCACTCTTGAGTTTGTGCTGTCACCATTCCACAGAGATGACTGTGCACCCATGGTTACTGCTTCGCTGTTCACAACCAGCCTAGCGTCCTGAACAGATGAAGGGGTAGTGACAATGTGCCTACACACCAAGAAATTTATACAGCGGCAAAGAACAACGAGCCCTTGCGTTTATAAGAAAAGGGATAGTGATCATGATGTTAAGCTGAACTCAGACAAATGCTGTATTTTCTCCTGTCTGTGCAACCCAGATTAAACACTGCACATGTAGGTCATCAAAGTAGAAGTAGACCTCAAGAGTGGAAGAACCGATCTGAAAGAGGGAGTAATGCACTAGGAAAGAGAAGGGTGCACTAAGTGGGTAAGAAAGGAGCCAGCTGGAGAGTAACAGAGTGTGGCTGGAGGGCAGTGAGGAAGGAGAAAATGAGAACAAAGTGTAATGACACACCTGCATGGTGACTCAGTTGGTAAGGCACCTGTTCACAAACCTGGCCATTGAGTCCTTTTCAGAACCACATAGTGGAAGGAGAAAAATCTACTTGGAAAGAGTGTGTGTGTGCGTGCGTGCGTGCGTGCGTGCGTGCGTGCGTGCGTGTGTGTGTGTGTGTAAAATCAAAAAATTACTGAAGTTGGGGAGAGATGACTCAGGGGTTAAGCCTCTGCCTCACAAGCAGAAGATCCTGAGTTCAGATCCTGAATCCCACATGAAAACACCAGGAGGAAGTTGTGAAGGCCTATACTTCTGACCCTGGAAGGCTGAGCCTGGGAACCTTCAGAGCAAAGCAAAGAGGAGGTAGCTCAATCCGAGGTGATTCCCAAAGTCACGCTGGCACAGACAGTTTCCTTTGATACACCCAGAGACGTACAAGCAGACACACAAGCAAAAATAAAATAAAACAAAAATTACGGACGCAGAAGAAAAAAACTTATAGGCGTCTGTAGTGGAGTCAAAGCATCTCGAGATAAGGCACTGTGGTTTGGTCACTGTTCCTCTTTATATATGCATCTCCCCAAAGTGTCTCATAGCAACCCTAGACCCCTGTTTTTGGAATGAGAGGTGGGCCAGAGAGAAAGCTTATTCTGACATATTTAGAGCTGGAGACTGGTCTAATGTAATTTTCTGTTTTTGATTCTGCCATGGATTATGCATGAACAGTGTGTGTGTGTGTGTGCGTGTGTGTGTGTGCGTGCATGCGTTTGTGTGTGTGTGTGTGCGCGTGTGTGTATACACGTGTGTGCCTCATTTTCAGTGGAGAGGCTTCGTAATACACTGACCCCTTCATTCCAGTCCTGGCACGGGCTGGCTGGTGGGAGAGTCCAGGCACCTGAACTTGCCTCTGAGGACCTCCACCCCGGCAGCCCAGCCTCCCACTCTCTGCTCTGGAAGATTTGTCCACACCAGATTACCTCACATGACCCAAAGTGAGCATGTCCCTGCTCCCAAGCCACACGGCCCGGGGTCAAGGTGCTCCTTCTGCGTGGAATGCCTTTCCTGGCACCTAGAGATGGTGCACTGCTCCTCGTGTCTCTGAACCCGCCAAAGTTCCCACCCAGTGCTGCCTCCTGAGATTCCCCCCTGGGAACACAGAGGGTCAGGTCCTTCTCTCCATAGGAAGCAGGACAGCGGGCTGTGTTCCAGTATACGCCGGGGAGGTTGGTACCTCCTCTGTCCCCAGGGCACTTATGGAATCTGTCTCTTGTGGCATCGCTGCAGGCATCGCTGCTGCTCAGCAAGCCCGGGGCTGCTCTCCTCATGCCTGCAACACATCAGCACTCCCAGTACTCTTGCACATTACCTGCACCCCAGCTGGTGACCTGGGAGCAGGGACCTCCAGCTAGAGCTAGATTTCAGGGCCTGCTTGCATTCCTCTTTGGAGCACCGATGGGCATTTCTGGGTGCAGGGCGAGCCCCCTCAGATTATGAGGGCAGGGCCTGCAGTAGACAGTTGTCTGGCACTGGAGCAGGCAGGTCCCAGCACCTGGTTTGGCTCTCCTTCACTACCATTGGCAAGGGCAGCATTTCCAGGCAGCATGAAGTCAGACTTGGGGAGGCCTGGGGAATCGGGGGTGCCCGGGTGTGTCTCCTGGGCAAGAGGGAGAGAGCAGGGGGCAAGAGGGAGAGAGACCCAGGGGTCAGGTCGTGTGGGCTGTGGTGTTCAGCCCAGATTCTCTGCTTCCAAGGAGGACCTTGAAGCCAGTCTGTATGTATCCTGCTGTCTCCCAGACCCCTGTCTCCCTAGGGCCGGCCCAGGCTCCACAGGTATTGGTGGCTTTATGAATGAGCAAGCCTGCTTATTCTCTCTTGAGGAAGCGTTGCAGAGGGGGAAGGGGTGGGAAAAGGGGGAGCTCAGAAGATGGCTCAGCAGGCAGCATGGGGAGCCTGGGAGACTTGCTCTTTCATGGATGACATCCGGCAGCTTGTGCTCTTTCCTTTCTGCGGGTGGGGGAGATGGAACGGGGAGAACCCCCTCCAGCCCGCCGCGAATGGGAGAATGCTGCTTCCGGGCTCCTCTGGGCCAGGCAAGCGCGTCCGCAAGGCCGCCCCGCCCACTCCTGCCAGGCACTTGCTGTAGCCGCGGAAACCTTCTTTTCGGGGGGAAGGGGCATCGAACCCCCACACTCCCCACCCACCCGCGCTCACGCCAAATCCAGGCACCCCCGCTCGGGCAGGTCCGCGGAGCAGCGCTCGCCCGGCCCCTGCCCATCACGGTCCGGGCGGCCCCAGAGGCTGCGCGCGGGCACCCCCAAGTTCAGCCCCCCCCTCCGTCCCGCGCCCCGCGCCCCGCCGCAGCCGCAGCCGCAGGGGGAACCAAAGAGACCGAAGCCTTCCCGGCTGCCCGGACCGCAGACGCCAACACCCCCGCCTCCCACCCGCCGCCCCCGCGCGCAGCCCCGACCCGCGGCGGCGACTCCCCGCGCGCGTGCCGGCCGCGCTCGCCCCCCGGGCCCTGGCGGTGGCCGGGGCGGCGGCGCCGCGTCCCCGCGCGCCCCTCGGGCTCGCGCCCCCCGCCCGGGTTCCGGCCCCAGCGCGCGGCAAGGGGGGTCGCGGCGGCGACCCGGCGGCGGCGGCGATCGTGGCGACCGCGGCGGCGGCGGCGGCGGCGGCGGCGGCGGCGGCTGCCGCGGCGGCCGAGGCGGAGGCGGCGGCGGCGACGGTGGCGGCGGCGGTGGCGGAGGCCTCGGTGGCGGAGGCGGAGGCCGAGGCGGAGGCCGAGGCGGACGAGGTGCCGGCCGTCCCGGCGCGGGAGGAGGTGGCGGCCGCCCGGGTGGCATCGGCCGCGGGGCTCGGCGCCGCAGGAGCCGGGGCCGCAGGGGAGGCTGCGGCGCCCCCCGCGGGGGAGGCGGAGATGGCAGCTGCGGCTGCGGACGCGGAGCCGGGCGCCGACCCCCGGGGCGGCCAGGACTTTCCCTTGGCCTCGCTGTATGTGGGCGACCTGCACCCCGAGGTGACCGAGGCCATGCTGTACGAGAAGTTCAGTCCCGCCGGGCCCATCCTCTCCATCCGCCTGTGCAGGGACAAGATCACCCGGCGCTCCTTGGGCTACGCCTACGTCAACTACCAGCAAGCGGTGGACGCCAAGCGGGCCCTGGAGACCCTCAACTTCGACGTCTTAAAGGGCCGGCCGGTGCGCATCATGTGGTCGCAGAGAGACCCCTCGCTCCGCAAGAGCGGCGTGGGCAACGTGTTCATCAAGAACCTGGGCAGGACCATCGACAACAAGGCGCTCTACAACATCTTCTCGGCCTTCGGCAACATCCTGTCCTGCAAGGTGGCCTGTGACGAGAGGGGGCCCAAGGGCTACGGGTTCGTGCACTTCCAGAAGCAGGAGTCTGCGGAGCGGGCCATCGACGCCATGAACGGCATGTTCCTCAACTACCGCAAGATCTTCGTGGGCAGGTTCAAGTCGCATAAAGAGAGAGAGGCGGAGAGGGGAGCCTGGGCCAGGCAGCCCACCCGTGCTGACCTCCAGGGTTTCGACGAAGACACCGATGAGGAGGCCACCCTGCGGTGAAGACGTCCCAGGAGCGGGCCACCGAGCCAGCTCTTGGTTCCCACCTGGTTTACAGCCCCTCCGAACCCCAACCCACCAGCAGTGTATTGTATTGGGAGAGCAGGTCTCTCCCTCCCCCACACCCCTGTGTCTCACTCTCCCTCCCTCCCCTTCTCGCCCTGTCTCTTGATCCCCACCACAGCCCCCTCCTGGCCCTCCCCATCTCCCTCTTTCTTCCTCCCTCTTCCCTCTCTGCCCTCTCCTCTTCCCCTTCTCCCCACCCCCAGCAAGGACATTCACTGAGAGCAATCCTTCAGATCCGTGCCATCTGGTAGGTGAAAGGCTGCCTCTTCTCCCAGTGGTTTGGTTCTTCAAAGCCTTCTCTTTCTGGCATTGTCTACTGCACGGTTCGCGGTAGAAATGTGGGAAAGGATGAAGTCCTCTTGGTTGAAACCAAGACACTGTTCTCTCCCGCGATCCTGCCACCCACAGAGAACCGCTTTTACCTGTGTCGGTGTGCTCTGCTTCTCTTTCCTCTCACCCAAGCTCACCTTCCCTCATCTCGTGCTGTGGTAGACTGGATCACGTATGTGGCAGTTTCTTAACCTGCTTCTATCAGCAACTGACGCCCGACGGAAATCAGCCCATTGAACTTCTCTCCGTGTTATTCAACAGGTTCGTGGACAGCCATCTTCAGTGCCTGCAGAGTGCTCCTGTATCTCCATGGACCTTAACATTTCTGCAACCATTCCCATGTTATTGGACATTCAGGTGGTGCCTAGTTCTTGCCCTGTGTTTTTAAATCAACACTGGGTGCTCTGATGAATAAATTTTACCTTGTTGAGCCAAATCTGGTAGCATCCTGGATGTTCTCCTGAACTTGGACACACAAGGATCTATTTATAGATCTTTCCCAGTGTGCTTCGATAAGGTTCCCTTTATAAGTACTATGCTAGTTTGACTCATGCCAGTCAGTGCAGCTAGTAAAAAGAGTAGGCCATTTCACTGTGTAGTCCATTGGTACAGTGTAATTGTGTTTGTGTGTGTGTTGTTTGTGTGTGTGTGTGTGTGTGTGTGTGTGGTCCTGACCAGTTTGAAAGGATCACAGATAGTCATTGCACTGGAATTAAATGCTGTTGATTACCTCTTTCTCGTTCCCATTTCCTTTCCCTTTCTTGTAAGAAAAATAAGTCAGGTACATTTCAGGAAAAGAAAATTTCAAAGCAAGCAAGTTAACAGAAAACTAATGCCATTAGTTACTAATCGCAATCACTATCCAGGCCTTGTTGAATGCTTTTCATCTGTATGTCCATAGTGTTTTTCATGTCAGATATGTATATATATGTGCATATATACATATATATATGTTTATGTGTGAATTTAAGGTATATATTGTTTCAAAATCTGCTTTTTTCACATAAGGTTTAAGATTATAGACATACATATGTAGATATTCTGGAACTTCCTTTCATGTCATTAAATATTCTTTAAAAATGCTTTTCATGCTTGTCTGGTGTTTAAGATATAGGGGTCAAAGACACCAGTTCTCTATTAAAGATATGGAGATATTATGCTTTAACTAATTTTTCATTGTTGAACCTTTGGGATTTTTTTCTTAGCCAAACAATGGACCAAGTGTAGGAGCGTGATCAAACCTTGCTTTCTTGAAGAACACTTCCTGGGTAAATACCAGCTGAAGTAAAACTGAAATTTTGAAGTGTATGGTTGTTCTAAAACTTTTTTTCTAGTAAATGACCATCCATGAAAATAAACATATTTTGCCCCCATAAGATCTTGGATATTTGGAAAATTTTCTGGAGTTTGTATTACAATCACTTTTTTACATTTACAATACTTTTCAGGGTAATGAGACTTTGTAATTTCAAACATGTATCCTATATTTGATTCAGAATGCTTAAAAGATGGTGGTGATGAAAATAATAATCAATAAAAATAAGTTTTGAAACTATACATCTATACAATACACTAATAGCTCCAAAAATACAAAATAAAATATATATCTCAATGTTAGATTTTTTTTACCATTTCAGGTTTTCTTTCCAGACTATTAAATATCCCCCTATATTTTTGTATTGTTGCATTTTATTGATGAGCTGTAATTGTTGTTATTGGGAACCTGTTTATAGTATGTCTAGTGATATTTAATTGTTATATGATTTGTTGTAGTCAAATGCTGTTTTCCATAAAATTTATGTCTACCAACGATAGTTTTCCTTTTCAAGCTAGTATTTTTTAAGTTAGAAGAAATTAATTAGACCTTCATTTTTTATTTTATCATTATTATTATTATATTAGCATCTCATAAATGAATCCAGGGTTTTTTTTTAAGTGGATTGCTTTCAGTAGAAGGAATGAGTATTAGACTCAAGTTCTTTAAAGAAGTCATTGCAGTCTTTGCCTATTTGTAAATTTAAAGCAGTCAATAGACTCTGTGTTAAATATATATTCTAAATACTCATATTGAAAGCATTCTGTTTTTTAATGTATATGTATTTTCACTATTTAATTTTCCTCCACCATTCACTGCTATTTTTGTTTTAAAGTTTTTTTATTCTTCTCGAGTTTCATACTTTAATATAGTGAATCCCCAGTCCTAAACTCCTTCTTTTCCCCAAACTTCTATCTTCTTCCTGTTTGTCTCCCTCTTGTTTACATGTGATTTTTTTTGCCCACCGCATTGCCTTTGATGCTATGTGCATGAATTATATATCAGTCTTATATATCTTATATATCATTAGCCCTTATCTGTCTCTCAGGGAGATGTGGGGCCTCTTGAGATCTTTCTCCTTCCATGGTCAAATGCTGATAGGACAAATCCTGTTCCGGTCTTGTGAAAATACACATCACTGCAGTGAATTCATGTATGCTAACAACCCTGTCATGTAGAAAAGATAAAGTCTGGCTGCACCCCTTCAGGCTCTTATAGTCTCAGTATCCCTTCCTTGATGTTCCCTGAGCCTTAGTGTATGGGAGGTTGTTTAGGTGTCCTGTTTGGGTTCAGCAGTCCACAGTCACTTCTTTTCTTCATTTTTGCCAGTTATGATTTTCTTTGATAAATACCTTCCGTTTCAAAAGGAAGCTTCTAAGTTGAGTGCTGAGTGCTTGTCCAATCTATGGGTATAATGATAAATGGGTAAAAAGCAGTTTAGTACAATATATTTATAGCTGAGCCTTGATAGTTTGCACACATGCACAAGAACATGCACACATGTTCTTCCCTTTCATAGTTTCTTATCCTGGTTTATAGTACCAGGAATGTGATGCCTCCTGAAAAGTGGGCATTAAACCCAATCTGAAAGCTTTTTTTCCTCCTTGATAATCATGTCACTATTGCATTGTCGATCACTTCTTGCCAGAGTGGTTATTATTGGAGTTTGAAGCTTTCAAGGATTGAGGAGACTGTTAATTGTTTTCCTCTCCCAGCAGCTTGTATAGTACTTTCTGGTCTATGAAAGCTGGCCTGCAAGGAGGAAGCTTCCACACCAGTTCCAGGTGGGGTGTGTGTGCGTGTGTGTGTGTGTGTGTGTGTGTGTGTGTGTGTGTGTGTGTTGAATTGGAGCAGCCTTTGTTACATCACATTACATTATGTTACATTACATGATATTATATTAGGTCTGTGAGGTTCAGTGCGAAAGGAGCCTACTCTCAAAATACATTACATTGCATTCTTTTATTATATTCTATAGTAAAAGTCCTAATGCACTTTTGACTTGTTTTTTAAAAAATTTATTTATTTTTATTTTATTTATTGAGGCAGACGAAGGAGATGATTCAGTGGCAGACTACTTGCCTAGAATCCACCACTGAAGTATGGGGGGGGTTGTCTCACTAGCTGATTTTTTTTAAAATATTTTATTTACTCTGTGTGTGTGTGTGTGTGTGTGTGTTTGTGTGTGTCGCTGTGGAGAACCAAGGGTGACTTCGGGTATCACACTGTATTGCTTCTACCTCCTTGTTTTGCTCTGGCATTTCCCAGGCTCCACCCACCAGGATCACAAGTGCAGGCTGCTGCTGTTTCCACCTGGCATTTTTATGTAGGATCTGGGATTCTAACTCAGGAACTTTTTTTGTTTTTTTTTTTAATCCATGTCCTGTGATCAATATTTGTTGTGCCTTCAGCAATTGGGTCTTACTGTCAGTTTCTGTAGGGCATCCAAGAACAATGACAAAAGTCTTATAGTGTTTTGGGGGCCTCTCTGACCAACAATTTATTACACATATCACATACCTGGTACTTGGATAATTATTTAATTCCCTATGGGCTCTGGTTCTCACAACCCTAGTGCTATTTGTTATTTCCTCAGCCCTTCTTGTATCCCATCCCTTTATTTTACTACCTATTGATTTCTCCCCATTTATTCTCCATTCTACCTGACCTCCTAAGATCTTTTATGTCTCTGCCTTTAAGGTCTTTACATTATCCATCCCTCCCAACCCCATGCTTTAAAAAAGCATGGGTGTGCCTGTGCACATATGTGTCTGTGTGTATCAAAAGCACTCTGTGCCTTCGAAGGCCCAAGGGTAACTTTCCACTGAGCATTCTTATATGAGATCCAGGATTTGAACTCAGTTCCTTCTGCTTTCTAGACAGAAACTTAACCCCTGAGCTATCTCTCCAGCCCTCTCTCCCCATCCTATGCTTAATGTTTCCTCTCAGTTTTCTAGCTGTTACAGGAATTGCAAATTAAGCACATCATCCAGAAGTTTATGCTAGCATCCACATATAAGAGAGAATATGCGATGTTTGTCTTACTGTGTCTGAGATACCTTGTGCAATATATTATTTCTCAGTTCCATCCATTTCCAGCAAATTTCAAAATTTTATTTTTCTTGATGACTGAATAGTATTCCATTGTTTATATGTACTACATTTTCAATAACCATTCATCTGTTGATGGACATGCTGATTCCATTTCCTTGCTATTGTGAGTGGAGGTACAATGAACATGGATGTACAAGTGTCTCTTTAATAAGATGCAGAGCTCTTTGGGAAAGTGGTATAATTGGGTCAGATGGTAGTTCAATTTCAGCTTTCTAAGGACATTCCATACTGATTTCCAATATGGCCAAACCAGTTTACACTCCCACTAACAATGTATACATATTCCCTTTCCCCCATACATTTCCCAGCATTTGAATGAGAACTTAGAAAAAGTCTCTTTTTAGTTTCAAAGCCCATTTTTATCTGGGTTGTTTGTCTTCTTGATGTTTAACTTTTTGAGTTCTTGGTATACTCTGTAGATTAATTCTCTGTCTAATACATAGCCATTCTATGGGTTGCCTTTTTGCTTGATTAACAGTTCCTTTTGCAGAACAGACACTTTTTAATTTCATGTGGTCCTACTGTTGACTGTTCGTATTATTTCCTGTGCAAATGAGGTCTTATTCAGAGTCTTTACCTAAGCTCATCAGTTCAAATGACTCACTGCCATTCTATAGGCAGATAAGAAATTTCAGAATGTGTTTCTTTGAACTTAAAAATAGTTTCTAAAACTTCCTTGACAAACCTAAATATGTGTTAATAATTTTTGTACTGATACTCTTAAAGCATTTAGTTAAGATGATTTTATAAATTGCTATTGAAATAAAGAATCTTTTAAAATTTCTTTAATGGTACCATCCAGAAGCCTGGATATGTTCATTTATGCTTGACTAACATGTTAAAAGAAATGACCATTTTCTTGCACAAGTTCTTCCTTTGGGATTATTAACTGATTTTTATTAATACAATGCTATGATAACCATACCTTATTTTTTGCTTTAATTTCTTTATGATTTTTTTGATTTCTCTTATCAAGTGAGCTCATTTTTTAAAAAAATGAATAGTATTGATAGGCAAAGAAAAAAAGTAAAAATGATTATCTTATTCACAGATAATGAGTCACCACTCATCTTTGTTAAAGATCTATTTTGATAGGTTTCCTCTTCATTTGCCTCACTGTGGGGATGATTTTAAAAATTTATTTGGTGCGTGTGTATGTATATTTGTGTGTGTGAGAGAGAGAAAGAGAAAGAGAGAGAGAGCACTGTGTGAATGTGAAGAACCAAGGGTGACTTTGGGAATCATCTTGGATTGCTTCTACCTCCTTTTTGCTTCACTCTGGAATTTCTAGACTGCCTTGCAGAACCTGAAGTGCAAGCTGCCACCATATCTGTCTGGTGTTTTGACATGACATCTGAGATCCAAACTCAGGTCCACCTGCTTGTGAGAGTGAGTCATAACCCCTCAGCTATCTCTTCAGCCCTAATGGTGATTTTTGATATATGTCAATTGTTTCTATACCTGATTCAAATTAGAGATGCTAAGAATACTCTGATGCACAAATCATTGCTGTCATTCAGTATTAATTTAATGAACAATGCTACAAATTTAGAGAATCATATTGTTATATAGTATTTCATTTCATATACTTCCATTAATAGACAATGAACATCAGTAATTTATGATTGGAAAGAATGAACTTATGGCTATTAATAACTATATCCTTAGTGCTAGACAGTGATTTTCCAGAAATTTACACATTTTATTGCATAATTCAGAATATTTCTTGTCTATATGCTATCTATCATGATTAAAACTTTACATTGTTTCAGAGTATTTGTCCAATAATAAATATGATGGACTAATAAGATGGTTCAGTGGGTGTCATGGTTTGAATGTGAGTTGTCCCTAATAGGCTCATTTGTTTGAATCATTAGCTGATGTTAATGTTTGGGAAGGTCATGACACCTTTTCGGAAGTGGAACTTTGCTGGAAGAAGGCATGTCACAGGAGACAGGCCTTGAGGTTGGATACCCCTGTCCAGCTTCCACTAATAGACGCTCTTGCAGTGGGCCTCTTGCTCTCTCTACCTCCATTATGGACACGACTTTTAAGCCACCTTCAGCAGCTTCTGCCGCCTGCTATGCCTTTCCTGCCATAATGGACTGTATCTCTCCTCTGGAACTGTAAGCCAAATAAATCTCTCTTTTGCTCCTTAAGTCGCTTGAGTCTGAGTGTTGTCTCACAGCAGCAGAGAAAAAGTAATTGTGAGTGTGTAAAGGTACTTATGGCACAATTCTGGCAATCTGAGTTCAATCCCTGGACCCATGTGGTACAAGGAGAGAACCATCTCCTGAAAAGTTGTCCTGTGACCTCTACACAGACATACATGCCTAAAATAAATAAATTTTTAAAGAATAAAAATACATATTAGATATTTAAGTATTTTTCACATCACTTCAAATGATCTTTCAAACTGTATCGGATTAGTTGTTCCTTCATTTCCACATCGTTAAACTGTACTTATTCTCAGTTCTTTAAATATAAACCATTATGCTGCTATATGTTACATTCATTATTTTCCTAAGCAGAAGAAGTTCTAATGGCTTTCATTTATTCTTGTACACCACACTAGATTTTGTACTTCTTCAAATGTAAAGGGACCAATGTAGGGCTTCTACCTGCTGCTAAGTATGGCATTCAAGAACTAGAAAGTAACCATAAGGTAAAGTATAGGGACTTACTGGATATACAATGATATGTACCTGGTGCAAAGCTCCATTGACTAAATCTGATAGTGTAACTGTAGGCTCTCATTGATCTTTTGAGTCTCCTGGAATCAATGACAGTTCAGAGCCAGTGTCCAGTCATCCCTAAAAAATTTTACTTCCTTTTTAGTTTCTGTCAAATAATAAACATCATGGGATACTGAGATGGGTCAGTGGATAAAGGTACTTGTAGCACAGTCTTGACAATTTAAGTTCTATCCCTGGAACCATAAGGTATAAGGAGAGAATCAACACCCAAAAGGTCATCCCAAAATGCACATATTGGTGAAAGGGTATTTGGGCAATGCTAGAAAAAAAACATACATTTTTGATAATAAACTGGGGCAGGAGTGTTTAAGGAAATGCAGGTTCATGTTCACTTCTTTTTACATTACCACTTATACAGATTAAGAATGTGATAGGTGTGCTATTTCACTTCTAGAAACGCCGTGATCAATTAGTGGTGTGTGGATAAGACTTAATTTCCAATTTGACTTGGCTGTATACTATGGTAACTGCATTTTATTTGTGAGAAAACATGAGCAAACCATGCTAAAGTCAGAAAAATTCATTTTAGATCATGCTTGCAGAATTGCTCCATTTGTTTCTGAGCCTATGTTGAGAGAGTACATCATGGTAGGATACATCCTAATCATCTAATTCCTCTAACCAGTACAGTTTTCACCACCTTGCAACAGCCCATCAAGCTATAAATACATAAGTGAATTAATCCATTGTACCCATTACTCTTCTTTGTTGTTGTAAGACAACACTCATATGCAATTCAAGGAAGAAAGGGAGATTTATTCAGGTTATCATATCAGGTTATGGTTCCAAAAGGAAGATATAGTTCACTATGGTGGAAAAGTCATGACTGGCTGGCAGAAGTTGGAGGCAATGTAAGTCATATCCGTGAAGGAAGCTGAGAGCTGCAAACTCCACGAGCAGACTAATTAACTGAAGCTGGGTAGAGTTAACCAACCTCAAGGTCCTGTAACTGTCTTCCTCTAGCAAGGCTTCACCTCCTAAAGTTGACATGACCTTCCCAAATAACTAAAGGTTCAAGCACATGAGCCTGTGAGGGATAACTCACATTTCAAATCATGGCATCCATTGTAAATGGCAATTCTCTGGTCATAACATGATATGGCAATTCTCTGGTCATAACATGATGTACTTTTGGAGTTTACCCTCAGTCTGTTCTGTGGGGGGGGTGTCAGAGGGCACTCTGTGTCGCTGTGGGGGACCAAGGGTGATTTTGGGAATCATCCTGGATTGCTTCTACCTCATTTTTGCTTCACTCGGATTTTTCCAGATTTAGCTTACCTGGATTGGGAGTGCAGGCTGCCATTTCTACCTGGCATTTTTACGTGGGACCTGGGATCTGAACTCAGGACCTTCTGTTTGCAGAGCAGAGTCTTAACGCTGAGCCATCTCTCCAGCCTTCTCACAAAATTATTCCTTGAAGTACAGATCAAGGATATTTTTTCTGAACCTTCCCATTGTGAGAGAGGAGATCTTAAATAATAATTACAATCTAACATTTCAGTCTCTCTAAGCATTTGAATCCCTTTGTCCACATGAAATCAAGATATGCCCAACATTTTGGGCTATACTTTTGTTCATGTTTTATTCATCCCACTAAAAGATTAAAGTCCTTTCTAACTCCTTGAAGTTCATCATAAATGCAGGATCCACATAGTGGGACCAAATCAATAAATTTGGTGTGACCTAACTTTACTTTCTTTCCAGCATTATTACATACCTTTATCATCCATTTTCACACCTTTTCAGTCTTTCTGGTTGTATAAATTAGGAAATACAGGTAGGTCTACTTGAGTGTAATGTAACTTCTTGTGAGTCTCATCGTATACCTCACTTTTAGAAGTGTGCTGGACTGGGAATCTAACTATAGTCTGGAAGCAAAGATGTGAAGTAGTTCCCTAAGGAGAATCAACATTGTTATGTAAAGCAATCATTCCTGAGGAAGCCATTACCATTTCATTAGAGAAGACTTATTTTCCTCAGATTGAGAAAGGTGGAAAGGGGTTGGAGACACCTGCTGGTCTTGGAAGCACTGGAAGAAGCATTTTCAAAAGTGTCAAAATATAATCACTTAACGTTTTTCTTTTTTATCAGCATGTATTCAGTGTATATAGTAATGAGTTTCATAAAGACAATTTCTTTCAAGTATGCCATGTACTTTGACAACATTCACCCTCCCAAACTCTATCTTTTACATAAATATATTACATTGGCATTATCCAATGGCTGATTTAATAATTTGGCTGTTGTGAATAGTGCTGCAACAAACACAGGTATTCAAGTATTTTTATGGAATGTTAGAGTCTTTCCTTGCTTCTTTCAAGTGACTGTTCAGGAGCATCCATTGTCTGCATATCTCTACTGTTTCATCTGCTTCCTTGTTTTGAAAATGTCAGTGATGACTTTCAAGTTCTTTATGTGTCAATACTTAAATTATAAGTTATCTTAAATTTATTAATACATGTATTTCATCTTAAAATAACTGTATATTTATTAAAAAGCAATGTAGAAGGAGATGGGATCCTAGAAGACCATTTGAATGAGTAAGTAATTTCTCCCAGGGTAGACAGTCAAGAGGTGGCATGGGTTTGATCACCCCAAAGAGACTTTCATTGTAAGCCTCTTAATGGCATTCTGAAAGGTGAAACTGGGTCTCTGTTAAGGAATTTTAATAGATGAAACTGGGTCTCTGTTAAGGAATTTTAATATGCTACAAAGAAAAAAGATAAGAACTTGAAGTAGAAATGTATATAACCTCTGAATGATTGTTGAATGAGTGTGTATATATATCTGGAATTAAATGCTTATGGGAGTGCTTAAAATGGCATGACAGTCAGGCAGCTGTATAGCCTGATTGGGTTGTATGATGAATAAAATGGTCCCACAGTCTAGTGGTTATGGGGTCTGAATGGGACCTAACCTACAGTTCCATGAATGTTATTTAAACTTAATAGGTACTCACCCTTCTCCCTAAAAAAGATCAGTGAGGGGGAAGAGAGTGATGACCAAGTTCCAGGTGTATATTTATGGCTCATTGCTAAGACTGCTTTAAGTCTCTGCAATGAGGCCACCCAGATAGGCAACTAAATGTGGGGGAGGCTGGTTCTCCCCAACGCCGCTCCTTTTTTTTCTTTGTGGTGTGTGTGTGTGTGTGTGTGTGTGTGTGTGCTACAAACACAAGGTTAGACACATAAAATACCCATGAGAAGAGAGCCCTTCCCACCAGGACAGAAAAGGCTCAATTAGCTCTGGTCTTAGCCAGGGAAATTATTCCATGCTTGGAGTTCCAGTTAACATTGAGTTAGATTATGGGCCTACATTCCTCAAAAGAATCACATAACAGGTTTTTAGAGCCAGTGGGCTATCTTGAAGGAACGGAGATAATGAATAGATCTCTTGAGACAGTCTTGGCTGAAAACTTTAAAGGGCTTAAGTAATTCAATATCCTTTTCTTAGGATAGTCAAATAAAGAAAACATAAAAAAAACTTAGCCTTTAAGCTGTGTCTCAAAGAAAGAACACAATTTTAATGTTAAAAATACAGTAAATAAAGCCAGATCAACCTCAATGTAGAGATAATAATGGGCAGGAGATGGTAATGTTAAAAGGAAATGAAAACTTATTTTAAAATCATATTAAAGGTGCATTACATACAGATCATTTTATACTTTGTTTAAAAATCATGTGGGACATATAAAATGGTGATTGAGCAAGGTTATTAAAAGGTTAGGATTGTGCTCCTCTTTAATAATTGGAGGTCCCTAGGAAAGCTAGACATTCAGAAGATTTACAATTGATAATAGATTATAAAGGTTTAAATGAGGATTTACAAATTGTTATAAAGACATACTGATTGCATTTAGCAATGCTTATGACAGAAGTTTTTTTTTTTTTTTTAACTAGAAGTAGCTTAAATCCCAGATGGGAGGACGCAATGACCCTCAAGGTTATGGATATCAAGCCATGGGCATATAAAAATGGTCAAGTGCTCATCAGGTTTCTTGAGACTGTCTTTTATATGCACTTGAGATGATTGACAACAGCTCCTGGCTACCCTGTTCACCAGAGAGCTGAAAGTTCCTGGGTCAGGAACAATTTCTCTTCCAGATGGCAATGCCTCTTAGAAGGAGTCTTCCCATCTGAGAGGCTAAATTAAGGACTTGTACACAAACAGAGGTAAGGATGATCTGCACAATTTTCACCAAATCCTGTTAGGAAGGATCAGAACAGCTGCCAAAAAACTCACCGATCTCACTAAGCAACGTGATTCCTCACAAATTGCCTGCTGGGTTCTGGGAAATAGACCCAGACACACCTGAAAACCAGTGAACTGTAAACATTGTCTTTGTCACCCAGTCAGTCCCTAATATAAGAGAAAATTACAAAAATTAAAGGTATTCAAAAATTAAATAGGTCTCAGTTATTAGACATTAACCAAAATGTTTAAGATAGACTTAAAGAAATCTAAAAACTGTGATTAGAAGACAAGAGAAATAAGGAAACCAGGAAAAATGCAAACCACTTGGAATTCCAAGAACACACTAATTATATGGATGATATTCTTATTGCCACTGAGACTGAGGAGGACTACCACAGAGCCACAGAAGGATTCCTGCAGAGACGCCAGACAATGAGTTAGTGAATGTCAACAAAAAGAACCAAGACACCAACCCCAGAGACTAAAAACAGGAGTTTCTGGGACCAAGGGCTTTTGTCATCTACAGATTTTGGAGTTTGTTGAGATTGCCAACTCACTGTCTGTCAGCCTAGAAGGAACACAATCCCTGATGTAAAACTGAAAAAGAACAAGAGGCTTTTACAAACCTCAAAAGAGCTTTTGATGTAAATGCCAGTCTTGATACTCGCAGATTCACAGGTCATTCCATCTGTTTGTGGATGATGCTTGAGATACAGTAAATGGGGTCCTAACTGAAACTTTAGGATCATGAAAGAGACTGATGACATATCTGTCCAAGAAATTGGACCCTATGACATCCAGATGGTCAGTTTACCTCTGGGTTGTAGCAACAACTGCTGCACTGATGAAAGAGACAGAAATTAACTCATACCTTTAGCAAAGGCCTCAAAATGAGAAGGAGATTCCCCCAGGGCCCAGTCAGACAGCAAACCAGGCAACATGAGAAGTTGCCCAAGAGCCAGCGGCGCCACTCGAAATTTTAGTGACTATTCCAAAGACAAGTCTGCCAATAGCCAGAGACTTGTGATGCTTAAAGTCAAAAGGGAGATAAGAGAGTCCTAGAAAGGCTCTGGGTCTATAGCATGTTGCCTGGAGAACATTGAGAAACTGGACTTTACTGAGCTAAAACCAACTAGAAACAGCTTAAATAGGAGAAATAGGAAAGCCTAAAATGTTGCAAGTTCAGAACCAGATTATCTTGGGCCCATTTTAGCATCCTAATTGGTACTTATTACCCTCTGCATGTGACTTAACATCCTGGTGAATGCTAATTAAATAATTTAAAAAATATATAATGCCCTAGACCTGTATGAGTCCATGATTTGACTCATGTCCATAGAGCCAGTGGGGAATAAAATAGGATAAAATGTTAATAAAATCCTATACCATAGAAAGCTTGTCTTAGTCCCCTCCCTTCCACTGGAACTAAAAAGAAGTTGTCATGGGAAAGTTCACAAAGGATAAAAGTCCAAGGCTTCTGTCCTTGACAAACATCAATTCTTATGGCATTGGATTACCTCAGTATCCATTCCTGCTTTCCTTCCTTAGCAAATAGAGTAGAAGCCATCTAGGAGACTGTCACATTCTTTAGGTAGATCATTGACAAGACAGGGCTCCACTTTTTTCCTTCCGTTTAAGCAAGATGTGTATATAATGTGTGTAACCCATCTTTCAGTGCTTCTGGCTCATAGTTTTTGATTAGTGAGCTGGGGCCCTCTGCCTAGAGTAATAGGCTTTTTGATCAATATTTATATCTGAAGCTTCTGTTCCTGGCAGGCAGTCACCCCATAACACCTAGATGCCACCTCTACTACTCAACACGATTATGGCTTCCCAAATTAGTAACTACACAGGCACCAGACTTGGGACCTGAACCAGTCACTGTAGATATCCTACACCAGGTCCTGGACCCCACAACTCTCCTTGACTCTCACAACTGCAGACACTGTACTCAAACCACCAAAAACCCCTATAGTCACCTGTAGGAGGAATGGAAATGATTCACAGAGGCTTCCATCCCCCATACAGAGAGGCTCCTTGGACTTCTCCCTCCCGCCAAGCATACAAATTTCACAAGACTGCAAATCTCGTGAGACTACACCTTCTGCAGAGCAAAGACAGTTGGTGCTGTTAAACCGCCTGGTGAGAGGACCAATCCAGACAGGACAACTCAGCAAAGACTCACGCTGGGACTTATGGGATGTTGGGTGGGGTATATAAACAGCCTGATACTTAGAATATATGAGCCACAAGCCTGAGAGCCTAACAGCCTGAGAGCCTGCTTTGCCACTTGCCTGACTCCCGGACTCCTGTTGACTCTGCACCAGCTTATCCCCCCGCACCCAAGGGTTTCCGTGGGCCTCTGTTACACTGTCACATTGTTACAGCCACCACAGACCCTCGCAATTTTACTGAAGAAAATATAATAGGAAATATTGCTGAATCAGGATGCTTGAGCCCAACAAATTATCCAGAGCCAATGCACACACCAACACATGTGACAATATACCCATCAGGATTATCCAGCTCTGCATTTCTATGTGTCCTCCTCCAGTCGATACTTGCATTAGTCTATTTCCATTAATTCTAACAAAATACTTGAGACAGGGTATAATTTTATGGAGCTATATCTTAGTTGTTTTTCCTGATGCTGAGATAAAATTCCATGACAAAAGCAAGTTAATGAAAGAAGGGTTTATTTTTTCTCACAACTCAAGACTGCAAGAATACAATCAGTTCCTTATAAAAGGTAAGTCATGGTGGCAGGAACTTGAGGGAGCTAGTTGTGTTTATGTCCAAAGTCAAGAAGTAGAGAATGATGAATGCTTATGTTCAGCTAGCTTTTCATCCTATTCATGAATGGTGTTACCCAGTTAGGATGATTCTCCCTACCTCAATTAACTTAATCAAGATAATCCTTCATAGGCATATGCAGAGACTAACATAATCTAAATAATTCTTCACAGGTGTGCCTGGAGGCTTATTTCTTAAGTCAAGTGGAAAATTAGCATTATTTATCACAGAAAGGATAGTCTTTCAACTTACAGTTTGGCAGTCCGAAAGTGCAAGGTCAGGACTAAGCATATGTGGAGGGAAAAACTCATGCAGAGAGACAAGGGGTGGGGAAGACTGGGGAGGAACCAGTTTTGTTTTAACAACTCATTAGAACTATCCAACCAGAATCCTATGAGACCTCTACTACTAATTCCTTCTGAAGGCAATGCCACTGTATGAGTTACTTGTCTCATTTCTGTGACAAAAGCAACTTGAAGAAGGGTTTATTTTAACTCATAGTTCAATGGTATAGTCCATCATGATGTGGCAGGGACTAGGGACTGAAAAGAAGGGCATATGTTACCATATAAAAGAGGTTAGTTGGCAGAAGGCTGTAAACCTTTCCCTAACTGGAATACATGTAACAGAGCATGCTGAAGAAAAATCTGATGCTATGTAAATTATAAAGTGTTATAAGAGGGCTAATAAGATTGCTTAGTGAGTAAAAGTGCTTGCCATCAATCCTGAAAACTTCAGTTCAATCCCTGAAACTAAGGATGAAAAAAAGAAGGTCCGATGTATTGGATTCATCCATATTCCTTGCATTTCTACAGCTTACTTTTCAAAAATAGCCATCCTAGAATGTATGACAACTTACTGTGCCTTTCACATATATTTCACTGATGATGACAATCACTTAGGTTGAATACCTTTACATACACTTCTTGGGCATTTATCTTCCTTAGAAAATGTCTGTTTGTATTTTTGCCCACTTTAATTAGATTAGTTTGTCGTTTGGGGTATTTAGTTGGATTATATCCTTATATGTGTTTTGTATATTAGCTCATTATTAGATATACGACTTGCAAATATTTTTCCATTCCAAGGACTGTCTTTTTCTGTTTCCCTTACAGTGAAAAAATATCTTCATTTCATATATCATCTGTTCATTTTTTTCCTTTTATTGCCTCTGCTTTGATATTATATGTATTAAATTATTGTCTATATTAATGGCATGAAGCTTTTCTCCTACTTCTTTTCCTTGAAGTTTTATAGATTGAAGTATGAAATTTAGAACTTGATCCACTGTAGTTGATTTTTGTGTGTAATGTAATACAAAGATCAATTTGAATATCTCTTTTCCCGTCTTTGAATAAATTACTTTAGCTGTTGTGTATTTCTTATATCTTTGTTGTAGATTATATTGGCCATATATGCTTCAGTTTTTTTCTATTCTGTTCCATTGGTTTACATGCTTTTTTATTTATTTTTAAAGACATTTGAAAAATATTTTTATTTACTTGTGTGCGTGTGTGTGTAAGAGAGAGAGAAAAAAAGACAGAGATGGAAAGAGAGAGAGAGGATAGAGGTCAGGATGCATTCATGTATGCCATGGTGTATGGTGGTCGTCAGAGAACCTTTATTTTTGATTGTGGTGCGCGTGCGTGCGTGCACGCACGCGCATGTTTTGGAGGGCACTGTGAATCCATGTGGTGGCCCAAGTGTGATTTTGGGAATCATCCTGGATTGCTTCTACCTCCTTATTGTGTTGCTCTGGGATTTTCCAGGCTCTGCTTTCCAGAGTCAGAAGTACAACCACCTCCACTTCCACCTTGCATTTTCATATGGGATCTGAGATCTGAACTCAGATCCTTCTGCTTGCAAGACAGAATTTCAATCCTGAGCCATCTCTCCAGCCCAACATCCCTTTTCAAAAGTGATTTTAGTGTACACAATGAGTTTCATTATGACATTATTTTGCATTCTTGTCTATGTGTGCCTGCATGGGTGGGCATGTGTACAAGAGGGTACTTGAGTGTGTGTGCCTGTATAGGCCCCAAGGGTGACATCAGGAATCATCCTATCTTCTGCCTTATAAAGTTTTGTTCTGGGATTTCCTAGGCTCTGCATTCCAGGACCAGACTAAGAGGTTGCTGTCATATCCACATGGTACTTCTACATGGGATCTGGGAATCTAAACTCAGGTCCTTTTGCTTGCGAGGCAAAGGCTTATACTACTGAGCCATCTCCTCAGCCCCATTTTATCATTGTATATAATTTATATATCGTACTTTGCTCATTTTTGTCTCTCCACTATAAATGACTGTAGTGACAGTATGATAGTATATTACTGCTTTGATTACCTTAGCATTCACGCTTGTAATCTTTTATTTTTTAAAAATTTTAAGATTTTGTTTATTTATACATTGGTGTGTGTGTGTGTGTGTGTGTGTGTGTGTGTGTCTCAGAGGGCTCTATGTATCCCTGTAGTGGACCAAGGGTGACTTTAGAAATCATCCTGGATTGCTTCTACCTCCTTTTTGCTTCACTCTGGGATTTCCTAGGCTACTCCATCCACCAGGGCCAGAAGTGTAGGCCAGAACCGTTTATGCCTGGCATTTATTTTTATGTGGGACTTGGGATCTGAACTCAGGACTTTCTGCTTTCGAGGAAGAGTCTTAACCCCTGAGCCATACTCTCCAGCCCTCATGTAATCTTTTATAAATAAAATACTAGTTAATAAGTCATCCACAAAAATATGTAAGAACTTAAAATTATCAACTCAAAATTTATCTGAATACAAAACAAATGAAAATCTATTGTTTATATGTGATATCAATAAGCAAACAAAAGACAAAATTAAGAAATAAGTTCTATTTATAATATCAGTTAAATATTTGTGAAAGTCAACAAAATAAATGTGAACTGCCATTCTAAAACAACAAAGCATTATTCAAAGAATACCTCTATAAAAATATGGCCTACATTAAAGAATTAGATAATTAAATAGAGAAATATAGTACATAGCTTACTGTATTTCACACAACCTTGATCAGAAGACCTGATGGCTCCCATAAAGAATTTGACAAACTAATCTCTTTCTCAATACATTCAGATTATTTCGCTGGTGATGATAAAAGGTATTTTTTTTTATCATGAATCAGAACAAGGCCAGATCTTTCCTGGTACTAAACATGGCACCTTAGTTTTGTTTGTTCTTTTTTGTTTGTATTTGGTTGAGACAGATTCTAGTTATGTAGTTCAGGCTGGCTTTAAACTTGGGGTCATCCTGCCTCAATGTTTGGATTTATAATGTATACATTTTAAGACATGATTCTATAAAGAATAACAGTAATCCATATCCTATAAAGGTAAATCCTAAAAGCAAAGGCTTCTAAGTATTTCAAAGCCAATTTGTCAGGTTTTCCTAGGCTAAAAGGTTGACATAATAGTATTAAATTACATAAGTCAGCTTTTCACTACTACTGAGGTAGGTAGGGACTTTACTTTAGTTTGCAGACATGTTTTAATTCTAATTTTTTTCTTAAACACGCTTATATTTAATATTTCTGACACTAACCTTGATTTATAAGTGTAAATTCACAATCAGTGTTAGACAAAAGACTATTAAGTTATTTTACTCAAGGAAGAGGAATAGACAGTACAACTAAAAATCACTCACCATAGATGTAGGATTAAAAAAGAAATATTATAAGCTACTTTATTAACTCAAATGAGGAAAATCCTAAAAACTCAACCCTATATAATTATGGTAAGTTGAGAGAAAAACAAATAGGGGTAGATATTCTAGGTATAGTGGAAACAAATTATAAAGAATACTCAGTGTATTCTCTAATCGTTTTTGAAACTCTTATAGGGGCATAGAAAACACCTGTAGAGAAAAAAAATGAATGTTTTCTTCTCCTTCATTGAGCAAGATACTTTTAAAATGTAGTTATAAAAGAAATAAAAGTATGCAAAGCAATGTCTATTTTCCAAAAAATCGCTTTTACCAAATAAGGAAATTATATGAGTAGTGTTATGTACATGACTACGCTACTAGAGGATATAAAATTTAAAATAGAAAATTCAACAACAGAACAAAACTGTTTGACACATCTGTATATCTTATTCTGAAATTCCATTATAAAGGGGGAAAAAAAAGAAATGTTCCTCAACACTCATGTGCAAAGATATTCACAATTGAACTGATGTTGTAAAAAAAAATTTTATAAATAATCTCAGAGGATCTGGTTTCATATATGACTGGTTACCCCTGAAATGGACTATTAGGTATCCATAGAATTGCATGAGAATATTTAATAATTTATGTGATAGTCCACAAAGAACAATTATAATGAAAATATCCTCCAATAAAATAATGTAGATTAATCATAAATATAAAGACATATATCAAATTTATTTTTCAGGTAGTGGTATTAGGAATGGTTTTATGATTTTGTACTGCCTTGTATATAAATGATTTTAAAATAAATATTTAAGACCATGATTATAATTTATGTTACAAATATATAACACAAAGTCCTTTTCCCTATTAAAATATCAGCAATATACAGAAATGATTTTGGTAGTAGATATGAAGTCTGATCACACTTCTGAAACACCTTATGGAAATAAATGTATGTATCATTAATGATAGTCATTAAATAAGGTAGTTCTTAATCTCCACAAAGACACAAAAATTAGTATTTGATATTTCAAAATTCTTTTTAGCACTAATTGTTATGGAAATAATCTTAGAGGTTATCAAGGTAGATATTCACCAATAAATAGCCAAACAACATAAACATAGAGATATAAGAACACGTATATATATACATAGATAGATAGATATAGATGCATGGCTATCATTGATATATCAGAATTGCCATAAAGTTTTAAATATTATGAGTCAGAGCAAATATTTTAAAATTATCTTTAATGACAGGAAATGAAGGTCAAGAGACTGTGTGAATAAACACACATGTGTGAAAAGCAGATATAAAAGTGTGTACATTGAAAAATACTGGAGCAATAAGGAATAAGGTAGTTCTTGAAAAATATTGGGCACATACAGAATGAACGAGATTAGAGAAGGCAAGCATAGTCATTAGTATTAATAACTAATAGCATTAGTTTTCTTCTACTGACTTTCTTGTTTTGTGATTTTCTTTTCCTGAAATGTACCTGATTTATTTTTCTGACAAGGAAAACGAAATGGGAACAGGAAAGAGGCAAGGTCAGCATTTAATTCCAGTGAAATGACCACGTGTGACCCCTCACACTAGCCAGAACAACACACGAACACACACACACACAAACATCACTTATATTGAAACAGGAGGTTATGCAGAGGAAACAGGAATACTCTTACTAGCTGTTCTGACTGGCACAAGTGAAACTAGGTCAGTGATTAAGAATGAAGCTTTCCAGCAACAAACACAAGGAAGGTCACTGAAAGGTCTAGACTTGGATCCTGAAAGTACACAACTCAAGAGGACATACATGATGCAACCAAAGATTTGACTCCATAAGTAACGATTTACTCATCAGAGCACCCAGTGTTGATTTAAAAACACAGGGCAAGAACTAGGCACCACCTGAATGTCCAACAACATGGGAATGGTTGCAGAAATGTTAAGGTCCATGGAGATACAGGAGCACTCTGCAGGCACTGAAGATGGCTGTCCACGAACCTGTTGAATAACACGGAGAGAAGTTCAATGGGCTGATTTCCGTCGGGCGTCAGTTGCTGATAGAAGCAGGTTAAGAAACTGCCACATACGTGATCCAGTCTACCACAGCACGAGATGAGGGAAGGTGAGCTTGGGTGAGAGGAAAGAGAAGCAGAGCACACCGACACAGGTAAAAGCGGTTCTCTGTGGGTGGCAGGATCGCGGGAGAGAACAGTGTCTTGGTTTCAACCAAGAGGACTTCATCCTTTCCCACATTTCTACCGCGAACCGTGCAGTAGACAATGCCAGAAAGAGAAGGCTTTGAAGAACCAAACCACTGGGAGAAGAGGCAGCCTTTCACCTACCAGATGGCACGGATCTGAAGGATTGCTCTCAGTGAATGTCCTTGCTGGGGGTGGGGAGAAGGGGAAGAGGAGAGGGCAGAGAGGGAAGAGGGAGGAAGAAAGAGGGAGATGGGGAGGGCCAGGAGGGGGCTGTGGTGGGGATCAAGAGACAGGGCGAGAAGGGGAGGGAGGGAGAGTGAGACACAGGGGTGTGGGGGAGGGAGAGACCTGCTCTCCCAATACAATACACTGCTGGTGGGTTGGGGTTCGGAGGGGCTGTAAACCAGGTGGGAACCAAGAGCTGGCTCGGTGGCCCGCTCCTGGGACGTCTTCACCGCAGGGTGGCCTCCTCATCGGTGTCTTCGTCGAAACCCTGGAGGTCAGCACGGGTGGGCTGCCTGGCCCAGGCTCCCCTCTCCGCCTCTCTCTCTTTATGCGACTTGAACCTGCCCACGAAGATCTTGCGGTAGTTGAGGAACATGCCGTTCATGGCGTCGATGGCCCGCTCCGCAGACTCCTGCTTCTGGAAGTGCACGAACCCGTAGCCCTTGGGCCCCCTCTCGTCACAGGCCACCTTGCAGGACAGGATGTTGCCGAAGGCCGAGAAGATGTTGTAGAGCGCCTTGTTGTCGATGGTCCTGCCCAGGTTCTTGATGAACACGTTGCCCACGCCGCTCTTGCGGAGCGAGGGGTCTCTCTGCGACCACATGATGCGCACCGGCCGGCCCTTTAAGACGTCGAAGTTGAGGGTCTCCAGGGCCCGCTTGGCGTCCACCGCTTGCTGGTAGTTGACGTAGGCGTAGCCCAAGGAGCGCCGGGTGATCTTGTCCCTGCACAGGCGGATGGAGAGGATGGGCCCGGCGGGACTGAACTTCTCGTACAGCATGGCCTCGGTCACCTCGGGGTGCAGGTCGCCCACATACAGCGAGGCCAAGGGAAAGTCCTGGCCGCCCCGGGGGTCGGCGCCCGGCTCCGCGTCCGCAGCCGCAGCTGCCATCTCCGCCTCCCCCGCGGGGGGCGCCGCAGCCTCCCCTGCGGCCCCGGCTCCTGCGGCGCCGAGCCCCGCGGCCGATGCCACCCGGGCGGCCGCCACCTCCTCCCGCGCCGGGACGGCCGGCACCTCGTCCGCCTCGGCCTCCGCCTCGGCCTCCGCCTCCGCCACCGAGGCCTCCGCCACCGCCGCCGCCACCGTCGCCGCCGCCGCCTCCGCCTCGGCCGCCGCGGCAGCCGCCGCCGCCGCCGCCGCCGCCGCCGCCGCCGCGGTCGCCACGATCGCCGCCGCCGCCGGGTCGCCGCCGCGACCCCCCTTGCCGCGCGCTGGGGCCGGAACCCGGGCGGGGGGCGCGAGCCCGAGGGGCGCGCGGGGACGCGGCGCCGCCGCCCCGGCCACCGCCAGGGCCCGGGGGGCGAGCGCGGCCGGCACGCGCGCGGGGAGTCGCCGCCGCGGGTCGGGGCTGCGCGCGGGGGCGGCGGGTGGGAGGCGGGGGTGTTGGCGTCTGCGGTCCGGGCAGCCGGGAAGGCTTCGGTCTCTTTGGTTCCCCCTGCGGCTGCGGCTGCGGCGGGGCGCGGGGCGCGGGACGGAGGGGGGGGCTGAACTTGGGGGTGCCCGCGCGCAGCCTCTGGGGCCGCCCGGACCGTGATGGGCAGGGGCCGGGCGAGCGCTGCTCCGCGGACCTGCCCGAGCGGGGGTGCCTGGATTTGGCGTGAGCGCGGGTGGGTGGGGAGTGTGGGGGTTCGATGCCCCTTCCCCCCGAAAAGAAGGTTTCCGCGGCTACAGCAAGTGCCTGGCAGGAGTGGGCGGGGCGGCCTTGCGGACGCGCTTGCCTGGCCCAGAGGAGCCCGGAAGCAGCATTCTCCCATTCGCGGCGGGCTGGAGGGGGTTCTCCCCGTTCCATCTCCCCCACCCGCAGAAAGGAAAGAGCACAAGCTGCCGGATGTCATCCATGAAAGAGCAAGTCTCCCAGGCTCCCCATGCTGCCTGCTGAGCCATCTTCTGAGCTCCCCCTTTTCCCACCCCTTCCCCCTCTGCAACGCTTCCTCAAGAGAGAATAAGCAGGCTTGCTCATTCATAAAGCCACCAATACCTGTGGAGCCTGGGCCGGCCCTAGGGAGACAGGGGTCTGGGAGACAGCAGGATACATACAGACTGGCTTCAAGGTCCTCCTTGGAAGCAGAGAATCTGGGCTGAACACCACAGCCCACACGACCTGACCCCTGGGTCTCTCTCCCTCTTGCCCCCTGCTCTCTCCCTCTTGCCCAGGAGACACACCCGGGCACCCCCGATTCCCCAGGCCTCCCCAAGTCTGACTTCATGCTGCCTGGAAATGCTGCCCTTGCCAATGGTAGTGAAGGAGAGCCAAACCAGGTGCTGGGACCTGCCTGCTCCAGTGCCAGACAACTGTCTACTGCAGGCCCTGCCCTCATAATCTGAGGGGGCTCGCCCTGCACCCAGAAATGCCCATCGGTGCTCCAAAGAGGAATGCAAGCAGGCCCTGAAATCTAGCTCTAGCTGGAGGTCCCTGCTCCCAGGTCACCAGCTGGGGTGCAGGTAATGTGCAAGAGTACTGGGAGTGCTGATGTGTTGCAGGCATGAGGAGAGCAGCCCCGGGCTTGCTGAGCAGCAGCGATGCCTGCAGCGATGCCACAAGAGACAGATTCCATAAGTGCCCTGGGGACAGAGGAGGTACCAACCTCCCCGGCGTATACTGGAACACAGCCCGCTGTCCTGCTTCCTATGGAGAGAAGGACCTGACCCTCTGTGTTCCCAGGGGGGAATCTCAGGAGGCAGCACTGGGTGGGAACTTTGGCGGGTTCAGAGACACGAGGAGCAGTGCACCATCTCTAGGTGCCAGGAAAGGCATTCCACGCAGAAGGAGCACCTTGACCCCGGGCCGTGTGGCTTGGGAGCAGGGACATGCTCACTTTGGGTCATGTGAGGTAATCTGGTGTGGACAAATCTTCCAGAGCAGAGAGTGGGAGGCTGGGCTGCCGGGGTGGAGGTCCTCAGAGGCAAGTTCAGGTGCCTGGACTCTCCCACCAGCCAGCCCGTGCCAGGACTGGAATGAAGGGGTCAGTGTATTACGAAGCCTCTCCACTGAAAATGAGGCACACACGTGTATACACACACGCGCACACACACACACACAAACGCATGCACGCACACACACACACGCACACACACACACACACTGTTCATGCATAATCCATGGCAGAATCAAAAACAGAAAATTACATTAGACCAGTCTCCAGCTCTAAATATGTCAGAATAAGCTTTCTCTCTGGCCCACCTCTCATTCCAAAAACAGGGGTCTAGGGTTGCTATGAGACACTTTGGGGAGATGCATATATAAAGAGGAACAGTGACCAAACCACAGTGCCTTATCTCGAGATGCTTTGACTCCACTACAGACGCCTATAAGTTTTTTTCTTCTGCGTCCGTAATTTTTGTTTTATTTTATTTTTGCTTGTGTGTCTGCTTGTACGTCTCTGGGTGTATCAAAGGAAACTGTCTGTGCCAGCGTGACTTTGGGAATCACCTCGGATTGAGCTACCTCCTCTTTGCTTTGCTCTGAAGGTTCCCAGGCTCAGCCTTCCAGGGTCAGAAGTATAGGCCTTCACAACTTCCTCCTGGTGTTTTCATGTGGGATTCAGGATCTGAACTCAGGATCTTCTGCTTGTGAGGCAGAGGCTTAACCCCTGAGTCATCTCTCCCCAACTTCAGTAATTTTTTGATTTTACACACACACACACCACCACCACGCACGCACGCACGCACGCACGCACACACACTCTTTCCAAGTAGATTTTTCTCCTTCCACTATGTGGTTCTGAAAAGGACTCAATGGCCAGGTTTGTGAACAGGTGCCTTACCAACTGAGTCACCATGCAGGTGTGTCATTACACTTTGTTCTCATTTTCTCCTTCCTCACTGCCCTCCAGCCACACTCTGTTACTCTCCAGCTGGCTCCTTTCTTACCCACTTAGTGCACCCTTCTCTTTCCTAGTGCATTACTCCCTCTTTCAGATCGGTTCTTCCACTCTTGAGGTCTACTTCTACTTTGATGACCTACATGTGCAGTGTTTAATCTGGGTTGCACAGACAGGAGAAAATACAGCATTTGTCTGAGTTCAGCTTAACATCATGATCACTAGTGACATCCCTTTTCTTATAAACGCAAGGGCTCGTTGTTCTTTGCCGCTGTATAAATTTCTTGGTGTGTAGGCACATTGTCACTACCCCTTCATCTGTTCAGGACGCTAGGCTGGTTGTGAACAGCGAAGCAGTAACCATGGGTGCACAGTCATCTCTGTGGAATGGTGACAGCACAAACTCAAGAGTGGTATAGCTGGACCATGTGGTACTTGTCCTTTCACATTTCTGAGGACCCGCCACACTAATTTCCACAGCGGTTATACCAGTTTGCATTCCCACCAAGAGTGTAGAATAAGGGTTCCCCACTCTCCACATTCTCCCCAGCATTGGTTGTCATTCTTCAGGCTATCCCTTCTGGCAGGGGAAGGATGGAATCTCAAAGCAGTTGAAAAATCGGCCATTTGCCAAAAACTAAAGTTGTTCAAACACCTTTTCAATATTCCATGACCGTGAGCACTTAGAATTCTGTAAAGTGACTGGACTTTAGTCTCCATGGAATGCACCAGCCCAGCACACAGTCTTGTCACAAGACACCAGGGAAACTTGCTTATGAATAAGTAATGTTGCATATTCTGGCAGCACTCTTGGCTGGACCTGTTCAGCCACACAGGATAAGACAACCGTGAACCAGGGAAGGGGACCGACTTTCCCCCTCTGCCTGAGGAGCGAGTGTACAGACAGGAGTTTTGTCCACTGACGAAGCCAAGCTTTCTTTCCAAGGGACAGAGACCTGGGGTCCCATGTGTGCCTAGCCAAGGTGACTGCGCCAGGTAGAAGTTCCCTCTCCCGTGGTCTGGGTTTCTGGCAGCAGGAGACAGAGGAGCTGAACGTCACTACTTCAAGTGGGTGTCCGTGGGAGACCTGCGGTGGAAGCTGTGATTGCTACATGGAATAACGTGATGATGAGAAAATGTCTCACCACAGGAGCTTCTCTGCCCAGTAGTAGGAGACAAATGACAAGGGAGCCAAGTCAAGGGGCAGAGTTCAACATCGTTTTGTGGCTTTTGCTTTCTTGTCCACTGTGACCCACAGAAGTCAATGTCACAGCAGGAGAAACTGGTGTGAGGCAGTCCTGCAAGAGTCATCTAGTCCGATGTGTCCTGGAGACAGTCCTTAGGACCCTGGGGAACTGGAGCGGGACTACTAAAGTGACAAAGGCAGCAGCTGGGAATTTCTGCCCATGGCCTTTCTCACAGGGCCAGCATGGTGATTCCACCTCTTCTTTCTTCTTTTGCCAAGTTCACTATGGTTTCTGCCACCTGTAATCAAAAGTGTTGGGTGAGAGTAAGCTAATCACTCTGATAGAACCACATAAAGGGATGTATGGATGAGCTAGGGAGATGGCTCAGGAGTCAAGTCTCTGCCTCCCAAACAGAATCCCAGATCCCATGATCCCGTGATCCCACGAACAGATCCCAAACAGATCCCAGATCCCATGAAAAAACACCAAGCAGAAATGGTGGTGTCCTGTACTTCCGGCTCTGGAAGCAGAGCCTGGAAATCGCCAGAGCAAAGCAAAAGGGAGGCAGAAGTAATCCAGGATGGTTCCTATAGTTACAAAAAAAGAGTGGAGAAGAGTAATCTTTTCTGGTGGGAGAAAGTGCTATTGTCAGTCATTCAGCTATGTACCTGAGGATTCATGGAGGACCAGGTCGGTATCCTCTTTCCTAACCAGAGGGTCCCTGAATATAGGAGCCTGTCATGCAGTGGAATTGCAGACAGTAAATCTCTCAAGAAATACAAAACAAATAAAGGTTGCCACAAAGATCTTAGGAAAATGCAAAAGATGTTTTAGGACATTCTTCCCTAAATCCCCAGATAACTAACTGGTGAAGCCTAAGGAAAGCCTTTCTGGGAACACCAACAAGTTACCAGGTTTGCAAGAAACTGGGAGATAAAGTGCCTATGAGGGCCACCTGCTGTGCTCCACGTTCTGTGTGGGACCCCAGTGGTCCTAGGGGAACAGAAAGGGCGCCATGCTGCTGACAGGTTAGTGGAGAGAGGTAAAGAAGGGAAGAGGGTGCAGATGTAGGAAACCATGCTGAAGGGTTGGCTTCTGTCCTGTGTGCTGTAGAGAGCCAGGGGGAGAACTGAGTCTGGAGCGTCCTCACCTGCTGTGCCTCCAGTGGTTTCTCTCTGGCCACTCTGTGTGTGACATGTCGTGAGTGGGCAGTGTGCACAGGAAAGTAGAGTGATCAGTTTCCACTCTCCCGCCACCTGAAAGTTGTGGACCTGCCAGACTGCAATGGGTGGGCTCAGATTGCAGACGTGAATCTGTAAACTACTGCTGGGATCCCCAAGGCGTCCACCAAGACAAGAGACAGCACTCAATGACATACCGAAGGAGGTTGGTGATCAAGTTTCAGAAATGTGTGACCATATGTGAGTGATAAATGAGTGGGTACAGTAAATGAGGGTGTGTGCTTGTGTGTGTGTGTGTGTGTGTGTGTGTGTGTGTGTGTGTGTGTGTGTAAGTGAGCATATGCTAGTTTAGTGGAATTACCCGAGTAGTATGCTAGCAAGAGGTAAGCACAGCTAAGTTGTAGTGAGGGCAATGGAGAATCCTGCTAAGGCCTGTGTAAAGGTTTTGGAGAAATGAGAAGAGGAAATGATGCTACAGTTACCTGGCTAACAGACATTTACCCTGCATGTGCCATAGTTCTTTCATCCTAATAGGCACCAAAGTATATCTCTTTTCCCTCCCACCTTTTGAAACTTCATGCTGTCCACAGCAGTCTTCTCCAAAGAACAACAAAAGCCAAAACCACCTCCCCACACATCAGGTTCTGGGTATTGTGGTGAAAGAATAATGGAGAGGCAGACATGCGTCCCGCCTCTCTGCATATTGTTCCAGCCAGTATCCTGTGTTGCAAAATTCTAGTGGCCTATTATTGGTATCCACTCTTATTGAGGGCCTCCACCAACGGAAATTTCCCTATCCTTTTCTAAATCTTGGCAAGTTTTTAAAATCGGAAAGCAATGTCTTGTCTCAGGAGACATGTTCAGGTATATACATCATTCAGAGCAGAAAAGATAACATTTTGCTCTGCGTTTGTCCCAAAAGGTTGCATTGTGATAAAGTATACACCAAACACCTTTGGAGGGCTCTCTCCCATCCATCGTTGTGGGTAATTTCTCATTCTAATGTATGTCAATTCTAGATGTGGATATGGACAGGAGACCAGCAAGATCTCTGTCTTTCTCCCTGTCCGGGTCCCTGTCCCTGTCCCTGTCCCTCTCCCTCTCCCTCTTCCTCTCCCCTCTCATCTCTCCTTTCTTTCTCTTCTTCTATTTCTTTGTCTTTTTACTCTAGGTCCTTCAGAAGTCCCCAGGATCCACAAAGGAACGAACCTTAGCTTCAGTGTGGTGGTGAGCTGTGCAGAATCAGTTCTCATATGCCCCAAGAGTTCTGCGCCTGCGGTAGAGCCAACGCACAGAAGGAGATGGGCCTTGGAAGGAAACTGGCTTGTAGGTTGAGTTCCAGAGGGAAGCAATAACCAGTCTGAGCCTCAGTACATGCCTTGAGTTGGAACCGCAGACACTCTCATGATGCATTTGGACATTTCCTTCACAGCAAGTACTTTTGCACAACCTGCGCTTGGGAAACCAACAGCAAGTGGAGGCCCATCCTTGGAAAGCGTCATGGCATCCCAGGCCTTTCCCTCTTTGAGAACCAGCGCCATTTGCATTCTGTGCTGAGAGGTTTGGCCGGAGCCTTCTGTCTCAGTCCAAGCACTTTACAGTAGTGATCATGGAACAGTGCACCTACGATGCACCAAAAGTTATGGCTTGGGAGTGGGGCTGACCTTGCAGGTGGTGCTTTACCTTTTCCTTCCCTTCCCTTTGCAGCCTGATCTGCACAAAGGGTGTTTATGAGGATGGGAAGTGTTAACCTATGGCAGATGGGTTTGCCCAGCACGCATTCAGAGCCCAGTACAGTAGACCCCTTGTTATCACATCTCCCTTCCTCCTGAGGACAGAGGTTTGTTCACCTGGTTTGGAAGCCACTGACTTTTCTTTCTGGCACCCCAGAAATTCTGGAAGATTGTCTCTAACCAGGACCAAAAGGTCAGTAAAGGAGGAGGTTGACCTCCAGGCCTTGATCCTTCCTGAGGGCTGCATTTTACTCCAGAAAACTGCCACACTACACACTCTGGTCTAAGTCCACTCAGTTTATTCCACCCCTTGAGTTTCCTCCCAAGCATCAGAACTTCAGAGTGCATTGATTTCTTTGTTGGAATTCAGGGATTTTGCTCATCAGCGCATGAAAGCCTGGAGCTTTCTGTACCCAAGAAAGCCACCTTGATGGTGTGATAATGCTTGTTTGACAAAGCTGGGCGTGTCGTCACGCCATTAGGTCATCAGTTGCAGAAGCAACTGTGGGGAAATTTTGGACACAATTTAATGAAGGTAGGCACCCCTCCAAACTCTGCTGTAGTGCAGATGTACAGAGTGTTTTTTTTTTTTTTTTTAAGATTTTTTTTAATTATTATTATTATTTATTCAACTGTGTGTATGTGCGTGCGCGCGTGTGTCTGTGTGTGTGTGTATGTGTGTGTCTGTGTATGTGTAGAACCACGGACGAATTCGCGAATCACCATGGACGCCTCCACCTCCTTCTGTCCTGGGATTCACAAGCTCCGCCCTACCAGGACCAGAAGCGCAGGCCGCCCCCGCTTCCGTCTGGCGTCTATACGTGGGATCTGGGATCCGAACTCGGGACCTTCTGCCTGCAAGGCGGAGGCTTAACCCCTGAGCCACCTCTCCAGCCCCGTACAGAGTGTTTTTTGATGCTGTCATGTCTTTTCCAGAACTCTGTTACAATACCTATGACTGCCAGTGCGCACAGGTTCAGAGTTGTGGAATTCCGAGCTGCTCATGATCAGTACCAAGCACTACTGAGCTGTTTGATTTTCTGTCTGTTTAACAGATATGGAACCATATGTCCTGCAGAATGGGACAGTCTCACCCAAGTAATCATGAGGAGCGTTTCCATTTCCCAAGCATATGTGATGACCAGAAAGTTGGAGAGAGAAAGCAGAGATCTAAGCCCTGTCACTTCCTTCCCTCCAGTGTTTCCTGTGCTTTCTGTGGTGAGTGCTTATTTTCCTTATCTTTCTCTATTCTTTGTCTTTGCCTTTCCTTTATAATTCATGCTGATTTGAAACTCACTCTGTAGCCCTGTCTGGCCTCAAACTCATGGCACTATTCCCACCTCGGTCTCCTAAGTGCTGAGATTTCAAGTGTGAGCTACCATTGCTACCTTCCAAGGTGGATGGTTTTGATGGAATCTTCCCATTGTTCTGTCAGTTTCCTCTTCACATGCCTTGTGCCTCAATACTTCCCAGGCTTTGATATAAGGTGACCACATTCTATCCACAGGATGTGATTTAATACTCACTTTTTCTTCCTTCTGTTCTCTCATTCTTTTTTTCCAACAATAAAATGAATCCTGTTTATTTAGAACTTGGTGACCTGAATTGAAAAGTTTAAGACTAAAGACGATTGCTTTTGTCAGTTTTCTTGCCTTCTATTGCTCAGTCCCTCTATTGATGACTGTAGCAACAATAAATGATATTTGCTATCAGTTTCTTGCATGCATTTTGCACATTTTCCCCACTATATCCTACCTAATGATTACATACCTATTCTTTCTCTTTCCTCCCCAATGTCTCTTCTTTCTTCTCTTAACTTTCTTTGCAACCATAATAGTTCTTCCATTCGACTATTAGAATCACAATGGAATCCTCTGAGTTTCGAAACCAAGCTAAGCATTTTATCATTCTGTGGTATATTTCTAGTAAATATTTTTTTATTCAATCGTGCGTGCGTGCGTGCGTGTGTGTGTGTGTGTGTGTGTGTGTGTGTGTGTGTGTGTGTAGAACCACAGGCGAACTCGGGAACCACCATGGACCGTCTCCACCTCCTCCTTGTTTACTTTTCCCCGGGATTCACAGGTTCTGCCCTACCAGGACCAGAAACGCAGGCCGCCCCCGCTTCCACCCCGTGTCTATATGTGGGGTCTAGGATCCAAACTCAGGACCTTCCGCCTGCAAGGCAGAAGCTTAACCCCTGAGCCACCTCTCCAGCCCCCTATTTCTAGTAAATATTTAATCCGAGGACCAGATCTTTTCACTGAGTATAGAATGGACCAGTAGATGGCAGAGAAAGTCATAGTAAATATGAATTACATCTCTTTTTTGGCTCACCAAATTCTGAAATGTATTTTTTGTGCAAGTTCTTTTGCACTGTGTGTATGTGACATCAAAACTCTATATCTCACATACTTTGAGTCCTTAAGGAGACAGTTAGGCAAGTGATTATTAAATTCTTTAAGCTTGTAACAGCCCATTTGAGTGGGTGTTATCACAATCTCCATTTTACAACTGGAGAAAATTTACACGTAAATTTTGGTGCTGAGATGTTTACTATATGGCCGGAGTGTAGAATCTGGAACATTATTCAAAGCAAAGCAGTGTTACTCCATTGTTGGTCCTAGTCATCATTAAGTTAATTCTTCACTAAGCTCACCCATGCTGCCAGGAGAAATCTAAGCACTATACAGGTAGTTAATGATCAGCAATCTGTGAAACTCTCAGGAACTTGAGTTATGAAGAAGAGGAGCATCTTTTGTTTTGTGACTCTTTCTCAAGCTCAGTTAAATGTACTTAATATATTGGTGATTTCCTTCACAGTTGTTTTGCTTTCGTTTTTTGAAACAAGAAAGAAATGATAATCTTTCTGTATTTCAGCCATTTCTCCCCTTCACAGAAGATGTCAACACAGATAAAATTCTTTCTGTTGTAATAAAATCTGCATAAACATTCAAAGACTGGAGGAACTTGACTTTACATAACAATTTCCTGGTTAGTCAGAAGTTTTGTTTTTTCAGACAAAGCTTTTTTGTAATGTGTCCCCTGTCTCCGCCTACTTTTAAGAATTTCATTTTATTTTTTGATTTCTAGGCAATTTGCTGGTTGTGAGATTTCCACATTGGTTTCTTTGGTGTTCATCTAATGTCCTAGAGCTGTGTCTTTATCATTTAACCTCCTACTTGTAACATTTTCTACCTTGATGTTTTCCAGTGCAGCTGATCTTTTGTTTTCAACCCTCTTTTTTTGTCTACAGAGACTGTTACAAACAAGTTTGATGGTTTTCTTTTCTCCTAGGGCTAACGAGGCCTTTTTCCTTGTTTGTTGAGTTTTCCCGGCTTTATCAAGATGTTATTCACATTCAACAAAAGTCTTGTTTGATTTATATAGCTTGATTTGTTTGAAATGCGACTCATAAAATTAACACCACAGTTAAAACATGAGCCCTTCCTGTTCAGAACTTTCACTCTGAATATGTTTATTGAGCTTCTGGAGATGATTCTGCCAGTTTTATTGAATGAAAGGTGATCAAATGAAGAAAATGACTTACCTTGTTGAAAGGAGAAAGTAATGCCTCTTTTTGTTCAGTGTTGGAGATAAAACCTAGGACCATACATATTCTATGCAACATTCTGTCACAAGCCTGTATCCCCAGCTTGCTTACTCAGCTCCCCTTATTTTTTGAACAGGACAGCTTTGTGTAATTCATGCGAAAGTGTGCATATCTGCCATGAAATCATTTTTATCACAGCCCTGTGCTGCCAGGGAGATAATGTCTGCCTCACTACATCCCACTCCAGGCACTTACAATCATACCATCCCTTTTCTACTCTTCCCTGAGCCTTGGGCTCACAGGTGGGTGAAGTTAGGGACAAGCATTCAACAGTCATTTATTTTCTGCATTTTGTGTAGCTGTACTTTTCTATAATAAACACTTTCTGTTGCCGAAGAAGCCTTTACATTCATGCTACTATTGTGCTGCTGGTTACCTCCTGCCTGGGTGATTGTTGTTATAGCATGTAATTTTCACACATTGATGAGACTGTTGTTTGTACTAAATTTTCTTAGTTTCACAGCAATACTCCACTTTTCAATACCAATTTCTGTTGCAGTTATTCTTTCTGCTGCTGTGAAGACAACACTCGATCACAATGAAAGGGAGAAAAGGGAGATTTATTTGATTTATGTTTCCGGAGGGAAGATAACATTCATTATGACAGGACAAGGCATGTGTCATATAGTTAGGCACAGGTGTCAACTTGACAGTTGAGGGTTTGAACTCTGGGCACATTTGTGGAGAATTAGTAGTTGAGTTAAGCCCAGAGCAAACCTGCAGGAGATTGTCTAGCTGCTGGGGAAGGCCCAGCCTATGGTGGGTGGGATTAAATCACAAAGAGCTGGTTGAGAGAATTGGCATCCTTCTGTTCACTTGGCCAGACATGCTGGTCTGGCAAGTAAGGATTGTCCACCTCTCAGCCATTATGTGGTGGTGGTGTGGCCAGTTCTCTTGGCCCTGGTGTTGGTTGCGTGCTCTTCCTTCAAGCTGGACTGAGAACTATAACCAGACTGTCATAAGAAAGCAAACTCCTTGTTCCCTTAAGCTGTGTGATGGTCATTTATCAGCAACCATGCAGGCAGAAGCTGGTAGCTGGCAGAAGCTGGATGAGTCTCTAATCACCACAGCCATCATGGAGGTTGAGAAAGCAAACTGTAGACTGCATGTAGACTATTGGAGGAGGCAGAGCAGGGCTAACTAACATCAAGACCTGAACCCCATGACATACATGCCTTCCTCCAGCAAGGCTCCAACTCCTAAAGTGCCATAACCTTCCAAAATACCAGGATCAACTAAGGATTCAAGCATGTGACCCATGGGGGACAACTCATATTCAAACCATGATACCTCTTTCTTTTTTTGAAAACAAGGTCTCACTAAGTTGCAAGGCTGGTCTTGAACTATTTGTAGCACACAGACTTCAAATTTTTGACCCTCCTACTTTGGCCTCCCAAATACCTAGCACAATAAGCTTTTACCATTAGAGCTTCTTGAACAAGAGGGGTAGCAGTTTTTCTGCTTGATCAAACTATATTCAGTCTCTTTTATTCAGTCTCCTGAACCCTCTCATAGGCTCATCTATGCACTTTATAAAATCCAGGGTAAGTGATAAACACTACTCAATCAATTTGCCAATTCCTCGACACCTTGCAATACTTGATCATTCTGTTTTTAAGTGGGTTCCTCTTCTATTATCACTTAAGTGATGTCTGGTTATCCTGATTTACTTTCAATAAAATCCTGTTATATAGGTTTAACCAGTACCACTGTCACCACCAATGTTTCTTATTAGTCATTTTTCATCTTTTAGCATCTTAAACACGTTCCTTGGCTCTAAATTCCCATCTACCCACTTAGTAGGTGAATTTAAATAATGAGTAAGACATCCAGTTACTTCTTTTCCTGACCTTTATCAAAGAGGAAAGGTGATCATTTAGATTTGTTTCTCTGTAGAAGGATGATGAGGTCCTATACTTCCTCAGAGAAAGAAATGTGTATTCGTTATGATAGGCAACCTCAAGTGGATACAGTCCTACAGCTATACATGTATACAGAAACACACAGGCATATACCCTCACAATCCAACCATTGTACCTCATGTACAAATCTATGCCACACCCATCCATCTAAGTATGAGTACATAACACATGTGCACACAGATGCACATATACACATGTGTCTGCCTGGCTTTAACCCCTGTGTTCTGGAGAAAGCCAGGATAGGAAGCAGAAGAAAGAAAAGGTAGAGTATGATAGAGGAAGGAGGAAGCAGTCTCACTTCCCAGTGTTAGGTGACCTTTTTCCTGAGGAGATACCACACAACACCCATTCACCCCAGGTAAGGATCCAATGACAGACAAAAGTAACAATTACAACAAAGTATAACATGACAAATAAATAAGTTTATTCAAGTTAAATACAGAAGCATGGATGAGGGTTACTTACAGGAGCAAGGACAACTCAAAGACAGCTGCATACTCAGAAAACTCACTCCAATACTGATGAGACTCACAGAAACTACATTGCTAGGACTGTCTGCTGCATGTCTTTCTCCACTCATCAGTCTTCTACAGACTGCTATGCTGCTCAGAGTCTCCTCCTCCCAGCAGTTGTGTATTGCTTTCTTTACCTTGGGTGGGGTGTCTGTGAATACTGTTAGTTTCAAGAACTTCCTGAGACCTATGAGCTATTTATTATCTGAGTCTCATGATCCTTCCTTTAGGATAGAAAGTTTCAAATTACTACACAAGTTCCTTAGATTGAGGGGGCTGGAGGTGGTAAAGTCTAAAAGGCATCATGTTACCTACTGAAGAAAAACTGCCATATAGCAAGGAAATCTTCTCCAACTAAACTCTTTTATTTTAAAAAAAGGAGACTATTGGCATTATTAAGCATATGATAAATGCAGGAGGTGTGTATATCTCTTCTAAGCAGTTAAGAAAGTTTTTGCGTTTTGTACAAAAATGTTGTCCTTGGTTTCCAGAGGAAGGAACCTTGAATCTAGAAACTTGGACAAGGATAGGAAAAGAAATGAAAAACTATGGGGCTGGAGAGGTGGCTCAGAGCTTAATCCTCTGCCTTGTAGGCAGAGGGTCCTGAGTTCGGATCCCAGACCCCATGTATAGACACTGGGCAGAGGCGGGGGCAGTCCTGGTAGGGCAGAGCCTGTGTAATCCTGGGGCAGAGTAAACAAGGAGGAGGTGGAGGCGGTCCATGGTGGTTCTCAAATTTGCCCGTGGTTCTACACACACACACAAACACACGCATATATACACACACGCACAATTGAATAAATAATAAAAAAAGAAATGAAAAACTATTATCATGTTCATGGACCAGAAAAGGTCCTGATTTTTGCATTTTCTCTATGGAGTTTAATGATAGAATTTTTAGGTCCCAGTCAGTCAGGAAACAGTAAGCATAGCGCAGGAAACTAAGTTAGAAGAGAAGACTCCTCTGACTCCAAAGGAAAATAAAGATAGAAATTATGAAGGCTTTCCAACTAAACTCTTGACACATCAATGAATTTGGGTGGAAGAACTGAGAAGTCACTATCTCAAACTACAGATTTCTTTCCTTAGGAGCAGAATTGACTAGTTTCACAATGGTGACTCTAGCCTTACATCTTTCCTATGGAGACTATGTGTTCCCTGTGACTCTCCTGCCTTTAGAGATAAATATGATATATTCCTCATAGGCTCACGTGTTTAATGTTTGGTTCATATGCTGATGGTTTTGTTTTGAGTGTTTGGAAGCTTTTGGAGGTGAAGCTTACTTGGAGGAAGAAAGTCATTGGGGATATATCACTTGGAGCTGTGTCTTGTCCTGGGTCCTTTTGTCTATCTCAGTTCCCATCTCCTATGACATAGTCTTCCACAGCCATATTGTTCATTTTCCTTACAGACTCAGGATCAACAGAGCCAAGGTTATAGATTGAGACCTTGGACATCCTGAGTCAAAGTGAAGCCTTCCTCCCTTGAGCTGTTTTGCTCAGTGATTGGCCACAGTGACTATTTTAGATTATTTTCTAGTTACTTTAATAAAATATCCTGACAAAAGCAATTTAAGGGAGAAGGTTTATTTGGGCCCTGTTTCAGTCCAGGGAACTCACAGCAACAGGAGCTTGAGGGAACTCAGTCAAAAGAAGAAAGCTACAGATAAATAAATGCATGGATGCTGCTTGCTCACTCAGTTCCCCTCTTAGCCAGCTAGAATCTCTTCTCAGGAAGTCATACCACCCACAGTGGGTATATCTTCACACCTCATTCCATACACCTCATACACTAATTTCAACAGGTATGTATAGAGGCCCTTCTTCCAGATGATTCTTGACAATTGATAAGAAGCATCACAGCAAAAGAAAAATTGAGTAACACAAGAGATAAAGGAGGTACATACTTGGGATTTGCTTTACACGGAGACAGAACAAGAGTAAAAATGAGGGAATATGGGTGGGAAAGAACCAGAAATTCAATTCCAGAATTTTTAAAGATTCTTCCCTGGTTTTCTGTCTCATTTCTTAGTATGAAATTATAGGATTCGTTAAAGAACTGTCTGTGGTCTCTTTACACTCAAGGAAAATGCATGAGTTCAGGAGACCTACATTAAAGTCCCTCAGAGCTGGAGAATAGATGTGTAAGGTCATTCTTCTGTTTAATAACTATCATACTATCTTGTCCCCATGTGTCTCCTCTAGGACATAAAGTTTGGTATATGACTAAGCATATCCCACGCCACTTGAAAACACAGGACTGTTTTTCTGGATGTGTCTAGTTCTATTCTTGATGGAGAAGTTGTAAACTTTCTGATGACTCACCTGTGGCCTCTACTCATCCACTGAGGGAAATGGCCCATTTAAAGTGGATATTGTGGGCTGGAGAGGTGGCTCAGGGGTTAAGCCTCCGCCTTACAGGCGGAAGGTCCCGAGTTCGGATCCCAGATCCCATGTATAGACGCCAGGTGGAAGCGGGGGCGGCCTGTGCTTCCGGTCTCCTGGTAGGGCGGAGCCTGTGAATCCCGGGGCAGAAGGAGGTGGAGGCGTCCATGGTGGTTCGCGAATTCGTCCGTGGTTCTACACGTACACAGACACACACACACACACACACACACACACGCACACACACAGACGCGCGCGCACATACACACACACATGCGCACAGTTTAATAAATAATAATAAAGTGGATATTGTGCAGATCTTTATAATTAAAGCTTCTCCTCCTACAAATAGGCTCACGTCCTGTGCCACAGGCAGTGGTCTCTGGTACTAATTATGTCCTTGGAGTTCTGATTCACCCTGGGGTTGCTTATTTGGTGGCTACTGTAAAGTGACTGGTCAACTTTAATTCTTTGGGTAGTTTGTTCATACTGTGAAAAGCAAGTGATCTCTGTATGAAAGAACAAAAACAGGTAAGAACAATCCAGAGGGTGCCATCATCTATATAAAACCCATTCCTCCAGGCTTGTAGTTTATGCTTCCTAGTAACCACAGCAGTAAAGAGTAATAAAAGCTGCCATATGTGGTTCCTGATTTTCCCTCTTAGTTGTGAGTTCTTCCATAGAGTCTGAGTCAATGTGACTCTGCTCTTCTCTAAAGTCTCCCTAAATCTTTAAGCTTTCCTCCACTCTGTGGGCAGGGATATCCTTTGGATAACCCCTCTCTAGATTGTTGTGCAAAAATATTTTTCACTCAATAGAGAATCTAGTTTTCACAACTGTTATCCAACAATGCAACTTAAATTTTAAAACTGGGCACCTGATTCTTGTCAAAGTCCTCCTTTTCCTTCCAGCACTGAGTTCAACTGACAAGAACCCAGGCAACTGAAGACAAAAGCTAAGTAGAATAAAGGTTGTGATTAGTGCCTTGGATATGTCATTTCAGCTGCAGGCACTACAGGACTTCTCTACAAAGCCATATCATCAGCCATTGGCTTGGTGCTATGTGTCATCTCCGCAGAAAGCAATCCGATATTGGAAGGTTGTTGTTTGGTTGGGGAGGAAGAAAGTATTTGGTAGAGGCTTCTGAGAACACTTTCCTTTTGGTAGTGGGACCTTCTTGTGGTCCACAGGGGTACTGATTCAACTCTGTATGCATAAGTGGAGTCTAGGGTGGGGATTCTTAGTTTCTGTGGATGCAGAAAGACTTTAGGCAGCACACTTTCAGGGTTTGATTTGTCTTTGGCATGTGCCACCATTTCTACACTAGTTGAAGCTGCAATGAACAAACAGCATGCACATGAGGAATTGACTGAAGAACTCACGGTCCTAAACTGAAACTTACTGGTACATGCAGTAAGAAAGAATGTTCCGAAATTAAGTATTGCTTCATCTTAAAGATGAAAATGAAATTTAAGTTCAGATTCAACTGTGTAGCTTGGAGATCTAAATGCCAAAAAGCCTCAAAGGTGAGGGCTGCACAATAGAAAGAAAAACAGTACTCAGAATCTCATGTGGTGTGTGTGTGTGTGTGTGTGTGTGTGTGTGTGTGTGTGTACACAAGGAGTAGAGCCTACTAGAAAATTCCTTTCTAAACCTCAAAGTGCTGGTGTTAAACCCATAATTCTGGGGCTGGAGAGGAGTTAAGACTGTGCCTCCCAAGCAGAAAGTCCTGAGTTCAGATTCCATGTAAAAACATCAGGTGGAAATGTCTGGGAACCTGCACTTCCAACTATGAAAGGTAGAGCCTCAGAAATCCCAGAATGAATTATAAAAGAAATCCAGGTTGATTTCTGAAGTCATCCTTAGATTTCCACAGACACACACAGTATTCTCATTCTCTCTCTCTCTCTCTCTCTCTCTCTCTCTCTCTCTCTCCATGATCCTAAAAGGGGCTATTCATGGTAAAGTTTCTCACAGATGAACGACACTTCCTAGATGTTAGGTAAGAGCGAATAGGGGAAAACCACGTTGGGGGAATCTGCAATGAGCCCTAAAGTCACTGACAGGCTAAGGGAATTATAAGGTGGGGAAGAAGGAAGGGAATGTGGAGGATAGTTGAAGTTCATGGGTAGGTAGGTTATGGGTCTGGGAAGGTAATTCAGAAATGGAATAGGGTGTCTTTTGTGGTCTGTTCCAGGACTTGCCACATTCAAGTTGGGATGGAGGGATTTTGGCAAATGATCTGGCTATGGCTTACATTCCTGACTCTTATTCGTATTAGAAAGCAATGAAGGAGGAAGGGCACAGTTGTTATTTTGTAGAGTCAAAGATAGTACTGGGATAATGAAATTGAGTTTAGAAAGGAACAGAAGAGAGAAAATTGAGGACTTTTTTTTGCTTCTTGTCGCTGTCCTGCAGTGACTATGAACCGAACCCGAGGGGAGGTGTGAGGATTAAAATTCAGACACAAATGTCTTTTTCACTGGAGGACATGCCTTGCAAGCAGACGACAGGCAGGCTCGAATCTTTATTTCATACAGTATTTATACAGAAAGAGAATATGTTAAAAACAGAGTGAGGGACTAAATGCAGTTGAAAATACAGCTGTGTAAACCAGCTCATTATTTCCCTTCCTTATTTACAGAATTTAAGGAATAGCCATAGCACTTCTTTGAGGCCCAAACAATTAATGAGCAAAACACATTCTTGGCAGAATATTCACTTCTTTCAAGGTTAATAAGCAAGATTGTACTTTTGACCTCACTACTCAGGGCCCAAAAGTCTTCAAGATGGAGTTTCTCAGACTGCCACAATTATGGGAACATGTCCTTATGTCCCACAGAAATGAAAAGATCCGCCAAGCATACTCAAAACGCATCAGCACTCAGGACTCATGTCCCGGCCATGTGATTTATAACAGTCTTCAGTAAATATGCTCCCCACAGCTTCTAGCCAAGGCCAAGAATAGAACTGTTGCCTTTGAAGTCCATGGTTCCTAAACTGCCTATCAGTTTCTGTCTCCTGTTGTTATAATTTTCCCCCTGGTAACATCCATTTGCCAGGGGGCAACCAGGGTGATACATCCCTCTAGCTTCTTCAAAGCTGGATGATGTCACTGTTAGGTGTGGCATTGGGGATACCCCTTCCAGGAGCCTTACCTCAGGATCCTCCAAAAGTGCCTTTGGATAATGACCACATGATATGTGGAAAAGAAATCCTTGATTTTCATCTGGACAGAAAAAGGAAGGAGGAGTAAAATCAAGAGAATCAATGAATAATGAAATTAGAGTCCCTTGAGTAAAGGGAAATATTTATCTGAGAGTTTATATAAATGTTTATTATCATCTTAGAAAGACTAGGTGAAGTCAGAACAAAAGATGTTTTAAAGTTAAAATGATTAGACTCACAGAAGTACAACTGTCTGGTCTTGTTTATTAGACTCCACCTTCAGTTACCATGATACATATGGTACTGCTTTTTGGGGGGCAATGCAAGAATGAAGAAAAAGACAATGTACAACAAAGCAGGGGTTGGGTGATTGGAAACTGTCAGTAACTACTGTCCTAAGCATTTATTATTTTATATACAAACTATGCAAACACTATATTAGCAGATTCCAAGGGCATGGGAAAATGAGGAGGCAGTGGATTTTTATGCAGGCTACAATGTATTCTAAAGAAAAGTCAAAACCAAGCATAACCAATCTTATCTGAAAGAAATGAGGCAGAGAAGGGTCTTCCCAAGTTATCTCATTTCAGCTTTGAAACAGACTGGCCTTGCGAAGGTCATGCTTCAAAGTTGTAGCTTTGAGAAAGGCCAGTCCTGCCAAGCCAAAGCTTCATGCTGTAGCTTTGTTGGTTAAGAATCTATATTATGGTGCGACTTTGCCTTGTACATTGCAGCCACTCTCCACATCCAGTTTTTCCTTTTCTGGTCACCAAGATTTGAGTCTGGAGTGATTGACTCAGGTTTTAAGTTTATGCATCTTGACATCTGTTAGATCAGTTAGCATTACAATGTAAAGTCCTTTTTATGTAGATTCTAGGCTGTAGAAAAGAGAGTTTTTAATCATTTAATTTTTAGGTTGGAACACTAGTGGACTTGGTTGCAAGTCCAATGGAGGTACTGTAGAGTTGAGTTTTGATTTTAATTTAGGCAGTGCTTGTTTTCTTTTTCTTTTTTAAAATTTATTTATCTAGTTGTATAAGCATATTGAATGAATAATCATCCTCAACTTCCCTCCATCCCCCCTTCCAACCATCCCCTTTTGCCTCCTTTCTTCAGTCCATCTTACCCCTCCCACCCTCCCGCCTGTCTGCCTTCATGCACCCCAGGGCTCCCTCTGGCCTGTCTACTCTTTTTTTTTTTAATTTCTACTTTTATAAGCATGTTGAGTACTTATCCCTGATTCTGTCCTTTGTCTCTCCCTCCCATACTTCCACTAATCCCACCCTCCTGCCTATCTGTTTCTATGGATCCCAGGGTTGCCCCTGGTTCATTTACTCCTGTGGGGGTTCAGATTTCTTTGGTACACCAGGTTGTCTTTCCTCAGACCACCCCACTGATAAGGACATTTCCCTTCACTCATCCAGCTTCAGTCCCTAAGTTTCCCACTGTATATTCTTATCTCTCTTGAGTTTCTAGATAGTTTATGGGGGCATGTTAGTATGTCAGTCATTATGCGGGTCTGGTAAGGACAAGTCTCACTGTAGTGAGTTTCTTCCTTGAATGGGATGTCTTGTCCAAAGATGAACCTTCCCATCTTTAGGTTCTTACATTTCACCACCCCCTTTTCTGTGAGATTCCCAAAACCTTAGGATGGGGAGATTGGGTTGATCTGATTTTGGGTGAGCCCTGCTGAGTCGCCAGTACTCTGCATTATGACCAGCCATTGCTGTCCACTTCGCTGCTCCACTACTGCCCTAGATTGAATCCTGTCAGGGTGTTGAGATTCTCTACTTCTTTTGTAGGATGAGTGCTAAGTGCTCTTCAAATCTATGAGTATAATAGTAGCTATTTACAGAGCAGTTTGGTGTACTATCCTTCTACATATTGATTCATTGGTTGTTTTTCCCTATTGATCTATTTCCTTCCCTTTTTAGGTTCTTGTTCTGGTTAATGGTAACAGGAATGTGTTTCATTCTGACAAGCGGGTCTTGAGTTCAAGCAGATAGCTGTTGGTTGTCTCCTTGATACTCGTGCTACTATTATACTGGTGGTCACCTGATGCCACGGTGATTTTTATTGCAACTAACAGATCTCATATGTTATGGGGCCTGTGATTATTTCTCTCTCCTAGTAGCTTCTACAGTATTCCTTGGTATTGTGTAAGCTATCTAGCAAGGAGGAAATTCTCAGACCAGTTCTAGTTCTGTGATCCATATGTGTTTCATCTTCAGTAATAGGGTTTTACTGACAGTTTTTTGGAGAACAACCAAGAGCAATGGCAAAAACCTATAATGTCTGGAGGCCCTTGAGGCCTCTCTGACCAAAATTTTATCAGGAAGTGTCACATTCCTGTTACCGCTAGCAAAATTTTGTCACTGGGTTCCAAGTGACTCAGCTCAGGGCTTTTTTTTTTTTTTTTTTTATTAAATACAGTGCTTTTTATCCAAAAGAAAATTATTAATAAGAAATGGTTGTTTATCTTACATGGAGTTAAATCTAGTACCCAACATATTTTAAAATATGTATTAAACATATTTGGCTGTATTTTCCTGCTGGATGTTTAAGAACATACATATGCGTGAGTCAACCTTGTTGCCATTATTTTTGTCAAAACCAGTTGAGGATTCGGTCCTTGGGCTTAATATGGGGCTATTTGTTGGCTGCTCTTGGCCTCTTTTCTAGTCATGTCAATTGTAATCAAGGCCATGCTGACTGTGCAGTTTCCATTGGAAGCACAGGGCACATGTCTCTGTTTTGATTCTCCACTGTGCAACATGGACACAAGTCAAAGTCCAAAGTCTGGGTTTCGTGGCCTCTCTGAACGAGAGGACAGATGACTTGCCAGAGCTGCTGGACTATGTTAAGAGGTGCCTCATAGTTTCATGGGATCTTTGAACTTTGATTTCAAAAGTCAAAGGGCTCTATTGGTTCCTCTGTTCGAGTTGGCTAAGGGATTCTCAGGGAAGTAGAGAATGAAGTGAAAGAATGTCAGACAAAAGATACTCCTCTCTCAAGGCCATTAGGATAGGGAGGTCAGGGTTCAGAGTGTGTGGTCAGTTTGGGGAATTGCCATATTTCAGCCAGGGTGTAGGAAGCTTTACAAAATGACTAACACTAAAGGCTTCCATAGTAGCTTCCTCTTTTCTGTTTGGGGTCCAGTCCTTGGGCACATCTTTTAAATTTTATACTTTCAGGTGGTTATCCTGATCTGTTGTGTTCATATCTCTGCCATATATTGTCCTCAGGCTACAGTAGTGCTTGAATCCTCTGTTGCACAGGCTGAAGTCATCTTGTCATTTGAATTTTTTGTGATTTGAAAGATAAATAAATCTAAACACAAGTCAGACTATTGAAATCAGTGTTGATTTTGTGAGAGCTGGACTCCATTCTGATTTGTGTAAAGGTGATTTGCATGGTAAAGAGAGAATGAGAGAAGGGGAAGTGTTAGACCCTCAGGACAGTGAAGCGCCCAAGTTTGATCAGTGTGAATGTGGCTAGGCCAGCTGTGTCAATGGCAGCCGTCTAAGAAAGGTTCTCACAGAAACTCTTCTGAGCCATAAACCATATGTAATTTCTGTTGTGGTGTGGGGGTTGCCACGCCCAGAAGCCTGCACTCTGGATGATACATTAGCAACTGAACAGGCCATTGAGTGACTCCTCCCTTGGGTGGTTGAGTTTGCCTCTTGTCTACAAGACAATGATAGGTCGAGCTCCCTCCTTGGAAGTTGAGAAAACTCCCAGGTTGTTTGGAAAGCTTTTGTTTCTCTAAGAAACTGGCTGGGCATTCTCCCTCCCTATCATTCTTTCCTGCCTATCAAAAGAGATGTTAAGACAGGGACCATTGTCCATTCCCTTCTAGCAACAAGGTGGCATGCATGTTTAGCATACCTGACAATATGTCTGCCCCAAGGCAATTGGGTGTCACTCCTGTCTTCTTTTTGTTAACCAAAATGTATACATTTTACATAGTCCTGTAAAGAATTTGCCCCTGCTTCTTGATTATAAAAACCCTGTACTTTTTCAATAAAGTTGGCTTGGATGATGGTGGACATCCAAGACCCCCTCTGACCCAAGCCTGAAACTTTTAATTCCTTCCGCTCCCACTTCAGATTCCCACGTTTGTAGGTTCGGGTTCGTGCTGGTTCGTGGGCCCGGACATTGTGGTTCTTTTCGAAATGGAGGTCAGGGGGCTTTTGACTTTTTTTTAAAATTTATTTATTATTTATTCAATTGTGCATGTATGCACGTGCACACGCGTGTGTATGTATGTGTGTGTGTGTATGTATGTGTGTGTAGAACCACGGACGAATTCGGGAACCACCATGGACACCTCCACCTCCTCCTTGTTTACTCTGCCCGGGAATTCACAGGCTCCGCCCTACCAGGACCAGAAACAGGCCGCCCCCGCTTCCGCCCGGCGTCTATACATGGGGTCTAGGATCCGAACTCAGGACTTTCCGCCTGCAAGGCAGAGGCTTAACCCCTGAGCCACCTCTCCAGCCCGGGCTTTTTCCTTTTGTTAAGATAGTGTGCTTTTTTTTGGCAGTGCCGAGTTATACTTGAAACATTCTTTTATTCCCACAGCTATATATGTAACTTAAAAAAGTTTTATTAGCAGATATTAATTGTACAAAATTATGGATTTTTATGACATTTCATTTACTCTATTACCCTTCCTTGTGATTCCCCTTCAGCTGGTCTCCTACCTCTACCAGATAGTCTTTCTTCTACTTTTATTCCCTTGCACTTTTTTTTTATTCTAGATTGTATATGAAATGACTCAGTCAATAAAGTGTTTGTTACATAATCAGGAAGATCTGAGTTTGATCTCAAGCATCTATGTTAAAAACTAAGAATCCAGACACACATTTATAATCTCAGTGCTGGGGAGGCAGAGATAGGTGGATCCCTGGGTCTCACTGGTCAGCCAGCCTAACATAGGAAGTCCTGGATCCCACTGAAAGACCCTGCCTCAAAAAAAAGAAAAAAGAAACCAAAGTGGATCACTCCTGAAAAATGACACCTAAGACTGAATTCTGACCTACATACACTTGTGCACACACATGCTCATGTAAACACACACACTCACACATGTGCACACATGCATGCGTACACAAGCATTAGATTATACGAGAGAAATGGCACAATATTGTCTTTTTCAATCTGGTCTATTTCAGTTGTTTTACTTTGGACCTCCAGTCCCACCACCCATTTTCCTGCAAATGACATTTTGTTCTTTATTCCTAGTTGATATGCCATTAAATATTTTATGCATTCCTCTGGTGATAGGTTGTTGCAGTTAACCTGCATGGTTGCTGACAAATCACCATCAAATGGCTTAAGGGAACAAGGGGTTTATTTTCTTATGATAATAGTCTGGCTACAGTTTATAGTCCAGCTTGATGAGAGAGCAACAACACCAGGGCTGAGGGAATTGGCCACACAATCTCTACATAATGGCTGCGAGAGGGACGATCCTTACTTGCTAACCAGCATGTCTGGCCAAGTGTACACAAGGATGCCAACTCTCTCAACCAGCTCTCTGTGTTTTATTCCAGGTCATAATCCCACACACCATAGGTTGGGCCCTCCCCATTAGCTAGACAATCTCTTACAGGTTTGCTCTGGGCTTAAGTCAACCATTAATTCTACATATGCGCCCAGAGCTCAAACCCTCAACTGTCAAGTTGAAACCTGTACCTAACTATGACATAGGTGTATAAACCATTTTCATATTTTTGCACCCCAATAAGCCTGGGAATGAAGGATTATTAGGTATATATTGAGAAAGGGTAAAAGTGAATCACATATCAGTTCTATTTTTTTTTTTTTTTTTTGGTTTTCAGTGAATCTCCATATCTTTTTCCACAGTTCTGTAAATATCTGTGAGGTCTATCTGATCCATGGTTTCATTTAACTCCAGTTTGTCTCTATTTGGTTTTTGACGCATTTACCTGTCCATTGGAGTGAGTGGGGCTATTAAAGTTTTCTACTCTCACTGTATTTGTGTTGATTAGTAATTTTACTTTCTGTAGTATTTGTTTGATGAATATGGCCATACCTGTGTTTGGTACATTTATGTTTAGTATTGTAAGATACTCCTGCTGGAATGTTCCCTCAATCAGAAGGTAGTAACCCATTTATATCTTTTATGGTCTTCTTTAGTTTGAAGCTTACTTTGTCTGATATCAAGATGGCAACTCCTGCTTGGTTCCTGCGGCCATTTGCTTAGAATACCTTTGATCATCTTTCAACCCTGAGATAGTGTCTATCATTCATGGTGAGGTGTGTTTCTTAGAGATAAAATATTGATGGGATGTGATGTATGATCCAAGCTGTATGCCTGTGTCTCTTGATTGGGAAGCTAACTTCATTGTCATTTAAAGTTACCAATGAAAGATGTTTAATAATTCCTGTCATTTTATTGGCCTTGTATTTGGATTTATAGTAAAGTCAATCAGCTCTTATACAGGTATTATTTATTCCCTGTAGACTCTCTGATGTATTTATCCTTCTTTTCCATCTTGAGTTGAGTATTCCTCCCAATATTCTCTGTTGCTCTGGCCTAGGAACCATATAGTCCTTTAGCCTGTTTCTGTCATGGACTATTTTTCTTTTACTTTCTAGCATGGATTGGCCTTTGTGTTCATTTATAACTTGTATTATGTCTCTCCAAGTCCTTCTTGCTTTTACAGTTTATTTTGAAAAGTCAGTTTTTATTTTGGTGGGCTTGCTTATGTATGTGATTTGGTCCTCTGTCTCAAAACTCCTAAGATCTTAACTTTAATGTCTATATCTGATGTGCAATGTGCCATATGTTGTGTAGTGTTTCTTTTTTTGTCTTAAGCATTTGAGTCCTGTATGCCTCTTGGACTTGGATAGGCATCTCCTTCCTTAGGTTAGGGAAATTTTCCATTATCTCCTTAATTATGTATGATAGATTTTCCTCTTGCACATCTGCTCCCAGAATACATATGATTCATAGGTTGGGTCTTTTGATGGGGTCCCAATATCCTACATGTTCTGTTTATAAATGTTTTTCAATTTATCAGTCTCTTTGTTTGGCTTGTCAACTTCTCTCTTCTTGTCTTCCAATTCTGATACTCTGTCTTCTACATGATCAGTTCTATTTTTGAGACTATTGAATTTTTAGTTACACTGCTTGAGTTTTTCAACTCGAGTGCTATTTCAGTTTGGGTTTTTTTAGTGCTTCTGTATTTATTTGCAAATGAGTTTGAGGGTTTTTTAGTGTTTCTAAATTTGTTTTTAAATCTTCAACTGCCCGTCTCATTGTGTCTACTTACTTATTTATGTTTTCTTTCTTGTGTTTATTGTGTTTTTCTTCATATTTGTTTAAATTTTTATCTGTGTTCCTTTGGGTCTGCGTGATCATATTTACAATTAATCTTTGGATTTCAGTGTCAAGATTCTTTCTCCCTTGATTGATATCAAATGGTCTACCCTTAGTAGAAGCTGGTGGTTTAGGATCAATGATGTTGGGAGGAGGCATATTTCTTTGGCTACTTGCATTGTTTTTGTTTTTCCTACTTGATGGGACATTTGGATTTAAATCTTGCTTGCATAATGTGAAGCTGAAAGCTTCTAGCATCTGGGCCTGCAGGCAACTCTCAGTGAGGGCTAGAGCAAGGGATAAAGTGGTGCTGTGCAAGTTTGCCTTGGTATCTTACAGTTGAAAGCTCCCAGAATTTGGGCTCACTGGTAGCTCCTAGAGAGGATGAGCACAAGGGCAAAAGGAGTCTACAAGCTTGCCTGGGTTTTGTGTGGTTCCATTTATTTTTCTAGTTGTCCCGAAGTTCACCTGGGACCTGGGGTGTGGCCTGGGTCCTTCCCTAGCTCAGAGCAGACTGGGTGCTACTCTGGCTGGCTGGTGGGAGGAGCTGGAATGAGCGGGAGACCTGGGGCCTGGGGGTGGGCTGGGGGGGTTACCTGAGGAGCAGTGTGTCTTCCCTGGACTGTGAGCATCCTGGGCAGAAAGGCTTCTTCAGAAAATTTTAATGTTTACAGATTTCTCATGTTCTTTCACCTTCATCCACTTTTAGCATGTCATTTGCTTTTTTATATTCAAAAGGCAAATTGTCAGAAAGATCACTGACATAGTCTCACTAGGAACAATTTATCCTGAGCTTATCTATCATCACATTCCCCTGGGGCTTTTTCATTGCTTCTCACAATTTCATATAAGCCCATATAGTTTTCTTCATGCTTATCAGTTTTAGGAGATTAAATGGCATTTCTAGCCACCCTACCTGTGTTGCTGTATTCTGATATTCTATTTTCTATCCATTCAGTGAAGCTGAGAGACTAGAATTACTTACGCATGATTTAGAAAAACATCCAATACCTCACATAATTATAGCACACTGTCTAAATGTGCATTCAATAAATATTTGTTAAAAACCAAATGTATGTTCAGAATTGTGTATTGTGTTGAATGTTAGGGACCAGAGGCACAGGAGACAAAAGTCATTATTTTAATAATTTTAATTAAGACAGAATCAGATAAGTAAATCACAATGCAATATGTAGTACATATTTAAAATGTAGTGATGTTACACATAAATATAGACACATGCATTTTATAAGAATAATTTTGAGTGTTTTATAAGAATAAAATTGAGAGATGAGTTGAATATGGAAGTAACTAGGAGGTATCTCTGTGCAGTGAAGCTTTTATTTTCTCTTTGCTTTACTAATAATCGACTGATGACTTGATAATATACCAAAACAAAAAAATACTTGGGAAGAAATTAGTATTATTTCATCTATACTTATTAAGAATTCATCAGGAATATAATCTTAAACTGGGTATCTTTTGGGGGGATAAGTTTTAATTAGTTTGTCGTTTAATAGAATTAATTGAGTAACATATCTTCATGTGGGAATTTTCACAGTATCTTTTTCAAGAAATTTGCTAGTTTCTTCTAAGCTATCACGTGTGTATACAAAGTTGTTCATTTGCTTACACTTGCTGTCATTTTAATGACTGTAGATTCAGTAATAATGAACACTTTTATTTCCAAAATTGATATTTAGTGTCTTCTTTGTCATAATTAACCCTGCTAGAATTTTATAAATTGTATTGATTATTTCAAAGAATCTGTTTTTGTATTTGTTCATTTTTCTATTTTACTTTATTTTACTAATTACTTTTACTATCTGCTTCTGTTTGTTTTCAGACTTTTTCTTGGAAGTCTGTATACCTTTGTGACATCACTTCCGCATCATCTCTTATGAGAGAACTATGAGTTTCACAGTTGGAACTGTAGGTGATGCAGACAACATCTATGAAATGACTGCTCATATCTCCAGGGAATAAACCACGTTGACTAGGAGTAATCTAGGAGGCCAGTGGCTTGATGAAGAAAGAAATTTAAACTTTAGAAAGTGGAATAGAAGAAAAGAGATAACAGTCTGTTCTGGAAGGCTCAGCACCAAGTGAGGAATACTCAGCTCCAAGCATAGAGTAAGTACAAACACAAGGTGTGTGAATCGTGGCTTAAGACAAAGAAGAACCTCGGAAAATATCCACTGTACCAGATAACTTAGAGAGAGGGAGTGAAAGAAAAAGATAGGAAAAGAGGGAAGGAGAGAGAGAAAGTGTGTGAGAGACAGAGAGAGAGAAAGAGAGAAAGAGAGAGAGAGAGATCAGTAGATGGGAGGAAAGGATCAAAGTGAGGGAGGATGAAAAAAGACTGTCAGTCCTGTCCATCCACTCCCAAGGTGCTAGGGACCATGTAAGTGAGTTGTGTGGACCCTGCTTAGAAGCAGGATAGCTTAGAAGAAACTAGCAGAGCCAACCCTCCACCCCAAGACCCCAAGAGGAGATTCCCCCATGCTATATAACCCTGTCGAGGACACCCCAGAGCCAGCCATCAGCCACCCACCCACCCCAAGGCCTCAGGACACAACCCCCACTAGAATGTAATAGAATCCATAGAAACCACAAGCCAGGGACCAGTTAACCAACCATACAACTTAGGACCCAAGAAAACTTATCATCCAACAGAGGGGAATCTTCCATCTGACCCTAAGATAAGTAACCCATTTTATTTTCTCTTTAACCTCAATTGACAGCCACCACAGTTTAAGATTTCTCTATAGCATACCCAAAGGAATACCTCTAAGGAATTGAAAGTTGCCATATCACACTTATCACTAACCCCTGACTACCCACCCATTTTAATAACCTTAAAGCCGCTCTGATACTTAACTTTAACCTTACCTAACCAATCTAAATACCCTTAAACCTCTCAGTTAAAACTGGAATAAAACTCCATCACTCCCTTAACCAGAGTGTGGCTTACATACTTCTTTGCTTACCCACAAAACAGCAGCAAACAACCCTAGACTGACCCCCTTAACACACAGGCAGACAGTCTCAACAACTGTCCAAGTGTGGCAACTCTGTGTGACTCAAAAGAATCAAAAACACAGACCTGAGAAAGATACTAGAGACCAAACACAAAATGCACAAGTCACACTGTAAATCCATGAGATACAACAAAAACCAAGACAAAAAAATCTACAAAAAAACCCCATAATAATGGATTCCAACTACAATAACTTCTCAGATATTAGCCAAGAATTAAACAATCAAGAAAATGATTTTCAAAGCTTGATTGTTAATATGATCAAAACAATTAAAGAGGAAATCTAAGAGGAGTCAAATAATCGTGTAGGTAAATATGAACAGGAAAATGAACAGGCAGAGATGAAATGACAGGCAGATATGAGATGAAAAAGGCTGTTGAAAGAGTAGGGAGTTCCCTTAAGCTGATTGGTATAGGACATCATTTTCTAAACAAGACCACACTTGTACAGGAAATAGAACCGATACTCAAAACGTGGGATCTCATGAAATTAAAGGGCTTCTGTTCAGCAAAAGCTATTATTTTTAAATTTCCACTCATACAAACTTAACAGGTACACTGGTCCCCTCCCTCCCTTCAAACTCCCACCGCCCTGTGCCTTCCACCCCTCCCCCCATCCCCCAATGCCTCCCCTTCCCATCCCCGGAGCATCCTTTAATGTGCATGCCAGACTCTCCTCTGGGTCCTCCTCTCCGATGAGGTGCAAGGACCCAGGGGCATTTCCCAGAACTTCCCCTTAAGCATAGGAACACTACTGTGGCTGTCAATCCCTTGCCTCCAAGGATCTTGGTGCCTTTAGCAAATGCTAGAATTTGAGGGGTCAATAGTGTGTTGGACATTGCGCAGGGCATACAAAGTCCAATTATGATTGCTTCAGCCCTAACTTGTGTGGAGTATCTTGCATATCATGCTCCTCCCATCCTTGTGCTCTTACAATCTTACCACCCCCTCTTCCACAAATTTCCCTGAGCTTCAGGATGGGGAGAGATTAGGCTGGTCTAGTTCTAGGTGGTTGATACAGAGTCTCTGAAGTTCTGGATTATGGTTTGTTGATTTTTTTTATTCCAGTTTTGCTGCTTCTGCAATGCCCTTGGCTCCATCCTGATGGGTATTGGATGTCACCCCCTGGCCAGAGATAAAAAGCTGTTAAACTAGAGTCTTGTTATAAGAGTATATTCAAAGGTAGATGTAATAAAAGTAGGAAACCGCAGTGAGGGAAGGGTCAATCATCCATTTGCAAAATGGTTACTTTTTATCTGCCAGACTATATGCCCTCCCCTTCTGGTGAGATCATACCCCATCAGTTGTAAATGATCAGGAACGAAAGTCTGTGAACTTAACCAGATGTCTCATTACTCACTAGCAGTCCTTGATGGTGGCTTATTTTCTGTGCTGTAACATGGTCTCCTCTCTCCTTGTTTCTGGTGTGGCCTTCCAGCCCCATCCCTCCTGTTCATAATCCTTGCAATTACTGTAGGTATTACAGAGATTTATACTTGAGTGTCTCTAGGTGGGTTTGGTACTAGGAGCCACCTATTAGGGAGTACATACGGCACTTAATTTTCTGGGTTTGGGATACTTCACCTAATATAATTGTTTCTAATGACATCCATTTCCTGGCAAATTCCAGTAATTCATCATTTTTGATGGCTGAGTAGTACTCCATTGTATAGATGTACCATATTTTCCTTATCCACTTGTCAACTGTTGGACATTTGGGTTGATTCCATGACTTTGCTATTGTAAACAGTGCTGCTATGAACATGGTCGTGCTTGTGCTATCAAGGTGAATTTTTGCTGTATGGGGGGGTTATTCCCAAAAGTGGAATAGCAGGGTCATATGGCACTTCAATTTTTAATTTGTTTAAGAATCTCCAGACGGCTCGCCAGAGTGGCTGTATGAGCCTGCATTCCTACCAGCAATGTAGGAGAGTTCCCTTGTCTTCACATCCTCTCCAGCATTTGGTGCTGTTTGTATTGTATATTTTTGCCATCCTGACCGGGGTGAGATGATATCTCAGGGAAGTTTTGATTTGTATTTCCCTGATGGCTAAGGATGTGGAGCATTTTTTAAGATATTTGTTAGACATTTTAATTTCATCTCTAGTAAAGTTTCTTTTAAGTTCCAGGGCCCATTTTTTTAATTGAGCCATTTGTGTCCTTGGTGTTTAGTTTTCTAAGTTCTTTGTGCACTCTGGATAATAGAGCTCTATCAGATATGTGGTTAGTGAAGATTTTTTCCCATTCTGTGGGTGGCCTTTTTGCTCATGTTACAATCTCTTTATCTGAACAGAAGCTCTTTAATTTCACAAGATCCCAACTGTTGAGAGTTTGTTGCAGTGACTGTGCCATTGGATGTCTGTTTAGGAACTGTTGGCCTAGCCCAGTCAGCTCGAGGGAGTTCCCTACTCTTTCAACTATGGTTTTTATAGTCTCTGGCCTTAAATCAAGGTCCTTGATCCATTTGGAATTAAGTCCTGTACATGGTGACAAGTAGGGGTCCAGTTTTAATCTTCTGCATATGGAGATCCAGTTTTGCCTGCACCATTTGTTGAAGATGCTGTTCTTTTTCCATTGGATTCTTTGGGCCCCTTTGTCAAAGATCAAATGGCTGTAGTTGTGTGGGCTTATATCTGGGTCTTCAATCCTTATCCATTGATCTGTGTGTCTATTTTGGAGCCAGTACCATGCTGTTTTTATAACTATGGATTTGTAGTATAGACTAAGGTTTGGTATGGTAATACCTCCGGCAGTGTTTTTGTTATTTAGGATTGTCTTTGCTATCCTGGGTCTTTTGTGCCTCCATATGAATTTTGAGATTATTTGGTCAACCTCTTTAAAGAATTGCTTTGGGATTTTAATTGGTATAGCATTGAATTTGTATATTGCCTTTGGTAGGATGGTCATTTTTAAGATGTTGATTCTGCCAATCCAGGAGCATGGGAGGTCTTTCCACCTTCTGGTGTCTCCTGCAATTTCTTTCTTTAGGGTTTTAAAGTTTTTCGTTGTAAAGGTCTTTTACTTCCTTGGTTAGGTTTATATCAAGGTATTTCATTTTTTTAGGGGCTATAGTAAATGGGATTGTTTCTCTCAGGGCTTTTTCACTTCTTTCATTCTGGGCATATAGGAAGGCCACTGATTTTTGCACATTTATTTTGTATCCTGCCACCCTGCTGAACTTCTCAATTAGTTCCAGGAGCTTCCTGGTGGAGTTTTTGGGATCACTCAGGTATAAGATCATGTCATCTGCAGATAGGGATAGCATTTGAATCCCTTTTATGTCCCTTTCTTGTCTTATGGCTTCAGCTAAGACTTCAAGTACAATATTGAAGAGAAGTGGTGAGAGTGGACAGTCTTGTCTAGTTCCTGATCGAAGTGGGAATGCTTAGAGTTTTTCCCCATTGAGTATAATCCTTGCTGTGGGCTTGTTGTATACAGCTTTTATTATATTGATAAAGGTTCCTTCCATTCCAGCTGTCTCTAGGGTTTTGATCATAAAAGGCTGTTGGATCTTGTCAAACGCTTTTTCTGCATCTATCGAGAGTATCATGTGGTCTTGGACTTTGTATTGGTTTATATGATGAATTACATTTATTGATTTGTGTATGTTGAACCAACCTTGTATGCCTAGAATAAAGCCTACTTGATCCCCATGGATGATCTTTTTGATATGTGTTTGAATCTGATTTGCTAAGACTTTCTCAAGAATCTTTGCATCTGTGTTCATCAAAGAGATTGGCCTATAGTTTTCTTTTTTAAGTGTATCTTTATTAGGTTTTGGGATTAAGATGATATTAGCTTCATAGAAGGAATTTGGTAGTGTTCCTTCCTTTGCTATTTGATGAAACAGTTTAAAGAGTATTGGTGTTATTAGCTCCTTAAATGTCTGGTAGAACTCTGTGCTGAATCCATCTGGTCCAGGACATTTCTTGGTGGGAAGATTGGAGACTACTTCATCGATTTCTTCATATGTTATGGGACTATTTAAATAATTCACCACTTCCTGACTCAATTTAGGTAAGTTGTGTTTATTTAGGAATTCATCCATCTCTATTGTGTTGTCGTATTTCACAGAGTATAAGTTTTTGAAGTATGACATTATAATTCTCTGGATTTCTTGGGTATCAGTAGTGATAACTCCATTTTCATTTCTAATTTGTTAATTTGAGTTTTCTCTCTCTTGCTTTTGGTTATTTTAGTGAGGGGTTTATCAATCTTATTGAGTTTTTCAAAGAACCATCTTTTTGACTGGTTGATTTTTTATATCGTTTTCATAATCTCAATGTCGGATATTTCTCCCCTTATTTTGCTAATCTCCTCTCTTCTGCTGCTAGCAAAAGCTATTGTTAACTGAGAAAAAAGACAATTCATAGAATGGGAAAAAATCCTCACTAACCACACATCTCATAGAGGACTAATATCCAGAGTGCAGAAAGAACTCATAAAATTAAATACCAAGGAGATAAACAGTCCAATTTGAAAATGGGCCTTAGAACTTAAAAGTAACCTTTCCCAGGATGAAATTTTAAAATGTCTGACAAATACCTTAAACAATATTTCGCCTCCCTAGTAATTAGGGAAATGCAAATTAAAACTACTATGAGATATCGTCTCACCCCGTCAGAATGACTAAAATCCAAAACACATATGGCAACCAATGCTGGAAAGGATACAAGGAGAAGGGAACCCTTATATATTGCAGGTGGGAATGCAGACTTGTATAACTGCTCTGGAGATCTGTTTGGTGGTTTTGAAAAATATTAAAAATTAAAATTCCATATGAATCTGTGATACTACTATGGGGAATATTCCCAAAGACTGTTTCATATTACTGTAAAGACACATGTATATTTTCATTGTGGTATTATTCACAATAGTTGATGAATGGAGAATGAAAACATGGTATATATAAACAATATAATACTATGCAGCTATCAAAAATGAATTAATGAAATTTGTTGGTAAATGGATGTAGTTGGAAGAAGTTATACTGAGCAAAGTATCCCACACACAGACAGATATCTCGTGTTCTCCCTTATAAGTGGAACCTGGGACTAAGTCCTCATAATGATATATTCAAGAGGAAATCTACAATATCCATTACAACCACAAAAGAACTGAATTGGGGGGGATAAAGGAAAGAAGACACCAAGAAAGCAGAAACAAAGAAACCCAGTTAAATAGATAAATAAGGCCACTGTTAAGAAAAGTCCATAAATATTGAGACATCTGATCCTGTCTACTGTCAGTTTCCTCCCCATCCACTGTTGTTTAGACTGCTTTATAGTGCTGCACAAGTATTCCCTGTCATGAAAAGGGGGGAGGCCAGGGCTTAGTAAGCAGGTGATTGGCTCCCTGGAGGCCAACCCCACTTTTGTATTAAAAATTAGGGTGTGAAAATACCATAAATTCACTATAACCATCTATGAAACACTAAAAAATTAACAGATACATGAATATGAAAAAATGTTTGCCAGCAAGAAATGCATCTCTCTGTCAAAGACAAAGTCTTAGGATGCAATGATGGATAAAAGCATTCTAAACAAATATAACTTGAAAGTGGGTAGGTATAGCTATATTAACACTTGACAAAGTATATTTCAAACAGTAATTAGCCAGAAGATCACTTCATACCGACAAAAGAAACAATCCCCCAACAGCATATAACAATTGTAAGCATATATGCACCAAACACCAGCACAATCAATTTTAAAAAATAAACACTACTGTATATAAAGGGTGGGATTAATCCCATCATAATAATAACAGGTGACTTCACTCTTACCAATAGATGTTTCAGTTATATACAAAAAAATCAACAAAAAAAAATCAGAGTTAAAGTGTCACTATAGATTAAATAGATTTAACAGACCTCAATAGAATAATCCACCCAAACACTGCAAGATGCACATTTTCCTTAGTTATGAAACTTTCTCAAAAATAGACCTTATTTTTTAGGATGCAAAGCAAGAAAATTGAAATTACTTCTTCCATCTAATGATAATGGGACAAAACTAGAAATCTACTGCAGTGGGTGCTGCAGAAAACTACAAAACTGTGTAGATTAGACAACATATAATGATTGGGTCCTAAAGAAAACAGAAGGAAAAATAAAGTTGCCCAGGAGTGAATGAAAATGAAAATGTAAAACACAAAAGCTGTGGGCTTATAAGAGAACAGCTTTAAGAGTGAATTTCACCACTATAAGTACCTGTATTAAAAAGTGATAGCTTGGGGCTGGAGAGGTGGCTCAGGGGTTAGGCCTTTGCCTTGCAGGCCGAAGGTCCTGAATTCAGATCCTAGACCCCACATATAGACGCCAGGCGGAAGCTGGGGCGGCCTGCGTTTCTAGTCCTGGTAGGGCGGAGCCTATGAATCCTGGAGCAGCTAAACAAGGAGGAGGTGGAGGTGTTCATGGTGGTACCTGAATTCGCCCGTGGTCCTACACACACACTCACACACACACACACACACACACACACGTGCACACACGCACACACGTGCACACACGCACACATGTGCACACACGCACACACGTGCACACACGCACACATGCACAATTGAATAATAAAAAAGTGATATCTTAAATAATTTAATGACATAACTCAAGGTTTTAGAAAGGTGAGAACAAACAAAACATGAAATCACTAGAAGAAAGCAAATAATAAAGATTAGAACTGAAATTATTGAAAAGGAAAATATGAAGAAGAACAACATGAAAAAAATAAGATTTAGCTATTTCTTTGAGACAATGTTGATCAAACCTCAGACAAATAAATAGGGAAGGTCTAAATTAATATCTACACAAAACTGTTACCTAAACTTTTAGTAGTGTTTTGCATAATAGCTAATATGTAGGAATAACCTCAGTGTTCACAAGCTGATGAATAAAAAATGTGATATAGACTTACAATTGAATATTGTTTGGCAGTAAAAATAAAGAGAAAAAAGAGAAGAAAGAGAATAAATAGTATTTCTGGCATGACATCACTTCTACTGGAGACCTAATTTTACCCAGATTTAAGAGAATATGTTACTTCACAATGCATGTCTTATTTCTTAATGGAAGTGTGTCAGAGTTACATTGTAAAAGAGCATGAAGATAGAGAAAATTATTGCAGTCATTCTGAGGAAAAATGATCTGCAACAATCTGCCTAGTAGTCAAAATTTCTCACTGTGCAAAATATGCTTTAGTCCCTTCTTTGCCCCCCCTCAAGTTCAAGTGAATATTTCAGAATGTTATCATCTATTTCAGATCTCGCTGAGAATGAGGTATCTTAATGTGATCCTTATTAGTATGGTATTTGCCAATATGAAGACAGCTGAAAAGACAAGTTCTCTGCCATCTAGTGTACCTGCAGATGATCAGGTGAGCATAATATCGTAATGACCTCCCATGTGAGAAAGGAAAGACTTGTTGGGAATAGTCTCACAGTTAGCTTTATTTTAATATTAGTGGGTCCAGAGGAATAGTTTCCAAATTCTGAGCAATTATTATCAATCTTTAACATGTTTTATAGATAAATGTCGCCATATGTCTATTTTACTATTGGTGGATAATGTGGTGGTCTTTGGCATGAAGCATATTTACAAAAGCAGAAAACCAATTAGGGCAGCCTGTCCCTGTGTAAACAGTTGTTTTCCTTATGATTTTCATTCTCATGGACATTGCAAGTTTTATTTTGCCTGGTTTTCCTTGCTCCATCCTGCATGAGTAGTAGCTCATTAGTCACACATAGGGAACACCTGTCTTATGGAACAAGCTATTCTGTTCAAGGGCAAGCACATAATAATGATGAGAAAATGCTTAGCAAAACATATTTGTAAAGAACTTTTTTATGCATATTTTATTTGTGTGTGTGTGTGTGTGTGTGTGTGTGTGTGTGTATCAGAGGGTACCTTGTGTTCTTGTGGAGGATCAAGGGTGACTTTGGGAATCATCCTGGATTGCTTCTATCTCCTTGCTTGCTTTGGGATTGCCCAGGCTCTGCATACCAGACCTGGAAGTTAGGGCTGCTGCCATTTCTGCCTGGCGTTTTTTTTTTTTAATTTTTTCTACTTTTACAAGCATATTGAGTATTCATTCCAGCTTCCCTCCCTCTCCCTTCCTTTCCCCTTCCTCCTTCCTTCCTCCCATCCTCTCCTTTACTTCACTATTCTCTGTCACATCCTCCCACCTTTCCACCTTTATGCTTCTATGGGCCTCAGGGTTCCCTCTGGCTTGTCTACTCCTATAAGGGTTCAAGCCTCCATAGTGTAACAAGTTACCTCTCTTCAGGCCATCCTACTGATATGTGCATTTCCCTCATCCAGCTTTAGACCCAAAGGTTTCCACTGCTGCCTGGCATTTTTACATGGGACCTGGGATCTGAACTCAGAACCTTCTGCTTATGAAACAGTCTTAACCCTTAAGCCATCTCTCATCCCATGTAAAGAACTTTTAATAAACTGAAACACATTTAAAATCTTCAAGGTTAAGTTAAAAGCATAAGCAACAGTTTTAAAGCAGATTTTCCTTGAAAATCACATTAATATAATGTTTCCAGACAATTAAATTTGAATTTAAGTAAAGCAAGGGACATGTTCTTGTCACTAGTTCACCAAAATCTTGAAGTCATATAAGTTACATATTGTTCATTTCTTGTAAAAAGCTCACATCAACTCCCTACAATTTCTTTTCATGGCTCTTAGCACCACTTTCTGTGATCTTAGTTCTAACCGTTTAATCATTTTTCCTTTTCATTCAGAATATAAGTTTTGATTGCTACATTTAAAATCACCCCACACCTTAATTTCTTCAATAACAATTATTTTAGTATAAAAATCTGCAAATTATATAGGTATTATCAGGGATTGAGAACGAGAGAATCTGCTTTCAAGACAGTAATATGATTATTAAGTTGGTGTTAGCTAGTGGCTTGAAATTCAGGAAAGTGAATTAAGGAAAGGGCATCAAAGTCGTCATCAATCTGTGCATCTCCACAGGCAATTTGTGCTCTACATAGAACTGGAGTTCATGAGTGATAAGGATAATCTAACAAAGAAGACAGAGGAAAAACACTGTGGTAATGACATAAAATGGCAGACTAGAGAATACCAAGTTGTTTTCTACCACAAAGAGATGTCCAATAACTCTACAGGAGCTTCAGAAAACAAATTTTTAATTAGCAAAAAAATGCTAATTTAAAAAATCATCTTCAAAAAGGAGAAAGACCGTTTTATGTGGGTTTTTTTAAACTGCTTTTATGCCATTCCCTCCACAGCATAGCAATGATCTTTGGATTTAGCAGGCAACATCTCATTTCCCAATCTACCTACCTTGGACTGGAGGGAATAGAGTAGATTTCATTATCAAATTTTTGAGCATGCCTGCTTTCAACTGCCTGAAACATTAACACAGAAAGCCAGTTTCTGTTTTGCATGATTGGGTGAAGATGATAAAAGTGGCAAATATTTAAGTTAAAGATGACTACAAACCCACAGATAGCCGAGATGAGATTTTGAGTGGTGACACAATGGGCTAGACTTGGAAGAAAATCTGAAACTATGGGAACTGAAGACATTCAAGATGAGTCACATATATGATTTATTAGTCATCTTGTGTTGCTATAGTCACATATAATAGACTGTATGATTTAAAACAACAAAAACATATTTGTTCATAGTTCTGGAGTTCTGAAAATCTTGAGACCAGAGTTCCTGTGTGGCTGAAATCTGATTTGTGTTCTTCTTCTGGTGTATAAACAGTTGTCTGTCTTGCTAAGTCCTTATGTGGGAGGGATGACGGAAGGGGAAGAGAAAATATGGAGAGGAAAGATTACACTTGATCTTAGCCAAAAGGCCAAGAAGCGATGAGAGGAAAGACTAAATATGATCTTGTACAAAGAACAGCTGAAATTATTGTTTCAAAGTAACAAAAAAGATGAATTAAGAACACTGGACAGGGATTTGGGAACACTATTAAACAGATAAATTATTAATTGTAGGACCGAAAACATTATCACATACCCTGTCCTAGGATGTCTAGCAGTGCTCTGGATTCCATCCCTATCATTACAAAAAGAAACAAATGATTTATGGGTGTGCCAGAAAGAGAAGAGACAGTAAACAAAAAAAAGAGTATATGAAGAAATACTTACCCCCACACTTCTAGAATTTGAGAAAAACAGTGAACTTTTAAATCCAGAAAGCTTAATGATCTCCAAATAAAACAAAGATCAGACACCCATATGAACTATATTATGAAACTGTAAAAAACTGAAGACAAAATATTCAGCATGTACAAGTAAACCTCATTGTGTTTATCAACAAATTTCCCTTCAGAAACTTTGGGAGCCAAAGAAGAGGAGGAGGAGGAAGAGGAAGAGGTAGTTCAGCTAGTAAACTTCTTCCTCTGCAAACATTTCAATTCCCAGTACCTGAAATAAAAAGGACAGGCATGTGGTCCCAGCCCTGGAGAGGCAAAAACCGGTGGATCTTTATGATTCACTGATCAATGAGAAGTCCTGTCTCCAAGAACAAGTCTTCCCCCAAACAGGGTGGATATCTCCAGAGGAAAGTCCTGTTACTCCACATGCACTTCTACACACACACACACACACACACACACACACACACAGAGAGAGAGAGAGAGAGAGAGAGAGAGAGAGAGAGAGAGAGAGCAGAGAGAGAGAGAGAGAGAGATTGTGAAATAGTTGATGCTGAAAGGTATGTAAGAAATTACAGTTCTAGCACAAAATAGATTTTCAGGTAGCCAAACTATCAGACAAAATAGGTCTAGTTTAACACCTTTTGCAAAGGACAAAGAAGATTGAATACTGATGAGCTGATTCAAAATGATAATAATATGTGCACCAATATCATAAACACAAAATATAGGAAGCAAACATTTACAGAATTGAACAGAAATGGTTCTGTAAGAAATAATTGGAGATTTCATTCCATTCTACTTATAAAATAATATTAATAGAACTATTCAGTCCAGGATGAAATATTCTTTAAGTTTCTTTCCAACTACAGGATCCCTGAAATGTTTGTAGTGGATGTGGAAGCGCATAAACCTCTGCCCCAAGAAATGTCATAGGAATACTTTGTCATTCAGCAATTAATACTGAAAATATAGGTTTTGGCAAAAGTTAAAGTTTTATTCAACTTTCGGAATATATTTGCTCATGACAAAAGTCTTGATGTGAAGAACTAGAAAACATATTTCTTTTTTTAATATATTTTTATTATTATTTCAGCTCATACAAACGTAATAGGTACACCAGTTCCCTCCCTCCCTCCTCCTACCCCCGAACCCCCTGCTCTCCCTCCCCTCACCCCTCCCGCCCCATCCCCCCGTGCCTCCCGCCCCAATTCCCAGAGTCCTTTCTTGTGCATGCCTGACTCTCCTCTGGGCCTCCTCTCCGATGACGTATAAGGACCCAGTGGCATTTCCCTGAACCCTTTCCTGTGTTCCCCTTAAGCATAGGAACACTACTGTGGCTGTCAATCCCTTGCCTCCAAGGATCTTGGTGCCTTTAGCAGATGCTAGACTTTGTGAGGTCAATAGTGTGTTGGACATTGCGCCGGGCATGCAATGTCCAATTATGATTGCTTCGGCCCTAACTTGTGTGGAGTATCTTGCAAATCATTGCTCCTCCCATCCTTTTGCTCTTACACTGTTACCGCCCCCTCTTCCGCAAATGTCCCTGAGCTTCAGGATGGGGAGAGATTAGTCTGGCCTAGTTCTAGGTGGTTGATATAGAGTCTCTGAAGTTCTGGATAGTGGTTCGTTGATTTTCTTTTGCAGTTTTGTTGCTCCTGCAATGCCCTTCACTCCATCGTGATGGGCACTGTATGTCACCCTCTGGCCAGAGACAGAAAGCTGTTAAACTGGAGTCTTATTATAAGAGCACGTTCAAGGGTAGATGTATATGGCATTTGGCAATGGGAGGGGTCAATCACCCATTTGCAAAATGGTTACTTTTTAATCTGCCAGACTATATGCCCTCCCCTTCTGGTGAGTTCATACCCCCTTAGTTGTAAATGATCAGGAACGAATTGTGAACTTAACTAGGTGTCACATTACTTTCTTGCACTCCTTGATGGAGGCCTATTTTCTCTACTGTAACATGGTCACTTCTCTCCTTGTTTCTGGTGTGGCCTTCCAGCCCCATCCCTCCTGTTCATAATCCTTGCAATTACTGTAGGTAATACATAGATTTACCTATGAGTGTCTCAAGATGGGCTGGGTGGGTTTGGTACTAGGAGCCACCTATTAGGGAGTACATACGGCGCTTAATTTTCTGGGTTTGGGATACTTCACTTAATATAATTGTTTCTAATGACATCCATTTCCTGGCAAATTCCAGTAATTCATCATTTTTGATGGCTGAGTAGTACTCCATTTTATAGATGTACCACAGTTTCCTTATCCACTCGTCAACTGTTGGGCATTTGGGTTGATTCCATGACTTTGCTATTGTAAACAGTGCTGCTATGAACATGGTCGTGCTTGTGCTATCGAGGTGAACCTCTGCTGTATGGGGGGTTATACCCAAAAGTGGAATCGCAGGGTCATATGGCATTTCAATCTTTAATTTCTTTAAGAATCTCCAGACGGCTCGCTAGAGTGGCTGTATGAGCCTGCACTCCCACCAGCAATGTAGGAGAGTTCCCCTTTCTCCACATCCTCTCCAGCACTTGTTGTTGTTTGTATTGTGGATTTTTGCCATCCTGACCGGGGTGAGATGATATCTCAGGGAAGTTTTGATTTGCATTTCCCTGATGGCTAAAGAAGTGGAGCATTTTTTAAGATATTTGTTAGACATTTTAATTGCATCCCTGGTAAAATTTCTTTTACGTTCCAAGGCCCATTTTTTAATTGGGCCATTGGTTTCCTTGATGTTTAGTTTTCTAAGTTCTTTGTGCACTCTGGACAGTAGAGCTCTATCAGATATGTGGTTAGTGAAGATTTTCTCCCACTCTGTGGGTTGCCTTTGAGCTCGTGTTACAATCTCTTTATCTGAATAGAAGCTCTTTAATTTCACAAGATCCCAACTGCTGAGAGTTGGTAGCAGTGACTGTGCCATTGGATGTCTGTTTAGGAACTGTTGGCCTAGCCCAATCAGCTCGAGGGAGTTCCCTATCCTTTCAACTATGGTTTTTTAAGTCTCTGGCCTTATATCAAGGTCCTTGATCCATTTGGAATTAAGTCTTGTACATGGTGACAAGTATGGGTCCAGCTTTAATCTTCTGCATGTGGAGATCCAGTTTTGCCAGCACCATTTGTTGAAGATGCTGTTCTTTTTCCATTGGATTCTTTGGGCCCCTTTGTCAAAGACCAAATGGCTGTAATTTTGTGGGCTTATATCTGGGTCTTCAACCCTTATCCATTGATCTGTGTGTCTATTTTGGAGCCAGTACCATGCTGTTTTTATAACTATGGATTTGTAATATAGACTAAGGTTCGGTATGGTAATACCTCCAGCAGTATTTTTGTTATTCAGGATTGTTTTTGCTATCCTGGGTCTTTTGTGCCTCCATATGAATTTTGAGATTGTTTTGTCAACCTCTTTAAAGAATTGCTTTGGGATTTTAATTGGTATAGCATTGAATTTGTATATTGCCTTTGGTAGGATGGTCATTTTTACGATGTTGATTCTGCCAATCCAGGAACATGGGAGGTCTTTCCACCTTCTGGTGTCTCCTGCAATTTCTTTCTTGAAGGTTTTAAAGTTTTCATTGTAAAGGTCTTTTACCTCCTTGGTTAGGTTTATACCAAGGTATTTCATTTTTTTAGGGGCTATAGTAAATGGGATTGTTTCTTTCGATGCTTTTTCACTTCTTTCATTCTGGGCATATAGTAAGGCCTCTGATTTTTGCACATTTATTTTGTATCTTGCCACCCTGCTGGACTTCTCAATTAGTTCCAGGAGCTTCCTGGTGGAGTTTTTGGGATCACTCAGGTATAAAATCATGTCATCAGCAAATAGAGATAACTTGACTTCTTCCTTGCCGATTTGAATCCCTTTTATGTCCCTTTCTTGTCTTATGGCTTCAGCTAAGACTTCAAGTACAATATTGAAGAGAAGTGGACAGCCTTGTCTAGTTCCTGATTGAAATGGGAATGCTTCGAGTTTTTCCCCATTGAGTATAATCTTGCTGAAGGCTTGTTGTAGACAGCTTTTATTATATTGATAAAGGTTCCTTCCATTCCAGCTGTCTCTAGGGTTTTGATCATAAAAGGCTGTTGGATCTTATCAAAAGCTTTTTCTGCATCTATGGAGAGTATCATGTGGTCTTGGATTTTAGACTGGTTTAAATGGTGGATTACATTTATTGATTTGCGTATTTTGAACCAACCTGTGTGCCTGGAATAAAGCCTACTTGATCCCCATGGATGATCTTTTTGATATGTTTTTGAATCCGATTTGCTAAGAGTTTCTTGAGAATCTTTGCATCCGTGTTCATCAAAGAGATTGGCCCATTGTTTTCTTTTTTAAGTGTATCTTTATTAGGTTTTGGGATTAAGATGATATTAGCTTCGTAGAAAGAATCTGGTAGTGTTTCTTCCTTTGCTATTTGATGGAACAGTTTAAGGAGTATTGGTGTTATTAGCTCCTTAAATGTCTGGTAGAACTCTGTGCTGAATCCATCTGGTCCAGGACATTTCTTGGTGGGAAGATTGGCTACTACTTCATCGATTTCATCATGTGTTATGGGACTGTTTAAATAATTCACAATTTCCTGATTCAATTTCGGTAAGTTGTGTTTACTTAGGAATTCATCCATTTCTTTTGTGTTGTCAAATTTTACAGAGTATAAGTTTTTGAAATATGACGTTACAATATTCTGAATTTCTTGGGTATCTGTAGCAATAACTCCATTTTCATTTCTAATTTTGTTAATTTGTGTTTTTCTCTCTTGCTTTTGGTTAATTTAGCTAGGGGTGTATCAATCTTATTGATTTTTTTCAAAGAACCAACTTTTTGACTGCTTGATTCTCTGTATCATTTTCTTAACCTCAATTTCGGAGATTTCTCCCCTTATTTTGCTAATCTCCTCTCTTCTACTGCTTTTGGGGTTGGATTGCTCTAGTGTCTCTAAAGCTTTAAGCTGCATTGTTAAGTTATTTATTTCTGATGTTTCCATTTTTTAAATTTTTTTATTTATTCAATTGTGCATGTGTATGTGTGCGTGTGCATGTATGTGTGTGTAGAACCACGGACGAATTTGGGAACCACCATGGACCACCTCCTCCTTGTTTACTCTGCCCCGGGATTCACAGGCTCCGCCCTACCAGGACCAGAAACGTAGGCCGCCCCCGCTTCTGCCTGGCATCTATACGTGGGGTCTAGGATCCGAACTCAGGACCTTCTGCCTGCAAGGCAGAGGCTTAACCCCTGAGCCACCTCTCCAGGCCCTGTTTCCATTTTTTGATGTAGGCATTAAGAGCTATGAACTAATATCTTAGGACAGCTTTCATTGTGTCCCAGAGATTTTGATAAGTTTTATTTTCATTATCATTCAGTTTCAGGAAATCTTGAATTTCCTTTATAATTTCTTCCTGAATCCAATTCTCATTCAGCATCATAGTGTTAAGTTTCCAGGAGTTAGTGTATTTTCTGTTGTTTATTGTGTTGTGGATATCAAGCTTTAGACCATGGTGGTCTGATAGGGTACAGGCTAGAATTTCAACTTTCCTATATATGTGAAGATTCGTTTTGTGGCCCAATATGTGATCTATTTTGGAGAAAGTTCCGTGTGCTGCTGAAAAATGTATATTCTTTGGTGCGTGGATGAAAAGTTTGATAGAGATCTGTAAGGTCCATTTCTTTATGGGTTTGGTTGAGTTCCAAAGTGTCTGTGTTAAGCTTTTGGCCTGTTGATCTATTCCATGTTGAGAGGGCAGTGTTGAAATGCCCAAAAATTATTGTTTGGGGGTTGATTTATCGCTTTAGATGCTGTTGAGTTTGCTTAATGAATGGGGGGGGGCGTATTAGGTGCATATATGTTCAGTATTGTGAAGTCTTCCTGGTGAATTGTACCTGTGACTAAAATGTAGTATCTATCTGTGTCTCTTATGATTTTTTTTGGTTTGAAGTCCACTTTGTCCAAAAGCATAATGGCTACCCCTGCCTGTTTCCTGGTTCCATTAGCTTGTAGAATTTTGGAGCAGCCTTTTATTTTTAGGATGTACCTGTCTTTTGTGGTGAGATGAGTTTCCTGAAGGCAGCAGATTGATGGATTGTGGTTTTTAATCCAAATTTGTAATCTGTGTCTCTTGATCGGTGAATTAATACCATTGACTTTTAATGTTATAATGGAGAAATTATTTTTAATTCTGGACATTTTTTATGTTTAGTGGCTTTTCTATGTGTATTGTTTGACATATAGGTTTTGGTGGTATTAAACTTCCCTTCTGTCCTGCTGGATACGCTTGTTTTTTTCTTCAAGCTTGAGTATCTTTTCTAGCATTTTTTTGAAGGCCTGGTTTGGTAGACATGTATCCCTTCAAGTTGTCTTTGTGCTGGAAAACTTTTCTTTCTTCCTCGATCATGATGGATAGTTTTGCCGGGTTTATCAGTCTGGGTTGACATTTTTGCTCATTTAATACTTGAAGTACATCTCTCCAAGCTCTTCTTGCTTTTACTGTTTCCATTGAGAAGTCATTTGTTATTTTAATAGGTGTATCTTTAAAAGTGACTTGGTTTTTTTTTCCCTTGAAGCTCTCAGCACCTTTTCTTTGTCTTGAATGTGGAGTGTTTTGACTATTATTTGCCGTGGCGATTTTCTATTTTGTTCATATCTGTTTGGGGTGTGGAATGCTTCTTGTATTAGGATGGGCTTCTCATTCTTCATTTGAGGGAAGTTTTCCTTGATGATAGTTTGAAAAATTTCCTCAGGTGTGATATTTTGGGATTCTTGCTCTAGTATTCCATGAATACGCATGTTAGGCTTCTTCAGGGTGTCCCATAGCTCTTGAATATTCCTCTCAAGTATCTTTTTGGCTTTAAGAACCTCTTCCATTGAGTTGGTTAATTTTCCCACTTTGTCTTCAAGATCTGAAATTCTGTTTTCTGCTTCGTTAGTTCTGCTGCTAAGACTCTCTGTTGAGTTTTGGGTTGAAGATAACTTGTCTTTTAGTTCGATTTTAAACTCTGTCTGAGACTGTTTTAACTGCTCTATGTCTATTTTTGTTTCTTGAACTGTTTTTCTCAACTCCTCCAAGTGTCTGTTGAATTCCTGTTCAAAATGGTTGATGCGGTTGTTTAACTCCTCCTGGATTTCCTCTTTCATAGTATTAATCATGGTAATGATCGTATTTTGAAAGTCGTTATCTTGGGTCTGGCTTTCTTGGCTATTATCTGTGAATTTGTTCTGGTTGGAATCCATCATTATGGAGTTAATTCTTTCAGTGGGAGATTTGTCTTCCTGGATTTTGTTTCTCATGGATCTGCACTTTGACTTGGGCATTGTTGTTTTGTCTCTTACAACCCTTCAGTTTCTGTGTGTTTTTGACTGAACTGATTTAGTTGGTATTACTACTCTCGGGCAGTTATTACTAGTGCTTGGCTTGTAGTTGGGTTCGTTTGTCTGCTGTTAGTATTATTTCCTAGATGAGGCTATTAGGCTGTTAGTACATCAGTTAAGTCAGGTTAAATAGACAGGAGGTGAATATTAGTATGGTAGTGCACTTTTATGATTTAGTATCTTGGTGATATGTGAGGGTGAGTGGTATAATCCCTGGAGTTGTATATATTTTCGTGGTGGCTATATGGAAAAGTTAATCTACAGTGGTTAATACTTAAAAGGAGCAGTATGGTAAAAGAAAGAGATTTACTTATCTTTGGGCTGGATGTGAAGAATCTCTCCCATGTGATAGGATGATTTTAGAGGACTTCAGATGTATGGCCTTTGTCCCTTAGAGCTTTGTTTGGGTTTTCTTTGGATTCTGTTGAATTCTGAGTAGTAGTGTGTACTCCGTGGACCAGGAGTGAGGGTTCCCGGTTGGTCGGAGGGGTAGAGGGGCTGGTGGTGATGGCAGAACTCTTCACCTGGGACCTGGGACTTGGCTTAGTGGCCCACCCAGGCTCCAGGGATGAAGGAACCAGAGCAAGTTCTGTCCAGGTGGGGCAGGCAGGTGGGCGGGAGGAACAAAGGGGCTCGGGCAAACGGGAGGCAGCCTGGGTGTTGCCTGGGCTGGCTGGTGGGAGGAGCTGAGACCGGGCGACCTGGGGTCTGGGTAACTCACCTGGGATGGAGGACCGAAAGAAGTCCCGTCTAGGGCGGGCAGGCAGGCAGGAGGAACAAAGGGCTAAGATAGTGACACTTGAGCAAAGACTTGAAAGAAGAGATAGGATATCTAAGGAAGTACATTTCAGACATAAGAAACAGATAAATGTCACATCTTATTGCATTCAACTATTAATTAGGCTTTCCTTTTTATTTCTTTTTTCATTTACTATATAATCTGTGTTTTCTAAGTTTGGTTTTGAATTTTTCCAATACTTTTGAATGTCTTTCCTTTTTCCTAGTTGCTACATTTAATGACATTTTCAATTAATGCTTACTGATTTCTTTACCATGTACTGTATTGCCTTGTTACGAACAGTAATAATGGAAACATTTACTGCCCAGTTTTAGCTGATTAAATTCTTTCCTTAGGACATTTTGAAATGATGCTTATCTATTATAACTTTCCAGGGTCTTTTTATTCCAACTATAAAAAGAAATTCCCCTTCTAGTTTCAACTGTTCCAAGTTATGTCTTTACTGAGATTACTAACATAATTATTTTCTGTTGAACTATAATGCGTATTTTATATTTTAAAGTTGTATAATTTTAGTCTAGATCCTCCATTCACTTTCTTTGTGGCCTAAAGTTTATGCTTTCAGTAGAAAGGCTCAAGAGAATTGTATTTCTTAAGTTTTTGCACATTTGAAAATGTGTGAGAAAGTACACTTTTGAGTCTGGGAAAAGACAAGTGATACATTGTTTGTTATACATATTAATTAGACAAAAATTATCCCCAAAGTTAGCATCCTTTTTTAGTAACTGCAATCCCTCCCCCAGCCCCTAGCAGCGCCAAGGTGACCCATTAAATGCTAGGCAAGCATCCTGCCACTGAGCCACCAGTCCAAGCCTGTGCCTACATTTGGGAATGATCAAGCTTTATTCTAGTAACTACATTTAATCGATGATAAAAATCTTGCTTTGATTTCCCAATTAGCCCTTTGTAGAGTTTACAGGTGCTCTGAAAGTTAACATTTGAAAAGTGGTATACCCATTGATTTATGATACTTACTAGAGCATGAATCATATCAGGCATATCAAAGACAAATTAGATGAAGCAAAGTGGGCCACAAAAGTTAAAAGGCTAGAAAATAAGAGGAAGTGTGACAGGGGAGATGAAATGTTGTCAAAAAAGGAGAGATAATGGGAATGGGAACTAAAGGGAGAGAAAAGGGAAAAATAAAATTATTTTTTAAAAAAGGAAAGAGAACTAGGAAGGACTTAGAAACTAAAGAAGGGCTGAGGATATGGTTCAACTGGTAAAAACACTCACTATGAAGCCTGATGACCTGAGTTCTATATCTAGAACCCATGTGGTAGAAAGAGAGAACTAATTTCCAAATGTTGTTATTTTACATTTACACATGTACACACACACACACATACACACACACACACACAGTAAAAATCGGGGATTCAAAGTTATCCTCAGCCACATGGCAAGTTTGAAACTAGCCTGTGTTACTTGAGGTCCTTCTCAAAAGAATATTAATATTCTTAATACTCATGGATAATTAATAATTTTGATATAAATCAGAAAATATTAACCATGTTAAAATAATGGTCAAGTTCTGTTACTAATTATGTTTTAAATGTACAAATAATATACTTCTTAGTAGTTAAAGTGAATTTGGGAGGACATTCATTGGCATTAGTTAATTTTATCCTGCTATAACCTCGTCTTGAATTTTTCTTTTTAAATTTTAAAATGAGTGCCATCAAGGTTAATACTAACAAAATATTCTGAATTGTATGTGACACATATTATACTACAATATAATGTGTTTGTTTTATAAGATAAAATTGACTCATATTCTTGTGTATATGTGTGTTGGCAGTGAAAGTACTGGTTAGTACTTTCTAGTACTAGGATTTCTGTAGCTCCCTTTTGGGTCCCTATTTTGAAATAGTGTCTCGATTCTGGAACAGAGTGCTAATGGTTTGGAGAAAATGTATCAAAACATAAAATTAGAATGTCTATAATCAAAGCAAGGAATATCTTTCTAACTCTGATGAGGTTCATTATTTCATCCCAGTTTATGCACACTTTGGACTTCTCACGTCCCTCCTCCATCATCTTTCATTCCTTCTTTCTCCTTTCCAGATGAAGATCCAACTGTAATCTGCCCCCCCACACTTTTCTCTTTAGTCCATTCTATTAACCCTATCCTCTCTGAGCAGTCAGGTCTCTTATCTCATATGTTCCACATCTCCTTTTCTCCCAGAGAAAGGTGTGATTTTTCTTTTCCCTTGTCATATATATATATGACCTGCTGAAATTCTCCATCTGGTACTTGAGGGGGAAAGGCCATATGCATTGCCCCAGTGAACCCAAAACATTACATTTAACATATTTTGGAATGAACAAACAGAAGAAATCAGAATTAACCAATTATGTAAATTTATTCTTTCACAAGAAATATGAGAGCATCCAAGAAATAAAAATGCACACTTTAAGTTCACTTAGAAGTACATGGCATAACCGGAAGAATTATGAAAATGTGTTTAAACATAAATCATGGGCTAGGTTTTGAGTATGTCAGTATAATACATAACATATAAGAATCTATAAATAAGGTAACTACTATTAACATTATGTGTGAACTTGCTACAAACATTTATTTTTTACACCAGCAGTTACTCAAATTATAAATCAAGCAAATTTCTTTAGGATGATGCTAAATTTCTATAACAAAGCAACAAAGGCACTGCTAGGACAGTAGAATAAATCACATTTACCATGAAAGGGTTAAGTATCTGAGGCTGTCTCATTTTGGTTTTTCTAAGAAAAAGGAAACCCCTCAAACATAGAGATCTCAGTTACAAGTTCTAGCAATTTTCTGTAGCTGGACTAACAGCAGGATAACAACAGTGCAATATTCATTTATTTAGAAAATTGTCTACCTTGTACATTTCTTAAGAAAGCTTATAGTACTGGAGTGCTAGGTGAAATACATTGTCAAATATGTTTGGACATGGTTATATATCAACTACCACCAACACATATATTAAGGATGCAAATAACTTATGGAGAAATGGTTCATGTAAATACCTCTTGTTAAACAAGGGGTTCTCACACACAAACCATGTTTCAACGTTCCACGTCTTCTGCCTGAGAGCTCTGGTCTTGCACTTTAGATCCCTCAACAGCAGCCATACTGTTGTCTTGAATGATTTGGTCAGAAACTGAGTCATTACATTCCTGAACCATCCTCTCTTGCTCAGCTTCAAGGGCTTCTCCTGTGAAATATAACACAGCTCTTGGGATGACAAAGGTGCACAAAGTGTGAGCAATGAAGACATCTTCCTCATCTTTGCTAGCATTCAAACCCCAGTGGGGAGAATTGAAGAAGTTGAAGAAGGATTCCCGAGGAAATTCCTGGGTTGTAGTGCGTAGCAGTCCCCAAAACTTGTGCCTCTGCTTCTTCAGGACGGTTTGCACAGTGACATTCTTTCCCTCCTGCCAATCTATTTTGCAACCAATGCAACACTACACTGCAGACCTCCTAAAGGAGTGAGTCAGCTTAGACTTGTTTTGGTCAGCACACAATTGGTGAAATAGTCATTAGGTTCGAAGTGAAATTCCAGCGTGAAGATGAGTGGCTCTTGCGGTTTTGAAAGCTTGACCCTCACATCTCGCAAGAGTTTCAGAATAGGCTCATCATATTTCTTAATCAGGGGTGTAACCTCCGGAACGTTCTTTAAAACAGTGAGCCAAAAATCTGGGATCCCCTTAGGATCCTTTTTTTCTCCATGTGCATTATATCCTTCCAGTCCTTCATACTCCCCAAACACCTCCTCGAGATCCTTGAAATTCTCTTCACGATATTCCTCCAAGTCCTCACACAGATTCTCCTCTGTATTGTACATTTGAGCCTCCAAGTTATCCTCAACCTGCGTACAGCAATAGTCCACAGCCTCACACCTCACCGCACACTCCTCTTTTGTGGGCTCATATAGGGCATTGATGATCTGGCGTCTCTTCTCCAGCAAAGGCTTGTAGATCTCCGCAAATTTTCTCTCGATGATATGAAATTCCCTGAGGTATCTGGCCTCTAGGCCAGCGGATTTGGCTTGTAGCTTCTTCAGAGCGTACACTCGGTACTTCACCGCCAGAGGCAGGCTCTCAATAAAGTCTGGGTGTGAGGAGTACTCCACCAAAGCCTGGGAAGAGGCTGCAGTTGCCGCTGCGCCCAACAACTGACCTGCTTCGCCAGCTGCTCCATGGTCACCGACCCCTTCCATCATTCGTTTGGGGGTCCGTAAAGACTCACCGAAGTGAAGGCTTGGCTTGAATGGGCCGCCGGCACAGGCAGGGGCTGAAACGGAGGCAGAAGTCGCTGAGGTTAAGACTTTTGGAAAAGCCAGATGGAAGTGGAGGCAGCCGCACAAGGTTGGTCCGGCGCTACCGGATAGCAAACTTACGGCTGAGGCGGAAGCAGGGCCGCTAACCGCCTCTCCAGTTAGCTGCTGTGGCAGGAGAGAGAAGTGTCTCTAAATCATTGCGCAAAAGATGATCCCGTAACTCTTGTTTCACTGCTCACCCTATTTGCTGAGTAGCTGTAATTGACAACCCCTGGTCCAATAGGTGACCAGATCCATTATAACTCCAGCGCCACCCACCTACCCTGCGGAGCAGCTGCCCATATTTCTAGATCTGACAGGTTTACTGAGAAAAACCTGGGGGAGGTGCGTTTTAAATTGCATCAACACAGTTTCTAATTAAACCCGACAAAATTCTAAAGCAGGCGAGCAAAGAAAGGAGGTGAGAGGAATTATTTCCAAGCAGGAATGTGACTCAAAATTCTTACATTAAAATGAACAGAACAAGAAATGGGTGTGTGTGGGAAAGACAGAGAAGTGTTCATGATAAATATGTTTTTTGTGTTGTGTGCGCACGTGTATGTAAGTGTACAGAAGAAAGTAGAATGTGGAGGTTCAAGAGTGACATCAGGAATGATCCTGGATTGCTCTTCTACCTTATTGCTCTGCTTTAGGATTCCCTAGGCTCCAGGGCCAGATTTACAGGTTGGGTCATAACCACCTGGCATTTTTAAACCTGGGATCTGGAGATCTGAACTCAGATTCTTTTGCTTCAGAGGCAGAGGCTTCAATCCCTGAGCCATCTTGTCAGCCCAGACAATAGACATCTTTTAAGTGATGAACCTTCCTAGAGCTCATTAAATTTTCTACTACTGGCTTTTCAAAATTTCTATGAAGGATATGCATTCTACTTAGATTGGATCAACTCTGAAATATATACTTCTTGGGGAGGAGTGGGATGAGGAAAAGAAAACCTACGATGACTACTGGCCACTATCAGATGTATTACTAGTTAACCCTTTAAATCTTTATTATCACTAACCAGAGTACTGCTGCTGAGTTGCCAATTTCCCTTTGTCCAGGCTGGCTCTTCTGAATTCACACCCTGGAGCACACATGGTAGAAAGAGAGAAGCAACTTCCTAATGTTGTCCTCTGACCTCCATACACATGCACATTTACTCTCCCTCCTGTTATGTCTTCTTTCTCTGTCTCTTTCAAATAAATAAAGATTTTAAATGAAAAGATTAGTTATCAGTGTTTGATTCATTTAAATTGTTTAGTAAATGAGAAATTAGTAGAATTGATTTATCCAGTAACTTTAAATATTTATTTTAAGCTTTTTTATCATGAAAAAGATGTGTATTTAGAATTAGCGGCTAGACTCAAGTTTAGATGATCCCAATTTTATTGGCAACATCTAAAGCTTCATAATCAGGAGCCAGTAGAACACAGGCTTTCTTCTTTCCATCAAGCCTGGTTAGCATATTGACTTTGGCCACATCAATGTCATAGAGCTCCTTTATAACCTGTTTGATCTGGTGTTTGTTCGCCTTGACATCCACAATGGACACAAGTGTGTTGTTGTCTTCTGTCTTCTTCATGGCTCACTCAGTGGTCAAGGGGAACTTGATGATGGCCTAGC